>OX337247.1:60854233-62054233 GCA_946965025.1 Blera fallax
GTTTCACTCTCTCGTAAAACTGTTTAAAGCATCCAGTTAGATATTTACTTAACCATCATCGCCATCATCATCCATATAATCGCCTCTGTCAAGGATGTGTCTGTCAAGGGACACCCAACACCCAAGCTACTGTGTTTTTGGGGTGTGTGGATGCCTGTCTGTGTGTGTGTAAAATGCTGCACAGTGTAACAGCAATTTAAATGACAGCCAGGAATGAAATTGTTTGCATATAAATTGGAAAATTGTTTTGCATTTGCATTTGACGTCATTGACGTCGTCCTTGTCGCGTCTGGTTTTCAGACTCAAAAGCTTGTTTGCCTTGTATTAGCACAATTTGACGCGAGTGTTTACCGCGCGGGTTTTTTGTTTCTTTTTTTTTCTACGCGTGGCTGGCGATTATTATAATTTAACGGTTTTAACGATGGTCCTTCCATATAAATTTAAATTGATTTTTCAATTGAATCTGGGATTAAATTCCTTGGCGAGGGGCGGTAGCTAGTAATGAAATCAGGGAAAAAAAAAAGTTTTAACATGTTCAATCCTTCGAAAGGAGGCAGGTGGCGATGGGCTTAAAAAGTAAGTTTGACCGGTTATTCCAAGCTAAGGACGAATTGGAAAACTTTGAAAAAGCAATGAAAAAGCAGCACCAGTTGTAGAATTGTGAAAGGAATTTTGCTTTGAGAGCTAGGATCACATTTTGAAAAGCCTCTTAGCGATATGACTAAACGAGATCTTTTGTGTTACTTTCTAGGGCTTACGGCAAGGATGAGTTAAAGTTGATTATGTAAAGTTCAGGTGGCAAAGGAACCTAAGAATGCCAAAGAGCTTCTTTCTTTGCAAGAGATGAACGCCACTTTCTTGGAGGCTTCCGCTTTTTGAGCTATGACGGAACATTTGCAGGAAATATGTTCTGCATTCCGACAGCTGTCTAAGAGAACATTGCCTGTTTCATGAGAGATGATGAGAGCAGAATTCGGTTAGAACATCAGTTTTGCATGCCTTCTATCGGATGACTGCTGCTCAAGAGCCCGTTTAAGCTTTGATTTTTTTTTTTTTTTTTATAATTTGCACGTACTCAAGGAGTTATGAATACCCTTTTACATGTTTTCACATGGTGCGGGCATTGGAAAGATAGATATAGAGAAAGAAAGAGATTAGTGTAGTGGTTTGAAACTCAGGTGTATTAGGTTTCACATTAACTCCAGGGGTGGTGTCCAGAATAACTGGGGAGATTTATTTGTTGTCAGTTATTTTTTGCATTCGCTTCTGATTCACAGTATTTTTTTCGCAGTCCGCCTGATGTCATAAGCATATCAATCATCAACAGAGCGAACAATTTCTCCAGCCATATGACAAACCTACTGCCAGTGTTATGCCTTCGCAGTAGTTGCCATAAACTTTCTGGACCTTGTACAGGGTTTCATTGGTTTCCATTAGGAAATTGATTTCTCCTGCTCAGCCCATGAGTTCAGTCCTAGGTTTCTTTACTTAACTTTTGATGGCGCTACAGTCGGGCTGAATCAGGGTTTGACCATCACAGCTTAGCTGGTTATCTCTAGTTGTGTACTCCTAGTTGGCTAAGGTCACCCCTCAGTTGTACGTGTCATCGACGATAAGGTTGGTCTCTTCTACGTAGTCCCTTGGGTGGGTTCAACGATTTTTCAGTCTAGAGCATCGGTATTCATTGACTCTGCCTGATCTAGGCCCCTTAAGCATGGAATGCGTATTTTTTACTGGAACCAAGTCATTGTGCAGCTCTTGGTTGAATCCTCTTCTCCATGTACTGTCAATGTAGATGGGACCATGGATTGAACGTTGGACTCTAAACGCACGTTTATCAGACTTTGACTTCCGTGCTTCTGCGCCTACACAGCAAAACGGGGATGATAAGGGTCTTACATCGTTTTCTTGCTTCTTCTTGACAGGGCGTTGCTACATGATTGCCTTCTAAGGCCGAAGTAACAGTGATTGGGAGAACTTAATTCTGCGTTTGATCTCTGTGCTGAAGACGTTGGCAGAAGTAATAGCAGAGCCTAGGGAGATGAATTCCTTGGTTTTGACCAAGACCTCAGCGTTGTGTCTAGGTGTGCACTTCGTTCTCCTTTCGGCTTAACCAAGGGCCACTATGTAGAGGTCGACGATTTGTTTTCGTCCGCCCTCAGTCCTTGTTTAAAATTGATTGAAGGTTAGCTACAATGTAATATTGCTGTGAGCAGATATATGCCTTAATCTGCTTAGAAAGTATTAAACAAGCCTAAATCCAAAGTTGAAGAAGTTAAGGGCTTTTATAGCCCGTTTGCCTTACGAAGGCTACAACTCGAGTACTCTCTGGTCCCACTGTGACCGCTGCTTCGAATTTTGGGACCTAAAAGAACGAGTGGCGCGTACAAGTAAAAAAATGACCACAACCAACTCCGAGTGTGAAACTAGAGGCAAGCTAGCTACGGACGAAGCTGAATGGAGTGTTGATTGAGGCCCAGGCTTAGAGGTGGTCTCTTTTGAGATGATGTGCAAACGAGGTCTCAACCAACTCGGAGTGCGCAACTGGACGCAAGTTAGCTAAGAACTGGGTCGAATGGAGTATTGGCTGATGCTCAAGTTCATTATGAACGGTAGCGCCACCTAACTATGGATGTAATGCGATGATGCTGCTTGGCATGGCACAAAACCATCTGGTGGTTGGCCTGAATAAATAATACGATGTCGCTACGGTCAACTTGATGGCCTGAAGGGGTTCCAAACTTAATATGAGAATGCGAACGTAGTCCTCTACAATGTGAGAAAGGAGGATGTCAGGAGGATCTCTTGCCAGTTTCGAGAATCCAGATGACACCAGCCAAACGCCGGAGCCGGGCATACAGCCGCATTCGTAACCTACTTTGAAACGAAATTTGATTGTATACTGAGCAAAATTGCATCTAAATATCCTTTTCGATCTGCATTGGGAAACGATAGGTAGTCACCTTCTGAGTATGAGTCTGGAATGAGTATCCCTTAGTCATTCAGCCCGGCAGGGGGTCCTTTTAGCTACACAAACGTACGAGTATTACTATGGACAAATAATACCATGTGCAACACTCTATTTTACGTATTTTTCACACAAGGATATGTAACTTTTGTATCCTTTCCATGGCAACGCGTTATCTCCCAACACACGTTCATATTAAGGAATTTCTTTCACTCCTTTCATTCATTGTTAAAAGGTAAATATTTGCTCCATTTCTACTAACACTTCAAAGTGAGACAAATAAATAAAGGAAACCCACCATCAAAGCTCTCCAAGGACGAACAAAAGACACACACATACACAAGAGGACCCAAACAAATGCTCCTTATGCTCCTGGCACATGACAGTAGGTATATTTATTATTTACTTCGGAAAATGGGATAACAGGTGTATTCTCTTTTTATTCCTCTTTTAACCCTTTTTTTTGCTTTGGTCCTTATTGATTCGTTTATGGTTGTTTTTTTTTCCCATCCAATTTCTAGGCACACAACACTACATTAAGTCCATTTACACATTCGATGGACAGTGGTAGTCTTGCAGAAATAATTTTCCATTATTCACTTGAAGGATCTGCAAAAGGGATATGGATTTAAAGTTTAGTGCTTGGCAAACAGCATAAGGTCGTCGAAAGATACTTTTCAGTCACTTCTCGTTCAAGTGAGTGGAAGATGGTTCACTTGAAACACCTTTTTGTAGTAAAAAGTTTTTTTTTTTTACGACTTCTTTCGCTTATCTACCGTTAGCCGTGGTAGTCCTAGAGACATGATGTCAAAAAGGCTGTTCCGTTTTTTTTTTTAATTTTTTTTTTATGGACGCCTTTTAGATAATCTAATTTTCATTTTCCGCTAGATAACTTTTTTTTCCTTTTTTTTTTGGCTGCGTTAATGGTTGTGATTTCGGAATTAATTTTGCGGACTTTTGTCAGTCAAAGGCGAGGGGTGGAAGGTGGCATTTCATCGGATTGCATCAGAAGCCAGCTGGGGTGGTTGCGATGTCGGTATAGTGGTGAGAAAAGGGGGCGAATCAGGCACAGTCAGCTCTTGTTCATCTAAATATTTTCTAAATCCGACTGTAGACACGCCCACTTTACTACAAATTCCATTTTTTCAATAAATTCTGTGTAGCCACGCCTCCTTTTTGAAACCGATTTATTTAATAAAAATCAGTTTCGCTTTTCGAAGCAGATGCCACCTAATACTGTCGCATTATTGTGAAGAATCCATGCATTTCGGTTAGGAATAGTGTCGGCCACGCCCACTTTCTTCTGGAAAAGGTTTACCGATAACAGTTTTTTTTCAGTAAAACTTTATGCAAATCGAAGAAATATTCTCTGAGGAGCAAGATAAGTTCGCAGCAAATATTGCACAACGCAAGGTTCCCTTGGTAGAAATGCTTACTACTACACCGGGGTCACCGATTACTGAGCACTAAGTTAAATAACGGTGTTATCAGCAGTTCTGGAGACTTGCCTTAGCTACTGTGTCTCAGTTTCGATTTGACGGGTTTGAACCTTTTTTTTATTGTCGAATGCTTACTGCAGTTTGGATCTCGTAAGACTGGGTGCTTTTGCACAAATCCATGTTGATTTCAGCCCCACTGTGCTTGCCTCAAAAAAGGTGGAAATCATCCGGAATTCTCCTACTTCTCGCTGCCTCTGGCAAACAATTGCATTTTAGCCAACTACCAAAAGTCTGCAGTCCTTCAACCGAATGGATTTTGGCCAGGATCCACTTTAACAGTCGTCCATAGGGGCAAAATTCTAGTTCGACCCAGGACAAGACAAGATTTGCCCAGGTCTCAGCGACATTAGTGACCCGAAATCCATTTCTTCCGACAAAAAAATTCAGGAGCTACGTGGGGGCCGGAGATTGGTGGCCTGCTCACTTAATAATTGCTTTCTTCGCGGCACCTATTCTGGATGACCAGGACTAGGCTCTGACGGGCCTTCTGCCTATCACTGCGAAGGCCAGACAAGCACTGCGACCTGAAAGATCTTTTGTGCTATTCATAGGTTCTCCTAGTAATTGAGAGAGTATTTATCCCGAGCAGAGATTAAGGTCATAAGGGAAGCATAGGATCGTTTTTGCGGTTGACTGGTTGACTATACAGTCTCTTTGCCTGCTTCGAGCCATGGCGGGACAATCGCACAGGATATGCTCGGTAGTCTCTTGATCTTCCCGACAGAATCGACACCTGTCCGTAGGACTGATGCCCATCTTGTGGAGATGGTAATTGAGTGAACAGTGTCCGGTGAGGAAGTCCGTGAGGAGCTTAGCATCACGCTTGTCCAATGTTAGAATTTCCTGACTTCTCTTGCAATCGGAAGCATCGATGAATCTCTTGGCTTGACGTAGCCCGGTTGTTGAGTTCCCTTAAAGATTTTTGACCCATCAGTCATTCCTTTTTTTTTTACTTGAAGAGACATGTGTACGTAGGAAGCTCTACATAGGTCCCATTTTGGACTCCTAGCGTGCATATCGTAAAGATAAATTCTGTGAAAATTGAGAGGTCCTTTGAAACCAAATAGTTCACTCCTAGCCATCGAAAATGCTTTCAATAACCTTCAACTCTGAAGCTATGAGGTATAACATGGAATCATGATGGAATTAGTTCTTAATGAGCTCTTTAAGTAGGTGAACGCAGTTGGTTTAGGGTTTAATCCGTACAAAACGAGGCAAGTCTGGCCAGAGACATCAAAAGTAAAACCAGATAAATTTCAGTTGATTGAACGAGCATTTACTTTGCACAGGACATTGTTTGATAGGATACCACTGGACCCATCTCTTGCGATCTCCTTACCCGAATGACAGCTTCCCCCATCTCTTAGTTCGATGTGATCTTGGGTGTTCCTCTTCCCAAATTTTCTTCCCTTGACATGCCTTTACCTTTCTAAGGTCTTCGGTCCTTCATTCTCACCCTTCAATGGTGGCTTAGTCACAAATATGAAAACAAAATCTCATAGAACAGAATTAAGGGCTATGAGTATCGGAGAGGTCAGCTCAGGATGGTGCACAAACGTTACTAATAACCACTAAAAAAGAGTAGTGAAAGTATACAACCCTAACGTATACCACTCTTGCCTCCAAGCTTTGGGAAATTCTTAGTTCGAAGTCGCTAACTCTGCAAAGCCTGGGCAATTCTAATGAACGGGAAAGCTGTAAAGTTTTAAGCCCAAATCGGTCCTAAAAGCTGTGGACTTCCAAAATGGCTATTTTTGTGCTCAAAGTTTTTTTTTTTTATAATTCGCGCGCGTCAAAGGGGGTATGAATACCCTTATGCCGATTTCTCAGGGCACGGGCGTTTGAAGGAGGGGAAAAAGGAACAGAGGAGGTACCGGCACGTTGTAACGATGAGGAAACATAGAGCCTGGAAGATCATTCCACATACGTGTCGTACGGCTTATGAACGAATCTCGGTATTTGACAGTACGTCCGAAGTTGGGCTTGAGGGTGATCTGATGTGCATTCGAAGCGTGACGCGTATTGCAGGTGAAATTTTGAAGGGGAGGTATGCAAGTGGCTATTTCCTTGGAACATTTTTTGTGGAAAAAGCGATAAAATAGGGAAAGTCACGAAACGTTTCTGCGATGTTCTAGTGAGTCTATAGAGCTCACAATGTCTCTATCGCCTATTAGTTTTATCGCGCGGCTCTGGACCCTATCTAGAATGTGCAAGATGGTCTTGGGTGCACCAGACCAGATGTGGGCGTTATATTCCATCTTTGGGCGTATGAATGCCTTATGTATTGAGGCCAGATCAGACGGGGTAAAATATTTCTTGCACCGCTTAAGGAATCCTAGACATTTTGCAGCATTTTTGGCGACCTCGAATATGTGATCGTTCCAACGAAGATGGTTGTTAATACGCTTGCCGAGAATGGCGAGTTATTCGGTTTCTACGATGCAAGTACCATTCATGGATAATGGTTAAGGGTCTTGGTTTCGCTTGTGAGACAGAAGACAGCGCTGAGTTTTGGATGCACTAAATTCCACTCTGTTTGTAGAGCCCCATTTGAGTATGCTGTCAAGGTCGGAATTTAATGAGTTTAACATACGTTGCAGTTCCTCTTTTACGGGGTACTGTCATCAGCGAAGGAATGGATTGGATTAGAGGATGCAGACAAGAGATCATTTATGAAAATGAGAAAGAGAGTCGGAGACAAAACTGAGCCCTGGGGGACACCAGCATTTAAGTGGTGAATATCAGATTGTATTGAACTTGTATTGAACGCCCCTTGTATTCATTACTACTCATTTCAAACCATAAATTATCTTTGTACGTTATCCTGGAGCCGAGCAATAAACAAAGTAAAATTAACTTTTTCATCAAATTGTTTTCATTATTTTTTCATTTAATAGTCGATGCTTCAACCCATGGGCTTTTCATTTGGAAAAAGAGTTGAATACTAGCCAACATGTGGCACTGCAGTAAATGGAAGGCGTCAACTGCTTAGTGGCGTATTCTAAAGGCGTAGTTAAGAAGCCATTGATACGACGTATAAGGCTTGAATATTTTTTTATCTTAGGACTCCAACTTCTATAAAAACCAAAGTCTTAGGCTGGACTTACAAAAAACATTCAATCAGGCTTCGTAACACCCCAAGCGCCTTGAAACCACTCCTGTTTACAATCATTTCATAAGAATGACCCCAAAAGGATCCCGTGGATCCTTACGAGTTTTTTTTTACTACAATGATTTAATTCGCACTTCATTTTTTAAATGAGCGATGCGATACGATACGTCGAGATGTTGTCAGAAAAAGGAAAAGGAAAGAGGAAAAAAAAAAAGATTTCCGTACCTACCCCAGAAGTTGTAACATGAAAGTCCCATTAGCTATGCAATAAGCTATATCCTCATGGCTTTGCTGCTACTCATCTTTTGATGGCAACAGCAGCCCTCTCTGGTCGGTGGTTAACCATGAAATATGTTTACGCTTAATAACATTTTTTTTTATAATCCTTCGATGGGAGGATAGACGCACCTAAAACAGCCTATACGAGTACACTCCACGTAGATGCGATACCCTGAGTAGATGAGTTACCTTCAACATCGTTACGCTGTAAAAGGATCGTACTCGCACCTACTTTTTGGTTTTATAGCCAAGCCACCATCGGGTATGGTGTGTGGATTTTTGAATTTATGAAGAGCGCCTAACGCAGGCAATGGTGTGATGGTGTGTAGGCTACACCAGCTACGAGCCAAGGTAGGTTACTTAGTTGACTCGTTAAAGTGAAAAGGTACTTTGTACAAGGATATTTATGATATCCTTGGTCACTTTCATTATATGATGTCTTTCTATCGCGCTGTGTCGATGCCGGAGAGATAAGTTTATGCGGGTGTCCTTTACTGATGAGGTTTGTGTGTTTGTGTGTTTTTTTTTTTTTTTTGACGTTTGTCCTTTTTTCTGTTTCAGTTCCTTTTTTTACGGAACAAGGGCAATTTGGTATTTTATCACTGAGTTGTTGCCGTTGAGGTTAATTAAATTTGTTGTTCTGTGTCGAGAAGTGTGTTGATAAAAAGGAAATATTTTCGTTTTTTTTTTTGTTGTTGTGCTGTTGTTAAGCACTGTTGTAGATGAGGAAAGTTGTTGGTCGTTTTGAAGGACATTTGTTGTGTAGTAGAAAAGTTGGTAGAACGAATCATGAGTTGTGGGTTTTTTAGGGCTCTGTGGAATGGTGATTGGTGACTACTTCCAGGAAAGATAACTTTTTGAGAAAAACGTGGTTTCTCTTATGGTGAATGGTTCATGGAATGCAAAGAGGGTCCTTGGTACATCCTTAGCAGAGTAATTTCTCTTGATGGGGAACAATACGTACAGTAGCTTCAGCGTGATTTTCAGATGTTCACCAGAAAGCATTTGGAAATATGGTTGGTAGTAAGGTCGATTCAATGCGGGATCTCCGACAAATTCCAGCAGTTTTTTAAGAAACAAGCTCTAGGGAGGGTAGAGATGCTCGCAGCCCCAGAATAGAAATCCATTTGAAATAGTTTGTAGCTATGTCCTAGGCGGAGATCTAAGGAAAATAGCATTCACATATGCTCGGACGATCAAGCTGCTTGGAGGGCATTCGCAATATTTTGAATCCACTCGAAGTTGATGTAAGAACGCAGAGGAAGTGAGTGTCCTGCTTGGCTTCACGAAAAATCTTAACCAATCGAGCGGAGGTGGCATAGATCTTTTTTCCTTAGCGTATTTTTCACAAATAAGCGTAAAAGCAAGAGCAACGCCGAAAGAGTAGAGGACAAGAAAGACCTGCTCAGGAAGAAGATGCTATACCACTCCCAGCGCAAGGATATCGAAGAATCCCGCAATAGAAATAACTTCCAGATGTTCTGTAGGAAAACAAAGCAACTGGCAGCTGGCATTAAACATGGAACGCAGGAAATCTTGTTACTGAAACACGGGAAATAGTAGATGTCCTTATGTCTGTACCTCTTTCCCATTCTTTCAAACACCCGTGCCCTGAGAAATCAGAATAAGGGTATTCATACCCCTCTTGGCGCGCGCGAATTATGGAAAAAGCAGCGCTTCCAGCAGCTACTAAATGGGTAACATGTAGAGAGAGTGGTTGAGGAAGAATAACATCCACATCCAGTCAACGAAGAAACTGTCCTTCCTTCAAGTATGGAAGACGTCGGCACGTTAAAAAGCTGAAGAACTACAAGGCCGCCGGATCTGGTGACGATAGTGACGCTTTGATATGGTGTATACCTCAACTCATCAACAGAGTATGGGGGCATGAAAGCATGCCCGATGACTGGATAATTAGCTCCATCTAAAAAAAGGCGATCCTATGTCCTCCGCGAAATTCAGTGAACGTCTCAAGTCCTTCTGCAGCAAACTCATCGGCATGTGCCTGTGTGGCTTCCTGACCGGCAGATTGACGATAAACCAAGTTTTCACATCTCGAATTTCAAGTCGAGGCTCACCCCTACTCATTGCCTTCAAGGTCGCATATGATAGCATTGTTCGTTGAGCACTACATGGTGATGGCCGAATACAAGATCCCGCAAAAACTGATCGAGCTGTGTCGCCTTGCGTTGGAAGACGTGCAATGCAGTTCCAAAATAGTACTTTTGAACCTTGCCAAGCATGTACCGGATTTCGGCAAGGAGAAGTGCTATCATGTGAACAGATTCTGCGCAGGGTAACCGTCAACAAAGAAGGCACTGTAGCAAATCCGTTCAGTTGCTGGGATATAAACATATACATACTATTTCGAGAGATCCCGAATCAGACCACAGTTATGGGTCCCCTTTCGTCTCTCTTCCACGATCCATTTAAGCCTGAGAGACTCTCCACAGTTCTTCTCTGACTTTGATTCCTCGTGTCAACGCTAGCATCTGTTTAGCAGAAATCTGGTTCATCTTTTGGGTTTTTACCCAGTGGCGTCCATCTCTCTTCTTCTGCTAGCTAATGCCCAACAACGACACGGTATATGTGCCGCCGTCTCGATTTCCTTCACAGGTATCATCCTCCAGAAGACCCATATTCTTCAGATGATACCCGAAATTTCCATGACCTGTAGATAACGCTACCACCCATTTCAGTGCCCTTCGCTCCAAGCCTAGAACTTCCCTATGAGTGTAGCCAGTCGACCCTTTAAAACGACGACATCGGGACCATTGGTCGGTACCAGCGTGCTGCCATAGAGGCTTTTACGGCAATGGCAGAGCAGGCGAAATTACTTGGCCTTGAAGCAAACGAGGACCAAACTTAGTTCATGTTGTCAACAAATAATTTAGCATCTGTCCTTTGCTTAGGACAAAACGTCACTGTTCACAACAGTAACTTCGAAATGGTTTACGAGTTTACCTACTTCGGTGTAAACATCAACTCCACGAACAATACATTGTGGATATTTGACGTGGATGATCGACGACGACTAACCCAAGGAAACCGCAGCTACTCTAACTCGAAGAACGAAATGCAGACACTACAAAACATTGATCCTGCAAGTACTGCTCTATAAT
This sequence comes from Blera fallax, assembly GCA_946965025.1. Taxonomy (NCBI): domain Eukaryota; kingdom Metazoa; phylum Arthropoda; class Insecta; order Diptera; family Syrphidae; genus Blera; species Blera fallax. The sequence goes on from OX337247.1 coordinate 60,865,214, forward strand.
GACGAGTGCTGGACGATATGTCGGAAAGCAGAGCAGATTGTGAATACATTTGGGAGAAAAATTCTTTATCGAACGGAGGGGAAGATACAACCGAGAACTCTGTGAGCTCAAGATGTGGATGTAGTCCAAAAAGCCAAAACACGTCTACTTCACTGGCTCGGCCATATCGAGTGAATGGACAGTAATGCTCCAGCTAAGAGGATCTTTGAATTACAGGCCACAAACCACAAGGAAAATCGAAACTCGGTCTTAAAACCGGCAGATGCCAGAGCGATTGGTCTGGTAGTAGCGTGCTTTGGATCGAAGAGGATGGAAAACTGCCGTGTCTCAGGCAGTGGCCCTCCGTTGGGAGCCATTTAAGCAGGTAAAGTATGTTTTTTCTCAGTAAAAGTGATTTGTTGAAATTTAAAAATAAAGTCCTTAAAAAACCAAACAAATCGATAGAATTCATTACAAATTACAATTTCGACTCCTTGAAGAAAATAACCTCCTCCCAACTTCCCAACTTTTCCATTTTAATGTAGTTTCCTTGCTCTCCATCTTCTCCCCCATCCCGAATTGTAAACATTATCATTCTGGTCATCGATACAAGAAAAACTTGTTATGTCGTTATTTTGATATTCCTCCAAAGAATTCCTTTCGAAAATTTAAATTCTTAATAAATTCTCTTCAGGGACGACTTTGTCTATCTCTCCATAAAAAAAAAAACACACAGCCAAACTTCAATGAATAACTTTTAGAGTTGTTCTACAACCTACAACACACACAAAACACCAAACAGAAATCAACCAAAAAAAATATAAAGAGATACATTCATCCAAGATCCAAAGGATACGTCCCATCTGCTCATATTATCACAAAAAGTTCACTTCTTCAGCACACAAAAACCAAAAACCAAAAACCACTTGGTTATTCAACAACTTTATTGATTTTCCCTTAACAAAAAAAAATAAGTCTCCCGAAAAAAGGAATCCAATGGATCGAAAAAAAAAGTAACATAATTCCATAAGGCATGCCGCATATTTGCATGACACCCATCGCCCATCAAATGCCATTCATCCTTAAAGATCTATTCCCGAAAAATCCAAAAAAAAAAACGGAAACAAAGAGAGTAAAAGTATCCCGAACACATTTGGCCAAAAGAAAACTTAAACTTTGCCCTAAAAAAAATGTTTTCCAAGAAAAACTTAAACCAAAAAAAAAAAAAATCGAATTCGGGAAGTTTTGAGTTTTTTTTTTCGGGGAAAAGTGGCGCCCGCACCCAGGACGTGTACACAACATTTCAGGCATATTAATGCAGCAGCAGATAAAAAATGGAAATAAAACGGAATCAACCCTCGAATAATTTTATTCCAATTTTTTTTCATATACACACATACATATATATGTACGTAGCGGGATATTTTTTTTTTGTATGAGCCCAGCAAATATTGCGAAAAGTTTTAAGGAACTTTTTTTTCGGAGCGGTCTTCTACTTCATTCGTCTTTTTATCATTTTGTCGTTATGATAATAAAATTTCGTTTTGAAGAGGATAAGCGCTGGCATATGGGTATGTTGCTTAAGGATACTAAAAATACTAGCGGTATCCGGGGACTTTGCGAAGTCTGGCTTATGTTTGACAATCTCACAGAAGAGCCTTCGGGGGCAAGAAACATGTTCCCAATCGGTGGGGAAGGATAGGTTTTTTTCTGATAACAAAATCTCCACTAGAGTCCTTAAATGCAACTGATCCACTGAAGGTACTACTACGAGGCAAACTCTGTTTACTGGAATTTACTGGAATTTCTTTAGCTCTAAGAGAAAGCCGATAAACACTTCAGGGATGAGGAAACGAAATTATTCGTTGCACCTTTTGCACTAGTATTTCAGAGTGTAGAGGCACGTAAGCCTAGCACATTGAGGTATTTAGCAAGAGCGATATTTTTAAATATTTTGTTTTTTGGCTACATCTATGAGCGTAAGGGCTCTGCGAGCAAGGAAGATCTATTGTACCATATGCCGCTATTATTCCAACAGGAATTCTACTTTCCTACTGAAGGCGAGAATTGCTGAGTTTCTTTATGAAAATGCTTCTCCTAGCCACACACTCACATAGTATGTGTTCTATGATTTCATCCTTTTTAGACAGAGGAGGCAGATGGTATCCTCATTGACACTCATTTTGTGGAGGTAGCACTTGAGATGGCAGTGACCAGGAAGGAAGCTCATAAGCTTTCTTATGTCGTCTCCGCAAGATTTGAGATTTGTTCTCTTACCCTGCCTGAGTCCTTGAATGTTGTTCTAGTGGGATACGCTTTCCCATCTCTGCAGCATTTACTTGAAAGTAGAATCCGAGATTCTACCAGAAATGATTGGGGTCAGATCAGAGGACCCTTGTCTGACTAGCAGATTTGCAGATTCGTTGCCTTGACCACCCATATAGCCCGTTACCTACCAAAGTTCTACTCTGTTGCATAGGACCAATCATTGCAGATTATCTAAGCAGCATAGGACTGATCGAGCTTCGATCACCATTTGACTGTCTGTGAGTATATAGATAGGGACATCTTTAAGGCTCGAGGTCAGCTTGATGCCGGCTCGTATTTTCGTAGGTTAAAACTCCGCTTGGAAATCACTTGGGGTATTTCTGAGTGGTTTCGAGATTCTATGATTTGGTCCATATACCGCAGCGCCAACACTAGAATACATTTTTGATCCATCAATATACCACACGTTGCGTGTTTGATCGAGCAACGGTCCATTAGTGTTTCGTGAGTCCCTGCTAGGGGTCAGAAAAAGTGACTTGAGCATAAAGTCGGAAACCGTGCTGAGCATTTCTAGTTCGGGGAAGACGGATATCAGTTCCATGAGATTCATCGGAGTAATTTCATCCGACTTTCGAAGATCTACTGCGCTGCGAATCGATACTTTTGTGACAAATATAGGCGGTGAGGTCGATGAAAGCCTCGATGGCTGCCGTAGGGCAGGTAACCAGAGCATATTTATTTGAAGCTTAGTACAAGCTGTAACTTAAAGCTAATTTACAAAACTTAAACTAGGTTAAAGCTATATTATATTAACTTAAACTTAAAACTTAAAAATTATCATTTGGGGAGAGGTCATATGGAAGAGTGAAGTCGGTTTCTAAGGGAGGATAAACTGGAGTGAAAGTCAAGCGTGCTCTGTGTATTGTTGGCCAAACGCAACATTCTGGACATTGGTTCGAAATGGCCATAGTTGGTGCGGTGGTGAGGGAGACGAAAGAGCGGAACAGACCTAAGGTTACGTGGAGGGAGATCATTTCCAGTAATGCGAGGAATTCAATGGTACCAGTTAATAATTGGTGCACAAAGAGAATGTCAGCGACTTCGCGACGTTTTACAAGGGTCTGCAGGTTTATCAATTTCAGCCGATCATTGTATGGGGGTAAGATATAGTCGTCGGACCAAGGAAGACCGCGTAAGGCAAAACGGATAAACCTGCGCTGCACAGCTTCTATTCGAAGTGAGTGGGTGTCGTGAAAAGGTTACCAAACTTGGCTGGCGTATTCAAGGAGGGGTCTGACGAAGGTAATATAAAGGGATTTTGTAACGTAAGGGTTCTAGAATTCTTTAGACCAGCGTTTTATGAAACCGAGAGAGGAATTGGCCTTGAGTATAATATGATCGATGTGGGAACGGAAGTTTAGCTCCCTGTCACAAATAATACCCAGATCACGTATGGTGGAGACTGAGGGAACTGGCTCGTTACGAAAGTAATAGGTTCTGAGTGGAGGTGGGAGGCGTTTACGGGAGAAAGTTATGGATTGACATTTACCGACTTTAAGTTGTAACAAGTTTTTGTCGCACCATGTATAGAATGAATTTAAGTCGTGTTGAAGTAAGAGAGGATCTGTAGGGGTAGATATTACCTTAATGATTTTCATGTCATCCGCGTAAATAGACAGTTCAGTGTGTTTTATGATGTGACGAACATCGTTTATTGTTAAGACAAATATCAATGGACCAAGATGGCTGTCTTGAGGAACACCCGAGGTGGCGTTAATGGGATCAGAGACTGAAAATCTAAAGAGAACCCTGTATTGGCGTTTTTCTAGGTACGATCTTAGCCAGGTAATGAAAGAAGGTGGAAAACCGAGGGCTTTGAGTTTAAAGTAAATAGTTAGATGACAGATTTTATCAAACGCCTTACTGTAGTCGGTGGTAATGACATCCACTTCCTTTCCATCCTCTAAGGCTTGCAGTGTTTTAGAAATAGAGCCCCTTGTCTGTAGTTTTTTCTACTGAGACATAGCAAGAGTGCTGTTGACTTCTTGGAGCATCGTTTGAGCTACCTGTTTCCTGGAGAGGATGAAACGAAATCGTTTATACCAAGAAGCTCTGACCGAGGACGCATATAGACCCAACGCAAGTTGAGATGTTTAGAAATTCTCCTCTGAGGCTTGTTTGGCAATCTTATCCTATCAAAGGCTTTAAATCTTATTTGTCATGATCTCAGTTTGTCCTAGGACGACGACAACAGGCAGAGAGTTCAGACTTGTGAACTGTTTTCTAAGTGGTTTATGGGTTAAGCAAGCGCACTCTGACTGTCAATATAGACGCAGGTACCCCAATCTATTCACCTATCTCTAGCAATACACATATGTAGGTCAAGGCCAATGGGAATGAATAAGTATCCGCATGGAAAACAGACAGCGAGAAGTGCAATGTTGCTGTATCTCACGAATCTAATTTACTAGCCCCAGACTGTTCACTGGTTTTAGAGGCATCCGCTAAAATTTGATTACGAACACCAGAGTCAGTCCTGGATACAAGGAAGTTTACCTTAAATTTTAGCGCAGGCTATGGCTCAGTGGTTAGAGGATTGGACTACTGAGCGGGAGACGCGAAGTTCGAGACCCAGAAAACACCAATAAGATCTGCTGTGCCAAATATGCGTTTATTTTTTTTAATACTCAAAGTTCCGGTATCTTTCCTTCACATGTCAGACCGCAGTCGTTGAACAAGTGTCGTGCAAGCCCAAGCATAGATTATGCCAAAAGCCACCTTGTATCTAGAGCAGAGCTAAGTGCACACGGGACAGCTTTAAGCTATTTGGAGAAATACTTACGGAGAGAGGTCCTTATTCTGAAGCAATATTCCTGCACTCGTCTTTCTTTTAGTAGTCCCGAAAAATTTCCGATTTGTGACAGTTTAGTGTAAAAGTTCTTACTGCCGAAGAGCCATCGCATAGGCATAGTGCATAGCAGTATAAAACCAGTGAAATTTTCTCGGTGGTAGGCCCTCTGTCGAGTACTTATTTAACTTAATGGGCCGACCAGGAAATAGTCTTAACCAAAGAGTGGTTATCCTTCAGCGAGAATAGCTGAGTCTTGTCCAGGTGTCAAGACCATGCGCTCCAGAATCTGTGACTTGGTTTTTAAAGCAGAGGTTCGATCGTCCTTGTCGTCTTGAACCTAGATGCTGGGATTCGAAGCTTTACTTTGACGTTGTCCTTCAGATATGTCCCTTGTGCGTCATCCAGGGGATCATACAATTTTCTCTTGACAGGGTCTTCTTCGGTAGCGCCGAGTACGCACATTAGCTGATCTTCTAAAAAGTGATTTTGAAGCAGATCGCAGGCAGGCGATCGTTTGAGCCAGGCATCTCTTGTGGCAACTGCTAAAGCTGTCGCTATGTTTCCTTTTTGTATAACTTATCCTATCCATCGTATCTCGTGAACTGCAGTAATATCTGCCACTTTACTGTACGACAGGACTGTTTCAAGTTTTTGAGTATTCACAGCATGTGCACATTCCGATTCGTAGGTCTTAGTCCTATGAGCCGATTAAGCCGATGTCAGTAACCCATTTCGCTGCCGTTGATCAATTAAGGGTTCAACCGAGAGCATTTGTTTTTCTTGCCTCAGCCATGGAAACCCTTACTGACCTGAGCTTCGAATATGTCAGAGTACCTCATGTACGATGATCATTAGATACCTCAGCTAATTGCTTCGAAAAAACTCTCCCCTCGCTGTACGTCCTCCTCCTGAGGGCTCTTTCTAGACTTCTTCGCTGCATTTCAGCCAATCAGGTCAACTAGAGATGTCTCGTCCGGTATAATACAGCTGTTCAGCTAGATATGTGTGTGCAGGTCCAAGTCTTCACCTACAAATGGTCAGTCGGAGTCAGCATAAGTTTACCATCAGATAGCTACCTACGCGTCACTAAGAGGAGGCGATGATGCGACATCTTGCCCGCCCCCACGTCTTGGTCTCTTTATAAAAGAATGGGCTACCCCGATGGGAAGTATATTCTCGTCCTGAACTTCATGACTCTGATTTTGCGATGCCGAATATGTGGCACAACCCATGTCAGACCAGAGTTGACTGTCACACCAAGAAGATTCGTGGTTTCGTTTCGGTATGATTACTTGGATCTCCATTCGAAGTTGGGGCACAGCAGACCTATTTTTTCTAAAAAAAAAGGTTGTGGGATTGGATATTCTTCATATTAAACTCAACTGCAACAATTTTTGCGGGTCCTCCTTTAATGAGTCGATTTGCTTAGATATTTGACGAGCAAGATGCCATAAGGGTGGTGCTCTTACTAGTAAGGCATAAGAGAAACTCATGCATTCAGGATATGAGGAGCATGTTGGTAATCGTCCTTGTGCAAGTAATTCTGTCAAAAAGGTGGAGCCTCGTCCTATGTACGTAAGAATTCAGCTCCATCTCAGCCGCTTAACAAATCTCTCACAAATTGAAGGAATGCCCTCAGCAGGATTTTAGACATTTTCATGGATGGAAGTGGATAGTTTGTTTTTAAGCACTACACGTCACAGGACGACCATGTATGCTGTATCCTTCCAACCCGTAATTTCCGAAACCTGAAGCGCATTGATCACCACAAAAGGAGCCAAAACCTTAAAGGAGCTTCCACTCAACTTACAAAATTTTTCGCAATAAATTTTTTGGTGTAAAATGGTTTTCAAAAGAAAATCCTTTTCAGCAAAAGTCTCCTATTTACGAGGTGATTTCCATTTAATCAATTAAATTAAGAAAAAAAAAAGTCCTTTGAATAGTTCCCATTTTGCCGATGGTCATTCCTTTTCCTTTCAACAATCGGCAATCAACTGTAATGCATTCTACAGCTGCATACAATGAAATGCACAATCAAATCGTTTGAAATACTTTCACAAAGGAAGTTCCGTAAGGGTACCCCTTCTATCGGAAGGTCCTGAAAAAAATTCCTTTTGAAAACTGAAACTTGCTCGTTATCGCCAATTCTCAAGATGGAATTGACAATTTACACAGGACGATGTGTCAAAAGAAACTTACATTTTGATCCTTTCTAATATTTCATGTATGTATCCCATCTTGAATGGAATCTGTATGTATGTCAACTTGGGTCATCTCTAGAAGTCACACTATATCCCCCCATCAAACATACGACATCAAGTGCAAAACATAAAGCAGGACAATGGCAATAATGATGATGACAACGAGAAGGACGATGGCACCGACCGGGATGAACATCATTCTGATGAGATGGGTAAATACAATACGGATGCACGATGCACGAAACGATGCTGAATAGAAGCATTTCACAGATGTTGCCACTTAGTTGTGCATTTTCTAAGAATTACAGAAGCAGGAGTGCAACAGCGAACAACAACAACAACGTTGATACATCCTCCTTCACTTAAGTGAGGAACTGACCGGAACTAAAATGTGTGACACACTCATATTCCTGTTCTCAGGATGCAACATCATTTCACATCAAGCACACACACCACCCTTCTGTACTACGCTTGACAATAAACAGTACCGAACGTGCAGCTGCAGCTGTGAATAGAAACGAAATGTCCTTGGATAGCCATCCATCCGTGGATGGAACTAGTTTTCCAGTTGATGTGGATGAGGAAAAAAATGTTTGCATCTTCTAGGAGCTTGGTACGTTTGCTTTGTTTCTCTGAACGCATTTCACTTTGACCTGACATATGGTGGAAAATGGTTCAAGGATATTTGCCCAACTTCCATGATTGTGTAATGTGCGTTAAACCGGGTTAGAAAAAAGTATGTTTGCGCTAAATACTACGTGTGCTACGGATATATATGTACGTTCTTGTGGAAGTGAGCGGTTGTGGTATGACGAAGATTTGCAGGATCCTGATGGACAGTCATCAGTACACTTTGGTATCAGCCAAGTCTTGTTAGGGAGAACTTTTAAGCTGACTTAAGATAAACGGCTTTTCGACTTCCTTGTCCATTAGTTCTGGGGAAAAAGTACATGGGATGTACGTTGAGATACAGAAAGTTTCTTGCAGTTTATCATCCGACTTCAAAAGTTTTTTTCTTTCCAACTTGGACAGGAATCTTTTCCTTTTCTTTCAGTGGAAAATCTTGTGAGAAAACTGTAATTTGCGGGCGTAACTTGTCAGCTGCAATTGTTTCCAGATAAATCTCTGGGTGGGCGGCGAGGATACCTTGTTGGCTTTACCGAAAGCAAACAAAATCAAGCTGCAGATGGATGGAGGTGTCTAATAAGTTCCAGCCTAAAGGTTACAGCACCAAATTAGGCCTAGTGCCTTTGGATAGTTAAGCCAACACCACAAAGCTACGTCGAGGAAGTAGTACAGCGCCACCCTACAACACTTGTCCAGTGAAACAAGGAGTGATCTTGAAAAAAAAACTTCTTTCGTCAAAGCATGTCAAATTGGAGACATCCACGGAGCTCTCACTTCTCTGGGTAATTTTGGCACAAAATGGGGATTATCGCCGAAGAAGATCTTTGAATCCGTACGGGTTATGCGCCGATTTTTTGAAGGAGTCGACTCTGGCGTAAGTACGTGCCTCTGCACTAAACTTCAGAGTTGCAGTATTTGGGACTGATTTCGGCCAGAGTCTGAATGAGAGCAGTTGAATTTTTACGGATACGCCTTAAGGAGGATGACAACATAGGCCTTGTTAGGCAAATGCGCCATTGTTTTCCAAGCGAAACCGTATGCAATCCTTATGGCTTTTTGACTATCTTGTAAGGAATAGGTACATCAGATCAGGCTGCGCCTAAGGCCTTTCTCAACCATTTCACCAGTTCTAAATTCTTTTGAGAGCTCGTTCTCCGTCTCAGGACTGAAGTCTTTGAATTTCGTCTGCTTCCCATGTTATACTGGGATCTCTGGAAATGAGATCTCCGATGAGAGTACAGCGGGACGCTACTATTTTTGCTACTTATCATTGCTAGATGCTAGGCCGAAGTGAAACTAAATTTTGTACTGCTTGTGGAGAGGCCGATAAGGACTGAAGATTCCCTGTCTTTAACTCAGAAAGCCAGTGGTGGTAAAGGGCACTTGCCTTGTAAAAGACTTGTTCGGTTATGTACTCTTTTTGTGGCCGTCTATAAGGCATATGTTGACCAATATACGACGTTGCCAACTCTAAGCTTATAGTAGTTGCTTATGCGTCCTAGAAGTAAGACTTTTTGGGCTCTATGCATTTATAACTCGTTGAACTAGATCCATAACTCGTGAGCTTAGATTGTAGGAAAAAGAATCGCGATGTCAGTCCCCCAACAATAGTGGGCTGAAAGCGCCTGGTATGGTGGAAGAGGGACAGCCCTGGGCTCAAGTCCCACAGGGGGATACTAAGTTGTGTCAGCGTCCTAGTAACGTGCACCCAAAAAGCCACTCACATCATTTGGGGAAACGAATAGCATCTCAGTTTCTCCAAGACGTCAAAAATTTCAGAAAAGGGGGCCCAAAATCTGTTATTATGATCTAAGTACAAGAGGGCGCTTTGCGTCGAAATCTCAGCTTATGTCGAAAAGGTTTGAGTGCCTGCTTTTTTTTTACTTATGTAGAGGCTCAAAGCTCCTAAATTGAGAAATTAATTTGATCAGTGTCAAGTGCTGAACTCTAAGCTAAGCAGGAAGGACGAACATATTTTGGGTTCCCTCGTGAGAAAAATTATTTGCCCGAGATTTGGTCCTTTGCGTCAACACGACAAATGGAGGAAAAGATGCACCAGAGATGTGGATGTAGTCAAAAGCAACCAACGACCGACAACTACATTGGCTCAGTCACATCAAACGAATGGACAAAAATGCTCCAGCTAAGAAGGCCTTTGAATCACAGCCTCAAGACCTCCAAGAAACCTGAACATCCGTTTTCAGAACCAGGGCGTCACATCTGGTAGATCACTTGATGTAAAGAGCTGAAATCCAAGAGCACGGGACCGTGCAAAGAAATTCCAACCAACAAGGCACCGAGGCATAAGGCTTGCATTCGTCATCAATCATTAAAGTGCAGGCTCACGGCAACAATTTATAAACTGCGTAACTCAATTCCACGCGATTAAATCGTTCCCACCGCTCAAATGCAATCGCTCCGAAAATTTAATTATCGTGTATCAACAAATGCTCCCTCAGGCTAACATCATTCGCAAAGGAAGAAAGAAATTCCACTCACAACTACAGAAAGGAGAACACACAAAATCCCTGCACCTGTTTTCTGATGTATTTCATACTTTTTCCACTTCACAGACTGCCACGGGCATTCCTCTGACACCAGGAAACTTTGCTGTGCAAATGCGAGTTGAAGGGTTCACATGTACACCTGCAGCATTCACAAAATTTATTTCTTATGTTATCCTGGTGGCTGAGAGAACAAATAATACGCCGCACACTCACACCCGATGGCATTTACCTCCACCCCTCGATACCAGCTAGAACCCTCTGGATAATGTTAATTCATTAACACCTTGTTAAGCCTTGAAAAACAAGAAAAACTCCCTCCTCAAGTGAATGTATTAATCATGCTAAAAGCGTAAAAGTTGCGCATTGCAGATTGCATCCAGGGAAAGGACTTCCACGGAATCCATTAACCATAAACTTTCATTGTTATCCTGGGTAGCTGCAGCCAACATATTCTTAGTGTCAAACTTTGTTAATTTAAAAATAAACCCGGATGAAATGGCTAAAGATATAAAAAAAGGACGAAAAATACAAAAAAAAGGACGAACGAGAAAAATACTCGTAATCATTAATTTTTGTCACGTGGATCGGATCATTCGAACAAATGACCCACTTAATGGAGCAATTAATATTGATATGATTTTTGGCAAGGATACGCCGAGATAAAATTGCCACCGATGTCGACTTGTTCCTGGAAATTGATTACAATGACTTTCAGTTCAGAGTCGAGAGCTTTTCTCGGGGTACAAACATGTAGACAGTTTTTAAATGGAACCATAAATAAAGTCAGACGAAATGACAGTTTCATGGTGGGCGATGTTTGCAAAGGACTCTGATAAAAGTTTCAATCAATCAAATTGTAAAAGAGTTATGGCGGCTCATTTATTTAGTGTCCTGCTCGGAGTCATAAGATTGGATTATGAGTTGAGGATACTCTGATGGAATATCAAATTTGGAAGTTGGGGAATGTGAGGATAGACAGCAGGCCTCAGACTTGACGGTGCTTTCATGAATGCGCAAGGGTTTGCACAGCGCAGTATGGAATTTAGACCAGTGCATCTCTTTGTTGGATTTAAGGAAAGTGAGTTCAGCCAGACTTATCTGGCAGTCGCAGATCTTCTTAAGATGGTAAGGACTCCACGAATTCCAATTAAATGTCAAAAATTGTTCTTAGTCCTTAGTGTTCTTTGCAAGAGAAAATCGTCACAAAGGGTTGTCGCTTACGCAGTTTTAGCAGTACTCAACGGAGTCTTCACTGAAGATTGGAAGAAGGAAACTTGACGGAATGTGACAACTGGAGAAGAATATGCCTTCTTCCGGCTGTGGCTATACTAATAGCTGGAAGAATCCTGGATCAAGTGAGAGAATATCTCGATCTAATCCTCGACAATGAATAGACAGGCCTTCAAGCTGGATCCTCCTGCATAGACCACATTGCGGCTCATCATTGAACAATACGTTTAGTACACCAATTTAGAGAAGGATTCGATAGCTTGAATCGAGATGCTATATGGCTAGCCTTGCGCAGGAGAGATATACCAGAAAAACTAGTCCCGGTGGTAATTGACGTCCACAGCGGAGTACGACAAGGTTGCACTCTTTTGCCGCTGCTATTCCTTCATCACATCACTCGGGCGGCTCTATCTGGAGAAAACATGGGGCTCAGGTGGACTAAGACAGCTATCGACAGGTTGATGATGATAAACGGGAAGTTTGTGTCACTCCTTGCACAATGCTAAGGTGTCAGTGGGATTTGAAATCCAAAATGGAGTACGACAGGGGTACATACTTTCTCCACTATTGTTTCTGACAATAAGCGATTCACAGCACTGATTCAAGGAATCAATGGAATTAAATGGACGATGACATCTAATCTAAAACACCTAGACTACGCTGTGTGTTTACCTGCTTTCACAGTTCAAAAACTGGACACCGAAGCAATCAATTTTAGAGGGCCTCAACATTGCCGAGGAATTTAGCAACTTTCTTTACTAGGAAGTGGGGTCTCGGATGTGTGCACTGAATGTATGCAGCAGGGAAGGAAAGGCAAAAGTTCCGTTGGGAATGATAGCTACTTAAAGTCTGAAAAGGCGAGGTTTTCATCACAAGAACTGAGTTGTGCCTGCTCCGCCTTAACGCGGGAGCAGTATTGGTCTATGGGTACAGTGCGAGTACTTGAAAGGTAGGCACCGTCAGTAGCCAGCTGTCAAACTTTGGAAAAAGATGTCTACGAATCATCTTGACGATAATCATCCACATTGTACCTCAAACGCCCAGCTTTATCAGAGATCGGGACAAAAACTTATGGACATGTGCGTGCGGAGGAGAAAGACCAGTGCTTCGGCTACACCTTACGACGCAAAATCACCCTTCGATTGCAAAATAGGCCATGCAATGGAATCCGTGGGAGGAGTGGATAAGAAGTTGAGTTCTGTGGAAATCGACTAGAGACAGCTCAACAGCGGTCCAGAAATCCGAAGAAGATGACGCGCAATCGTTGTTGACACCCTATAACCATCGAGGGATGAAGAGAGATAGCTAACAAGAGTTTGTAATCGTTGAGCTTAAATTCGTCATCATGCCTTCTCTCTCTTCCCGACGTTTGTATTTCAGTTATCTAGAAGGATTCTGACTGAAGCTTTACGAAGTTTAGCATCCTGGCTCATAGAAACATTCTACGCGGTATGGTGTAGAAAAAATATACGATTCTATCTATAGAATGTCAAAACTTTGACAGTTACTCCCCCCATTGCAAATCCCTTGACATTTAACTGTCAAGTTTCAATGACTTTTCGCGCTAATTTGTCAAAGTTCATTTCCTATTCAGCACCGTGCACCACTCGTATGAAAAGTGAAACTTCAAAGATGTCTACCACATGCCAGCGCTCAAAAAATGTATCTTTCAACCATCGATTGACTAAAATTTTGTCACAACTCTCTCCCACTCATGTACCTCCATTCACCCACTTCGACTCAACTCAGGAGACATGCAAAAGTTTGATGTGTTGATAAAATGAAATTTCCTAGGTTAGTAGAGCGTTTCAGGATACCAATTTGTTCCCGCATTTATCCGTATTCCAAGGATCCGATTGGAGTCGTAGTAGGGGTGTCGCAGCCGCGGCACCGGGATTTGTTTTATAAAACCCATTAAAAAAAAAATAAATAAATCGATGAGCCAAATCGCTGATGCGAGAGGGCGTTAAATGATTTCCTACTAATCTGTCAATGTCAACGGAATTCTCAATTGACAAGGAAATTCGAAGTTTGTCGAATTTTTTTTCTTTCGTCCTTTTTTTTGCGTTCTTCTCCTTCTTGTATTTGGTTTTGGTTTTGGTTTTGGTTCATAAATTGAATTTCCTTGCGACTCATTGATACGAAGAAGTTTTTAAGATTTTCTTAGCGTTTCTGAGCAGTAAATTTTCCACGAGAGAAAAACTTTTACCGGAGCACTACTGTGGTAAGTCAATTTGTAAGGGTGATGGGCGTACGTTTTTTTTTTCCTTTTTTTTTCTGATTTTTTTATTCAATTTGTAGTGGCTGGGATGATAATTGAGTAAATCAATTAATTCGGAGATGGGTGGTAGGAAGGACATCAAAAGGATCAACTTTGGTAATGGGATTAGATGAATTACAAATTGAATGGGCGGTTCATTAGGGTGTGGCTGTGTTTTTCTTTTGGATGCTAGAAGGAGAGAATAATTTGAAAAAGAGTTCAAAAATTTTTTTGGAAATTTATTGACGGCTGGATGTTGTGGAAATATTGTACAAACTGGCATTAACCAGTGTTGCAACTGTCACCACACGTCAATTGTGCTTTTCTTACCTCCAAGTGGTAGCCATCGGATGGCAGTCGTTGTCCACCCGCAGTCAGCTTGCTAAACTTATGAGCGCGAGTGTTGATCAAGAGAAAAGAGCAGCACTACACCATAGCGGTGGACGATTCCCTTCAATGGAATAACCGAAGACGTCAAACCTTTCAGAACGGAAAGAAGACTTTATCTGGGATATTTCGACACATTCGGAGCTCTAGTCTGAGACTAGTCAGGGTCTTGGAAAAGAGATTGTGGCGGATGAGCTTTTGATCGGCTAACGGAAGTGTTCACATCCCCTGAGTGGGTCACTGACGTCAGTTACTAATCGACACCTCGTTGATGGGTTTTAATCACTGGACCTGGTCCTTCAGGTTGGGGGTTCTGTCGTCGCGGTAACTGCGAAGTAAGAGTATGCACTTGGAACCAAAAACTGGGATCTGTCCTCGAAGGCAAATATTACAGCGAAACAGGGGATAGGATGGAGGCAGATTCTGCAACATCAGTCTTATCTGTGCACATGCCCCTGCCGATGAGACTGAGGAAACAGGACCTCCTTGTTGGAGTTTGCGGAGCCTGTCCGAAGTATGATACATAAATCGTACTCGGGGATCTCAACACCGAAATCGATAAGGAAACTTCCTTCTGCGGGTTCGTCGGCAAGCTACAGCTTTCACAGGAAACAGATAATGGCCTCTGACTAATCCATTTTGTAGCAGCGCATTGTACCGTGATAAGTAGCACTAGATGTTCAAGAGCATGAATTCCCACAGCAAATTGGCGCTTCCCAGTTGGTCGAACCGCCAATCAAATCGACCACGAGCTACTCGATGCCAGGCACTCATCCAATATCCTGGATGTACGCACATTCAGACAATTCGACGTCGACTCTGACCATTTTCTTGTAGCAGCAAAATTCAAAGCTCGACTGTCCATCGAGAAAAAACTGCGAACCGCAAAGAAAAAGAAATTAAACGTTGGACGCCGTAGCAGGCACGGAGAAGCCAGAGACTACAGAGAGCGCCTGGCCATTCGAATTGGGAGTTACATCATGGGGGTATTTTCCTTACCATATAACAAAAGTGTAAGCATGAGAGATAGAAACACTGGATAACCCTATTTGAATGGCAACATGACCCGGACTTTTAAAGGACTACGACATAGGAGTATGCACCTGAAAAGTGCGCACTCTGTATACTTCGCGTGTTACTCAAAAATTTGAAACTGTTCTCTTGCAGTACAGGGCATATATTACTGGGATTCAGGAGATTGTAAAGAGGTTTTGCAAGCCATCGTGGTTGCTGGAAGAAGTAGATTAGATTTGCAATGAATAAGGATCGTACGACGATCGCTCAATTTAACTGACGCCAGCGGATCACAAAACCGAGGCGGGTCTCGAAGAGTAAATGAAAGGTGGAAGCAATAGACAAAAGATAGGCCCCTTGTATTGCCACCAGGATTATGCGAGAAACATCCTTAGGCCTGTACTGCTGCCTACTTTTTAAACCAATTTATACTTTTGATGAAGCGTGAGAGGCTCCTATATACATATCCAATCGTCTAGATCGCCGTAATAGGACGGTCCTAATTTAAGCTTCCTTTTGTGATGCAAGGCTGGAGAGGTACAAAGAAGGTGATGAAGTGTTTAAATATACACCAAGCATTGCAGCTTGCCTGTCAGACAGTGCTCAGTAGTGACACTTATTATAGCGCCCGTATGGAATCTGTTGATAGAAACCAGCTTCTTAGGGCGTTTTAGATCCAGCTTTGGCCAAATCTCTTTTATCGCTAGGTACAGCATACCACTTGTCCACTTCAGATTTGCTCTCTCCATAGCGATCGGATGTACCTTAAAGTCATTTCTGGAAGGATGAATATAGATGTTCCACATCTGACGAGTTCTTTAGCCTTACAAATCCCCTGTCCATATGCCCGGGCACCCAATGAAGGTGAATATTGACCTGCTCCGCCATCTCTACGAGAGACCATCGAAAACCCAGATCTACCAATGAGCTAAGAGAGACTCAAAAGATGTCATGTTGTTCTGTAGACAATAGATAACCTCCTTAATCGCCTCATACTGTCCTTGTGCCCTTATTTAAGTCAGTTACCAAAGAGTGAATACTAGAGCTGCAAGGATTGAGAAGAGCTTCAAACTTGACGCGTACAATGACGACTTGATGACTCCTTGAAAAAAGGAGCAACTAAATCGCAGAAGCCAAGTCCTCAGACTCTATTAGGGCCATGTACTACCAGGCAGCAACTCCCTTTTGCGGTTGTAGTTAGAGAAACTCAGATTTTATCCGTTTTCTGCTAAGCTTGGTGGCTATAATTGCTGTTCCCCTAGTGGAGTTCGAACCAACATCGGCCACGTCACAAGCATCTCTGTGCAGTAAAGAAACTAAGAACCTTACAAAGACAACGGAGGGAGTCCAAATGGGAGGAATGCGGAACCTTCTTTGCTTCTGCCCAGCTCTCTCTCGTAGAAGGAAGCTTCACTTAGGAGCCCTCTACCATCCAGGCGACCTGATGAATATTGACATTAAGAGCCTCCTACGCTTCATAAGAAGCTCAAAATGGTTTACTTTCTCCTATGATCAACGTGGTATCACAATTGACCTACCATTGGTCTAAGTGGGTTAGCGATTCCTAGCTGGCAGCCCCTTCAACCTAATCTAACCTAGCCGAATACATAAGACTGAAGCCCCATGCGAAGAAATTCTTGATAGCTGTACCTATCTTTAGAATATTTCTACCTTAAAACGTCAAAAAAACCCCTAATGCAACGCTACCAGATCCTCTGATAATCCTTTGATTCTTACCTCAAATTCGCAAGGATCAAGCTCTATAAGAATCCGTTCTTTCCAAACAATTTCCCTCTCATTGCTAATGGCGTGAAGGTTCAATTGGCACACTATCAGGCAGTTCCGGCACGGATTCGCCTCTAGCCAAACACGTGTGCTGCGTTTCAAGTTTGAAATAGTTGCCGGTGAAACTTTTATGACAAACTTGGCATGACGTCAACCCAATATTCAAGATGTCCCTACACTGA
Source organism: Blera fallax (assembly GCA_946965025.1). Classification (NCBI taxonomy): domain Eukaryota; kingdom Metazoa; phylum Arthropoda; class Insecta; order Diptera; family Syrphidae; genus Blera; species Blera fallax. The sequence continues at coordinate 60,882,505 of OX337247.1, forward strand.
AGGCGATGCAAATTAAAACCAAAAAAAGGAAAAGGTTCCATGTACGACGTTGATCACCATTGGGTGAAAGAAAAACAATCTATTGAAACGTAGTCCTGGATAAATTGGATACAGGCTCAGCAGAGCCCCCACAAATGCCTTTCCCCTCAGCTGGGTATCTCCCTACAAAGCCCTGCGAAGAAAAAAAATTGAATTAACCTCCTAAATAGGACAATAACGATGAACAATGCTCCTCATCTATCAACGAAAAAAAACCCTCTACACCAGCTCTTATCGAAAACCAAAAACCTATTCAGCCAACCCGTACCCTACCCGTACAAGGCTATAACAAAGAAAATATGTTTTTCCTTCGCATTCGCATTAGTATCCCTACACAAAGAATCCATCATCATAACGTTTGCATATTATTATGGCTCCCACAGCAAGCGAGAGGTCGATGGGGTAACAACGCCAAAAAAAGCGGAAAAAAAAGTAAAATATTGTTATTACCCCACCCCAAGTGAATGGGCCAAACAACGAACGTTCACTCAACACTCGCGTGTGTATTATATTCCTTAAGGAGCCAAGAAGGTCGTCCTTCTTCCCTTTCGTTTACGATGTAATTCACATGCAAATTCAATGTCACTTGCAAATGCGGTGATAAAAAGGTGCGCGCCCCCTGCACTCCCTCTTTCCGGAATAACAATTTTCATCTTCATTATCAACGTATTTATTCAGCTTTATTGCGCCGTAGATGCGGATGTGTATCTTGTGTGGACATTAAATTATGAAGTACAACGCCCCCACGGTTCGAGATGGAGCAACGAGAAAAAAATCCGAAAAAAAAAAATACGAAAATATATAGAAATCGTTTATCCCGAAGAGGGAGAGAGAGAGAGAGAGAGTCCTTTGCAGGGTATTCTCGCACACCAGCCAGCCCATTCAGCTGATGTTATCCGTAATTGAAATTAAGTGCACGCGAGAACATGGGTAGTAAATTCGTTTTTCTGTTTGAAAATTATGAATTGGATTCTATTTGCCTTCGAAAGTATCCTTGAGAGTCGTCTTGCGCTCGCGTTCGAATATTATTTGCTGCGACTGAGGGTGGTGGTTCGGTGGGAGCGGACTCCAACTCAAGCCTAAGGGCGTATAATGTTTCCTATTAACTTTTGTGAAATACAAATAACGACAAGGCTCGAAGATGAACAATGAAATTCGTAGATGTCGACTCAGGATGAAGGAATACTAGAACTTCGCGGGAAGTTTTTAAGCGACTGGGGGTGAGATGCGGTCTTTGGATGTGGGAAATAAATTTTATTTATTTTTCGAAACCATACAGGGTGGATTTGGCCATTAATTCTTTTTGTGGTGGGGAACTTAAGCCCCGACAGTAGTACGCTTGGTCTGTTTGAAATGCAACGGCTCTGGATCGTGCTTGGAGCTGCAATCTTCTTCAGGATTATAGGGATCATGACGCCTCCCACTTTACTGCATCCTTGCTGGCCCAAAAGTATCAGCAGGCCTCCCGGTTTCGGATCACTTCGGCATTGAGGCCAATCAAATGCTGCTTTTTGCATTTGCCTGATCCAGGAGTTTTATGACCTGCCTCTCTTCCACGGTTGTATAGTAACGTAACATTGCCTTTTTGACAGGGTTCTGAAAATCCCTCCTTTAAACTTGTCGGTAAAAATGACGATACTACTTGATCTACGATACGGCTTCCTTTATCGTCATGATCTCCGTCTGGAAGACGCCACAGCGACTTGGAGGTTTTAAGGTTGCAATCATTGGAGAATACACCTCTCCCTACTACTGATTCTGTTTTAGATCCAGGGATTCCTTTTGCAACCCGAGATCCCCTTGTTAGTCTTCTCTGGTGGGTATTCGGGTTTCAAAACAGTTTTCGAACAGAAGTTCAGGAAGAGTGTAGTCGGTGTCATCAACTAAGCCGGTCGTGCTCCAATTTTTTCGAGATGGGTTCTTTGACGTAAAGGCTTCCTCGGATCTTTGAACTTCTACATCGATGAAGCTTTGGAGCTGCAATCTAGTGAACACAACTACTAAAGGAATCCTCTTATGGAAACAAGTGTATCAGCTAAGGCCTATCGTTCCTAATGGTGTCAAAAAAGAGTTTACCTAGAGTCGGATTCTACTTAAGACTGGACACCCGCAGAAGAAGTAGAAGAGAGTTTCCTTCTCGTTTATATTTGTACAATTGCTTCAGTGTGCCTTAAGAGGATGTCCGGTCTCATGAACTGGGTGATCACTACAATTCTTGCAGCCTCTTCCTGGATCCTTTTCTCAAGTCGTTGTTCTATACGTTGCCTTGATGTAGTTCGAACACCACGAACTACGAAGTGTCACAACTCTGGAGATTGGTTCACTTTTTGCTTGCCACTGGTAGAAAGCGTGAAAGGATTTCGCGCTTGATAGTACCCATCGGAATGATATGAGTTAACGATAGATCCTCCGGCCTTCGTAGCATTTAAACATGATTTTTTTTACAAAAGGTAGACGGATGGCTCTTTTGTTTGTACGAAGGAATATAGCAAGCATAACACGAATGGTACCGAAATGCGGCCCTGGGCAACACACGGTCCTTACGGTCTTCTGCGCCAAATATTTGTTTTTTATTTTATTGCTAACCGCGTGGCTGCAATATCCAAGCTTAAATTAAACAAAGCTGCTAGACCTGATGGCCTGCCGATTGAACTGGTTAAAGCAGCTGGAAATGACTTGGTAGAGAGAGAGGAGATCTCAGTATCGTTTGCCCGATTCACAAGAAAGGAGACCCCTTCAACTGCGCCAAATACAGAAGCATCAGTCTCCCCAAATTCGCGTACAAGATCTTATCTGGCATATTGTGTGGACGCCTGAAACCCTTCGTCAACAACCTGATTGGCCCCTATCAATGTGGTTTCAGGCCAGGAAAATCCACAGTCGGACAAATTTTCACACTCCGGCAGATCCTGGAAAAAACTCAAGAAGTCGATACTCACCATCTTTTCATGGATCTTTAGGCCACATATGACAGCATTTACAGAGACGAGCTATACAGAGCCTTGTCAAGTTTTGGATTCCCTGTCAAACTCGTTCGTCTGGCAGAGTGACGATGGAGAACGCTCGCTGCTCCATCAAGGTCGGTAATGACCGCACCGAGACCTTCGATGGTGATGCGCTCTCATGCGACTTCTTTAACATCGTGCTTGAAAGAACTGTGCGAAATTCAGAGGCCAACACCAGAGGTACAATCTTTCAAAAGTCCGTCCAATTACTCGCATACACCGACGGTATCGGAAGAGCGCAGAGTGATGTCAGTGACGCGTTCGTGAGTTTTGGGATGGAAGCGACGAAGTTGGGCTTGATGGTAAATGAGAGCGAGACCAAGTATATGCTGTCAACAAGAAGGGACACACAACATCGACGAATTGGACAGAACGTCACAGTCGACAACTGTAACTTCGAGGTAGTAAGGGACTTTGTCTACTTTGGCTCTGCTATGAACTCTGTAAACTAGGGACAACGGGGACCGACTCTTTCCGAAAGAGATCCGTTAAGAGCCGACCTTATCCTCGTCAACTCGTCGACTCGTTCGCTCTCTTAAAATTTGCTGTGTCCTAAGATATAGATGATGCTCGTTATTGAGTTCATTCTGCCATGGCTCTACCAGTTTGGATGATGTGGTAGCCGAATGAATAGGGGGCTAACACTGTCCAACAAATCTGACAGACAGGGTCTGAACGACTCAAATCTGGTAGAGTGAATGCAAGAAACGGCGGTCTGTCAGGCATGGCTTACAAAATGTTTTGATATTTTCGTGGTCGGACACATGGTGTGAAGGCGTGTCTGTCCGACCTGGAGGAAACTTGGAGGAAAGTCACTCAAGCCACGCGGTTGTTCACGATTCCCTTTCCTTCTGAAATTTTATCTATCACAAGCGCTACTACGAGTACCTCCACCATCCTTGAAATTCACTTGAAAAGTGACTTGCAACATTCTTGACAATGTGAACGCTAACGACATCGATCCGTCCAACGTCCATCTGACCAAGTCTGTCAGATATGTCGAATAGTGTGAACCTCTAATGGCTGTGATTGCGCACAGTTTTGTCGACGGGAAACGGAAGAATTCGATGGATTCTTACATCCCAACTTAAAAACCTTGACTACGCTGACGACGTATGCTTACTCTCTCATAGAATTATGGACCTCCACCAAATGACAACAGATGTGGAGAGGGAGGCTGGCGTCGTCGGGCTGAAAATTAAAATTATCAGTCTTGGAACGAACTCATCGGCTCAAATATGCATTGCTGGACAACCGGTAGAGAGAGTAGAGGATTTCCAGTATCTTGGGAGTACTGTCTCGACCGATGGTGGAACCGAACTGGATATAGCCAACAGAATCGCCAAAGCAAAGTCCGCGTTCGGGATGTTGTCCAAAATATGGCGAAGCAATGCAATCAGTTTGAACACCAAGCTAAGACTGTTCCGCTCCAACGTTGAATCCGTGCTGTTATATGGATGCAGCACGTGGAGAGTGACCAGAAAGCTTCAAACGTTCGTTAATTGGTGCGCGCAACATCTTAAGGATTTTCTGGCCCAATCGTATCTCTAACGAACACCTTTACGAGAGAACGGGTCAGGAACCAATAGGCACAACCATCCAACGACGGAAGTGGCAGTGGATTGGTCACAGCTCCACAGCGAACCATGCCATGCAATGGAACCCCTTCACTCAGGACGACAGAAGACCCGGTGGTCCAAGGAGAACATGGCGCAGAACAGTCGAGAAGGAAGCACGGCAGTTGGGGAAAAGTTGGGGAGAGCTGAGACACATTGCCAGAAACCGTACACGATGGCGCGTAGGCGTTGTAGAGGCCCTAGGACTCACAAGGGGATACAGGACATAAGTAAGTAAGTCCACAAGCCTCACGAAATACATATAGAAAATGCTGCTTGGAAGATACTGGTATAATCCAATAGGCGGAAGGACTTCACCTGTTTCTCCCTTATCTTCGACTTTGTACTTAGCTGATCCTGAAGTTCAATCAAATGTCCCTTATGTGCTGAAGGCTTCCTCTGATACCACGACTTCTGTCCCTAATTGTTAGAAGTTATTGGCAGCAATTCTTTAAAGCAAGACCTATCAAATCCCGCCCAAAATTTCCATTTACATCCATCACAAGGGGTGGACAAGTTCTACTCCCAATCGAACCTAATTTGCTCTTAAATAGCTGAGCAATCTTTCAGCAAAACGCGCCACTAAATAATAAAATTTCCCAAAAATGCCATCACTCACTCCAGTCCAATCGAAATATCCAAATTTCTCTGATAAATTGAATCTAATTCCTTCAGACCAAAAAGGGATTCATTTGCACTATTAAAATCACTCCCGGCTCTCGCTCCATCTTTATCGCTTTTCGAAAACTTAATGCCGATCAATAACAATAAAATTCAATTGGAAATTCAAATCAATAAAATCCCCAACAAAACACTTTGATAGTCATCGGAGCAATTTCGAACACTTCCAGCGTTCGAGTGACTTTATCGTCAGATTAATCGCTTAATTTAATGATACTCCTCCTGCTGGCCGGTCGCATCCCGTTCCCAGTCTTTCCCTGAATCGGAGATGAAAATTAATTGGTAAATTAAAGAGCCAGCAGTTGGGAAGGTGGCGGTGGGGGGGTAAGGGAGGGATGAATGATTTTTATAGCCCGAAACAGTCGTTAAAGGAAAACACTCTCTAGATAAACATGAAAGATACTCTGCGGAGATACTCATCAATCGAAGGAGTTTCTGGTGTTGGTTATTCCGGGAAAGGCGATATAATTCAAACCAAATAATGGTGCTTAATAAATATAAAATATCCCATCGAGGGATTAAAGGACTCAACTGACCTACTTAGGCAATAATGTCCTTTAATGAGATTAAGTTCTCTTTGTTCGCTTCAAAGTCGTCTGTCGGTTGCTTACGGTATTCGTATGAATGCGTCCTTTAGATGTGGTCGTGAAATCCTTAAACTCCTTCAAAAACCCTAAATCGTTTCTTTTGAGAAGATCAGTGAGGGAGAGCGTAAATTTTGGCAAAACTGAAATTTCTATCGCATGCAAATTGTGACGAAGGATACCCCAAGAGTTTGGTGAAACTTCTCCAGACTTTGACTGATTTTCAATGCAAAGCTCTCTGGCGCAGGACGACTCATCGTATACATTAGCAAGAATGAAACAAATTAGCATTTCCAAGTTGAAGTGAACAACTTCCTGGGCGTGTGTGGGGAGAAAGTTAATCGAAAACTGCAGGTGAAAAAAAGTTTTTCCAGATGAGGATAGAAACTTCGAATTGAATGCGATTTGTTGGTGGGATGATTTTGTAAGAAAAATAAATTAAATTGTGCAAGGAGCTGGGTGGTGAATTAGCCTGACTTATGGACTTGAAATGACAGAAACCACCTAAGAAAAATCCCATAGCAGCCCACACCACACGGCATACTGTCCTGACTTGCCATCGCATGAACGAAGGATGCAATGAAAATGGGCCTCGGATGGAAGGACCGATAAGCCTGCTGGCGACCTTTGCTAACGTATAAAGGACAACCATATTCGGGTCAAGTGAATGGATGGCTTGCTGCAGGAGAACTGGTGAACACTCTCGGAAGCAATAAAGCAGAAGTGGATGACATAACCTGGGGCACGTGACCATCGGGCTCAGTGTTGCTGTCAGACGCTGGCTATAGTAAAATACCCCAGACATGGAGACATGTTCGAGTAGATCTTATATCGAAAGCTGTCAGGACACGAGTTCGGAAAAGACTTCTGGCCATTTTAACCTTTCGTTCGGAAGACATTAGAGCATGGCTTAGACCTTAAGGGATAGTCAACGGAGACAGATCTGTACGAAGAAGTACGTGCAATTGAGACCTCGACCTATCATCACCAATACACGCTAACTACCTTCTTAGGCGCAGGAGGTGCTTTCAGTAACGTCCACACTGAATCTATCCAAAAATCTCTCATCGAGGTAGGTCTAGAAGAGCTTGTTAGCAGATGTTCAGATCAAGGATAATCCACGCAAGGCTAGGTAACAACCGAATCAGTAAACATGGGTAAACCTCAAGGAGGGTTGATTTTACTTCTTTTATAGATTAAGGCCCAAGTGACTGCGTATGCGGATGACGTGGTTGTATTAGTGTCGGAAATGTTTCCTGACGTGATAAGTGAAATCATGTAATGGGCTCTGGATAAGATAACCACTTGGGCTACAAAGGGCGGTCTTGACGTAAATCCAAATAAAACTGAATGGCTGCTTTCCACCCCCAAGACCAAAGCACCAAGATTCAGACTTTCCCGCTTACATGATGGACATCTATGTATCTGTATCTTCTAGTGCCAAATACTTAGGAGTTAAATTAGATCCTGAACTCAACTGGAAGCTAAATTTCGAACAGCGTCTGCGAAAAGCAAGTGAACCCTTTTGAAGCCGAACTTTTGGCACAAAGTGGGGATTTCAACCAAAAATAGTTTTCTGGTTGTACACGGCTGCGGTACGTCCTATTCTCACGCATGGCTCTGTCTTAAGCAAAACCTACGATATCACAAAACTGAGGAGAGTTCAATCAACTGGAGTAGAAACCACAGGAGCCCCACGTCAGTAGTGTAGTGCAGTCAAATTAAAAGAATCTGGTTGTTGTTCCGCAAGACCCTGCGGATATAGCAAAATCCTATATTGATAACCCAGTAGTATACAACACAATTCCATTGACTGCCCAACTGCTTTTCTGTAGGATTCCCATTCAGATCGGAATGAGAAGCAGTCACTGTTTCGAACGGTTTCGAAGTATCTATATTCACATGGAGTAGGAGCGGGGGCTTTTTGAAAGGAACTAAGTATATGCAAATCCTTTGACCTCCCAAATCGACACCAAAACAAAACATTACTTCATACCTCGACCCCCTTCGTTGACAGTCAGTCTGCGGTTAAGGTTCTCGATTCAATCACGACTACGTCCAAGCTTTAGAAACGTTTTCAAAGAGACACTAGCTTGGGCTAGCCGTCGTTTAAAGAATACTCCCCTCTGAGTGCACGGCCATAGAAACATATGTAGATGGGAATGAAAGAGTCGGCAAACTGGCCAGATCTGGCTCCACTCTTGGCGAGTCATCTACGGAGGCAGAAACCATCACTAGGACTCGGGAAGGAAAATTTTTCTTGCACTTTACCTCAAAGTTATGATCTATATGGATGATGATGCCAGCCAAAATGGTCGTATTGTGTTCGTCATAAGACGGTCTTGGTGTTTTGGATGTACTTACTCAACGGACCGCCGACCCGTCTAGTGTTTCTCCTTGAGACAAGAAAGCCTTTCATCCTCGTCGATCCTATGCAGGCTGCTGCGAAGCACTTTGATATCAGTGATCGGTTGGTCTCTGAAACTGACGTTCGGTCTTTTTAGACTTCTCTAACCTGGAAGCTAGACTCTAAGAGCTTGTAGTTGTATTTTCTTCTTGAAAACATCGAATTCTTAGCTAACTTATTGTATTTCTCCTCCAACACTCAGCACCATACAGCAGAAGTGGCAGGACAAGCATCCTACAGAGCATTACATTTCGTCAGACTTTTGATTCCGTTTGACTCTCCAACCCGAAGTAGCACCGCCTTTCAAGGATCAGCAGAATCCCCACAAAGGTATCATTCGTGAAGGTGATGTTGACTTCAAGGTGGAGGAACTTAACTACCTCACTTCAAGGCCAACTCGATTCGCCTGTCCATCAATTACCGTGAAATTCTCTTCGACAGCACGCTGGGAGTGACCACTGATCTTGATGTCGTCAACGTATCTCAGCAGCTGGGCAGGTTTGTTGAAGGTATCTACCATCTACTTCAACACGAGAAGAAAAACGAAGCCCCTGACAGCATATCCCTTTGCCGGAATCCATTTTAGTAATACCACTGCAGTCGCTAATCCTCCAAGATTTCCCTTGCGCAAGGCAGCTGCTGATAAATGTGATGGTGCTGATAGAGCTCCCGTTTCTAATGCAAAGTTCTAGCGCGGTTTCCAGCACGGCTATACCTCAACAACCCCTATCAACCAAAGAAGTCCACGGCAATGATTTTCGTCTAAGTTCTTCAGCTGCTAGAAGAAGAAGCCTACCCAACTTCTCCACATTCCTTTGGAAGATGCCCTGGGGTTTCCTTAAATCTCCGCAGAATCTGCAGGCTCCACGTTGCTCTATTTCCAGTTTCCTGAGGTACCCCTTAAGTCTAGAAGGACTCGTTAGGAAGCGGCCAGTTCTTGCTGATCTTTATTCAGACCTTAGACCTTTTACTTGTCTTAGTCTAGGGAGTTCCTCAGAAAAGTTTCGCTCTTTTCCAGTCTTCTTCCTCCCTGCAACTGGGCATGCACTCGACGTCCCACTGTAGAACTTCTGAGCTTTGCAACTCCTCTGTGACCTCATCGTTAGTCCTTTTTTGTGTGCTTCGGTCTTTTTTTAATTTTACTCTAGCCCACGAGTTGACCGGATCACCATGGCTTCCACCACCTTCGTTTGCCGTTGCTTTGTCAGGATAATTTCACCACAAGGCGACTGCAACTTAAATTGCATAATCCTTTACAAATTACAAACTTATTGCAGCACATTCATTCCTTATCGTCCTTTTCACAAGTCAAACTTTATCAAATGTCACATGTGTGTCCTTTTTTTTTGTGGAGTAGATCTACTGTGAGTCCTTGAACGCTCTGAAATTAAAAGCAATTCTCAGCAAAGAAATAACCCGATTCCATGTCATAAAATTATTTCTCAAGGAAACTTTTCTCCATGCATCAGCTTTTCAAAGATTAACTTTTCCGCTCGTTTGAATCATCACCAACATTTTCCACTTTCATTACAAACTAAGAGCATTAAAGGATCTCCCCTGCCACTGCACATGTTACATGGGTATGCTACGACTACATGCTCACTGCACAGATTCATCGCATCCTTTAATTGACTTACATGCATAGCCATTTACCATTTCTCCATTATGCATGAGTTTTCAAAGGATCTGCCTGTGTGCGAGCGTGTATGCGTATACAGATGCGATTGCCACTGCTGATTGCACTTTGCAAGGACGAAATGAGGTTATAATGTCAAAATTTCCAAACACACTCTCCAGCACGAGCGAAAATATTAGATGTGTGCCGCTTTAAATGAATTATGATAATGCATTTCCTATGGAACGTGAATGGCTTTCAGGAGTAATTTGTGCCGTGCCACCACACCTCCTGCCCGTTGTTTGGCAGAGTCCTTTACTGATTTTATTGCAGAACCTAATAATTAAGCTAATTGAATTCATTAGCAGTCGCTTGGTTGCGCTCAAAGATTTGCCGGTTTGATTACTTCGAATTGAAAATCTAATCGGAGGGGGGAAGGAAGTTCTTAGCTTCAATGATGCTCGGATGGATGATGACTCTATTGAAGTGTTCAAGGACATACGGTGGAGGAATGTTGTTGCGCTCTGGTCATGGGCGCTGGCGCTGGTGGCGGTGGTGGTGTGGGTTGTATTTCAGTTAATTAGCAGTGAACACGGTGTAAGGAGTCCTAAGGACTTGTAAGGAGATGTTTACTTCCACGTTATTGGAAGGACGGTACTATGAAGGAAATGAGAACGTCTTTTCAAGGAAGAAGCTAATTTCTTGTTTATGACATTGAATAGGGGACTTAGAGTTGAATGATGAGAATAGTTTGCAAACTACTTTTGACTCGATTTTTAAGGATTTTACTTAGGAACCCCTTGACATGATTTTTTCTTGGGAACTCGATTCTGATGAGATTTTCAAAAAAGGCGTAACGATTACCGAGGAGAGATCAGCACAAAAGGAGATGGAGCACATCCTTGAAACTTTGTCGAAGGAATTGCTTGATGCATGTGCGAGTGCAAAGGTAGACAAAAACAAAGCTCCAGGACACTATAGCTGAGGCCATACAAGGAAAGAAGTGGGGGACACTAAAAACGGCTTTAACTCCTCCGATTTGCCGTTTACAAGGAGATCGCAGAGTCTTCGAATCTAGCCCCGAGGGACAACGCAATAGAGGAAGACCTTGCTACGGTGGCGTGCACAAGAAGAAGGCGATCTCAACCAACTTGGAGTGCGCAACTGGAGGCAGTCAGCTAAGGAGAGGTTTGTTGGTCTCTTCCGAACTGGAGCGCCACATAAATGAGGAGATCGCTGTGCAGGTTGCAACAAGGGGACAAATTTGTTGAAATTGCGAATATTCAGGTCGGCAGACAGATCCAAGGAAGCAATTACATTCGACAGCAGACTAATGTTTAAGACTCATGTGGAGAACTCGACCAAAAACTGCTCTGCAGGCAGCTTACTCTCTAATACTGCGAAACATTGGTGGACTTAGAAGGATTCTACGATCCAGAATAGTTAGCTCGGTTTTCCTGTACTCTGCTCTGGTTTGGGCAGTGGTTAAGCGACGATGAAAATACGGAAAGCTGTTGGGAATCTACAAGCTCTGCGCTATATCGGGCGTAGCAGCGTGTGACATAGTCGCGAACGAGATACTTGGGAGCCAAGAAAGGAGAGCCTCGAACCTGCAAGGGTTGGTCAATTTCAATAGCTACATACATATGTGGCTATATAGTAACCAAGGTGGAATAGTACTGCAATAGGCAGATGGACCTACAAGTTGATCCCTACCATCGGAGCCTGGACAAAACAAGTGCATGGGCACATCCAGTCACGGAGGCTATCGCAAATATTTACACGGATGGACACGGTAGTTCATATTTTGGTTCAGGTTGTCTGGATCATGAGGAATGTATGGAGCACGCAGAATTCCATATTTCTAAAAAAAATAACCTGCTGAGCCCACCGGCTCTCTGAGACCATATGGACCTCCGTGAAATGGTTTGGAAACTCAAGGCGCTAACACACAAACCTTACAGCTTCGACGCTCATTTTAACATGACCTGCATTCAGATAGAGAAAGCTGAAAACTTTCAATATTTGGGAAGCTTATACCCAAGGAGCCATCGAATCAAATGTGGTCATCAGAATCGGGAATCAGGAAGCTGCATTGCTTGCAGAGGCTTGCAAAAGCAATTCTCCTGTCATCTCATTTATGTGACCAGCACAGGCACTCGTCCCTGGAGATTTTGTCCGAATCGATCTCCAACGACCAGCTTCACCAGGAAAGGGCCAATGATCTATAGAATTCCCTAACGAAGGCGTCGGAGGAATTCACGCACGTAATGAGGCAGGAGTGTAAGCGGCCTAAGCAGGAATCCAGGACTTTGAAGATTATTTGGAAAAAAAAACACTGAAATGCGTTGCAGATCTCCAGTTGCGATGGTGCGAAGGAGTTATTGATGTTATTGTCTCGGGTAAACAACTGTCACCTCAATACGTTTAGAGATCTTTTGCAGGAAAGAAAGCAAGCTCTTAAACTGGACTGAAACTGAATCAGTGGCATCAGATAAACGGCCACTTCAATTCTATATGGCTGCAAGAGGGCAATAGGAAGTAAGTTGGAGCTACAGTCACGGACTGCATACTGGTTTTAGGTAGGTATCTACCATCAGACTAATACTGACGAATCGTGTGATCGTCTGGTGGACGGCTTTTGACAAAGCAATTATGTCGATCGTGTACGTGGCGTTTTCTACAGCTCTAGATAAACTGTTTCTCGTGCTCAGCAAACAAATGCCAGCTAGTGTAGCCACTACAGTCTGCAGAAGTGTTCCCTCCATATCCTCAGCACCAATTCTGCGATTCTACTGCAATTCTATTACCACATTACCATGTATGTCACCACCAGCTTCTGCTCCGACACGGAGCCCTGGCATGTTAATTTTACCTTTTTTGTGAAATTTCCAAATATTGTTCCTGCAGTAATGTGTCTCAATCTCCTCGACCGAGCGCTTCTATGCTCTTCTTTCTGAGAAGTCGATGTTCCTCTTTTCTCCTCCGTTCGTAGAACTTGTGACCAGCTCTAGTCCTTCCATCCAGCACTGCTTTGAATGCCACTTGTTTTGCTGGATGTGTTTTGCGGCACTCTTCATCAAATCAGGGTCTTCGTTGTGGTTGTTGAGATCCAAAATGTCATGAGGGGCATTTCTAGTGGTTTTTCGCTTTATTGCTTGCGACATAGGACTTAAATACAGATTTTAGAGAGATTCAATAGTCAAAAGCTCTGGTGGTCTCTTGCGATTGCAGACATCCGATGTCAAATTGCGGGACAGAATTTCATTGGTTTTGGTTCATTCTGGACATCCACATCCGTACCGTGGCTACAACTACACGTGTAGGTAGTGATTCGAGTCCAAATTGGCTCCTGGTCTGGAAGTCTGGAAGAGTGCTTTGCATTGATCGATTTGGTTGAACGGTTTTCTGATCAAAAGCGAGCCATCCCTTCTAGGTATGGGAACTGCGTACTAACTTCGACAACGTTTCCTCCCGTCGCAGAATGGACTAGTCTGAATCCGTTGTCGAATGTGGTGTCCTACAGACTGTGTTTTCCGACTACGCTACTAAATATTCCCTCTTTTCTTAGCTTTGCGGCAAGATTTGTTCTTTTTCCACAGTTCGGGGTGGACCTGGGCCTCGACCAATAGCCCAGCCCAGCCAGCCCAATCTTAAGTTAGCTGTCATTAATTTCGCCCGCCAAGTTGGTTGAGGTCCGCTTCCACTTGCGTGCGATATTTAAATCGCGGTCATTATCTACTGGAGATGGATTCGACGATTTTTTGGGCCTGATAATTGGTGTCCATACGCTCTAAATGACCGAGTACTTCAGTTGTTGGACCTTTACTCATCTACCTAAGTTTATGTCGTTGTACAGCCCGTATACTTTGTCGGTGTATCTTACCTCCACTCATCGTCTATGCAGACGGGACAGAAAATCACTCGAAAAATCTTCCTCTCGAAATAACGAAGTCCAACCTCATCCACTTTTGACGAAGTCCATGCGTTTGCATCGCATGAATGCACGTCACCTTGTTTGAATCCTTTGTTTGAAGGTTTCTGTAAGCGTCATCCAAATGGACGATGCGCGACCCATCCCATCACACTTCTTTGACGGTGTCGATGTCTGCTTTACAGCAATTGTTTGGGTGCATTTGGTTTGTAGAATTCCCGTACAAATACGACGATCGTTATCGTTTGCGAGGGTCGTCAACTGTAGGATCATCCGTATTCGAGACGGTTGGTTGCTTCGTAACCGTAACCTTCCTTACATTGTGGACCTTGACGGAACCATTCCTACCCTGGAGATCCTTATATGCAACCTTCATGCACCCTAACATTTACGAGTTCTTATTTATTTCAAAAGAATGTCGTCGTCCTTAGTCTGCCAACTCCCAATTAAGGCCTTAATCCCATGCGAATCCCTATAAGGGACGACAAGCCCTGTACAAAACTGACTTCACTTCCAGTTACCACTAACTCGGGGCGATTAGGCTAAGTGAATTTTACATTATTTGATTGCCATCTGCCAGACAGATACATTTCTCTGTCTCTTCCCCCGTCAATGGAAAAACCATAATGAGAATATTTTAATCTACATAACAACACGACGGAGAACAGCGGGACAACGGAGAGAATGCAAACAACAAAAAGGCAAAAAAATAAAAAATCCATTTCATCTCATTCGCATAAAAATTCAATCGAAATAGAATTTACATTTCTATAATTGAAACTTTGGCGTTCCAATCGCGCAGCGTATCCGTGTATCTACGCATTCGCGTATCATAATTTCAAAAGCGCTTTGATGGTAAAAATTTCCACTTAAATCTAAAAATTGGATTTATCCATAAAAAAAAGGCAGCCGTGGAACGCGAAATGCGGATAGAAAGCGAAACCACAACGCCAAGTCCCTATCCCACCGATATAAAAATTGAATTTCCAATTGCTCATTCTACAGATACGTAGCATACACCGATCCGTAATTTTTTGCATTTTCCAGTCAATGTTTATCCTGTAACGGGTTGGGTGTTACACGGTTTTTTTTTTGGTTGCCTTTTCAATCTCATAAAACGGATCGGGGTGGAGGAGAGGTGGGTGGGTGGTGATAAATAACAAAACGCTCAAAAGTAGGTAGACTGCAAGTAAATCGGTTGAAGGGGTTGTTGCTCTGGTGATAAATTTCAATATTTTATCTCGTTACTGGATTGATTCGAATGTAATCCGATGATTTTCGCACAAGCGATACCAATGCAAACAGCAGATGCTTTGGTGTTCTGTTTTCTGTGTGAAAACATCCATCGGATGAATTGCATTATGATTCGAAAAAATAAAGAGATACGCGTGCATAAATTTCCCTCGGTAGCGTGCTGAATTTTGAAATATTGAACGAGAAAGTAAATTGGAAGAACAAGGCAACGGAAGAACGCTGTTGCAGGGGGTGGTTTAGGTTTAGGTTTCGGTTATGAAGAGTGTGTGTACCAGGATGCAGACATACTTAGACCAGAAGAGGTTCCTTGTGGTACAATGGATTTTCATGACATGGAGGATACTCATGACATCTAAGGACGCTAGTTCGATGAATTCGTTGAAGAAAAGGTCAATAAGTGGAGCAGTCTTTTTTGCGACAGGGTTAGGGTGGCTGCATAGCAGGGTCCACCTCCTCTCTGTCCCCGCAACTCCTGCAGAAGTCATTTGAAAGAGGCCAACCGATCAGGACACCGATTACGTGGTTGATCTGTGATCTCTTTAACATAACCAATTCGGTGCTAAGTATCTGATCCAGCTTAGACCAGATATGTCTTGATATGTGTATGACACTTGGAGCCATTTTCCCGTCCAGTTTATGAAGATGTTTGCCTGTAGCGAAGGGCATACCAAGGTTTTGCCATCTAGGCAGCATCTTAAGAGTTGTACTCCTCCCAGCGGAATGATTGTATGATTTGACACCCAGCAAATATGAATTTTCAACTGCTCCACGATTCAAGGGTCTTTGACTTTAAATTGTCAGTGAATATGCCTACATTTCAACCAGGACAGGGCTTCCTTGACCGCCACAATTCCCGCCCACAAAACGCTACAGTAAATACGACAATTCACCCCGTTTTCGGTCTTGGAGCCATCTATGTTGTTTCATTCACTGGGGGCAGGGATGCTCGCTTGGAACTTACAATCAAATCTCAGTTACATCGGCAGGTAGTCTATGTTTTCATGGGTAAAACTTGAAAGTTCGAGGATCGACAAGTAGCCGACCTAGTAGCTGGGCCACTGGGAGGAGGCTTTTAGATGGAACGCTGCACAGGCAGCCACCTGTTTGTGGGCTTTGTATGCATATGGCTGCAGAGGAATAGTTCTTAGAGCACCGCTGATGTGCACACATGAAGATTTTGGCACTTTTACTAATGGAGGGAGTTGCACGGTTCTATCAAGAGCTGCTAGGATAATGGCAGTGGCAATGATTTGAGATATCGACGTCGTCTTCATATACGAGGGGGGCTGTAATGCCACTTAAGGCCAACACAATGAGATGCTTAACAAAACGTAGTGCCCTGTTAGAACGCCAGACAACAAGCAAGGCGCTAAGTTCGTACAGGCGTGCAGGAGTATTTTATCTCCATGCCAAGATCCGGCACACGGTTGGGATAATTCAAAAGAGCTTCTTCCAAACTGCACATTGCATCGCATATTCTCCAACGTTTTGGCGGGGTCCCAAATCCAGCTGTCAGACAGTAAATGCTATCATGTGTGTCCTCGAAATTGATGAAAAGGTACTTAGTCGGTCTTACCCTGAAATTCGTCGGCTTTTCCAGGATTGTCCTAGACTTGCTTTAGTCTGAAGATTAGTTCCATCGTAGATCTGCCTGGGCAGGGACCACATTCCGCGTGTTGCAGAAAGGATCTTATAGGCAGCATTTAGCAGCAATATTATTGGTGAGAGACATAGTATCGGCTTTATTGGCATATGGCACTGACATCTCAGTCATCGGGGGTATGTCGTTCCAAAGCGTCACCTCGGCACTGTTAGGCCATTACAGCCGGAGGATTTGCTTTTTTCCTGTTATGAATAGCCGTACCAACCTTTTCTATTCTGAGGGAGGGAATTACTTCTTGCTCTATCACTCTTCCATGGTGTCCACTTAGCAGCTCCTCGAATTGTTTCTTCGATAAAACTACAATTCCATGTGCATCGGTGACTAAGTCCCATTCACAAAATCTGTGTTGCAGCCTTGTAGCCAGCTGCCAGGTGCTACACTTCCCTCTAGAACTGTCGGATGTTGCTTCTGTCGCGTGACTCTTCCGTTTCTTCCCAGGCTTCATATGCCCTCTTCTTCTCCTTCTTTCACCTGGCTCGGTACTCCTTCCTCGTTGCCATTGTTTTAAGTTGTTCTGTCACCTTTCCGGTATTCATAGACATCATCCTACTATAGACTCCTTCTTGTAGGAAGTTGGGATCCCGGTGTGGTTTCAACTATTTCTTGATGCTACAATACTGAGTCTACTGAGTGTTGGGATTAATGGAAGATGAATGCACAGCGGAGAGCCTCTCATTAAGGTGCTTTACTGGCTCTAGAAGCGTCTTGGCCACCAACATTACGTTTCGTTGTTGGGACCATTCGACCTTCTTCTTGGAGAGTCGATCTCTGAGACTAGATGCTAGAAAATAAGAGTCGACGTTTGCCCCTCGGTGCATATCTATGATATTGGTTGTGTGCCCTTGTATCGGTCAGCACATGGTTGGTGGTTTGACCATCTTGAAACAGCCATGTTACTGCGTAAAGTTGTTGCCTTGGGGAGCTGGTTAGGTTAGGTTAGGTTGGCTGTCCGCACGAGCGTGCAGACACAATTAGATCAGTAAAGGTCCTTTGTGATACCAAGGTTCAGAAACCATTTGGCCACTCAGGGACTAACAAAGCCAACCGGAGCTTTTGATAAAGCGATGGATGCGCATGACGCCCAGGGGCGCCAGATCGCCAAGGTCTTCAAGGAAGGGGGGCCCTAGGTGGACCATTCTTTTATGCGATAGAGCTGGGCAATTACGTAGGAGGTGAGGGATACTTTCCTCCTCCTCCTCGCCCGCAGCTTCTGCAGAAGTCGTTTGAAAAGAGGCGAAGTCTTTTGGCATGTTATCCTATAAGACAGTGTCCAATGAGAACACCGACAACGCAGCTTATCTGTGATCGCTTTAGTTTGACCAACTCGGCACTGCGTTTATGATCCAGCCTGGGCCAGATCTGTCTCGAAATGTGACACCCTCGGCCGTTTTCCCATCTGAGGTTGGTCATGCTAATTGTGTTCAGCTTTAGTTGATGCTTACATGTAGCTAGGGGCACACCTAGGGATTTCCTTGGGGAGCTAGTGCTACTCATGTCCGCATTACAAGCTGTTGCAAAGCCGATTAGGCGAAAGCCCCCATCTCTTTTCGTGTCCTGGAGGCTGTACTCTCCAACTAATTCGCGAATATATTCTTGGCATTGAAACTTCCGATCTTGTCATCGTTGGAGATCATAAAAATCCTCCTTGGCCCGGTCTTCAGCATTATCAGCAGTAGTAGGGGCGTCGATACAGGCTGATGCTATAGAAATTGGCTGCTGCTCAGATTCTTATTGATTCCGATCACCCCAGTCAATAACCCCTCCATAGAAAAGTAGCCACATAAAAATGCCGAATCCTCTAAAGCTAGGTTCTTTACGTTGGTCGCGTCATTAGGGAAAACTCAGAAGCAGACTTCCATACAACTGCCACCAACATTGCCCGAATCCAACCCTTCCCAAGGGCTACCATAACACCGACTAGTGTGTCACTTTTTATAGCCACCTCCTGTTGTGTGGACTTTATTAAAATAAACGCACCCTTCGGAGTGCTTTATTCAATAAATTAATTAATTTAACTAACTTCGTCATTAACTACAAAAAAAAAACGAAATAATTCCAAAACTCATTCCATTCCACTCCAACTCCCTCTGTCGACTGTGTGGTTAGAAAAAGGACAATTCCCCATTGAAGCACTCCGCCAACCCTTCATGCCACGTTACAGAAGTTTTAAGTATTGTTTTAACACAGTTTTCCGGTTTTGCCCACTTCATTTGACTGGCCCTCCGAAGACCCCATTAGCGGTTGAGCTTAATGGCATTTGAAAGTTTTGACGTATACAGTAGTAATTAACGGTGAACAATGTGTCCGAGCAAATTTGCAACCACCATCACCAGCACCAGCCAGGAGCAGAAGCATAAATTTGCATCGCCCAACTAGCGTAACTATTTGTGTCAGCGGAAACCCAACCTCGAGTTATCCTGCCCACTCATGTGAGGTGACTTTCTGTACTGGCGGGCGGCGTCGTAGTCGTCGGTCAAAACGAAATTGCACGTTTTATCGTGGGCCCACCACCACCACCACCACCACCACCATGCAAAATGGATTATTCACACCAAGCAAATTATGCACATTATATCCTTTCGTTAGGAGAAATGCTGTTCCGAGAAGGAGCCATCCTTAGTCTCTAAACAAGGCTTTCAATGGCCCGCAACTAGCCGTAATGGCTTGCAATTTGCATAAGTAGCGGGGCACGGA
The DNA here is from genome assembly GCA_946965025.1 of Blera fallax. Lineage (NCBI taxonomy): Eukaryota > Metazoa > Arthropoda > Insecta > Diptera > Syrphidae > Blera > Blera fallax. The sequence goes on from OX337247.1 coordinate 60,901,997, forward strand.
TATGTTGACTCCTTCAGCCAGGCGCCGTGGCAGGATGCAAGCGTTGGAAAAAAAAGCATCACCCACACCAACTGCAAGTAAAGTGTCACCAACGTACTCATACATGAGACTTTTGATTTTTCCATTCTGCGATGGGGGTGGATAAGGACTTCTGTGCTGGATAAGTGCAGGATAAGTACATGTGTGTGCTGATGACGTGGAAACTTTTATTTTATACCAAAGACAATTTTTTTTCCGAATCTCTTCCTCGACACACACACACCATTCAAGGGTAAGGCAAGGAAACTAAAAAAAAAATTTAAAAAAAAAAACATTTTTTTTTTTTACAGTCGTCCTTGCTTCCTTTTCAGATGAATGCATAAGTCATAAATCTCTGGGTGTCTCCCCATTTGCACACATGTATACAGCATGCACAACAAAAGGCAATCGCCAAGGACACGTATGGTGGGGTATGTTGAGGCTGTGGAGGTGGAAGATGAGGCCGCCAACTCTTTGGAGCAAACAAGCAAAAAAAAAAAACCGAAACGTTGTAGAAGTTTCCTGTTTCAGGAGCTGTAAATGGTGGAGCAGCAGCAGCAGCATTGTGGTTATGATTAATTGTTCTTTGTTTTGTGTTTTTCCTTTTTTTTATTATTTTTCAAAGGAAAGCCAGAGGAAGGAGTTAATTTTTTTTTTTTTTATGGGATGTTTGGTTGCCTTTCGGAAGCTTTTGGAATTAAAAAAAGGACGACTTTTTTTTTGCTGTTTTGATTGTGTTTTTTCTTTGTTTCTACATTGTACGGTTGACAGAAATGAGTGTAGAAACAGTTGTGGTGGTGGATGAACATATTTCAATAGTAACTCACGAGGGCAGGATGTATGTGGGTTTCACAATAAAGTTAAAAGGATATGTGCTCTAGCGAAAGTGTACAATAAGAGCTGCAAAGGACATAAGCATTGGAAATGAATGACTCAACTTATTAAAGCAATTTCGATCGCGGAATCTTTTAGCCAAGTTTAGGGACACTTTAAGGAGACTATCGGTCCACGTACGACTAGAGGAAAACAATAGATACGCACAGGGAGTGGCGCCACGAGGATGACGGCGAAGCGAGGATGACGCTCTCCCTAAAAGGGTGCAAAATAACTTTGCACGAACTATTGCACCTGGTGGCTCGTAACCTTCAGGCCTGTCGACAACAGCTCCTTCAGTGTTGTTTCTGTGTCCCTCGGTTTTCTTGCCGCCACCATCGCCGTGCAATTCCAAGAGCCTGGATAGAGCGAAACGTGGCTTCTTCAAGACCTTTACTTTTCAAATGTAAATATCGTGCAACGGGTAGTTGTCCCAATGTCCTTTGCAATGGAATGAGGAGCTTGCTTACTACTGTTTTCCAATCAGACGTACCAACATCGCGAGTGATGGTTTCAGTCATCTTAGATCGGATCAGAGACACGCAGCAAGAGCTTAAGGTTCTTGGAATACCGTACAAGGTATCGCTTTGCTGGGTTCCTGGACATGAGGTTATCCCAGGCAATGAAAAAGCTGATGCATTAGCTAGGAAAGGTTCAATAGATTTAATAGAACCAACTGATCTCTCTGTAAGCATCCCGCCTTGCATGCTCAAGCTCGAGGCAGGGAAATTAGCTATAAGAGAGGCGAAACTAAGATGAACCGAGAGACTTATACGAAAGAACAGAAGATCCCTCTCTACCCTCGTGGGTATCATCACGGGGCATAATAGTCTGCGGTACCTCATGAAGAACCTGCGTCGGACAGAAGAAAACTTTGCAGAGGTTGTGGTGATGAGGGAGTTCTTGACGACACTACCCACTTCCTAAGCCACTGCCTTGAAAACCAGACACAAATTCCTCGGTAAACACTCCTTCTATAACCTTGAAGAGCTCTCCGGCGTTCCTACAGACAAGATGCTGAACTTTGCCAAGTTATCAAGTGGTTTGTACTTGAAAACAAGTAAGTAACAGGGTTCCAATGGGCGGAGGAGCACCTTTTCTCCCTATGGGTAACACAATGGGTCAACGCTGACCTGAGTGCGGCAGGAGGCTTTTCTCTCTCTGCCAGCCCGCTTACCTAACCTAACCTAACCTACCACTGATGAATTTAATATCTACGGCAGTAATATCATTACAATCCTCAAAATTTGAAGCTTATTCCAATCATCATCATCATGGATTGGCGTGACAGCTCGGAACAAGCGGTAGCCTGTTCAACAACCCGCAACCATGGACCTCGGTTTCGAGCTAATGTCTTTAAGTTCTGTACTCTCATGCTTCTGATATCCGCTACCAAGTACTACGGCCTGGTGCCTTGGGATGATGAGGTTGCAGTGCTTTTTGTGATCGATTCGGAATCATGCGGAGTTCATGACCTAACCATCTGAGGCTCTGAGCTTCAATAGACATTACATCAGTTAGTTTGAATTCACTTTCTTTATATTAAGAAGGACAGATCCAATCGCATCGTCTACATCAATGAAAAGGATATTGACATCGTCTTCGTCCAAAGTCACAGATCGGAAACGAAATTAAGTCCAATGACCAGAGAAGGTGGAACATACGCCCAAACGCCTATAGTAAGTGTCGCACTTCGATATTGGCAATGATGGAGCTATAAGCAGTTTCTCCATACCACCAAATCGCAGTACGGCTTATAAGGCTCAAATCCACACGACCCACTTTCGCATCAGTTTTCGCATCCATAGGGAAGGCCCTTTGTTTTAATTCCAGGCAAAAGAAGCTGTTCTGCATTTGACGGTCTATTGAACCTGCGGAAAATAGCAAATAGGCTCTACAATATTACCTAGATGTATAAGAAACTCCAAGGACTTGGAACGATACAGAGAAAGCAAGCGAATGTTCAAAAACAGCTTCAAAAACTTGCGTAGACTAAAAAAAATTCCTGTCAAAGGAGTATGCAGTTCTTTTAAAGAAACAGGATGACTTATAGATATATTCGAGAAAATCCTACGCCGCAAATAATTTACTCAGTAGCTTCCCTGACTGGGTGGGGTGCAAGTGGCTCAGTAAGAAGTTTGTCACGGTTCCACTTCTCTGACAAACGTTCGAGAGTAATACCTGTCATGCAAAATTTTCCACAAGCCCACATTTTGTTTAGTCGCGGGACTTAGGGTTGCCCACGGAATTTTGAAAGCCGAGCAGCTAGTAAAGCCGAAAAAATGAATCAATCATTACAAATACAAATTCTTGGCGCAACGGACCGTATGTGGTCCAGGGCCTAGCTTCCCGCGACCATTCGTGTTGTGCGTGTTATATTTTTCACACAAATGGAAGGGACCTACAGTTTAGAGCCATATCCGAAAGGCAAATTGAGAAGCTTTCTCTTGACAGTTATTACTCTCGGACGTTTGTCAGACATTCGCGAGAGGTGGGACCGTGAAAAACTTTTTGGTGTTCTCTGACGCTCAGCGATCCAACGCACTAACCACTTGAGCCACGGCCCCGAATCAATCATTGGTAAACACAAATGCCCTTAAAGTCCTGCATTACTGTGGACTTTCAAAGCCTTTCATAGCCATCATAACGAGCCACGAGTTGATGGCCGTTTACATAAAAAGAAAGGCGCCTAAGTTGAGCAGTCATAAGCAGTGGCTGTAGGGATGTGGGGACGTGATCCACCTTCTAGGTGACTACTTAAGCCTCAACTGAACGTAAGGATGACATGAATTGACTTTTATTTATTTTTTCGTTCAGGAATCCCACCGTGACAAGCGAAAGCTTCGGAGTGAGGTTGCATAGCATAGGGCTTAGGCACCCGTATAACTACCCAGGCCCGCTCTTTCGTAAAGATGTGCTTCTCAGAGGCTTACTTGGAAGGAAGATCCTTCGAGGGACGTAACGACGTAAGAAGCGCGCCATCTAATTTGGAGTTCTCCAACGCATTTGAGATTCCTCCAGCTCATTCCCAAAGAACTCGAGTTCTCACCAAGTGTTCTCTGCCACGTTTGCAAAGGGTGCCGCACTGTTCTGCTTGACTGAATTAACGGATTCCACTGTATGTCGTACTTTGCAATGGAATTGTCTTTCCGCCGTAAAGTGTGGGCGATCCACGTCCCTTCCTCCCTTAATGTTGATGCTTTTGGATCCTAACCTTTTATAAAGCTATGCGTTTGAGGTACAAAGGGGACTAAAAATTTTCAAGATGGCATCTGTTTACGAAGATGTCCAGCTTGTTACTGATAGTAGTGACTGCCGCAGTACTATTTCCACCATGAAGCGGAATAGACACAGGGCTTGTGCTGAGAAGATTGGCTTCCAGACTAAAGCTCTTCCTCCATAATGCCAGGCATACACCATGCCGATTCAAGCTGTTCTTGCCTTGCCTGTTCAAGCCTTCTTGTACTCGACGCATAGCTGTAAGATGATCTGGAAGGTGATTATGTGGTCGGTGCAAGAGGATACAGAGTGGACCCGCCGATGTACGATATCGAGAGTTGAATCTTTTTAATCCCGTCCAAAACTTTTTCAGCTATTAACTTGGCTAATGCAAGGAAGTGGTAGTAGTACTGGTACTGAGTATCCTCAGCAAATAATATTTCAAACGAAGTGGTCAGATGCGGTGGTGAGGGAAGCATAGCTACCAGACCTCGTAATGGAAACTCCTTATCGGAGGAGCTTGCTAACTGTCAATCACTCCAGCAGCATACTGTGGTCATTGACCTGAAAATATTTAAAAAATAGCCCACCCAACCGTAAGTCATCTTATCATGGCACCTCACACCACACTCGCATACCATCATGGTGTCAAGGATACGCACAAACTGTGAGTTGCCTTTTGAGCTTCCTCTGCCAATTAAACAACTAGTTTTTTTTTATCGATACACTGACAGAGAATGTTGTTCGCTTTCGTTGCATCCATCCCAGCCAGAGACCCAGCAACAATGACAACTTTGACAAGGATTTTGTTCGATTATTAAATCCTCCGAGGATATGGAGAATTCTTCTCGCTCCAGAGGAGAGACCACCGAGAGAGAAGAGCAATATCAAACAATTTCAAGCTGTGTCGACTTGCCAGGAATCGTACACGACGGCGCGTGTGCGCAGAAGATGACTGATAAGGGACAAAAAGAACTGCAATTGTAAGGAAGATGTCCCTCTATGTCTCTGTTTCGGTGTTCGGTGTTCGGGATGAATACCATTCGAACGCTTACCTCCATCAGGGTATGAGAGAGGTATGAAAAGTGTTGGAGTTCCTCGGACCTAATGACATTCTGAGAGCAAGGACGTGATCGTGTTTCGAGACCATTACTTCATATCACTTACAAACAAACATCCTAACTCGAGAGCAATTCAAATTCCTGGGTTCATTACAAACACTCATGCCAAAATAATCGCGCCACTAACATTGAACATTACTTCCATCGGTGACATTTGCTACAAGACGAACCCCACGAGTCCTTAGACCATACCAACTTAAGTATCGCTTTCTTTGTAGAATCATAGAAATGCTACATTAAACCCTCCACCAACATTAAGTGCCATTGAATCAAAATCATAAACCTCTGAATCTCTGCTTTTATTTCGGCATTAAATTCCCCCATTAACCAAGGACACAAAAAAAAAGAGAGTCCTCCCCCTACCACACAGTCATGCTCATCCCTACTTCGTGTTCTCATTTTACTCAGAATTTATCAACCATAACCACACAGAACTAAATCCTCGCATTATCCGAGTCACAGATATGGTATAAATATTTAAATTCCTGTTTGCAGATAATCGACTTCAAGCTTCATTAAGATCCTTTTTCGTTTTATTTCCCGTTTATTTCATTTGACATTTGGTACCGGAACAGGGGGCTGAGTACTTCACAAGCACATGAATCAATGAGAGTCCTACAGACATGGAATACGAGTCTTATTTCCGTGTACAATTTTTCCATGTATGCACGAGTACGAGTATCCTTAGAACAGTTGTTGCTTTGCCATCGACAGTGCCTGTCTGTCTCTGTGGCGGTACAATAAAACGTGAAAGTGTCATTTCGCAGCCAGTTAAGCAATTCTGAATGAATGTATCCAAGTAACAGAATCATAATAATAAAAGGGTACGACTCATCAATGAGAAACAGCAGCAGCAATTCGCAGGATTCAAAGAATCGCTTGTAAAAGTACGATAGCTGTGATTCCAGCAGACACAAGGACTAAACATACACAGACCAGTGTGCAATATAATTTCGCTATCGAGAATGTGAAGTCATATTAATGCACAAGAAAAGGGAAAATAAAAATCTGCGGAGTCCTTTATTCCTGGTTTGCAAATTTTATTTCCATTTCTTTCCTTTTCTTCTGCAATAAAAGGCTATATCGCGGAGTTACAGTCATGAGTCCTTTATTTGTGTGTGTTGTTGCCACATTTGCACAGTCATTCATTTTTGATTGGCAGAATTTTATTGTTATCCTGATATTGAATGCGCGAATAAAATTTGAGATTGCGGTTAAAAATTAAGATATCCTGTGATAATAATGCGACTGCATGGAGCGGTTGAATGAGGAATAATGCCGCCTAAAGGATGGTGGTAACTATGGCTTTAGATAAGCTAATGAAATGAAATGATCGTCATCGTTTGATACTTGCATGCATGAGGGAGACACAGCCTTTGAAGTTCCTCTGAGATATTAAAATTTATTCACTTATAATGTGTGTCCTTGTTTTTTTCAAAAATTGTCAAGAATTTATTAATATTTCTTTTGTTAAGTGTCCTCGAACGAAGAAGGAGAAGCATCACCTTGGTGAATTGAATTTCCTTCGTAAGTGTCTATGTCCTGTGGCCCTTTGTCGATTGCTTATTTTCTCCTTTTTTTTTTTGCATGTCCTTTGTCTGAGAACTTTATTGAGTTGCAGAGATAAAAGAAAGTAAGGCGTGTGTCTGTGTCTTTGTGCCTGAGGATGTAAAAGGAGAAAAATAAAAAAAAAAACTTTGCGAGAAAAAAGTGCGAATAAATCAAAGAGGAGAGGAAAAGAAATGTAAAATTCGATGAAACGGTTTTTTTTCTCTGTTCTGTGAGCAGAGTTGAGAATCTTTTTTAATTTCATGGAAACGATTTAAATTCAATTTTGGCGCATTCCTAATTTTGATCGAATTAAATGCGTTTCAAAAGGCGTCCCCATGGGGTTCTTTGGATGTCAGACTTCAAGGATTTGTTTGCAGAAAAATCATCTACATATGTTAGTCCTGCAGTTGGCTTCTACCAACAGTGATACTGGTAAGCAGAATGGGACTCTAGCATAGGTCCTAAATATGACAGACAATAAGTCAGTGAATCTACAGAAGGTTCAGTTGCAGCAGGTTTCCCTTTCTCCAATGTAGAGCTCACATATCTAATAGGATACCTCTGTGTGCTGCAATGAGGAAGTTGTAAAAATTTAAGGGAAGAGATAGCAATGAATTCAGCGCCCAAGAGAAGGTGCAGTATGATCAGGCAAAGGCTGTCTTAGACCATGAATCACTAAGAAAGTATAAGGCTCACAGTGGGACCAAAGGCAAATAGAAACGTCGACGAATGCTGGGTTGATGTCATCCTCGGGCCGTGTTTCTCATAAGGAAGGGAAGTGGGAGAGTATGGCAAACTTCAATGACGAAAAGACGGGTTTTAACAGCCTTATCCTTGCCAATTTATTCAGAATAGTCCTTCTGCCTGCCGCGTGCCCCGCCAATTCCTTTTTTGCAATATCACATGCCTTCTCAGAAGCAATTAAAAGCTCGACTGCTGTAAGGAGGCTTAGTGTCGGACGGCTACAATCGCAAGAGGTCGCCAAATCCTTTTGCCATCGAGACATCCTTAATATCTTAAGACGTCCTATGTTGCTAGCAATAAGCATTGAAGACTGGCAGCAATATTGCCAAAAAGCCATCAGATATGCCGCCTCTGACGTACTGGGCTTACCTCGACCACCGCTGGTTTGACGACAAATACTGGCAAACATATGCACCAAAACAAGATCCATACAAAGCGGCACTGCATAGAAGGATTAGAGCTGCCCGTGAGCTCTGCGAGCAGAAGGTGAGAGATGAACACCGACTTCTCGGGAGGAAAAATAAGGATCATGAGAAGTGCCTGATCGAGGAAATATAGTGATGCCACAGCAGGAATGAGGTTCGGAAGATCTTGTCAACGCTACAAAGCCCGGACCGGAGCATGCAGGGACTTACGCAGGATGACCATGGAGAATGCACGCTGCACCATCAAGTTCTGTAACGAACCCACCGCGAGATCGTGCTGGCTGGAGACGCTTCTTGGTTGAGGAGCTCGTAAGTAAGTCGGTGAGATTTATACTTGATGCATTTTTTCATGATGATCGATAAGGCGTTGATGTGTTCATCACAGGAAGACACGACATGGAAAGCAACTTGGACATTGTTGAGAGCTATTATTTGGCCAATTGCCAGTAGTCAGCTTTTACAGTTTTCCCGCATTCATATCCCTACGCCTTCCAAGCATTTTATGTACAGAATTACTGTCGATATCTTGGTGACCTTTCGAAAGTCACTCTGACACTGTGGGACATAGGACGTCCACAAAGCCTGCGCACTATCTTGTACGGAGTTGTGCAACGCTATTCAGCTCTTTCCAACTCATCCCAAGTGAAGTCGATTCCTCCTCAACTGTCCTTCTCCACGATTGCTGAGAGCGTATATTTTGTGTCCTGGAGACGGTTGAGAAGACTTTCGATGTGGAGGAGCGGATACGAATTCTTTTTGTAACAGCGACATCTTTGTCGAATCTAAGCATAGTCTGAGTTTCCCTGGCTTCCGGATTGACACCACTAGAGAACCCCAAGCGCTGCTGGTCTCCTCGATGACTCCTGAACGTCGGGTGATATTGGGTAGTGCACCTGTTTTACGGGTATTTTTTCGTCTTCCACCTCGATTGTGTGTCCATCGAGATGAGGTTTCACCAATCCCAGTGCCGCAAATGAAGAAAATCTCTGTTGAAGACAATACATGGATTGAATCGTTACCTTCTGTTGGTGAGGGACGTCGGGCAAACTGATGATGCTTGGAGCGACCGGAAATGAACTTTATAAATATACAACTAGGTAGAGCTGCTGTTGTTAACTAGTCCTACAGATTAAGCCTAAGCGTTTTCTACTGCATACTTCGCAACGGCGTTGTCCTTACTTCCGTAAGGTAAAACTGATCCACTTCGTTCGCCACATAGTTATTTCTAATGGCTCGTGACCTGGTCTCAATGGAAGCTGTTCGGTTAAGTGACAATTTTGTCAGTAAACTGTCAATATGATGCGAAGGTCTGTAGCTTTCGAGTGACTATAGCGGTCACTATGCACTTCCTCTTTCAGACTTTGGATAGCATACCAAGCAGAGCCATTGCTCTTCCGATTCTGCTGCCGACATCAAATTCCGTGCCACCGTCAGCCGGGACGATGCAACCTATGTAAGTAAAGAAAGTTGATTGAACGAGTTTTTGAAGGCTGCTGGCTTTTGGTTTGTTTGCCTTTACCTTGAGCCCTACTCTTTTGGCCTCGACTTTTAGATTTTGCACCATTTCATACTGCATTGCATTCCCCTGCTTCTTTAGGATATTGCTGCGCGGATAACATCACTAATTATCACCAGGAATAGCAGCGGTGATAATATGCAACCCTGCGGTACTGCGCTTCGACTTTCAAAAGCGTTTGACAGCTTACTGTTGTGAAGGACGCGATACTTGGAGCCTTAAAAAGTAACCTTTATAAATGCTGAATGTCTCTCAACCGGATAAATTGTGGGTTCACGATGTCGAAAGCCTTCCTGAAGTCTATAAAAAGTAGGCACAGCGGAGACCTATACTCGACGCATTGCTCTATGATTATCCGCAACGTGTTAATGAGATGGATGCCGTAGGATCCCGAGCCGAAGCCTGATGTGAATACAAGTGTTCTTTGATGCTTTCCAGCTTGACACGTCTTCAGTTAGACCATAGCAACCAATAAAAAGGACTAGCGTAGACAGAAACGACAACGACACGCCAGTTTCAGTTCCAGCATTGCATCTAGGAAAGAGCCATAGAAGACTCCTATGCACCCGAAACAAACTGCGTTTACTCCCGCACATTTAATTGAAAGCCTCTTCCACCAAGCAACCGGTGCATAGACTAGAAGTCTCTCGCAAGGATACATCGCCCAGTAGTTGGCTGCCTACTACTACTACTTAACGAGTCTTCACCAAGTTTACTACTATCCATGACGATGCCTCAACACTTCACTTCCTTTGACGTTCGAATTGTGTACCTGCTCCTTCTGCAAAGTTATCCTTAAATTCTTTACAAATTACGGAATCCCAAGGCCTGTTGACGTTTGCCCATCTATGTGAACCGATGTACTACTAAGGACGTGTGGACGCTGTCATAAGGTGGTGTTCATTTAACACTCCAACTCCTCTGTAAAAATACCTTGCAAAGCACTCTCAGAATAGATACTCAACAAACTAGTCATCAAAAAAACTCGATTAGTGTATATTTGCACGTGCCTTCAGCATTACATACTTCCTCCTATCACAACACATCAACATGTCGTTCCCATTTCAAACTGACTCTCCTCCACACAGCCAACTGAAGGAAACAAAAGACTGTCAATCACTCCAGCGGGATACTCTGCTCATTGACCTGAAAATATTTGAAAAATAGCCCATCCAACCGTAAGTCATCTTATCATGGTACCTCACACCACACTCGAACACCATCAGGGTGTCAAGGATACACACAAACTGTGAGTTGCCTTTTGAACTTCCTCTGCCAATTAAGTAAACAATTTTTTTTTTTTATCGATACACTGACACCGCATGTTGGTCGCTTTCGTTACATCCATCAACACTGCCAGAGAATGCGCAACAATGACAGCTTTGACAAGGCTTTTGTTCTATTACTAAAACCCCCCCGAGGATGTTGGGAATCCTTCTCGCCCCAGGGATGCCAACCAAACTATCAAATCATAAACAATAGGTTGACCTAAATTTTGTTGGCAACATTTAGTCGAATTCGTATGCTGCCTGTTTGTCCATTTCCATGGTAGGATGCATTTGCCATTTGCGACCACAAATCGAATTTCACAAATCTTTCAATCGGTCCTGCTTTAGGATAACCCACCATGCATAGCCACATGGAGTCAAATTTCCCATCCGAAACAAGGTTATGGCGGCAACGAGAGGGCAGAGAAGGACGGTCTCTCTAGAGGACCCACGACAAAAAAAAAACTCAAGCGATCCATGCATGTATTTACCGAGGGCATCGAGTCCTTTTTTTCTACCGAAGGACTCTGTGATGCACTTCGATTTGCACGTATGCGCCGGATACATATACAATTAGGCTTACAGTCGATGTGGGCAATGCAATCCCAAAGTTGAATCGAAAATTGAATTTAATTGAAAAAAGAACACGTTATGTCCTTTTAGGACATTTTTATTTTTTATTTTTTTTAACGTGACCGTGTCCGTGTGCCTGGCTGAGCTCTTTTGCGAGATTAAATTGGATATTTATTATCGGAATTTAGTGTGGGTCGATGGTGTCAGGATATTTTGTGGGTGCAGCGGATTTCATTTTGCTTGTGCCATAGCAGCGTGCCAGGATGCTGTAGGTCCTGCTGAGTAAGAGAACGGCGTGGTGCTAAGATTTTACGACCATGTGTTCGATGGTCCAATAATCGAAAATTGGTATTAGGTGGTTATACCATAAGCGTACTGCTTGTGGGTAGAATAAATCCTGGGGTCCTGTTGCCGGATGAACGTTTAGTAATTTTTGGTGGATTAATGCAGTGATTTATGTCTGATTGTCCGGGATAAACTCCGAAAGGACTCGCTTGATTTGTACCACTTTTTCTTCACATATTATTCATACTGTCCGCAATGACACAGGATGTACTCATTTTACGTTCACACACATAACGTGAATTTATTGCAAAACCAATTTCATTTGAATTGATAATAAAGTACGCATATCCTTCGAACTGCATTCGATCGAAACGAATTACATAATTTGAAAATCGAAATTCAATTTATTTTTTAAATAATGGTTTACGCTTTATGGGCGCGGAGGTTAGTAAGTACATGTGTATCCCTACGCAGTTGGTATACCATGACGGCTTAAAAGGACAAACTCATAAATTGGCCAAATATTGCAATTAACCGTAATTCCAATGGAGAGTGTAGTGTGGAATAATTAAAACTCGTGGCGCAGTGATTTTTAGTTATTTTCCATAATTAAGTTGTCGGGACTGATGCGGAACTTTATCGTTTAATTGATGCAACATTCATTACCATAACGCACAGGATATGCAATGAAATGCTCAAAAGCAATTTGATTATGATGCTCGGTGGACAGTGAGTCGGAGTGTGGTTGGATACGAAAACAAACGTCTTGTATAGACGGCATTTGGCTAGCGACTAGGGACAGCAATATGATTTGGGAACGTCTAATTCTGGTCCTGGCAGAGTCCTGCAACCTATGTGAACAACGGGTGAACTTACCGTGCGCGATATATGTATGACGGAAATCTCAACGAAGCTAGGGAATATCATTCACTTATAGGAAACATTGATTTGGTCTTCTCTCGAGAATCAGTCGAAAATGCCCTCAACTCTTGCGTAGGTTAGGTTAGGTTGAGAAGGGTGTGTGAGGATAGAACTCATCACGTCTCCTCGGAGGTCTAATGGTCCATTGTAAATCCCCTTTTTTAGAATGTTAGTGGGAGGTAACCCGTTTGAGACCAGTTGCTGCTTTTTAAAAAGTGTAGGAGATCCTGTATCTGGACTACTGCTACCTCTGCGATGCTTGTGAAGAACCTGGATCCTAGAGTGCGTAGGCGTCGTTCTTGCATGGCGGGGTAGTGGCGTTCCATTTGCTGAGCGTAGCTCCGATGGCGCAGTGTCCTGTGATCACTCCCGTAAACATGCGGGTGGAGGATCGGTCTAGTGCCAAAGGCTCTTTGTTTTTGTATTTAATTTTGGCCATAATGGATGAGAGGTGGCACAATCATCCCTGGATAACCAGGAGATGATCTACCAATCGGTGGCAGTATGGATGTGTCAGCTACACTGATGTCTATTTCTGACCCCCTTCTTGCCAAGGCGTTGGCTTTTTCGCTCCCTTCCATATTACTATGTCCTGGTACCCCACAGAACTTGATCGAATGGTGTCTTATGTTGATCAGTGCATCGCGACATTTCTTAACCGCCTTTGATTTGATTGTATTCGATTAAATCGATTTAAGGGCTGCTTGACTGTCAACGAAAACAGTTATATCCGACGGAGGGAGGTGACTATGTTCTATACATGTAGCGGCCTTTTCTATTGCCAGGATTTCACTGCATGCTTCTGGTAGTCTGAAAGACTCCTGCTTTTGCAGAGCCTCCAAGTTAAAGCCTGCACCCGCACCAATATCCATCTTCAAGCCGTCGGTGTAGATCGTGATCTCTTGATTTTGGCCTACACTTTTTGACTCCCAATCTTCTTGCCTTGGGCACATGATAGGGATGTCGATGTTGAAGTCATTATAGGGGGTTATATAGTCTGATGTGGCTGTGAAGCTTTCAGAGTTAAATTTCCCGCTCATTCTCTTCATTGTACGCAATATTGCCGTATGTCCATGGGTGGCCTGATTCCACAAATTGGTAGTCTAAGAGCTCCTTTTGTCGCAGAGCCTTTGATGAACAAGTCCAGGGGCAGGAGATGTAAGATCATATCCCGCCCTGCTTGCGGTGCGCTTTTCACAACTCCCGTGGTTCAAAGTGATGCAAGTCTTTGTACCTTGTAGAGGTCCTTCATGTAGCTCTTTATTCCTGTTGCTGTCCACAAGACTAGGGACCCGGGTATGAAAATATTCATCTTCCAGAGCTTCGTATGTTCTGAAGTAAGTCGAAACTAAGGCGAAAAAGAAAATTTTCACAACCTGGGGGCGGTCCAAGGCTTTATGTTTAACCGAAACACTGTGATCGTGATGCGCTAATCCAACGCTAAGTTCACTGTCTAGGAGATCGCAATTATTTATTGAGCTCGGTAATACCAATCCCCTAGTCCTTGATGGCAATTTGATGGCAATGGGAACAAGGCCTGCCACAAGATCAGTAGGATCTCACCTGATGGTCAGCGAATGTCCAACTAGTTTGCTTAAATTACGATAAGCCTACGCTTGATAGACCTTGGGAACAAACGTGGAGTCAATATCGTCAATCCGTCAATAGCAACCGTTCTTTAGCTTAGAATCACGAATCATAAAGCAAATGGGTTACGGGATTCCTAGAGCGCCATGAATAAAAACTCTAGAATTACAGAACATGGCTGTCAGTATATCTAGGGACAGCAAGATGAACATATTGCGCTTAAAGTTTTGATTACAATGGTCTTAGTTGTAGGGAAACCCGAGCTATAGGGCCATTGCTGTACAAAAAACAAGGAAGTGCTGCGTAGTATCAGACGTGACATGCGTTAGAACATTAATGAACGAACCTCGAAGTTTAAGGACGCAATAATCATAAGCGACACAAAGGCCGTACACAACATCACAAAGAAACTTACTCGTGGCCGTAGGTTCACACAACACCCAGTGAAAGGGTTAGATAGCAACCCGATGGGTCAAGCATAGCATATAAAGGAAACTTTTACCAATAGTCTGGCAATGATATGTTTTTCAAGGATGCAGTATGCAGCAACAAGGCAACATATTCATACCTGAACTCCCAGGATATCAGAGATAGTACTTTTTTTTCCTCTTGTACAACCCTTGCCCGCATGGCATCGACACTGCGACCTAAAAGGTCAATTGTATCGCTGGCTGGAGATTTAAATGCCAAGCATAGTGATTGGGGAAATAATATACCAAATTCTAGGGGGAACCTACTACTCAATTGGTGGGGTCTACACAATGTCGAGTATAGACTCGATTTGAAAGCTACCGATAGTCCGTCGTATCCTAGCGGCGGCTCCTATCTGGATCTTCTGCTGTTCGACGTACGGTTACAACTGACCAACACGAACCGACAAACGAGAAACTGCCTACATACATTCGTGTATGACAGTGACCATTGCGGACTCAGTGCCGAAATAACAATTCCCAACGAGATTGCGGAGTTGGAGGAGTTTGTCCAAACGTACCCCTACAATTACAGTAGGACACGTTGGACACGCTTCTCCAGAGTATTGACAAGAGCACTCTCCTCGAACTCGCTCTACCCACCGTCCAATAGGAACCTGTCAAATGAGGAGATCGACAGATACCTACAACGAATGGACGAGACAATTAAACAAACGATGGACAGTACTATACCTCGGTATCAACTAACTGACAACGTAGACATATACCGCAATGCAACAATTGACGCACTTCACGAACAAAAAAGTAGACTTCTGTCAAGATTAAAAACCTTGTACAGACGGTTTACTGACAGACAAAACTCGGAGGTCAGGACACTCAAGTCGTTGATTAAAAACCTCCAACAGTTAATAAAAGAAAATTACAGACTCTCTGTAAGTTTGCACTGGAACAAAAAAATTCGGGCTGTAAAATCCAGCAACCCGAGTATGTTCCCGCAAATAAATAAAATATTTCGGAGGAATAATCAGAACGACCTGCCATGTCTTAAGATCCCCCGAACGACGAACAACGAACAGATACTAACAACAGCAGGCATAGATCCAGGGAACGCAGTCAGTGATGACAACTTCTTTGTGATCGAGGATCCACAGGAGAAGGTAGAGGCTATAGGAGCGACTTTCCAGGAAGTGTATAAGGTGAATGATAGTATTTGCCCGAACCACGACCTGGAAAGACGAGTCCTTGTGCATAACTTTAACCTTCAAAATGATATACAGCACTGGCGATCAGAGAACAACGGTTTCACCGAGTTCAATGACGATAATATGGCAAACAATGTCATCGCCAATGTGGAGGTACATCCCCCGTTCATATCGAAGGTAGAACTCCAAGCGATCCTCGAATCATTGAGAAAGAAGAAATCCGTGGGTATCGACGGAGTGTCTAACATTGTGCTAAGACACCTCCCTCCAGAAGCGGTGAACATTTACACCATCCTGTTTAACAATGGGCTGAATAATGCACATTATCCGGCGCACTGGAAAACAGCGGTGGTTCATCCTATTCCCAAAAGGGGTAAAGATACGTCCAATCCGGCAAATCTCCGGTCGATAAGTCTCCTTCCGAACATCAGCAAGGTATTCGAGAAGGTTGTCAATAGAGCCCTGTCTAAGTGGGTTGAGGACATGAATATTGTTCCGGATAACCAATTCGGTTTTAAGGCGGGGCATGATACAATACCGCGTCTAAACTGGTGTCGGATATCCAATGGAACAAAAGCAAGAAACAATGCACGGGTGCCTGCCTGGTTGACTTGGAGAAGGCCTTCGATACCGTATGGCTAGAAGGACTCTTCTACAAGTTGAGTAGGCTGGGCATAAGTAAACCACTACTATACATGTTTTGTAACATGCTCACCGGTAGACAGTTCATTGTGAAAAATGGCAATGTGACTTCTGCTGGTACGTTTGATATTAAAAATGGTCTGCAACAGGGTGCGGTAAATTCGCCGATCCTCTTTAACATTTACACAAGTGATCTTGTAGGATCTCTTCACCATGCTATAGCGTACGCCGACGACTTGATAGCGTACAGATCAGGACCAAAGATCGAGGTCATTGCAATACTCTTGCAGCGTGACTTCGATAAGATCAAGCGATATTGCGACGACTGGAAGTTGAAAATCAACTTCCAGAAGTCGGAAACCATCCTGTTTAGGACGTCGTTATCTGGGGCCTCTGCGGACACCAGAAAGAATTGGCGAAAGTTCTCAATAGTGGGACAGCACGGGCAACCATTAGCGTCTCGAAATGTAGTCAGATACCTTGGGTTCTGGCTAGACCAGTATCTATATTTTAACAAACATATAGATGCTGCTCTGGCCAGAGCCAAAGCGGCTTTCGCCCTCACAAAGAGACTGTTTTATAGCAGCCAACTCGATGCGAGGGTGAAGGTAATCTGCTACATGGCCCTCATTCGGCCCATGCTCGTGTATGGTTGTCCCGTGTGGTTCAACGTGGGAGCTAGCTCGTTGGAAAGGATTCGGGTGTTTGAGAGGGCTTGCCTTAGGGCCTGCCTTCGCTTATACAGAACACCAGAGTCTCAGTACATAAAATTCTACTCCAATGAGATCCTCTATAACAAGGCGGACATAAGCAGGGTGGATAATTTCTTGATCAAGATGATTCGAAGGCACATTGCAAGAGCAATGAACTCGATGAATAACCTGATCTCTGGGGCCTACTACCCCAATGATATGTATCATGAGAGCGTGCGCCTTAACGGCTTCATTCCCCCAGAGGCGTTCCTCTATTTAGATAGAGAAGGTCTGATACAGGACAAAGTAGCGGTGCCGCTTATCTTCCATGTTGCCCGGACAGCTGTGGATAGGCGACTCAACTACGACCGAGACGTCGCGCTCAGCATGACGGAGCGCCTTCGGTTCAGTAGAGCGATAGCAGGTCGCGATTTGCGAGACGTTGTAAGGCAGCATCAGACATTCTGGTGGTTAGGGGACGGAGAGGGGACTCCCTCGTCGTTTCCTTTTGATACAGGGTAGCTTCGCTTAAGACGCAAAGTTGGCCTGGCCGGCTTACATAGGTTTAAGATTTAGGTGTAGGTTATAGTTAGGTACATAAAAAAAAAAAAAAAAAAAAAAAATTATATACATATGTACATATGTATGTTGTGTATATATATTATGTATATATTCATGTATATATATAGTTTAGAATAAGATAGTTTTAAGGTTTATTTTTAAGGTAGTTTTTAAGGTTTATTGTTAAGGTAGTTTTAAGGTTTATTTTTAATGTAGTTTTTAAGTTTAGATGTAAGACTTTTATTTTAAAAAACACGTTCGTTTACTAAGTTTTTCCAAATTTTTCTTAGTTATCCTAGTTTGTTAAGTCATTTAGATAAATAATTAATTTTAAGTTAGGTTTCGTCGAAAGACATAGTTTTAAGCATTAGGTTTAGCTTAGAGCACCCGCATAGGGTCAGTAAGTTAGGATTCGATTAAGTTAAGTTAGTTAAGTTAGTTTAAGCGTTTTTGTCTAGCTTTAAGAAATTATGAATTATAAATAAAAAAATGCGTTGAAAATGAAATGAAATGGTCAATTGTATCGCGGGGTTGGAGTTAATCCACTGAAGTAAGTCTCTGGTTCCACTGAAGTAAGTATCTCCTTGTGGAGAATACGTTTCCTTAGCCAGTGCAGTGCCGGGCATTCGCAGAGAATGACGCTTCATCTTCCTCGAGGCAAAATGCCTTCAATACCTCGGTACCCATCCAAGTTTAACCTTATTTTGTATGGTCAGGGTCTGTAAGGCAGCGCAGCAGCATTTAACTGTCAGGGAGTCTATCGTATTAGAAGACAGTGCTAGCAGTGCTGCTTGACTATCCGAGAGGATGAGAATTTTGGCGCCCTTAATATCCTTTTTGAATATTAGGTCGGTGCAGAACTCAATGGCATGGACTTCTGTCTGGAATACCGAGGGACACTTTCCCATGGGTATCGACAGTTTGGTGTTGAGTCCAAAGACGCCAGCTCCAACTGCAGAATCCATTTTCGATCCGTCAGTGTACCAGGTCAGTCCTTTTGGGTCTCGTTCAAGAGCACCATTGCCACCATTGGCCCATTTCACGCGGTCTGGTATGGACCACATGGACCTTTGGTTTAAGCTTATATCCAAGTTGTAGTTTGACGGCGCATCTAGCAGCCGTCTTCCTAATGAAGATTTGTAAGGCTGAGAGCACTACTATGACCTCTAGTGCTGTAGTTGGGCAGGTGCGCCCAACATGGTTGTACGTACATACATGATTCAGATACAGGTGCATGTATACAGGGATTGGTGCAAATTCGTACTGTGCTGGTCTATCTATTCTAGACTGGTACGTAGTTCTTTTCGAACGATATGTAAGCCTATCACGTAGAACAGTCTTAGGTCCTATCAATAGGGTTAAGACCTCCTCGTCCTCTATACATTGCACTTCAACATGGCCAGGCACACAATGTAGAGGAGGATTTTCATGTTTTTTAGAGGTGATTCCAGAACTTTTGATGGCATCTTGTCGGTCTGAAAAAATCGAAATGCTTAATTTCCATAGAAAACTCTGTGAATCACTGTACCATATGAAAATATTTATTTAAAGGATCATATCCCCCGCCTATTTCAATTCAATTAAAATCTCATAGTTTTCGGTTAAACAGGCACAAAATGTACTATTCCAGTCATTATGGTCCAAATAACACATGCAGGATATTAATCCTGAAATTGCAGTGGCAATGGCGGGAAAAAAAAATCCGATTACCTACGTTCATAGGTACCCATTCAGGCGGTTAGTTATGAATCGTGTCATGTATACGCGGGCACCAAAACCAGGACAACAATTTATGAAGTGATGATATTTTTATGACCAATTATCCTTTTCACAGCAATTTCCGAACTGTTGGCGTTCAAAAACGATTTTCGCCATTGATTTATCGTCCGGAATGTGAAAATATATTGGCAGTGGCATAAAGCCGTCTTTTTCATACCCAGCTACATATGTACGAGTATATTGAAAAAGTTTACTAATTGTTAACAGAAAAGTAGATGGACAAGGACGGCTTTTAAAGAATTTTAAAAATGGATGCTTTAAAGGGAAACAATCCATCGACGAAGGAGATAACTTTCTGAAAACACTATCAACGAAAAAATTGTCATAAACAGTTTCTTTTTTTCTGAAGGATATTTCCCATCATTCGCATCATATCCCCTCTGACCATCCCTTCGGACTTATCTTCAATGAATTACACTTTAGTTCAACATAAAAGGACATTCAATCTTAGCATCATCCAACCGATAAGCATTGTATCTGTTCGCCTCCTCCAAGTGTAAGTAGTTCTTATTCCTCGAATGAGTTCCACCCTCTTTATGGCCCATCAAGTTCAAGTTGAATACTGTCTGTAGCGAGGGTGCAAAACAGGATTACTTTATTTGTTGTGCGAGGATACGAGGATACACTTTAAAACCCCTATCCTTGGTGCAATATGTTTTAATGAAAAGGGTATAGTGAACTGATACTGTCGCCTGCATCATACTTTTGGAAAATTATCCTTTTACATTTGCATAATATAAATGATGCTCCTGATATGCTGATGGTGTCTTGCTCCCTTTCAATTTAAAAATGGAGTGCTTACCCTGAACGTGGAAAATGGACATATCTCTGGGAGGGTGTGTGTGTGCTTGGTGTTCATTGTTTGTTTTACAATGGCGTCGGACAATATTGATAATGATAATGAATATTGAACGCAGCGTGGAGTGAGAGTCGAGCGGGCGAGAGGGGAGGGACATTGTCCTGCGATTGTCCTGTGATAAAGCAATTTGTTCTGGTTACTTTACACTGAGAATGACACTTTGTATGATAATGGAAAATTACAAGTTCATAAGCGTGTAATGAGAATGGAGGGGGCGGAGTGAAGTGGGAGTGAAGAAGGATGCTGCCTCGGTGGCGTATACTTAATATATTTTGTTATTTTTTTTTTTTTTTTTTGCTCAAAGTGGGGGAGCGGATGACAAGGTTGCTTTATGGAATGGAAATTTATTTTCCGGTATGAGAGCATGGTCTGGTTGAAGAGGTTTAAGTGGGATCAAGCAGAAATCTATCTTTCGTCCATGTGCGACACTGTCCTGTGGAATTTCGAAGACTTTCAAGGGGAAATTCCATGAGATGTGCCAGGCGAATTGAAATACTTCGGAAACAGGAATTATTGAAAATAGCAGTGATATGCTCACAGTCTAGAGGATCTGAAATTTTTTGTTGTAGTGCTCCTATCACCACCGCCCGTTCTCGGTATGGGAGTAACTTTAAGAAGCAGAAGTCACTACATATCATTGGCCGTTGAATTCTCTTCAAAAGTATAGTTCGTTGGAAGCCATTTGAACTCAAAGCCATAACTAGAGGTTTGGTTCATACAGAAAAGACGCATGCAGAACCGCTCGAAAACAGTTTCCGTCTAAAGCCAGACGTCGATGTCTTAGCTCTTCCTTTGAAGTATTTCTTTTGAGTTGTCTTCGACTGCCACGAAACTAGTTAGGCTTCGAAAAGAACATTCATCAGCACATGTTGGATATATGAGGACAATTGTTTAAGTCTGCGGAATGGTGTCTTTCGGTTTATAATCTACGAGCATAACAAAAACCCTTGAGAGTCCCAGACCACTATTGACAGGAGGCTGCCAACTGCTTACTTAGACTATCAATGAGTTCATTGTAGCAGTGTTGCTATTATCTACCCGGCCGATGGTAGGATCTTAAGTCTCTTGGAGGCTGGATCACACCTTTTAAACCACTGCATGGACTCCTATTTGCAATCAAGATCATAACTATGAACCCAAGTTGATGGGTTAGATAAGGCTAGCTAATTGGGTGCCTAGTGACTAATAGAGTCACTGTTAACCTAGACCAACAATGTAGGTCCGCATTGCCCATGTATTTAACCCGGCAGTACTGTGAAAGAAATCCGCTCTGTTAGAAACACCCAGATGATGATATGAATTTCAGGAGGTCCATCAACTCAACATCATTTGAGTTCTCCAGTTCCAAGAAGAAGTAACAACCAAAAGTCCTGACAGATAGGGCGCAACAATCACAATCAAACTGGTGTTTGGGCGAACAGTACGTGGAGCAGATGCTAATACGAAAGGCACTGTGTTCAACAATTCCCTCCAGCTTCTATGATTCACCTAGGACTTTGAGATTATTGGTCGCACACAGTCTGCTGCGGCAGAACCTTGAACTTCGGGGTAATGGTCAGCTTCACCTTTCACTAATGACACCTTATTGGACATTCGATGAAGACTGACCTTTGGAAACTGGTTTGTCTAAGCAAATGGAAGTCAGACCTTCTCACTCGGAAGACGAAATGAATGCTCTATCGGGAGCTAACCCTGGTAGTTCTGTATGGCGTCAAGTGAAGGACGATAAGTAGGTGAGCAGAGCAGATATTGGGCACTTTCAGCTGAACAACTTTTCACGGAATATATGTAACTGTGCAAGGGATCTAAAACAGAATCGATAGTAGGGATGTATTCTCCAAGGATTGCAACGTAAAAATCTCCCTCTGCCTCCCAAATCACTGTAGCGTCTGCCAGACGGAGATCATGGCGATAAAAAAAGCCTTGTCGTGGATCAAGTACAATGTGACATCTTAACGGGATATCATCATTTTTACTGGTAGCCAAGTTGCGATCAAATCTCTGGAATCCGTTCAGATGGCTGAACAAAAAAAAGAGAGCTCATCTCCAGCTTAGTCGGTGTCATTACAGGGAACTGCATTATTGGTAGGCACGCCACTAGGCT
This sequence comes from Blera fallax, assembly GCA_946965025.1. NCBI lineage: Eukaryota > Metazoa > Arthropoda > Insecta > Diptera > Syrphidae > Blera > Blera fallax. Next base: position 60,924,368 of record OX337247.1, read on the forward strand.
GGCCCTATTCGCAAAGATAAAGAGGAGGAAGAAACCATTTTACATCTTCTTTATACGTGTGAAGCTCTCTCCGCTCAAGAGAACCTGGCTTAGGAGCCTACTTCTTCGACAGCCTGCCACGTTAATCTAACTTAATCTGAGTGTGCAACAATTAAATCATGAAATCATGAGTCCAAGAAGCCGAAATACTCATTTGTTAATTACACTCATAGTCTCAGTCACCTCCAGAACATGGCTCCAGCGAGAAGAATCTTCGATTTCCAGTGGACAAGTTTGAGACGACGTGGAAGACTTAAATTTATTTTCAGAGAGCAACCAAACGCTGATGCCAGTGGACCTTTGCCTTTAAAACTGGAAGCGGTCTACTCGCAATCGAGAAGGATGAAAGGCTATCCTGTTCGAAGTATCCTGTTCAACTATGAAATGGACACCTAACGCTGCTCTGCATTACATCCATCCTTCGAAAGCAGCAATATTTCATGGCGGTCATATTCGTTGCTTCGTAAGAGTCATGTGGAGACTGTAGCTCTTAAGTCAGCTCAATTCTCAGAGTAAACACGTCAGGAAGTACTAGTAATTACATTAAAAAGCTGTCTTCCTAGACTGAAATAAAAGCTCTTTTCTTACAGAATCTGTATTAGCGAACAGGACATCCTTTTCTAGACTGATGGTGATGATTCAGAGTGTCTCTACAAATTCACGTCAGTCATACAAGCTTCCTAATAAATGCTTCGCCAGCAGTAATGATAATCCGCATACTAAAAACCACTCCATCACGGATTACAATCTTTGTGGAGAGTCAGGCAGCAATCAAGACCCTGGGGAATAAGACTATTAGATCCATGTATGTATCCTGAACACACTTGTCAATATCCACGTGGCCAATCCCTGCTGGATTCCCGGACATAACGATGCAGAAGAGAAGTTGATAGCGGATAGAGAAAAGGATCAGAGCTAAGCGCAGAATATACTCACACGCAAAGAGATATCGCTATTGGCGTAGCGAAAGAGAAGACAGATCTCAGGAGCAGGGAATAAACCAAATCCGCTTGGTTATCAAGAGGTGTTTGGGTTATGTCCCTCAGTTTATGGTCACAATTGAATGAAGGAAGAGCTAAAAGGAAATCCGCATCTTAATACACGTACTGACAGGATGCTGCGCGATCGGCTCTACGGCCAACAAGCTACTGAGGGAGCTATCAATAGAAACCATTAAACCCTTGCTCTACGACTGCTCAAATTCCCGAAAGCTTCGCCTCCTCCATAAGGGAAATAGACACTTTGGAGAACTAGGCCGTCCGGAAAAGCTTCGTTGATGGATTAAAAACGATCTATAAGGAGCAAATGCTGGTTAGAGCAGGAACCAGCTAACTAGTAGCAGTGTTAGATGCGGTACCATTTTAAGAGGAATCGCTGTGGACCGCGACAGCACTTGTCGAGGTACACATCCCCCCAACCCAGCCTAACTTTATCTATAGGATTCGCAAAGCTAGGGCACTGTGGCCTTTCCTTAACAGCGCTGGACTTGTTAATCCATCCATCAAAGGACCTTTCCAGTACTTATACCCATGACTACCTAATTATGATGGTATCCACAGGTCACCTATAAAAAATTGGCATCCCAAATAAATTCCTGTTGACCAATCATCCATAGACACACTAACGAATCCGATCAGGGAATTTCAAAGCAAACTCATAGAATTGATTGGCCTTAGAGCCTGTAAAATATTTGCTACACCAACTTACCATCGTCTGCATGTATTCCCTCTACACGACCTCTAACCCATATCACATTGCCGAAGGGTTAATTCGTTAACCTAAAAATATTAAATCATCTCTACCTCGACATTACAAATCCCTAGGACTACCAATCACACATAACCCACACACATATCCGTCCATACATGCACACGAACGGAATTAGATTTAAATATTTCAAATCCACCACCGAAGGCTAAAAAGTTAAAATCACCTAAAATTACGGTAGGCAATAAATTGCTCCATGGCAAAGCCCTAGGATGAATATCAGCCCCCCCGCCCTGGTTTGTTGAGGGTGAGAGCACACAACTGCATTTCGACCTACATATTTACGAAAAGCGCTAGCTATTCACACAAAAAAGTTTCCCTCTCGCACTTAATGCGACCGCAAAAGACCTTTTCACCCGAAATCCAACACAGAAGCCCTCCCCCCATACAACAGAGGGAAAAAAAGGCCCCAAACAACCTAGGGCAATCCACAATCCGTTGATCCCATAAATCAGAATAATTTAAAACCCAAATCCAAGTCTCTTCCCGAAAACGAGAGCGAACCTCAAAACCGTACCCAGCATCGTCCCGCAAATCTCTCCTGTTTACTCAGGATTCCTCGTTTTTCCTTTGAATTTATTTTGTAAATAGCCGACAATGAGCGTTGAAAATCGAAAAGTGGTCCAAGCCCAAGCATTGCAAGCCCTTTCAAGCTACATATAGCAAGCCAAGCATTAAATTCTCATTTGTAGCACAAGGAATCCCGTGCATGGCTTTTGGTATGTCCCGGCCGCACACTCGGCGGTGGATTGTCCTTCTGCTCAGTGAAAAAATATTTTTAAGATTCAATCGGGATTAACCCCTGCGACCCTGGGGCCAGTTGCTCCGATGGAGTGAAAAACCATGATAAAGAGGTGTGGTTGGGGTCTGTTAGGGCGACCATGCCGCAATAATCCGTTGTCCCCGTTTGCCTGCTATCACATTGTTTATAAATTACACTGGGGGTTGAGGCAAAGGATGCATTAAGGGCTTCACGAAAATCATGACCCAATTCCAATCCGATGATGGTAATTTTTTTTGTTTTTTTTTTATTTTATTTTGTGGGTTCGTTCAGAGCGAGTCCCTTCAGCAGGGTAGGGGGTGCCGTGGTTAGTCACGTTTAACGTTCGTCTTTGGTTACAGGACTGCAAGTGCAACTGGATACAACATGTGTTTATCCATAGAGTCGAAATTAATGCTCACGATTCATGAAAAGGAATTTTAATTGCCGCAAAGGATGCTGCACATACAATAATGGCACAGTCTGGCTAACAAAGGACTTTTGGTTGGCTTGCCTAGGAAGAGATGGAGGCGCAAAAAAAACAAAATTCCATTCTTCTTCGCTTTTACTAAAGTAGGGTTGGATTAGGTTGCTGGGTTTTTTTTGTCGAGGCGGGCATACCCTACTGGACTCAGATTCAAAAAACTGCTCCATTGTACTACCAGGTAGAGAACCCCGTTTTAATCTTTTCGTCTTCGTAGAAAGTCGAGAAGGAGCTTCAGTGATAAGAGGTTACATCATCAGCACTCACCACATCAGCACCGAAAATCCGCCACCTGGCAGGACAATAGCATGGGAAATGTTCCGCGGTGTCGTCGCCTTCTCCACAGGCGTCGCACTCAAACTAAGGCACACTAAGGTATTTGGCAAAGGTGTAGTGGCCCCCGTAAGAACGCCAGTAAGTTCTCTACAGTCCTTCCTGCTAAGGGATAGCAAAAAAACCCCCGATTTCCTACAGACGTCAGGGGCCATTCATTTAGTCTGCCTACATCCTGGAGAGCTATGCCACCTTCGATTGTGCTCATTAAAAACCCAGTCGTCGATGGAAGCCCTGACCAAGGACGCTGGCAGACCCAACGTGGATTCAGGTCCTGAGAAAGCCTTTTCTGAACCTTGTCGCAGATCTCATTCCCTGTTATCCCGTTGTGTCGTGGGACCCAGATGAGATTCATCGAGTTCAGCCTTCCGACCGAATTCAATGAGGTTTTGCACTCGAGAACTATTTTGGAGAACTATTGTTCCAGAAGGTTAAAGGGTTGAGTAGTGCATTAAGCGCAGCCTGGCTATCGCTACATAATGCAGATATTTCGCCCCTTCCACTTGTTTCTCACAATATAGTCCGCAGCCATTAGGATGGCGTACACCTCTGAAAGACAGATGCATGCCTTCCAAATGAGAAATAAAAATACCAGCGCCGGACCCCTTTTCAGTTTTGGAGCCGTCCGTAAAAATGCGACTACATTCCTTCCCTGAATCAGATTCTGGCCAAAGCCAGTCCTGAACATGAGAGAAGTCGACTTTACATTTACATCGCAGCCGTAATTCTGGTGTCATTGCATCAGATCGCATGTCCATTAGACAGGGCTCATAGGGCAGCCGTCGGGCAAGGCCATCAAAACTCCAGTGCTAGTTCTGCCAGAGACCACTTCTTTTTAAACGAAAAATTGGCTCTGAGTCTACACCCCATGATATAAATATCAAGGGAGGGGGATGTTTATCAAAGCGTCTAGAGGAGTGCCAGGAGTACTGGGGAAAGCTCCCAAGCAGCCGAGACAAACCGTTCCTTGGAGTTTGGCGAAAGCCGCAGTGACGTATTTACGTGAAGGCTTATTCCACCATACAACCGACGCATATGAGAGGAGGGGTTTTATCAGTGCTGTGTAGATCCAGGTTAGTGCTGGGTTGGTGAGGGGAGAAAAGACTCGACTCGTCCCACTTAGGTCCTTGTGGACCCATTGACTCATTGATACCCACTGAGGCGGTTGGTCCCAGTTCGTGTACTATGCTCCACTCTAACCGCTTGCTGGTGAATAGGGTCTCCAGCCGTCGTGACGTCCTTAGAAACCTGGAAAGTTCGTTTAGTGAAAGGTATGTCCCGAAAGTAATGATTTCCTAAAGTTCTGGTTCCCAAGCGACATAGGCTTGGGCAGTGGCATGGGCAGTGAGGTTATCGCACCCTCTACACAAATTGTCACCATTGAGTTTGAGTTTCATAGTATGGTTCCTTAGAAGGTTGTAGCCAGTGAGCATGCCTATCAACAATTTTTTAAAAGTTTGGTAGTTTTGGCTTCGTTGAATTTTCGCCAAGGGGTCTTTGATATATCACAGGTGATAAGCGAGCTCCACCTATTTTTTTGATCTTAGACTCAACTCTCTACATCCGCTCTCCGAGGTTACAGAGTGGAGGCTTAATCCATTGATGTACTCGATTGTGGTCTTGTACAGACCCTTCGTCAGCTATGGCATCCCGATCAGAGAGAGATTATGCTGCGAACCTGGAACCTTAAATTCTTCGCGACAGCGTTTAGCTTGGATTTGGTTTTGGTAGCAAAAATTGCTTTGATGGATGCTTTGTGCTTGACCGTCAATGAAAACAGCGATATCATCTCGTGGTATTTCCACGATTGGTACTGTACTAGCTGCCTCTGTCACTGCCAGGACCTCCGCTTGGAATTGAGCTTGATTGGGCTGTGTATGTTTAGTTTTCGGAGAGTATACCGGCGTCCGTGCCTATATCCATCTCTGTTCCATCCGGATATATAGATATACGCAGGTCTTTTGTTGGTTCATTGGTTTCCCAGTCTTCACTACTTGGGTAAGTACTTACTTACTTACTTACTTAAAGGGCTCCCGACCCTTGGGGAGTCTTTGCCAGGAGAGTGGTTTTTCAAAGTCGATGTATGGTGACATGTAGTCACTGCTTACATCCTCACCAATGCGTTTCTATACAATCTGTGCATGTACTTCGTAATTTGAGTTCTAGCCATTTGACTGAATAATTCTCAAGGCACTCTTGGCAGCGGATTGCTGCTTATAGAGGTCTAGGGGTAGCATGTTGAGAATTTTTATCAACCCTGCTGTTGGTGATTAGCATGGGCATGCAGGCTACCCTCTGTATTTTTGTCATTACAGACGACGTTGCCATATGTAAGCATTAGTCTCACGATTGCCGCATACATCCTCAGAATTATCTTAGGGTTTGGTCCCTACATTCTGCTAAAGATACGGCTACGTGTATTGAAAGTAGTCGCAGACCTTCTTACACTTTGTTTGACATTGAGCTTCCAGTTAAGTATCCTGTCAAGAATGATTCCTACGTACTTCGCACTATCAGATATCCTTAGGGGTATTCCCTCAAAATCTGGTAGTTTGAATTACGGTTTTAGTCTTTTATTAGTGAACCACACCAGCTCGGATTTCTAGGGACGGACTCCAAGCTTTGCTTTGTTCACGTGTTAAGCGCCGTCTTGCCATCAGAACCAAATGCGTCTGCATAGACGACCACCTTAACCTCTCTGTTTTCCAATTTCATAAGAATTCCGTTGACGACTAGGACCCACCAGAGACAACTTCTCCTTGTGGCGTGTGCTGCTGGAGGCATTGACCTTTTGGGAGCCACTTAGTTTCGTATTTATACTCCTTTTGATGAGCAGACTTACGATCACGTTGATGAGAGTTTGGTCAACGTTGGAATTTTCGAGTGTCCTTTCACTGCTTGGAGTAACATTCGCTGTATCACTAGACCGTGTCCCTTTCATAAAAGTTTGGAGGTCTGCCTTCAAGTCTTGTTTATTTTGTGGGTAATTCCTTCCGCCGTTTGAAATACCCCGTGGAGCTCATACTTACTTACTAACTTAACGGGATCCCAACCCGTGGAGGGTCCCTGCCTGAGACACAGCAGCTTTCCATCCTTACAGACCAAGCGCTCTGGCATCCGCAATAGCTTGGATTTTAAAACGGATTTTCCATCTTCCTTGTCGTCTCGAACCTGGGGGCTGGGATTCGAAGATTCTCTTAGCTGGAGCATTACTCCCCATTCACTGATCTGATCGAATTTCTCGTTTTCTTCTCCGACAAATCTCGTAGGTCGTCGAAGAGGTCTACTTTCGCAGTTTCATTCTCGTCCTTGCCGCAGCGTCAGTATGTATCAGACTTCTTCTTCCTCTTGTAGGGTTACAGATCAGGGTGAGTTTTATCTTTTAGAACTTTTATCTTCCAAACTTCTCAATTACCGGCCACGATTCTCCAGTTCCTTATTCTAAGCGTTATAGCATCGCTGTCAATCCTTCGAGTTCTTGGTCGTCCGTGCTGCCCTCTGTGAAGTGGCAATTACTCCATTAAGGTTTTTTTTTGTGGTCGGCTGGCGTCCATTGGTCAGCCCATGTCTTTTCCTCCACACAGTTAGAGGAGCTGCTTCCTAGCCCCGTCCACCGTATCAAATACTGCATCAGAGACTGTATTCAGGACGCCAATTCCCTTCCCTGCAGGCCAGAGTGTTATAAACCACTTCATAGAATTAACATGACAAGCTAAACACTTTCCGCGGATAGTCATGGTGGCTTTAAATTAGACCGAATTGTCAAGTCGAATCTACTCCTTGGCTAAATCTCAAAGAAGGACCACTTTGTGCCCTACCTTGTCGGTATCACTGTATGTCACATGTCCTATGCATTAACGAAACCCTTTTCTTCTGCAAACCTAGAGCATCATTGAGCTCAGTGGAAACGGAAGTTGAAGTGTTCAAGCTTCTCCGTATGGCTTGTGTGTACACACACGTGTGTGTGTCAACAGGACTTGCAGTTAAAGGCATGTGAATATGTAGCATCAACCCTTTCCTATTTCGTTTGTTTCATCCCTCCCCTTCCTGCTCCACTCCTTTGTGTGTGTGTGAATATATATTTTGCCAAGCCAAAGTGTTGGAAATGATCTCCGGTTGGCTTGGCTGAAGGGCGTGTAGTACCGGATAAGGCTGCATTCGAAGCGCCCTTGCGTACACTCATGTGGTGTGTGCTGCATTCAGTGCCAGTGGCATAATTACGTCACACAGAGCGTGAAAAAGTTGAATAGGAAAAATTTGTGGGTCTCTAGGCCACCGGGTAACAACAACCCAGCCTTAGAACAATTATTCATGGGTTGGTGGGGAGGGGGAAAAAAATAAGGTCTAGGCGTAGGCACCTTCGTTTGTGCATGCGATTATAACTCCTTCGTTGCAGCTGAAGGAGCAAACACAAAACTCGGAGGCACATTGCTCATGAATCAAGTATTTGCACTGTAAGGACACCGTGTGTGTGAGGAGTGGGGATTGAGCGTGTGTGTAGCAAGATAAGCCAATAATAGATGAATTTCTGATTTAATTACTTACGGGACGGAGTTTGCATTGTGCGTCGGCATTCCTTAGAGCAGATATTTTAATTAGATCCTTTGGCTGTATGCGCTTGCGAATATTTGAATAGCGAAGCAATTAATCGTTGATTAATGTGCGAGAGTTGTTGACAGTGCGCAAGAGACCGCAAGTAACAAGCAATCCTTACCACAGATGGGAGGCGAAATTTCCGTGGATGCTGGACATCCTTAACACTATAGGGATAGTGCCGCTTCGAATGAGTAATGCTAAGGCCTATCCAATTACTTAATGACGAAATCCTTGTCTTTTCCCATCCAGCAAGGACATTTTATTTTTATTCAATTCCGGGTAATTTCTCTCTTAATTCCAGAGGCTCATCCAAACGAACGGCCCAATAAATCACCTCCTAAGCGAAACAAATTAAAAGTCAACATTAAACCTTTCTGTCCAAGGACCAAAGGATTCATTTTTTTCTTAATACCACTCGTCCTTCGTTCACCAAAGTATTATTCTTTCCTGTCATCCCAACAATATTATAACATCGCACTAACAATATCCAACGTCCGGTTGGAAATTTATGAACGAAATCCTGCACCGGGAGTCGTCGTCCATTCAGCTTCTATTTCAGAGGAAAACTATTTCCGGAAAAAAAAAGAAGAAAAACAAGGACGAAAATTCCTTTGGTAGATACGCAAAGAGAAATATCCTCTATCAAATGAGACTTTGTGTGGTGGACAAAGAACACTTTGGGGACAAATTGTGAAACGAAAGGAGAAAGGATACAGTTTGATTTTTTATTTTGTTTTTCCTTTCGTTCGTTCGTTCGTTTTGTCAAGTAAACCCCCAGCCTAACCTCCTTTCATCGAGCTGAACCAGACAAAGAAGATTGATCGGTGTATGAAATATTTACGGTGCCCTTCAGAAATAATGAGATTACTGTAAGCAAAAATGGTCTTAAAAATCCTTCGTGTTTAATCCTGTTGAGGTGACGACACCAGAGGAAAAGGTTTCAAACTTTCTCTCTGTCAAAAAAAAAAAAAAGAGTTTAAAATTATTCCTTTTGTTGGTTGTGTTATGTGCTGCTCGGGATGAGGGTGATGGTGTTTTAAGGATTTTTAGCACTCGAAACTGGCGTAAATTTCCAACTTCATGCGGTTTTTGGAGGGTTTCGGTTAAAGGCTCTGCAGTGCAGAGCTCTACCCACCGTAAGTATCCTTTGCTGCATGTCTCGGTATCACCTTCTTGAGGTATACACTCCTGATACGCTCCTGGGTATGCTAGTACGAGTATGTTTGGCAATTTATCCTTTAACTTTTCTGACAATGCACCATAAGAGTCTTTGGTGTATCCTTGAGCTATTTCATAGGAAAAACGGATTTTATGGGTGATTTAGGGGGGGCGAGTCCAGGTGAAGTGGAATAGTTGCGGTTTTATCCCTCGACACAATTCGGCATAGGAGGGGGATCGGTTTCGTTTAATTGAAATTTTCAATTATCCTTGGAAGGAGGAGGTTATTGTGTTATGTTGGTTTTTTTAAATTTTCTTCTGAAGGGTTGGCGTGTCTGAGAAGATTAAGAAGTCATACGGGGTGATTTAATTTTCAAAGCAATCTGTTTACTTTTCGTGATTAAGGACATTAGCCGGGACGGGTGGTTTTGTATGAAAGTAGCAGTTGGGTGGCATGTGGTGTGTTGAAGGTGCGTAGCGAATACCAATCGGTGGTTAAGGAGACCGTAACTCTTCCTTAAGTAAAAGCCAATTGCAATGAAACCTGTACGGCATAGACAGGACTTTGTCCAGTTTTCCAGCGGGACAAAAAAAAGGATGTACTGACTGAGTTTCAGTCCTGTCTGCATAGGCGGTGAGTGAAGGCAGAGATACAACGACGAATTGTGCGGGCTGCACAACGACACCGACCTAGTCAGAGCAGTTGTGGGTTCACGTAGAGCGTATAGGCACCATTGCTCCGGCCTCGAAAATCTTTGAATCCACCCAAAAAGGACAACGCAGTGGCGAAAGGCCGAGACTCAGGTGGTGCACGCAAGTGGAAGGAGACCTTAAACAAGTTGGCGTGCAAAGGTGGAGACAGCTAGCTAAATATTTAGTTGGCTGGAGACGCCTACTGGTTGAGGTCTAGGTCCACCCCAGATTGTAGCACCACCTTAAGTAAGTAAGTAAGACTGACTGAGTGAGATAATAATCCCTGGTCTTAGTGGAAGCCCACCACCAGGTTGATAATCCGTCTTTGGATTGGCAGTTAGAAGAATTCTCTGGAGAATATGTAGATCCTGATGAAAATGAAAAAGATTCGGTCCATGTGGATCCACCAAAGTCTTCGAAGCTGAGATAATGAGGACAACTAATCCTGGACGTCGGGCGCTTCAGTATTGCCACGAGGGAGCCGATAAACTGTTGATTGTGGCTAGTGTTTCTGGAAGCCAAAATATCCTCTGAGTGTTTCAAAATTACAGCAAGACTCGAATCAAAGGGTGGCAGCAGGCATTAAAGGGCGAAAAGACGATGGGTGGACTGGAAATAAGAGGTAGTATTACATATAGCGGGCTTATTTCTCCCACACCCTCTGCTGTGTTGCTATCTGACACTGCAGTCGTTCAAACGGCGCAATACTTCGTTACAACTAGATAGCTTGCCTGTAGTCTGTCCTAAATTTGTATCGTTAAACGAAAGTAGAGGCACGGAATGAAGAGAATGCTTAACCTAGGCCTCAGTTAGGTCAATATGGAGCACCGCAAACCAGCAACCAGAGTAAAAGAAGGCTTATGTAGCTATCTACACTATTTTGAAGGAACGGTCGCTAGTCTGTGCCATCGTGTTGAAGCAACCTTGGTTGGTTATTATGGTCATCGATAAGGCACACTTAGACCAAAAAAAATCCTTATGCTGCCACTAGTTGCCAATAGACCTCCTCATTAAAGAGGCGGAACGGAAATATAGTGCCATCAGGACAATGGACAATGGCGCCGCAACATGGACCATTGGATCAATAGGAAGCACGGTGAGCTGAACTTCTACCTGACCCAAATGCTTACTGGTCATGGATGTTCCATTGGACAAGAAGACAACCCTTATTGCCCTCGACGGAAGCAGTTGAGGATGCGGAACACGTCATGTTCGACTGTGTACGATATCACGAAGAACGTAACTTACTGGGGAACAGACTGGGTGTAGACTTAACAGCAGAAAACATCATCAGACAGATGCTGTGCACGCAAGAAACCTGGGAAGCAGTATGCAATACGTGGTGCAGACGGCTGCCAGCACGAATGAGCCGATTATGTTAAGGAGGGCCCAAGAGACGGCCTCGGAGACAGAACATAAGAGTTAACCAGCCCTGCGAAGTAATACCAAACGGCAGTCCCGCGGATAGAGCGGTTGATGAGTGCAGAGGTGTGGTTTAGTACGTAGGCGCGAGGAACAGGAGAATAACCCGCGAATCGTCCTGGTACTGGTATCAGTAGAGGTCTCAAATCATCGAGACCATTCTTCTCTCGCATATGCCTCCGAACTATAGGTCCCTTCCATGGACATCATCCTGGAATACAATGGGAGATATTCCAATAGATATTACGACGTCAGTGTTAGGTCCTAAAACGTCAGCTCCAACTCCGGATTTCATTTGCAATCCATCGGTGAATCAGAGCAGGCTTTTTGGGTTTAGTACCGGGACGCCACACACAGTCCAGTATTTCTTCCTCAAATAACCTACCGAAACAGCATTGCTTCAGCATAACGTCGAGGATTGTACAGAACATGTGCCTTCTAGGAACTAAGTCAAGTATTTCCAGGTGCCCCACAAGATCGCCCGGCTTGCACTTATACTCTAGCTGCAGTTTGATAGCGCATCTAGCAGCCGTCTTCCTAATCAAGATTTGTAGCCCGACTGCAGCTTCTAATGGTCTCGTAGCGTAGGTACGAAAGGCACCTGTAATACCTTGTGGCTTCTGTAGCTTAGTTGCCGCTTTTGGTTCAAGAAATTTCGTCCACCAAACGATGATGGTCGCGGAACTGGTAATGTATTTTACCATAATGATGTGCCAGTGTATCACTTTAGTACTGAGACTCCAAATGTTTACAAATGGTACTAGAACAATGCAAGGATTGATGGAGAGTTCTTCTTTGTTGTACCATTCTAAAACGTGTGGTAGGTCCTCCTGCATGACACTCGAAATGGTCGTGCTGTAGCTGCCACTAATGCAGCCCAATCCCTGTAGATCGACTAGAATTATCGATGACTGGTGACCATAAGAGGGGACATAAGACACCTCTGGGGACAGGCCTTAATTGCAGTAACAAACACCGACACTCCTCCGGAGACAAGACCCCAGCACATCATTGAAAACTTTGAAATCTGATCCGTTACCGTTTTCCATTCAGTAGTTCTCAGCACAATCAAAGTCGTCCTTTGACTTCACAAATAATTTCATCATCCTTCACTTCCTTAAAGGCACACGGCAGACAAAAAAAAACCGATTCATAGGCTCAACGGAAATGAAAAATCACCGGCAATATCCTTTACCAGACTGTCAGGCAAGCACACTATAGGTACAATCCCTTATTCCTTTTGGATTTCCCATGCGAATTTCACCTTTTTTTTGCATCCCTTTCCTGCCGAAGGAGATTTTCCTGTCTCAATGTCCAATGTCCTGATTTTAGAAATTTGAAAAATTTACAACTCCCTTCGCCTGGGGTTGGCGTGACATGTTGTCGGACCGAAACTTTCAATCAATTTGATTTACTATCTTTCACCTGAATTCAATTTATTCACAGAGAGTTACGCGTCAGGTAATAATACTGTTACGACTGCCCTACGAGTAGAGATTTTGCAAAAACCTTCTGGCACAAGCATGGCACAACGACGCTGGAGTTTGTTTTGAAGACACATAATAAGCCAGGCCAAGTCCCATTACTCACCTGTCACTGGCATCAATCCTAGTGATTTGTTTCGAGCGATTTTCTACTCGTACCCCCCTCCTCCAGTATCTCATTTCGAATTTTCTTTGTTTGCTTGTTCCGCCCTGGTGGTGAATGGCATCGCATTGTTCCTGTGTGTAAGGGGGGGGGGGGTTCGAACCGGAAGTTCTGGAACTGCTTTGGTTACTCTGATGACTTCATTTATTTTCGTTACCTTTTGTGTTGCACGGTTTTGGTCTCTATCGATGTGGAGAATATTGAAATGGAGTTGGAACTAGGCACTGGGAAGGGTGAGAGTTCATTGTAACGAATGTCAAAGTGAGTGGGATTAATGTGGGGGATGGGGTGGCAATTTTAGAGGAATAGGAAACGCTGGGGCAGAGATAGACCTGCTAATAGAGTGCTCGTTGATAAAGTATCGGGGTACTAATCAAATGAATTATTTCGGCAGGCAGTTGATATTTGTATTCATTAAGGGCTTACGGAGAATATCCTTTGAGTACGCATAGTTAGTTACCTTCAATCAAATGATTGTGTATTGTTGTCCATTACCATCAGATACTCGGCAGAGTTTATGGAAATGTACTCAAGTGCGAGCACGATTTGGATTGAAGCTTATATCTGAGGACTGAGTACATTGAAGGAGTTAACGTCCTCCCCTGGGCAGGGAGAGAAACGAAACCTAAAAAAACCGATGCAGCATGATCGTGACAACGGTGGAAAGGTAGTTACACCCTAAGCGATGAGCAAAGAGCACGCCTTTATACATGCAGATGTAGCAGACAGGCATAAGGGACAAGAGAAGGAAGACTAGGTGATAGCCAGAAACCTAGAAGACTGGACACTGGATACATTTCAGGGGTTAAGGCATATATATCATCTTTTCTGCCTTACTGCTGCTGCTATCTGAATCCCAGACACAAGTACTGTCCCTATTAAGATCCACGACATAGAAGAAGGATTCGTGTGGCTGAAAAATTACGGAGTAACCTTACCTATCCCCAGGGCAGCCACTTCACCTAACCTAACCTAAGCTAACCTAACCTTAGTGATCCGCTCCTTCAAGCCGAATGAAACTGTAGGGGCTAGACGGTCCGACGTTTAGTTGAAGAGAATTCTTGGAAGCCACTTTGGTTACTGATTACTGGCCAAAGCTTCAGAGTGGGGAATTAGTACTACGGACCCAAGAGGAAGACGGATGATTCGGGAGATGATAGTTAGTATGGAGCTGTGATTAATGTCGTGGACACACCAATCTTTAGACGACTAGTGTACTGTGATACCAGCAGACTGTAACTTACTTTGACGTTGGCGGCCATAGCATCTGACATGTGAACCTTGAGCACTAGACCGTCAGCCAACATCAGTACGTAGTCAACGATCTACAAAGATTCCAGTGCACGGCCAAAAGAAATTTAAGACGAGAACCAAGCAATCAAGCTGAATGGAAAATACCTCATGTGAGGAATAAATCAAATCGTGAAAATGCTGGGTACCGTCGAGTGGGCTAGAGTGGGCTAGAAGGGGCTTCAAAATGCAAGTAATATGGCAAAATTCTTCGACTTTGTATGATTTATGTAAGGAAGATCGAACGAGGGCAGTCTGTATACCTGTCAATAGAGGATTAGGCGGAGCTTGAGGAAGTACCTTAATTTTTCAGGCTAAGCTGAGAACAAGAGAGTCAGCCTCAAATGGCTGTCGGGTCACGTCGGAGTAGAGGGAGATGAAGCAGCTAACAAACTAGCAAGAAAGGGTCAGAAACTTTATGTACAGACCCAGAACCATTTTGTTGGCTAGGACCAAATAAGGTACGGGAAGAGCTGAGAACAGAAGAAGACTGCAAAAGAGCGGAACTTTGGGAGAAACTCCCTAGACTACTATAGGCCAAAAAACTTCTCGTGAATCGGAAAATTAGAAAGGTCTGGATAAACATCAGCAAGAACCGACTACGGATCCTTACAGGCTTCCTAACGGGTCACTGTAGACTTAAGGAGCACCTCAGAAAACTGTTTACTACAGATTCTGCGGAGATGTTAAGGAAACCCCAGGGTACATTCTAAAGGAAAAAAAACACCTAAGTGCCTGCCAACTATTAAAAGAAGATCTTCCACTGTTAGATCCACTTCAGATGCTCCAAATGATGCAGAAAATCGGACTGGAGATGGTGCCGATTATCGATTATTAAGTCGATTATCTCATCGACTAGAGCCTCAAGTCCGGGTAGCGCAATAGATCTACAAAGGTGTTGCTTTTCCTTCCTCTTTTCTTTTGCCCCTAGTTTTGCCGAGTGGTTATTTTTCTCTCCGCTTTCCCCTCTTTGAATTTTTTCCTCCCCTCCTTTTGATTGAAGCCTTGAAATAGGAAGCGTAGGTACTCGTACCATTTTGCATCTGCTCCACTGAA
Organism: Blera fallax; assembly: GCA_946965025.1. NCBI lineage: Eukaryota > Metazoa > Arthropoda > Insecta > Diptera > Syrphidae > Blera > Blera fallax. The sequence continues at coordinate 60,939,613 of OX337247.1, forward strand.
GTCACTTCTCAGTTGGTCGTCCAGTCCTTCCGGTGGACCGAGAGCTGGTAAGTTGTGACGTTTTCTTGTGAGTTTCTTCCTTAACTCCAGGTGTTCCTTTTGGAAGGTTTGCTCTTTATTGATAGTGGTTCTGCTTTCCCTACAGAAGGGACTCTGTTTATGCCTTCTTTCGGCTTCAGATGGCTTCTAACTTGCCTTCCTGCTGGCTTCCTCCTTTTCCCCTCTTATTTACCTTCGGCCTCGGAGGTACGCTCTCTCGACTGGTTTCTGACCTTCCGTTAGCATCGTCGTCTAGGATGTCTTGCTTCAGTCGACTAGCCTAGTCTAGTTCGAAAACAAAACCGGAGCTGGTTCTCCGGCTCTTATTTGTTATCGACTAGAGCCCCAGTTTCAGTGAAAAGATAGTTCTACCTATGCCGCAATGCACTTGTACCCTTGCAGTCTATCAACATGTACGGGAGGCATTTACATATCTTCATTGCCAGGTAAGAGTTAAGCTGTCAACTCCACAGGAAGTGAATGATGAACATTGGAAATTTTCAAATATACAAGCCCGCATAACGTGCCAGGTAATGATTCGCTGCTGTCTACGGAAACCGGGACGTTGATGTTCTCGACCAGGCCTCTTCGGGAGAAAAGGAATGGTATGTTCTTTGGATAGAGTGTTATGAACTCGTTCGGAGTTATTGATGTTTTTAATGTAACCTAGTCTTTTTGCAAACCTCAGTCCTTGTAAGTCAATGTTAAGAGCCCCAACACCTGTCACTTTCTTGAGACTAGATATGCAATTATTGCATCACAATGGAATCGTTCTTGTTTTTACTTTCCTTAGCTGTCCAAGGGCCTTTGTAACCACATTCATGACAAAAAGACAGTACTACATGTGATACACCCTTATACGAAGCACAAACGAGTGCTTTATAGAATATGTAGCTATGCAGGTCCGGCCTATAATAGAACTGGACTGCCAGCATCTTTAAGTCATGTAGAATCCCATCATCGAACATTCTCACATTAAAGGCCTCGCCCCGACTACCTCGCCCGAAGCTCCTCACTGAGTGGCTCATTATCCCCACAACGTTTGAGGTTAATTAGATGAGAGATTGGATACAATTAGTGAAAGTCCTATTTTGAATCATCATTTCAATAGAGACCCAGTCAACTTGCAAATGATTACCCACCCTTAAGGCATCAAATATCCTCCTGGATTTTCAATCACCCATGAACCCCACTGTATGTCCCAACCAATTACACGCTTCAACCGTAATCGGAACCTAATCCATCTCTCGTCATGGATATGCTCTATCAATCTAATAACACGAACATTTAACATGTTGAACAACAAATTACAATACATCTCGTGTTCGCTTGAAGGACCAGCCAGGATTTGTTTGAATGACTGACGCACATTGCTGCCACCCTCCCTCCCTCCTCCTTCTGCCCATTCATCCTTTCCACAGCAAACAAATTGAAACTTTCCGGAAATTTCATCCGAGTTTCGGGCCCGCACTAAGCCTATTTGTGTCCAATTTAATCTGAATAAAAGATCATGCCGTTCCATCATTCCCATATGTTCCGGGTCGTTCATCCTCTTTGTAGCCTAAAAATGGGAGTCAAGGTCAACTGGCTGTCCTAACATAAATCAATCGCATGCTGTGTGTCTAAATGTAATTGTGTGTCCTGTACGAAGGAAGCACAACAAAATGGGGGAAAAAAAACGAAGCAAGAATTGATTTCGTTTATGAAACATTGCGTGGGTGGTGGCCGACGATGATCGTCCTTTTTGCTCTTTTTCTTGTTTTCCCGGTGACTTTACTGTCTCTACCAGCCGCCCACCCAATTGAGCCACCCGCCTCGTACATACGTGATGGTTAGGAAAACTTTATCAGTGATTTGGCCCGCGGACGTGATTTGGATACCGATTTCATTTTCGGACACACACACACACACAGATACAGGCGACCCGTCTACAAGAATGGGAGCCCAGAAAGGCTGATGGGATTAAAAGGATTTATACGTATTCATCTCGTTTAAGGTAGGATTTTGTCGTAACTACCCTAAGTGGGCAATTGCTGTAAGGAGGTTCTTTCTACTGCCGTCGTCCTTGTCCCCTCCTCGTGTTTGTGTGTTCTGTGTTTGTTTGTGCCCCCGACGTTCCTTTTTTTTGGTTGGTATCGACGTTCGTCGGATCGGAATCGATTTCAATTTATTTTTATTTTTATTTCATTTCAAAGAAACGTTCGTAATCGGTTCAAAGTAAAACGGAGAACATTTTAAAATCATTTTGGGAAATTGGGACAGCTAAGGGGAATTAGAGGGCGGTGAAGGGGTGTCATTAGGGAAGTCGTTCTTCAATTAAACTTGCATTTAATTTGCCTCAATCCAGTCGCCGCCGGCAAGGATTGTGAGACATCTGCTCCCTTTTAGAAGTGCGCTGGAGGTTTTAAAAAATCGCATCAAGGACGAGTCAAAGGGAGGTTATTGGCACTTCGTGGAAGGTTCAACCGACGTTTCTTCTAAGCGCTTCTTTCTTCTCATTCCAATTGCCAATAAGTGTGCAGTCTCTCCTGTTGCAGCTAAAATTAACGCCTTGGTCATGACCCACTTTTTAGCCATCTGCATGGGGAAGAAACTCTAGAAAAGGATTATTTTACGCTTGACGACCCAGTCGACTAACTCACGGATCGAAAATACTCGTAGGGTAGATGGAAAATTGCGAAATTTATTGCGCCGAATGGTGCAAGGACAAAACGCAGCTTTTGCACATTTGTAGGCAGAGAAAGACTTTCCCAAGAAGCCTTGAGCTTCAGCACCTGTTTCTCACACTTCAATATTCACCAGGGAACATGGCAGTTTTAGTGGTTTTCAGGGAAAAAGGAACTGAAAGGATCACATTGCGATCGACACAAAGCACTCCTCCAATATCTTGGAGCAGCAGCTAGGTTAGGTTTATGAGGAGAAATGAGTCTACCTTATTACACTTCCTGTTCCTGTGGGCCTATTGTGATGCTCAATTGGGGCGTTTGGTCCTCCAACCGTCGTGGCATCTTCAGAAATCCGGAAAAATAATCCTTGTGTGTCGTGGAAGTAATATGGCATCCTAATGTTGGGTTTCTTAAATGACAGACACCTGGGCAAAGGAAGAGGAAGTGACGTGGCCTCTGCATACATTGTCGGCTTTGCTTGGTTTCATGGAAGGTTGTGGACAGTAAGTGTATCTACCGACATTGAGAGCGACTTTCTGTCATTTTGTAAGACTTTGTTGATTCGGGCTTTGCCTTATATTGGCCAGAGCGACCTTGATATAACTCAGCTGGTAAGTAAGTTCCTCCTGCCGTTGAGTATCATAAGGATCGTATGCTCCACTCCGCATTTCAGAGCAGATGCTTGATCGATTGAAGTGCTTGGTTGTGGTCCTTATGAGCAGGAATCCATCGAGATTAATATTGTGCTGCGAGCCATGAACCTTTCAGCAGCTAATAGCCACTCGGACTGCTAGACCTTTCTCCGAGTTTTTCGTATTCTCTCGATAAGCTGTTTGACTTCAGTGCAGTGGTAGCGCTGACAATAAGCAGCTCGGAGACTACAATGAAACCCCTGGTTTAATGGAGAGTGCCGCTTACATCCTGCAGTAGTACAAGAGACTTGTAAAGCAGTGATGTTAGAGGAAAGCGAGAGCTGTTCACAAGGTCTCACAGGAACTGAAAAAAGACCATTAGAAGCATTTGGTTGGAAGCTTTATCATCATAACAGGGCTACAGGGTCTGAGGAGAGAAGCATCGCAGTAAAATCTCAGTTGGTATTGAGAATCAGATATTGACGACCAATTATCCGCAGTTGGGCCAAGTGAACCATTCAGCTTGTATGATGAAGGTCAACACCCTCATTTACCCAAACAACATGAAGTTGGGATTGTAAAACTCAGGCTTAAATCGTACAAAGCTACCGGATCTGATAGCCTGCTATCCAAACTATTCACAGTAGAGTCAGATGGTAAGGAGCCTGTAAAATATGGTTGGATGGGAGTATGCCTGGATACATACGAATACGTACCTCAAGCATAGGAAGCAAGACCTTGTTTGCTATTTCGGTGACCGCCTTGGCTCAGTGGTAAGTGCCTCGGACTACGGTTCGCCGTTCGAGTCCTACAAATATTTTTTTTTTCTTGATCTGACAGCCTTTTATGTCAATGTAGGGTATTATACGACGGTCTCTTCGAGTTATACAGCGACATTTGCCTGGCCAAAGAGATTCGTATATAATGGTAAGATGGTTGGAATATGGAATGCGTATGAACATCAACACTCCGTCGGAAAGGTTAGGAGGAAGCCCTCATCGAAATTAAAAAGGACATCAGCCAACTCGGTGTGTGAAATTGGCAGCGGCTGCTTAAAGGCCGGTCATTTGGGGAAGCTTGTTGGTTGAGGACCTTGACCATACCGGAATATAGCCCCATCTAAAGTAAGTAAGGATGCTCCGTTAGCGATTAGTTTTCAAGCAAAACTTTTAGAATATCGTCCACGGATCTGCTGACATACCTGTGTTCTTCGTCTCACCAATCACGCATTGGATCTTGGATTTAAGCGCGGGAATTAATGTCGACTCTTTGCGAGATGAATCGCGGTGATTTTGACCTGTAGCCTTGAGAATGGGATTCGAATGTCCTCCTACTCTGGAGAATCGAATATATTGGAATACTTTCAGCACTTTAGAGAAGTACGTCTTAAGTTGGGTTAGGTAGATGGGGCCCTAGTAGATGGGAGACTATCAACGGCTCACTTAGACCAATGATAAGCCCAATAGTAGACCCCTGAGATCATAAATTTCATTATCGACGGTTGAACGAAGCCACCCAGATATACACATGTATGCATAAATCTCAGGAGATTGTTCAGCTCAATGTTTTTCAGATCATCCAGGTCCGCAGAAACGTAGCCCCTATGAGTGTCCTTCCTTTGGTTGCTAGTGCTGGACAATTACCTAGCAAGTGGCGAATGACAGAAGTCATTGTGGGGTAGTCCTAGCCATGCCGCGTGATTGCCTATCACACGAATATCCCTGCGACTGAGTTTTATGAGATCTGTGGACCTCTTTTTGTCATAGATTGGCCAGAACGAAGCCTGTTGGCTTCCTCGTTCTACTCAATGTCTACCTCTCTGTTCAATGTGCTAAACGGTGTGCTAGCCTCGTGAAGCACCTGCGAGGCGCTTAGATGTGACCGTGCCCTGGCTAGTTCATCTGCCTTTACGTTACCTGGTATATCCATGTGGCCCGGTACCCAACAGAGGTTCACCTTGTTGGCCACTGAAATATCGCCCAGTCTTTTAATTCGGGCTTGGACCTCACCGATGTTGAGTGTAACGCTTTAATTGATGCTGATAGATGCTGATTGATTTTCCAGAGATGTTACTCTCACTAATCATGTCGGCAGCTTGTTCTACGGCAGCAACTTCGGCTTGAAAAACACTGCAATCGTCCTCAAGTCTCAAGGACCGGTTTGTATTTAGCGACTCGTAGTGGACACCAGCACTAATACCTACATCCATTTCGGATCCATCGGCATAGATAGCCAGTTCATTTCCGGAAGAACGGCTTACTTATTCGTAGTCCTTTACTCTAACAGTCAAATTTTGACTTCTTTCAACCGAAAGAGTTTCACCACGTCAAGGTTAACCAACAATTCAGGTCACATTCGTACGCTTCTTATGTCGAATTCGAAGGGAATTGATACAGCCTTGAATGTTGACCTTAAGAGTTGCAAAATTTCAGATAATGGACGCCGAATTATTTGACTCTACCCTTCAGTGCCTAATTAGAAAACTTATTCTTGATAATTAGAGTCTACGAATCCGCATCCACTTTCATAGTATCTCTTGAGACTCCCCCATCCCCAACCGCACAGTTGTACGCATTAATTTTTGACTTTAACACGCTCGGAGAGAATTATTTCATCGCCTACTCTCCAAAAAGGGTTGGTAATTAAAAATTTTAATCCGCACAGCAAAATGGTGTTAAAAACCCGAACACCTATTGCGCCCCACCACCAAAGCCAACGGTGGTGATGTCAGAAGCTAATTGAAATATCCCCGCTCACCCTGGCTCCCAAGAAACTCCCCCGAAAAGGGTTGAAAATCCACATACTCCCCCAGATAAGGTGGCGTTTAATGCCTGCGAGGGTGTTTTCGCGCAAATTAAACACCGAACCTTTGTTGCGCCAGCATATAATGGAAGCAGTGCTTGGAGAGGGGCTGCTCGCCCGGAGGATGTTCGGCGTCCTGCAAGGTAGAGTCTGACATCTTTGGTGCTCGGCTTTATTTGCCGTGCGTAGGCACAATCTACTCTCGTATAAGTGCACATCGTGAGATTCCGTTCGAATGGCGTGCGTATCATTTAACTTTCGGATGATACTCGTATCCCTCCGCAGGGGGTTGGTTGGCTCTCGGGCAATTTTCTATGAATGTTTGCGATTTTCGGGTGGCTTCCGGATTGAAGTGAAACTTTGGTGTTTACTGCTCCTTATTTACGATTATTTCCAGCATTCGTGGTATGACGGTGTTGGGTGCCTCATTCGAAAGGTGTTCTCGCTTCTGTTGGCATTGTACACATTCTTACCTTCCAAATGGATGGATGTATCTATCTGGCGTATGGGTAATTTCATGTCGTTGTACCTTGCATGATGTAAGTGAGGAGTATTAATTAGAGTCCCTTTAGGCAGTATTCTTATGTGAAACACAAGGCGCCGAGAGTGTGTCTGTGCTTTATGGCTTGTAATTAAATTTTATCCCTGTGCTCACATGTGTTGCCCGGGGTGAGCATAGTACCAGGTTGGCGGGGGGGTGTTTTTTCGAATAAATTCGGGCTCCCTCGATGGTGGTTTTTCGTTTATGTTAATTACCCAAAGGAGTTTAATGAAATTTGTCAGGTATAAGATGGGTTTTTCGTGTTGGTTATGTACGCGCGTGTGTGTGTGCGCGCGCGATATGTCGCTATCCCAACTTAATGAAGTGAGAAAGCTGTGTAAAGGAAGTGGTAGATTCCCAAAGGATAATTAAGGGAAATATTAAAATGTTGTGTAAGTGAAAGTAGTAAATTGCAAGTCTGTGTGTGAGACTATCGCTACACGGCAAGGGAAGCTGGAATGAGATTAAGACTGCGCAACATATGTCACGACAACTTCATTAGTTCACCTAATTTCAGGTGAGGTAATGAGAAGAGCTTGCTTGCTTGCTTGGCAGGAGTGCGATTATCAAGTTATTTACTTAAACGTGGTTATGGGATTGATTTGTGTTTTATTTGTGGCTGGAGGGAGCGGAGGACTCATCTTGAGTGGTTTCCCCTAAGATTCTGCTTGTTGGAGTCTGAATTGTTTTCATAAATTTATACAACGATTTTGTGATGTCCTCAGGTTAAGTGGCGAGTCTTCAAAAGAGCACGTATGTAATCTATGTCGGCCTGGAAGGTGACTCTATAATTTGTACCAGATCTAGCACTCTTAGGATTTTCATCGCCTTTGTTGTCTTCCCGAAGACATTTATTGATACAAGACCTATCGGTACCTTCATGGCCAATCTGGATCCAATAACATGATTCAAGAAGGTACATGCTACTGTGCTGCTCGTCTCTATAAATGCTATTACTGTCGATAAAATTTCCATGAGGATCATGTATGTTTGACGGTACTATAGTGTAAAGCCTTCTTAAACTTTTTTTTTCAAACTCATGACCGTGGCAAAATTGGCAGCAGACAATCAAGGATCAGTTTGGCATTTACCTTCATAGGTTCCTTTAGATATTGGTACAATACTGGGTCGATGAGGGCCTCTACCAATTATTAGCTAGCTGCCCACAGTTTGAGTCTCTTGGTAACTACAGTGTACTCTCTCGTAACCGGACACTTCTCATAAGCGGACAAATTCTTCATAACCGACGGTGTCCGCTTATAAGGGAGTACACTGTATACAGTTCACCTAAGGTGGAGTCCTGCTGGACTTAAATAATTTTCATGCAAATGTGCTTCATATTTTCTAGCCAGCTTAAGTCCTGGTTTCGCCCTCTTTGGCGAGATTGATGGTGAAGAGTTGTCCGATTCGTCGATGTTGTGTGGAACATCTTGGAACTTTTGTCTTTGCTCACGCCCAAGCCCATCTTTGCTGCCCCTTTGGTGTATGTTCCTTACCAAATCGTATCTCTTTCCTTTCATCAGCTCATCTTGTATTCTACCAGTTGGTTGTTTGCTTTATTTGAACTTTTGGCCGTCGTCTATCGGATGACACTCCTTTATGCTTCTCGTGATTCTAATTTTTCTTTCAAAGAAAGCAATGTTCCTTCGAGATCTTGCGGGCTTTCAGAGCTACTTCACTTCACTGCATATGCCTGCTAGCACCTTGCATCGCAGCAATTTCTCATTAAGGTTGCCAAGTGGAAGCCAGGACATCATAGGCGCAGTTCCTTATAACATGATGGCAGTGCTGCAATTGGTCGTCTAGACTGGACGTTTGCCGCGAAAGGACTTGTCGAGAGGTTAAGGGAAACTTGGTTTATAACCGTTCAAAAATGTAGTGTAGAGTGGAGAACATCGTAGATTTTTCATAGTATCATCACGGATTTTAGTCATTGTCCTTAAAGATGTTTGGTGAATGAAAGGTGCGAAGGGCTGCGTACAGTGAAGCCATAGGTTGGGTGATTGCTTAGTACTGTTAAAGAAATTTGAGTCCTCAGAAATAAGGCCACAATTTGCACTCTTTCCTCTGACAGATTGTCTGGTAAAGAGACGGTAAGGTTGGAGGGGATGTATATACATACATACATATATGGAAGGTGCCCTATTTAGGGAATAGGGAATTAGGTAGTGTTAAGAGACTCAAGGATGTCTCGTATTTCCTCTAGTGAGCTCCAGGGTTTTTCGCAACAAAAATGTTTAAGATAGTCTAGCATGGGCAGGACATGTATTCCTTCCCAGGTATACATAAATATCTTAGCGCCCAAGTTGCTGGGCAATTGCAAAGGAAGTGCTCAATATTTTCATTCTGCTTCTCACATTGGGAAATTCCCAGATGTCACCAGTCTAGGCAATGGTTGGTGTATACATTGTATAGGCAGACCATCGGTCTCAACTACCTTTTACGGAGAATAAGCGTCCTCCTTGCTTGGCGTGAGCTAGGGCACTCTGTCATGGCTTTGGCCGCTTTATATTTTACGTGTTTTCTTGCCAATAACCTGCAAAATCAGTTTTGACAACTTTTAAGATTACGCCAATGGCTGAAGCAAAAGAAGTTCCCAGGATAACTACCCCTTTCCGCGCTGGTGTGTCCGCAGCTTCGTAAGTCAGTTGACTTGGGAGGAATTAACCAGGATAGCTTAAGGTGTGTTCATGGAAAAGAGCAGCCAACCCAGCCATTCATTAACCTCTAGTCTTATAATGATTAAACTAGTGACTGTCTCCATTGCTGCTGCAGCGGTGTTGTATTTGGATCCGGTAACTCCTAGACAGGCCATTCGTTAAATGTTAGATACAAGTACGAAGTCATATTTTTTTGATTATCGGCCATCACTTAAACAGTCCATAGGTTAGGATTGACCCAAGTCCAGTGGACTTAACTTGGCTTCAGAACACATGCGTGACCAAAACTATGCGGCATATCCAGAACCCGCTCCTGGCTTTTGTGATTCTGTTCTCTAGATCCCTTCTTCAAGTCAACTTTTCGTCCAAGTTAACCCCAAGGCATTTCGTCTCGTCTTTAAGCCCCAATTTTATGCCCTTTTCAAACAAGGACTGAAAGTATTCAGCTTGTATCGTCTTGCGCAAAGTAACACTTTGCAGGCTTTATGCTAGAATCACCACTGTTCGTCCAATTCTTCGCAGTGCGATGCTGCGCACCATCAGTATCCGCAGGAAGTCACCCCATTGATTGGTGCCGTTCTTAACCTTCGTACTCCTTCTTTTAAGACCGGAATCAGCTTCGTCCAAAAAGATGGTTTTGCGATCAAAATTTACTCATTTATCGTCCACGCGGAGAAGTGGATTATGGCTTTGTTCCAACTCTTGAGTGAGTCGAACTTTTGAGCAAATTTTTCGACGTTTATGTGCGTGTTTCTCCTTAAAGAAGTAGAAGCCATGTTAAGGTTTTTGGATTTTCACACTTTAGGTAGCAGTCAGCAATTCTATCTCCTTTGCCTCACAGATGAGTAAAGAAAGTCAGTTTCATGAACAGCCATTGAAGGAGCTTCATTTCGATACATGTTCTCTTTTTTTTCAAAAAAATTCCCACAGTTTATGCAGCACCGCTCTTTCTTTGGAAGTAATTCTTCAATAATCCGCTATGTTGTACAATGAAAAGTTATCTATTTCTTACCGCGGAGGCTTGACACTACATACCTGTTAGTATTTCAAGGACATTGCTGGTCCCAAAGCCAAAATAGCATACACTTCAAAAAGAAACCAACGGATGGCCCACCCTTTACAACTTTTCCAAATTTGCTCAATTTTAATTGGTCTGCTAAGGTTTCGAATATTCCTCGCAAAGGTCTAAGCTTCATATGTCCTTTTTACGCATCCCCCCGTAGGTTGTCGTGTTTTCGTCCCCAGTTTTCCCTCCCTTCCCCATAGAAACGTTTTTCATGCTGGAAATTTCTCCTGCGGCATCTGCTCCCTCTCAATAAAATACACTTCCTTTCCGAAATCAGATGAAATCATAAACACTTCTCAAATCACCTCTCACATCAGCACTTACGGTAGTGAAACTCACAACACCAACCACCTAGCACGGTGAGAACTGCAAGTCCCAAGCATATCCTGCGCCAGAAAAAGACTTGAAAATTTGCAAATGCTGACAAAAAATTGCCCCTAGGAGCACAATCAATATTCACCGTTAGCATATGTAGGTGTATATGACCGTGTGCACTCCTGGCTGCAGAAGCAGAAGAAAAATGTCGGCGTGTATGCATGTATAACAGACATCTAACACGACACATCATAGACGTCCGCAATTTGCACATCCAAGCGGAGAAGACAGCTTTACATTCACTTTCAAGGCGCGCAAGGACTATGACTACCGGGAATGACATATACACACATCCAGTCGAGATGGAGTGAAGGTAGTCATTTTGATGTTTGGAGCTTTCCATTTCACGCCTTTCTGAATTTGTCGTCCTTGCTGGCATGTCATTTGATTAGACATGGGTGCGTCTCCCGTCGACATGCAGACGTGTGTTGTCACAGAGTTTAACGTAATAATCGAGATGAGACCTGGCACTATAACGCCCTCTCAATATTTCCATTTTAGCCGTAGGGAGTGCCAGAGAGATGCTACTAATAAAATTGTCTAAGGTGAATGTACTACGGCTTTTGGGAGGCGATCCCAACCGTCAAAATTTATCTAGTGTGACAATTTTGCTCAGGCCATCCCTCTTGCTCATGCATGGTACTGTCCCTGTCTCCATTTTAAGGACGAATTGATTTAATCCAAACGATTCGTTCGTTCAGCGTAGCAGATAATTTGAAATATACATTTTTACGTTGATATCCTTTTTTTTTTTTTTGGTTCCGGGAAGAAGCCCTCATCTCAGAGCGGGTGGCGCGCCGGTTCAGTGAATTTTACTTGGTGTGCCTTGAATCATCAAATGTCATCCCTAAGCGAGGATAAGAGATGGGATACTTACGCTTGTGAGCGTAAAGTAATAAGACTTAGAGTGTATTATGTAAATCGAAGACGGCTTGGCACTTGTGTTGTGTGGTGGCAGTGCGTTTTAAATCCTTTACTCGAAATGTCGAGAGGATATCGCATTTATCCTGACAGGGATTTTCCTGACATATGTACTATGTATGTGACTGTATGCCACATGGGACTTGTTGAAATGTTTTGCATTTCTTCAGGCAGAATGCACTTCGTTGAAGGGAAATGAAGGGGGCGCTGGCAAAAAGAAATCCTTGGGGCCAAACGTTGTCGTTGACGTGAGAATTGCATTCTAATGTTGCGTCAGGAAGCAATTATTCATGAAAGGCTTCTATGCACTACGAGTCGGGTAATGGGGTTTTCGTGTACTGTGTCCATGTGTTTTGTGGTTGACATTAATATTATGCAAGTGGGTTGATTTTTGTGCTCTTGGAAGTGGTGTGCGGGGGGTTATATCGTTTTTTTTTAGATTGCTGCAAATTACCATGCGACTCTACTGTTTTACTGACCTGATTCTTATGGGAATTGTGTCAGGGAGGACTTTATTTTAACTGACGGCTTATGTTCATTGCTAATGACTGCAAATCGATTCATGAAGGTTTTATGTACTGAAAAGTGGGCCACTACTACTTAAGTTGGTCCTGGGTATATACCACAGCAGTGGATGGAGAGAAGCCACACTACCAGTCAGTATTTCATCGTTTTTACAAAAACCTTAGAGCGACTCATTGAACTTCGTATAGCAGGAATGATGGATTGCCAAACTCTGTGAGAAGCTTAGCACACATGCCTTATCGGAAGAACTCAGTGCTGTGTGGGATATTGAACATTCTCTAGAGCAGGAAAGGACCTTCAACAATTTAAAGACCGAATCAATGAAACCCGATCGAGAAGAATGAGCTGTGAAAGTGAACAATCAGAGGACCATCAATGCAGCCAATCAATGTTGAGCCAAGTTCTGTGAGGAAAATGACAACAACAAGCACTCCATACCCTCCTTTGGCTTCTTATGGTCAACATAATCCTTTAACCCTACGCGACACTGATAATAAAAATAATGCCGCATCCAAACGATTTAGTTATCCTGATCTAGTCTTACAAAGCTTCTGGCTCAGGAGTTAGTCAATAAAAAAAATGGTGATAGGCATGCTCTAGATTAAGGCAGATACCAAGCTTCATGCTACTCTCGATTAAGGCGTGAATGTGTTTTACGGTTGTAAAATGATCCTGAGGGCACATCCTACATATCCTACGGAGTCTTAGTCTGGTGGACTGCAACAGAAAGAAAAAGCCATTTACAAAGTTCAGGCGCCAGCAGCAGTGAACATCGCGGAAGTTGCCAGAAGGGCACGTCCATGCAGTGGTTCTTCATCTTCTATTTTTAGACCTCTTCATATACTACCGCAAAAGCTGTTCTTAGACTGAGAGATGTTGACCACAAGGGGATATGCGGCTATTTGAAGAACAAAAAAGTAAATGGACGGCTTAACTTCGAAAAGCGCAGACGGGACTCGCAATGGACTTTTAGGTTTCCGAGTTGAAGATGTGATGATATCCAGTACACAAGCGTCTACAACTGACCCTAACATAATGACGCAGGATCAGCAGGTAGCTCAATACTAGTTCGGCAGTGATGGATTGCCCGACTCATGCATGTTCATATTTACTGATTTTCAGAGGTGTGGAAGGAAACACTCTTGTCAGATAGACGCAGAGTTAGACTAGGGCATGAAACTTGTGAGGCACAGAACTAAAGCCTTTTTAAATGGCACATTACAGACCGTTTGCTAACGTAGATAACCCTGAAGCTCTGGGTGAACTTGGGCCTTAAATACCATGCTTCTCAAATGAGTCCGGTTTTTAGCTGCCTACCACCAGTTGGAGTCCCTTTCTACCTAAGGACACGAACAAAAGCAAGTCCTTCGTCCAATGCGTTGTCCCGTTGTAAATAACTAGCGCAACAGACCGTATATTTATAAGGGCCTAGCTTTTCGTGCTTATTATACTTTTTCTCACAAATGGAAGAGACCTGCAGTTCAGAGACATATCCGGAAGGACGTCTCGTGACAGGCATTACTTTCGGACGTTTGTCATGTGCGAGAGGTAGAACTGTGGACAAACTTTTTGGTGTTTTTTGGGATTCGAACCTCGAACCTCCCGCTCTAACGTAATAACGACGAAAACGGAACCGAATATCTTACTTAGAACTTTTCGCTCTGAACAAGCAAGGATATCTTCGTTAGAGCGCCACCGTAGAGTAAGACTGGGATGATAAAGGTTTTATATAAAGCTTCCTTCGTTGTTTGGGGTTCTAAGCAGTCAACGGCCTTTAAGCCGGAATATATTGATAAGAGTTATCGTTCGCTTAATCTTTGATGAGATACTGTTGTCAGAATTGATAGCAGAGTCAAGGTAGATAAGGTCCATTACTACGTTGAGCTTATGCATGTCCATTGTGACGTTCCTTCTGGCTCATTAATGTTGTGTGTCTCCTCTTATTTGCAGTGCATACATTGTATGTAGTTTTGACGACTTCTATCGCTTAACGTATTTTAGCCGCTTCCTTCTCAATACGTGCAAATGCTCCATTGACAGCCCTCTGCCAATAAAGTTGGCACCAGTAAGTAACTACAAAGACTTTTGAAGATTTTACATCTGATGTTGGTGTGTTGCGTAAAATCCTTTGAAGTATTGTATTGAAAAAGTGGCATGACAGCACCTCCCCGTTTTTGGCATCAAAGCTTTAGCTTACGTAACTATCGGCCTTGATTATGCTGCGGGGATTCTCATTGCGGAACAGATGGGCAAGTTTGACTAGGCTATTAAAAATTGGCACGACTCAGTATGGCTCAACTCTTTAAATGCTCACATTGGCGGCTTTGAAATCGATAGAGAGATGGTCGGACATCTTGTGATACCCACCACCACATCTTGTGATACCCACCATCTTTTCATCGATTTCAAGGCCGCATATGACAGCATTTTTAAAGACGAACTATGCAGAGCAATGCCCAGTTCTTGCATCCCTGCCAAATTCGTCCATTTGTGCAGAATGACGTTGGAGTATGCATGCTGCGATGGGCAATGACTGAGGCGACTGAATCATGAAAAGCGCATGGACAGCAATGCTTCAGCCTGGAAAATCGTATCCACCGCCGAGAGACGACGAAATAGTAGAAAACCGCGACTTCAGTGTGAGAAACTAGAGGCAGCTAACTGAAGATCGAGCTTGCTGGAAATGCTTGTTGTTTGAGGCCAGGTCTGCACCGAACTAGGTTAGGTTAGGTTAGGTAAGCGGGCCGGCAGAGAGAGAAAAGCCTCCACTCAGGTCACCGTTTACCCATTGTGTTACCCATAGGGGGTTAAAGGTGCTCCTCCGCCCATTGGAACCCTGTAAATGTCTAATCAACTCTACTCTAGTTACTTACTTGTTTTCAAGTATGTACAAGTCATCAAGACTTGGCAAAGTTCAGCATCTTGTCGGTAGGAACGCCAGAGAGCTCTTCAAGGATATAGAAGAAGTGGGGTCCGAGGAATTTGTTTCTGGTATGTTTGAATCCAAAACAGTGGCATAGGAAGTGGGTGGTGTCCTCAAAAACTCCCTCGTCGCCACAACCTCTGCAAAGTTCTTCTTCTGTCCGGCGCAGGTTCTTCATGTGGTACCGCAGACTATTATGCCCCGTGATGATACCCACGAGGATAGCAAGGGATCTTCTGTTCTTTCGTATAAGTCTCTCGGTCCTTGTTTTATCGAAGGACGACCATAGTTTCTTGTGATGTTACACGTTTCCATGGACTTCCATCATAGGTTCGCCTCTCTTATGGCTAATTTCCCTGCCTCAAGCTTGAGCATGCAAGGCGTGATGCTTACAAAGAGATCAGTTGGATCCGCACCAAACTACTCTACATCAAAGGATGTAGTCTCTCGTCGTTTTTGCAAAAGAAACTTTAGGGAGATCCATTGACCTACGTGTCAGAGGGATGATCACTTCCCACAACCTAAATAAGGTTTAACACGCTTGCCTTAAAAAAAAGTAGATGGAAACTAGGTTCCACAGTATGGTCACTGAATATAAAAGAATACAACACCGTGGCAGCGTTCCACGACATTGAGGGCGCTTTTAATCATGTAAAGACTGAATCAATAGTGAAACGCTGGAGGATTTAACAGTCAACAGGACCATCATAAACTGGTCGGAAAATACGTTCAACTGCAGGATTATAAACTCACCTATTGCGCCAAGCTCTGTAAAGACAATGATAACAGGAGGCACGCAATAAGAAGGAGTCCTTTTCTCATTGCAATGGGTTCTTATCGTCAACAAAGTCTTAAAGTCGGACAAGAGGATACAAATTTTACCGTCTCTATGTCGAAATTTACAAGCCACTACTGTGGACTTCTAACGTATCTCATTAAAATCATGGCGCATAGAATCCTTTTAGATTGTATTTTAGGTGTGGTAGGTGTGGTGCCACAAAGCCCCATTGCTCTTGAACATCATATATGTACGACAGGATATTGTGGATAAAAAATTAAAAAAAAAGTTAGGATTCGTCATTCTCGTTGCTCCTTAAATGTTAGCTAGTTAGTTAGTTAGTTTGGCTTGGCTGTCCGCACGGGAGTGCAGACACACTTAGACCAATAAAGTTCCTTTGTGATACCATGGATCAAAAACCAATTCGCTACTCAAGGACTAAGGGAACCAACCGGAGCTTTTGATAAAGCGACAGATATGTCACCAAGAACTTCAACGAAGGGGGACCCTAAATGGACCATTCTTTTATGCGACAGAGCTGGGCAGTTACATAGGAGGTGAGGGACACTTTCCTCCTCCTCCTCGTCTCTGCAGCTTCTGAAGAAGTCGTTTGAAAAGAGGCCAAGTCTTTTGGCATGTTGACCTATAAGACAGTGTCCAGTGAGAACACTAACAACGCAGCTGATCTGTGATCGCTTTAGTTTGACCAACTCGGCAGTGCGTTTATGATCCAGCCTGGGCCAGATCTGTCTCGAGATGAAACACGTTTTCCCATTTAAGGTTGGTCTTGCTAATAGCATTCAGCTTTAGTAGAACCTTACATGTAGCTAGGGGCATACCCAGGGAATGCCTATCGGACAGAATCCTTAGAGTAGTGCCTTGTCTGACAAGTTCGTCTGCCCTGCAGTTTCCTGGAATGTCTCTATGGCCTGGCACCCAGCATATGTGAATATTGAACTGCTCTGTCATCTCCATAAGAGATAAACGGCAGTTGAGAGCGGCATTTGAAGTAAACGAGCACGATTCCAGAGACTTGATTGCTGCTTGGCTGTCAGTGAGAATGGTTATATCCCTGACAGATAGTACATTACACTTCAGCCAGGACAGGGCTTCCTTTATCGCCATGATTTGCGCCTGAAAAACGCTACAATGATCAGGAAGGCAGAACGATAATTCGAGGTTGAGCTTTTCGGAGAAAATACCACATCTCACCCCGCCTTCCTTAAATGTTAGAAAATGAAGTTTTCACTAGCATTGTTCGCCAGTCGTTGGCAACTGCATGACCAAGTGGACACCCCTCTCCACCAATTCATCGTTTGGTCAGAATGGATATCGGTTTATTTGCAAACTTATGCCGCTGACTGTAGCATTTCCACACAGTAACTACCAGCAACGGCCTTCCATCATTTTCTCATCCTTTTTCATTCGAATAGAACCCAAGGACTTCAAAAGTAAATTCAGTAGAAAATCTGTTGCGAAATTCCTTCACTCATACACCCATCCTTTTGTTTCTTAGTTTTGTAACCACTTGTCCTAACAACCAATTCTCAGAACCGTTTCGCGCTCAAATCCTAGCCACAAGCTTGTTATAAAAAAAAAAACAAGAAGTTATCCTAAGTACTCTTCCAAAGTGCCATTTGGGTCGTGGAATCCCCCTCGAAATCTTACAAAATCTGCCACTCCAATGGATGTACGAGTATCTGCGACAGTTTTTCCCGGCAAAAAAAAAACGGGAAAACCACATAAAAACAAGGACACACAAACGTCTCAAGTATTGAGCCGCAATAAGTAATCGCATTGCAGTAATACTCGACACACTTTTCTGAGGCTCATACCCTTCCCTTTGCTCTCAAGTGCTTACCGCTTGTCTCGCAAAAATCCGAAAAAACCCTCAGAAGATGCACGAAAAATCCTTGAAAATTCAGATTATCCAATGTAAAATGCGATAAAAGTCCTACAGTACCGCACACATCCTCCACTTGGAAGAGGAGAGAGCCAACAGCAGCCAACATTCACATCTCATGTTTCCAGCATGTTCTACAATTTCTTGGAATTTAATAAACTTGCCTGGGGGATTTGTTCCTCTCAAAAATGCACTTCTTACATATCCACTACACGTTTCAATGAAGTGTCCTTCGAAGAGCACACCCAGCAGCTGCGTCTGCCTTCTTCCCCCATCGCAGGAGCACGGGATTTTTTTGAAGTTTCTTTTTTTTTTATTAACTCTTAGCCATGTTGCACATCCCTTAATATGCAGCCAATGTAATTCGTGAATTGTTACAGCTGGTGGTGGGTCTGGTGCTCCCAGCCAGGTAACAACTGAGGTGCGCTTATCTCCGCTGCACTCGAATGCCTTTTTGGCAAAAGTCCAACCATGCGGAAGGGTATACGTACATATATCCCATCGACTGACTGGAAATAGACTGATTTGGGGGGAGGAGGGGATGGTGGTAGGAAGACCAACTTGTCTCCCTTAAAGCTGCGGCGACTTATGAGTTGGAGTAGGTCTGGATGGGGGGGCTGGAGTTTAACCTCCTGCGGTAACTTTTAACTCTGCTGTATCATTTTGTCTGGCTTTGGGAGCGGACCAGGTACAAGAAATTCTGAGACAACGGCTACGACTAGACCTGTGGTGTGGGGTGTTTGTATGTGCAGGGCATCTGTCATTCTCGAAGAATTTTCGGATTAAGGGAGGGTTAACTGCAGGTTTATGCATACTTTTGAATGGTAATGTGGATTGGGGCTCGTTCATTGTGCATTCACTCAGTTCACAGGGATCGGCGATAGCATTTAATCGCATGTCCTTCGTCTTCTTCATGAGGAGGGATATTCAGTTCGAGTTGAGGGTAATGTGTATAAACTCAGGACGGGTTTAATTAAATTTTTTAATTAAGTTTCACATCAGACACCAATTGACCTAATTTCGAGGTTTATCTCCAGAGGGATGGACCGTTTTTTGCGGTGAGGAAATTGCTGATTAACAGTTTACCTACCCTTAGTGGTGTCTTGCGGATTGCTTGTCACAGTGCGCGGAATGCGGATAAATTTTAACGAAAAGTATGTCATGGGAAAAGAAACAGGAGAGGGGTGGATTTTTTTTTCACTCAAGTATTGATTAAGGGTAATTGTACAAATTAGCCAATTGCGTCAAATTAACGATCGTCAACAAATTTTGTCAGAATACGTTTTACGTACGTTTTACATATTTACAAGGATATCCTGCGTAGTGAAGAGAAAGCATTTGCAGTCTTCTAGATCTACGATATCGAAGGGACGCTGGTTCCAAAAAAAAGCTTAGTAACTGGCACCAGGCTACAAGGTTGGAATGCAGGCTTTTTTTGAAGGGGACCTAGTCACTGATGCAGAGATCGGTTGGTGAGGGGAATAGAACCCTCTTATCCACGCTCAGGTCAATACACTTACAACCATTGTGGTGCCATCGGATTACGAAAGCATTTGAAGTTTCCAAAGGACTTACATATGTCTGAGATGGTACAGATCTCGGCAGTGACATGCGAAGTACGTTGTGTCTTAATTGACTTGTTTCGGGTTAGAAGAACTTGACTGAAGCACTCAGATGGAACTGATTGATTGTACTACTAGGAAGCCAGACCCACTATTACCCAGTTTACTGGAACTACCTCGACATTCGGAGAAAGCTGAGAAGGCATTTCAGTATCAGCACATACATACCACATCAGCACCGAAGATCTGCCACCTAATCCGAGCAAAGGCAGGACAATAACAAAGGAAGTGACTCGAAGTATCGGCACCCCTTCCACGAGCGTCGCAGACAGTGGTGTCCCTGAAGACTAGATCGCTAAGATGCTCAGCAAAATGAAAATGTCCCATGAAAAGGCATTAAAGTTGCTGCTGATTTCAACATTCGGGAGCATTAGTGTAGTCCACATGCATCCTGGAGAACTCACTTGTGTTCGTGAGAAACCGAATCGGCAATGGAGGCCCTTACCAAGGACGCGGGAAACCCCAATGCAGGTTCAGGTCCTAAGAAAACGTCCTCTGAGCCTTGCTTAGCAATCTCATCGGAGATCTCATTTCCCGCAATCCCAGTGCGACCTGGGATCCAGGCAAAAGTCAGAGAGTTCAGTATTGCGACCTAATTCAAATAGTTCTTGCATTCTCGGACTATTTTGGAACGAGTTAAAGGGTTGAGCAAGATCTTACGTACTCCGACCACTCCACATATTCTTAACATTGTAGTCGGTATGCATTGGGACCTCCGATTGACGAGTGGTGAGTCTAGTGTTGTCGGCCTCCACGGAGACACCAGCGCCAGACCCTTGACCAATTTCAGAGCCATCCTTGAATATTCGGCTACAGCCCATTCCAGGCTCATACTCTATGCGAAGCCAGTCCTGAATCCAAGGAAAGTCGAATGTAACTTTGCACAACACCCGAAGTTCCGATATCATTGCATCACATGGCATATCCATGGAACTAGGCGCAAGGTCATCGAAACTCCAGTGCAAATTATACCAAAAGTCATCTCGTCTGAGGCGGTAGATTGCTTTGATAGTACAACGTATGATATACGTATCAAGGGGAAGCAAATCAGGCAGAGAGCCTAGAGCAGAGTTAAGCGTACTCGAGAGGGTATTCCGTCCCTTTCATTAGATTTGGGGTTTGTCTATTGTTTGCTTGCGAGACAGACCCATTCCCTGCTTCTTGTTTAAACTTACACGTCGTTTAAATTCTGGGTCCAGCGCAGATCCTCTTCTAACCAGTTCATCAGCTTTCTCATTCCTTTGTTTGCCCTCATGCCCAGCTAAAGAGGTACAAGGCCGCCGACTCCGCCAGCGGACCTACTGAAATACGAAGATGATGTTTTGATAGAGAGCATGCACCAAAATCATGAACACTGTATGGATGGATGGAAGTATGCCCGGTGGCTGGAATATCAGCTCCATATGCTCCATTCTTGCACTAACTATCCGGACTTTTCCCTGCGAAATGTCGTATAAAACACTCTGTCACACGTCCTGTGAGAAACATGCTGATTAGCAGATACAAGTGTGGTGTTCGGCCTGATAGGCCGATGATAGACTAAATTTTTTCACTGAGGCATATCCTGGAAAAGACCAACGAATTTTATGTCGAGACACACCGAATTTTCATCGACTTCAAAGCTTCGTCTTCTGGACCTCTTCAAAGCGAGGACTGGATTCAGGATACCGAATAATTTAGGTGGAATCGCACCACTCTGCTTGATGCCTCTACGAATTAAGACGTTTTCTGCAGATATGCTTACGTTTACTTTGATGTGGAATGCATCACCCTCGTATGGGGTTTGAGTGTTTCCAGTGGACTCTGACTTTGATGATTGCTTTTAACTGCAGCACGGCCCACAGTTTCACTGGTTCTGATCTTGCTGGCCATGCCAAAACGCCAAAACGGGAGATTACGCGACCAGGAAACGCTTCCTTCACAGTATCCATTGTGGCTCCTGCTGTGTGTGCGGTTGCACCGTCTTGTTGAAATCACATGTTCACCAAGGCCCGCTCATCCAATTCCGGCAGTAAGAAGTCGTTTATCATGGCTCTGTAGCGTTCGCCAGTAACAGTGACCGTATTGCCGATGGCGTCCTCAAAAAAATACGGCCCAATCATTCCTCCCGCGTGGACGCCGCACCACACAGTGGCTTTGAGTGGATGTAATGGGTCTTCGTGCTTTTTTTGCTTATGGCCGTAACCACTTAAGTGGAAATGCGCCTCGTCGCTCATGATGATTTTCGACACAAAATCCTCCTCTTCGTTGTTGAGATTGAGGATGGCTTGACAGTAATTCACACGCGACTGATGGTCAGGAGGCATTAACTGATGCACTGTTTGCACTTTGTATGGGAACATGTGTAAGTCTTTCACTAAATTTCGCTGAATGGTCCGTCTGGTGATGCCCAATTGCGTGGCCCGTCGTCTGGTTGATGTTTCTTCGTTCTCAGCGGCAGCCACAGCCGCGATATTCTAGGCCGAACGACCAGTCCGGTGGCGGCCACGCCCTGCATGGTCTCTTGTGGTTCCAGTCTGTTCGAGTCGAGTAGCTAAGCGCCAGAATGTTTGCCCAGTTGGCGCGACACGATTAGGAAATCGACGTCGAAATTCACGCTGCGCTAACACCACCGACCGATTATTGGTCAAAAAAATCGACACAATTATTCCACGCTCTTGCGGAGTATAGCACTCCATTGCTTGTATGTTTGTATACTGCAGCTGTCTAGTTCACAAATGTCAAATATGATTGACGTATGACGCCATTTGCAAAAATTATAACATCTTCCGAGAGAAGGATTAATTTTGCGTCACCTTGTGTATCGACAAATGCGGGGCGACGATGCTCATTGAATTCTGCACGCCTCTCGACAGGCATCCGTACCTCCTCGATCTGGATGGTCATTGTAACAATTTAATAAAAATGTTCGCGCCTACTTGTCTACGAGTTTAAAGCTAAAACCTTCTTTTCATAAAAAAATCAAAAGCCTCTCTGTAGACACATTCCTGAATAGAAAACCCGAAAAAAAAACCCCAGAAACCACATTTCCACATTGAAAACCTTAAAGTTATGTCAAAGCCACCTACCACGACAGTCAATCCTTTCATTCTCCTTTGTGTAGGGACTCCACCCTAAGGCGCATTTCAACCACAGAATCGATGTTATACTGTTCCCTCCTTTCAACACCACATACTCCTACGTTGCTAGCCCAATAAAATATGCCATCCACAATAATTTCTTTCGAATCGTTTCCATCAAAATCCGGAAAATATACGTAAATTGAGGAAAATTGATCCAATACAGCATCGAAATTAACATGCTAACCACATATACAAATGTACGAAGGTATAAACACCCACCGCAAGGATTCACCCGGAGTTAAATTTCTTTTCCTGCAGGGCATCCTGTGTGTGGTTGCTTTGAACTTTCTCAAACGAAAAAAAAAAACATCGAAAGAAGCTTACGCTGGATATTGGCTGACTGGTCCGCCTTTGATAAATTTTTGAATATGGAAAAGGAACCTTGCCAAGGATGTCCTGCAAATTGAATTTGCTGCTTTCTGTGAAGAAAATACAAAAAATCTGCTAAGGATTCATGGGAAACATAATACATCGCACAGGAATCGATGTTTCGTTTATTGTTTGTGGTATAACAGGTGCTATTGAAGGGAAATTTATTGTTACGTCCTATTTAGTGACATTTATTGAGATATGCTACCAGAGGCTAGGATTTTGTGAATGATTACTGCAGGAAGAGGTAAATTGAACTTGTGTAAGGGGAGAGTGTTTTTGTATGGAGTTCTCTCGATTGAGGCAAGCACACCTTCATCCATTATGCCACTCAATTTTGGGATATTTTATCTGGTTGCTAACGATGGTTATACATTGATACTTTTGTTTTGTATCGAATCAGGATGACCAGACAAGGATTACAACCGCACAAGACTGATGATACGTGATGAGGGGCAAGCCTCATTCATTGTCCATGAACTGTTTATGCAAATGAAATCATGCATGCATTAGTGAATATATTTAAAGGGAATTCGTCCTGTTGGGTAACAAGTACCTGTAACTAAGCAAGAGCTAGAGGATGCTCTCTTTCCTTTTATGGGTCATTTGCCTAGAAAAAGCGCTCGCTTTGGCATTTCTCTGAATGGACTTCGAGGAGTTGAGGTTGCTACTATCGGCTGGATCACTCAGACTTCCTTAAAACCCAAGGAAAACCTGGGTATAATCATCCCTACATACAAATATGAAAGCTGGATGCTTTCAGCAGTAGCAACCACAGATGAGAAAATGGCTTTTAACATGTCTGGCCTTAGATGGATCAGAAACATTGTGCTGGGCTGGTTATAGTAAAGCGATCAGCTTCGTAATTGGTATTCTACACGGGCACTGTCTGATAGGCCAACACGCCCAAAGGTTGGGTCTCTTTTCAAATGACTTTTTCAAGGGCTGAAGAGATGAAGAAAATGAGGAAACATCCTTCTGTGTACCCTCCCGAGCTCTGTCCCAAACAATACTGCTCCACTTATTCGCTCTTTTCATCAACGACCTCAGCTAAATGGCGTCCTTAGACGACATCAACATCCTTCTCTATATTATGAGGTCCGGTTGGGTTTATTAGGGCCCGGGTGGCCAAATTGGAAAGTCCCCCGGCATTACAAAGCACGTCTTCTAGTCTAAGTGTGTCCCTATCCTGGTGAATACCTCAGAAACCAAGTGTAACACCTACTTCTGCAGCGGTATGTGACCAAAATTGAACTTAATTCTGTTCAGCTCATAGCTACATCCAATTCGTATAACTTCGTGTCAAAATTTTTGAACTCGGAACCTACTGCGTCTTTTGTCATAAACATAAGCTACAGGTCATCTTCCGTTGTGCTCTCTAGTTTAGGTTAGGACTCATTGCCGTCACACGGAGACCCAATGGTCCATTGCGAATCCTTTTTTTTATGCTTTATGCTTTTTTTTATGAACAAAAACGCAGGGAACCAGAACCTATCCTGTAAATGGCAGACTTCGAAATCATTTGGTTCTCTTTATGAATTGAAGCAGATCCGATGTCTGAGCTCCTGTTACCCCTGCGGTTCTTGCGATCAACATGGATCCCAAGGTACATTGACGTCATTTTTGCAGAGCGGAACAGTGGCATAGCAAATGTTGGATTGACTCCACTTTTCCTTCATCTCCGCAGCTTTTGCATAAATTGTTGGACTCTGCTTTCATGACTCCAATGCCGCAGTATACTGTAATTTTTCCAATTAAGATGCGGATAGAGGAGCGATCCAATGCCAGAAGGCTATTTGTTCTCGTTTTGGCCATAACGAACGCACAGTCCACCCTGGATTTCGAGGACGAATTGCCCTCTTCTCTATTATGCCGTCTATTGTACTATAACATTTGCCAATCGGTTGTGTCAGTTTTACTGATGTCGAACACATCCATGTCAAAGCAACCGCCTCCTATGAAACCTTGTACACTCTAACAACATTGACTTTTTGGATCTTTTCTTGGTGATTCATCTGCGCTGATAGGAAAGATCCTGCCATAACCCAAGAGTCTGGTTAATTCATTACAAATCTGCAATGTCCTTGTCCGATTTATCCCGCATCTGCTACACCCCGCACAAGTTATTACACGAGGCTTAGCTCAACAGAGCCTTTACGTGAAGTTTTGCTCCACACACTCATATTTACTTAAGAAAAATACGTGCACATACATCGTTACACATACTTACGTACATGTATCACTTAAGGAGCACATTAATCTCAAGCATTGTATATCTCTCCAATGGACAAATCTCCACGCATGATACGAATCGTATTTAATGAATTTACCAAGGACCCTTGCTAATCCGCCTAATCCCAAAAACTGGTCTCTATTTAGTACACTCCCCGCACTCCTTATGGTCAGACAAAATCCCCCAAGGCTAGTGCTCATCCCTCCTATCATATTTACGAGAGTCATCATCGTTATCAGTAAACATAATAAGAATATCCCTCCATTCAACGCAGAACCCTCACTATCACTCCCGGACTAATCAATTGTAGTTCTTTGCAGTTGTCCACCCCCTACTCGAGGAGGCAAATGCACGTAATTCATAAAAAAAGGACGACTTTCACCCCCATAAAAATAGAGAAGGAAACAATCTATCATCATCCGATACGTGCATGAGTAGGCAAAAGTCCTTCAGCGAAAATTCAAACTTTCCAACAACTCCGCCAGTTCACCGACTTAGTATCGTTTAATACTCCGCTGGGTCCTCGAAAATCTATTCTTTTTGTCCTTGTCGTCCGGACAAAGGGAAAAGAAAATATACTGTACGTGCCTAAAACGGGAATTTTTCCCGTTTTATCAATAATCCTTCAGCTACGTGATTTGAAAAATTTCACTCGAAATAATATCTTCGAGGTCCTGTTCTCTGCAGGAGTATGAAGTTCATGTGCACAATAGAGCAGGGGGGCTAGTACTTTTTTTTTATGTTTTTCTATCTATCTATCTGCTCATCGTCGTTTGGACGACAACAATTTCCTTTATTTCACATCCTGTTCAGTATTTTTTTTTTCATGTACCAACCATCTATTCAAGTCCTGTTATCGAAGGAGAGGAGGGAGAACTGTGTGCTTGATGGGGGGGGGAAAAGTTTTCCAATAAAATTCCCATTGACTGGTTGTGAGTGAGTTGAGTGAGTCCTTTGGTTTTGGCCAGCCCCATCTGTGGGCTTTTCAAAGTGAAAGCGAAAAGAACTCACATTACCAGAAGGTGTGGAGTAAGGAAAATTATACATTAAATCGTTGGCTTAATAAAAATTCAATTTTCCACGATGGATCCTGGGGTGGTTTGGTTAAATTGAGAAATTTCGCATCAAGCCCTAGGGCTGCATCACATTCCACTCCAGTGGTCGTGTGGAGGAGTTTTTTTTGTAATTTTTTTCTATAACTGCTGCTAGCGTAAAATTTGCATAACTCACATGTACGGTACGGTATATCGGTCGTATAACTCTATTGAGGAATCCACCCACAATCGACGTCAATTAAATCCTTTGCTATGCGAATCCTGCACGAAAGGAAGATTTGCATTTTTAATTATGACCGAAGCGCCACAATGGCTATACACACGTATACATGTGGGAGAGTATCTAGAGCGCTGTGTGTGCCCATTCTGGCAGTGATTTATGTGACACCTGACGATTATTTCAAAGCGGGTTGCACAAAGGTGTGAGTACCACCAACTCAAATGGAGTTCATTTGAAAGCAGGACGAAAGAGTTCGAAATTTGTACTCGAAGAGTACTTTTAGGTGGACAACCTGCCGGGGGGTAATTGGGTTCCTTTGTTGGATCAGCGTTGAGCGTTTAATATTTATTAAGAGATACATAATTGGTTGTTAAAATATTTGCAGAAGGATTCTTATAATAAGGTGCATCGCAGGAATGAAGCGCTGAACGTGAATTTCTATTTGGATTGCATTGTCCTTTGGTTATTAAATATCTCCCGGTATCCTAATTGGTCTCTGTCCAGGGATAATTTGAACTGTTTTTTTTGAGCAGTGAGGGGGAGAAGTTGAAAATAAGTATCTGTGTTCAACTTGATCTAAGCTTTGAGAGTAGAATGCAGGGAAATGGCTATCTGCACTTCGCTGGACTTTGAAGGAGTCTTCAGAAGTCCACTGATGCAATCAGGAGACTTGTCGAACGAAGAGAACAATTCGACATCGAACTAGAAGAGCTGAAACTGGGGTGAAGATTATCAAAACATGTGGAATGAGAGGACTCCCACAAGACCTAGGCTTTCACCACTAAAGCAGAGCTAGGTTGTAGGTCAACTTCTGCAAAAGCCAGCTAGAATTAGACTGAACTGTCAATCATATGCTGATGACATATGTAACTATCATTGCAAGAGGGAAGGTCGAGAAGGCGCTCAAAATGTCGATTGTTTGGCAGCTGGTGTGGAACGTTGCTGAAACAAAAGTCCGTCTAAGTCCAGGTCATTCAATTAAAAATGCAAATACTTGGCCTGTATTGATGCAATCACTCCAAGACTCATACCAAAGAGTTACTCTTTGAGGATTAATCTCGGGTAGTCTTCAGTCTTGTCTTCATAGATAGCGAATGCAGAAAAATATACAGCGACCAACCAACTGTTTGGTTTAATACCGTGACGATATCTTCATCATGTAGGCCGTTTGGACCCGTTGTGTTACTTTCTAGCTAAACTGTCTGGTAGAGAAAGATCCAATGAAGGAGTGCAACTTAAGCGTGATTTAATTTGGGGATTCAGAGCCGGGTGAGGTTCACTGTTCAAAAAAAAAATGTTCTGTACTTCTAACGAACTTTAGGATTTTCTCGAAACTAGCATCTAAGATAGCTCAGCCCGGGCAGGACGCATCTTCCCAGGTGGTTTTGTCTCAGTGCGACTGTTGTAGGGCACTCGTAAGGGAAGTGTTCTATGCTTTGTTCCCCTTTCTCGCATCCCGGGCAAGTGCTAGAAGTCACAAGTCCTAGTCTTTATGCGTATTTATTTAAGTTGATGTGTCCGGTGTACAGACCGACCATCTGTCTTAATTGTCTTCTGCGTAGATCAAGTGCCCTCTTTACCCGACGGGAGCTAGGATGCTCAGTCGTGGCCTTGGCAGCTTTGCAGGTTTGCTGTCCTTTCCACGTGTTTTGGTAGTGTTCTGCGATTTTAACAACAATCTAAGGCTACTCCTATGGTTGTAACTGTGGGCGTATCCTTCTTTTCCGTCCCTTCCTCGCCAGTTCATCCTCGGCTTCGTGTCCTAGTATATTGCAGTTATCAAGTACCCAAAGCAGATTAACCTGGGAGTAGGTTGCCAAGATATTGAGTTTTCCTTTGTATTCCTTCATCAATTTCGACTTGATTCTTGGGTTTGCTTGTGGTCATTAGGGCTGCTGGACCATCCGAATTTCAGTACTGAGTAGTAGTTCCGCGCCTCAGTCACGAATTGTTCCAGCTGAAATACGTGGGTGAGAGATGGGCTTCGGCAGAAGATGAGTTCGAATTCAACGATTTAGATGGATAGGATATGGAGGAGAATAGATGGCCAAAAGTACTTCACCCGAAGTTCATCTCTGAGGGATGGCGCAGTGGAGGAAAACGTCACCTTAGCTCGAAGCTATCTAGTGAGTTTCATCTACATTACACAATAATGAGGCGTTTACTCCTTGACGACTTAAAAATTGTGCAGTTCTAAAGATGGACTTTCCTGGAAGCACTGCTTTTACTTACTTTACTTAAGTGACGTTACAGTTCTGGGTTAGGAGATGGAACAGTGAAACCAGGGGAAGATGGAGCGCGAGGCTCATAAGAGACTTTGCTGCATGGATGGAGCGGGAACATGGTGAAGTGAACTACTATGTACATCACCCAATTCCTAACCAGCATGGATACTTCAACCGGTACCTCTGCAGAATGAGACTCCGAGGGAGACGTTGCCT
Organism: Blera fallax; assembly: GCA_946965025.1. NCBI lineage: Eukaryota > Metazoa > Arthropoda > Insecta > Diptera > Syrphidae > Blera > Blera fallax. The sequence goes on from OX337247.1 coordinate 60,968,506, forward strand.
GCCATATCTTCTTCGCCTGCAGAAGGTGGGCAATGCAGAGGACCAAGCTTGAGTCGGAGATAGGCAGCCTCTCACCAGACAACGTGGTCCAGAAGATGATCTCGAGTACCACCAGTTGGAACAGGATCTGCGCTTTCATCGAAACGGTGTTAAGAAGGGAGAAAAGCGAGGAAGAAGCAAACATGCCCTCAGAAAACAAACCCGAAACAGAAGGCGAAATGAAAAAACCGTTCCCCATAGGGGAATGAAAACGACACCTCTCTGAAGTAATGCGAAAGCGGTGCCGGAGTGGAAGGTGTCAAGAAGAAAAAAGGGGTCAAAGGTGGGTTTTTTGTGGCGTGTGAGTCCCACACTACTTGAAACAGAACGGGCCTGTTTCTCGTGCGCATTAGCAAAAAAAAAAAAACAGTTCTGGGTGAATCTGGGCCTCAACTAACACAGGTGGGCAAAAATGCACCATCACCTCCCGTAGTACCTGCTGAATAGCTTTCTGATAGTGAACGAACGATAAGCCTATGCTGAGTCTGATTATACATGTGGAACTGGACACTCGGACCAGCGCAAAATTAGCCGGGTTAACTACAGCACCCATGTAGATGGTCGCTGACCTGACATCCAATCTTGTGGCTCAGATGTCTAACAAAAGGTCCTTAAAATGAAGACGTGCAGCGTAGGGATTCAATCGATGGAACCAATGGTGACGTCCACAGCCAAACTAGCGGAAGCCTAATTTGAGCTATTCCCACATATTTGGAGCTCAGGTCAGTAAGGAACTTTAAAGACTGCGGCAGGGTCTTGAATAAGAGATGGTGGTGGAGGAGCCCTTTTGCGCCAATGGCAACGCTCGCATCCCCAAAGTCGGTTACTGGCATCGGTTTACTGGCCCTCGTTCTAGGACTTTCCTATATGTAAAGATCTGAACTCCAGGTTGTGGGTTGTGCCGACAGCGTAACTGTCGTACCACATAAAAAAGTTAGTGGCGAAGTAACCAACCGCCTTGGATATGGATGACCCTACTTCTTCCGGCTCAGGAAGGGAAATATCATCTCATAAGACAAGAGGCGCAGTTCCGATCCATAAAACCAGTCCAAAAGATAGAAACAGCTCCGATTGTACCATCGTTCATTCTTTAGACTATTTTCAAGCTTCCTCACTAAGGGTGACGTCAAAGATCTTCGTGTTCCTTCGTGGGGTTAAGCTAAAATCTTCAAATCTCCCTAACTCGTTTACTTAGGTAAACAACGCCTGCGCGCTATCGTGTTCGGAGTCCTACAACGCCCTTGAGCTCCCTCCAAGTCATTCCCAATGATCTAGATTCCTCCTCGACCGTCCTTCTCCATGTCTGCGGCCCACTCGTCTGTCTGAAGTGGATTCTATTGCATAGCGTACTTCGCAATGGAACTGTCTTCGCGCTCTAGGGTGTGGCCAATCCACTGCCACTTTCTCCTTCGAATTAGACGTCAAATGGCTCCTGGCTCGTCATCTCATGTAGTTCGATATACGGTTCGACCAGAAGGTTCCCCCTTGGAACCTATTAATAAGTCTGGAAGCATTTATGGAGACGCAGCTTTGAACCTCAAAACTAAGTATTTGCAGGTCTTCAATGGACACGCAAACCAGTCACAAGAATTCTAGCACTAATGAACAATTTTGTGCAGAGTGAATTTTATTTTTAAAAGAAAATAAATTCCAGTTCAACGTCATGATGCAACAGTCAGGTGCCTGAAAGTCCTTTACGATCAGAATATAATTCTTTCCCTTAAAGCACCACTTGAAGGAACTTGCCTGTATTATCCCACTACCTACGCAGTTTTTTTTTTCTAATTAATGCACTCCAACCGTGAAACTGAGTTAGTACAGCAACCACAAAGCACACGACTCCTAATTACCTGCATGTTCACGAGCAATCCGCAAGTAAAATAAAAAAAAAATAAAACAATAATAAAACAGGCACACACACACACTCTCATCGAAGGAGCATGACGAAGAAGGTGAAAATACAAAACAGTAAAACAAACTTAAGCATCCAAGTGAAAATCCGCAAATAAACAGTACGTACCCACAAACAGGAGCGGGTTTTCCTTTTTACCTTTCATCTCGGATCCTTTTTTTTTGCAAATCCAATCCCAGTCCAATAAAAGAAAAAGGAACAAACGAACAAAAAAGAAAACAGAAAATATAAATATCCTCTTGCTTCCTTCTGGGCAAGATTCCATCTTCTTATCCTTTCTGATGATTTAAGAAGTCCTTGCGGTATACCAACGAAAAGATGAAGAAAAAGCAAAATGGGTACCGGAGTAATTACCATGGGAAGTATGTGAATGAACGATTCACCTGCGGTTAATGTCGGAAAAAGGAGTAGTACTACACACCTTTATGTTGTTCCAATTCGCCCACAATCGGGGGAGCCGCAAGGAGTAATTTCACAATCTACCACACACATGCACAGTGCTTAGGTCGGATGGAATTAATATGTATGGGTTTAGATTAACTTGCAAAGTGCGGCGAGTCTGTGGTGTGTAGTTCGGTTGGCTTTTCTTTCAAGTTTGCCTGGGATTCAAGGAGTTACTCATGTGAATAAGATATCCTTGCGGAATTTCACTTTTGTGTCCATTAGGTTGGACGGAGTTGTGGCTGACATCGGGCATGTTGTGTGTTGACATCGATTACCATTGTAGTGGAATGAAGGATGAAATTTATTAGGCTTATTACTAACGGAATTTTCATCCATAAATGCTGTGGATTTCTTGGTAGGACATCATTTATTAGATGTCCTTGAGGAAAATATTACGTATTCGCCACCGAAGGCATAGCCATTGGATATGAGGCTTACAACAAAGGTTTGGATCACGAATAAATTAAACTTAAACGTGGACTTTGATTTGGACTTGAACTTGAAGGAGGTCAATCTATGATAATGTCAGAGTTTGACCAGTATCTATTGGCATCTTGGTGGGCGCCGAGGAGTATTGCAAAACATTGGGATCCATTGAGTTGGCCTAAACCTGACCATATCGGTAGTAGAACAATGTGAAGTTGTCTACCCACACTTTAGTGGGCGCGGCGGCTTAGTGGTTAGTGCATTAAACTACTGAGCGGGAGGTTTGAATACTACAAAATGTTAGAAAGTTTTTTCACGATCCTACCTCTCGCGAATGCCTGACAAACGTCCGAGAGTAATAACTGTCAAAGCTTCTAAATTAAAAAAGAAAAAGAAAAAAATCCCTTCGGACATGACTCAAAGGTCCTTTCCACTATGTACTGCAAGAAAATATAGCACAATGCAAATAGTCGCAGGAAGCTAGGCTCTGTTAAATGAGAGTCCATATCCGACCATTGGATACACAAGGCTGAGGATGCAGTGTAAAATGTGCCGAGAGTAGGGCTGTAGAGATCAAGTAGGTTTAAGAGGGATATTGGTTGAGGACTTAGACTTCTTCTGACTGTAGCGTCATGAATTATAGGTTCAAGCCAGTACGCTAGGCTATGTCGTAGCATCTGTCTTAAGCTTTTCATTGCTTATAATACCAGTCTAAGGGTAAGAGCACTTGTAAGCCGCTGGAACGTGCAAAGACTGATTGCTCTCAAAAGGAAACAAACCTAAGATCTTTCATAGTATAGAGCACTTGGGGAAAATACTGGACCGTATCATAAGTAATACGATCGAGAATTCAGGACGCATGAGCTGGAAAGCCTGTCCCACCATTTACGATATCGAAGAAGTGATTGTCTCAATAAGGAAAGCCATAGAAGAAAAACGTTGGTAAGGTGAAGAGAAAAAGTACTGCGCTGTTATCGTACGGGACGTCAAAAACGCCTTTGATACTCCGAATTAAGGACACATCTTGTGAGCACTCAGTGCTAAAAAAGTTCCCGAAAATTGTATCATGACGTCCCCAAACTAAGAATTCCTTGGCCATCAAAAAGCTTGGGGCCCCTCTCCCAAAATTATACTGTGGATGTATACAGATAGTGTAAGACGTATACTGGCTTATGGCAATCTAGTGTGGTGGCAGGCAGCCGAAAATCCCACTAACCTAACAGCCTTTACGAAGGTACAAAAACTAGCGTGCGTTGGCACCACCAGTGCCATGAGAATAACACCAACGGCAGGTCTTGAGGCGATCCTCAGCCTGCTACCGATAGATATCTTCATGCAGACACAGGCAGCCACAAGCGCCCTAAGAATAAGCCAGTCTGAAAGAGAAATACTGTGGGTCACTTAACGATCCTATAAAACTACATTGGCCATGTACCTATCACGGACCACATCACACCATATTTAGACTTCACGAGACCGTTCTCTGGCGCCTACCCTAGCAATGAAGAACGAAAAAATGGCCACTTACCAAATGCGCAATCCATATCTGTGTACACAGACTGCTCCAAAATGGACACTGGCTTTGGTTCTGGCATTTTCTCCGAACCGCTGGGAATAGCACGATCAATCTGACTCCCAAACCATAGCAGCGTCTTCCAAGCGGAGGTGCTGGCAGTGACTACTTGGTAAGGGCAATACCTCCTGAAGGGATCACCTTTTTTATTGACAGCCAAGCTGCTATTAAAGCAATTACTGCCGTTGAGATAAAATCGAAGCTTGTGATGTGCTGTCTCGAAGAACTTAAGTTTCTTGGCACGCAGCATAAGGTTGTACTGTGCTGGGTTCCTGGACATGAAGGGTTACCAGGCAACGAAAAGGCTGACGAGCTGGCAAGGGGTGGCTCTGCATAGACCACCGAATTGACAGACCCATCCGTGAGAATTCCGCCTTGCACACTTAAGCTTGACCCAGGGAAAAAGTCACGAGAGAGGCAAACTACAGATAGAACTCCATAGAAACCTGCGTTATCACAAGGAAACAATGGCCCACTATTGACAAAGCTAGAACTGAAAGACCAAAAATCCATTTCCACCCTCGTGGGTATCATCACAGGGCACAACACTCTGCGGTATCATATGAAACGCTGCGTCTGACAGAAGACGAGCTCCGTAGAGGCTGTGCCGATGAGGAAGCGATTGAGGAAACAAGGCACTTCCTGTGCAATTGCCCCGGTCTCGTGGGGAAACACTTCTTTAATAACCTGGAGGAACTCTGCCTCTCTCCAAGGGAGGCTCACAAAATTAAGTTGACCTGAGTGTGACGTGGAAAACTTCTCCCCGCCGGCCCACAAACCTGACCTAACCTAACCTGGCCATCAAAAATGTGTGACTTAAAGCCATTTTAGTTGTAGTCAAGCGATTGGAAGTAATAAGTCACGACTGGAACGCATCTATTAGTGTGGTACAAGAATGGTTTAAGCGAAGGGACCTCAGGTAGAGGAATAGAAAACAGAGGTGCTACTCATCAGTAGTAGAAAAATAATGGAGTCCATATTGGTAAGAATCGTCAGCTATACTGTGGTGTCAATTTGGACGCCAGATTAACGTTTGAGAAGGACCTTCAACATCCAGCTGACAAAGTCGCAAAGCCAACAAATGCAGTAGCACGGATCGTGCTTAACATTAGGGGACCAAAATACAGGAAAAGATTACTCCTAACCAAAACGTGTTCTTTGCTTATGCTGCATGGAGCCCAAATCTGGGCGATCACCATGAAGGTTAGTATAGCAGGGGCGGTACAATTAATGCACTGAGCTGAGAGTATGTAGTGCTTTTCGCGCAACTTCATACAGCTTAAGCAAGCATGGTGCCAATGGACTTGTTAGCAACTACAGCACAAGAGAATTGGTCAGGCATCCAGATTTGCAAAAGAGACAGAAATTAAAATCCAGGCACCACCTACTCGTATGCCCATACTACACGGAGACGAATGAAAATGCGGAACATGTCATATGTCGTTGACCACCCTAAAATGGCGAAACGCAGCAAGCGCAAGAATAATTGGGACGTACCATGGCCCTCGATAACATACCTGGATCAATGCTAGCTAAGCAAGAAACCGGGAACCCACAAGGGGAGGTGGTTTCTGTCGGAATGTGGTTTTAGAAATCCGCAATACTTCAGTATCTTCCGAATATTTCCAAGTTCTGTGCAAAAAACAAGCGAAGTTCTGGACAATTATTGCTGAAAAATATACGTACTCAAGCCTTGTGGTTTCTGCCAAATGTTTCGATGCGTTATAAGGATTCCGTCAGTCTTTGGTGCTTTCTCAGATTAGCAGTAGACCCTGGTAACTTCTTCCTGTGCGATCTTACAAGAAACAGCATTCGATGACCAAATTCTCGTTCACTTTTGGGTTCTATAAAGGACTTTTAAAAGCTGTGTAAGATGCTATCCTGTTATTATGATGCCCGCCGAATTTTTCTAAGCATCATAGCAGTCTAGCGGTTATTGGAATCAAGCGCTAAAGTGTTGTCCTACCAGAATGGTTTGCTATAGTTGCACCAGTTGAAACGAAAGTCATGTGGTATTCATCTTCATATTTTCTGGCTTTTATCCCCGTGGTCCCCAGTCGGAAAGCACAATCGGGGTTCTAACTACATTCCCACATTAGGCCTGATTAATTCTTCCAGTGTTTTCCTTGAAGAAAAACCACCGGTAATATTCGGCACAGACCATATGTATGCTCTTATTTTGGTCTGCAGGTGCCTTCAATGCGGACAGAAGGTGCTCTATCTCTAGTCAATCGGGGCCAACAGTTGAATGGTTATGGTCAGAGTAAGTACACATTTTACGGAAGTTTGGATGCCTTTAAATAAATTTTGCAACCACATATGAATAGACTGTAAGAATTCATCCGGATACAATATGAGGAGCTTGTTCATTTTTCATCCATTCATCGTGCCGAATGTCTCCAAAATGGAGTGTACTATGAGTTAAAACTTAGTGCTTAACATGGGTTATGATCGGTTCTGCGGATCTTTGACGGCGACGACGAACCGCATCCCGCTGTTAGGCGATGTTAAGACTTTTTTAACATCGTTCTTGAAAAAACAGTTCAAAACTCACGGGCCAACACCAGAGGCACAATCTTTCACAACTCCGTTCAATTGCTACTCTCATACGTGACCCATAAGTGACCCTTTATAAGACCTTAATCATACCAGTCCTGCGCTGTGCTGCAGGGCCATGGACTTTGTCAAAAGTGGATACGGTTGCTCGTGGTTGTTTCGAAAGGAAACGTCGGACGATTTTCGGTCCTGTCTGCATAGACGTTAAGTGGAGAAGGAGATACAATGACGAACCATACGGATTATTCAGCGACATCGACTTAGTGACAGTCAGAAGAGCTCCAAGGTCCAATAACTGGGGTGGCTGGGTTATATAAAGCGTATGGAAATTAATGCTCTTGCCTTCGAATCCACTTCCAATGGCCGGCGCAGCAGAGGAAGACCGCAACTCAAGTGGCACACGCAAGTGGAAGGAGACCCCAACCAACTTAGCGTGCGAAACTGGAGACAGCTACTAAAGATTGGAGTGGAGACTCTCGTTGTTTGATACCTAGGTCCACCCTATTGTAGCGCCACCTTAAGTAAGTAGGTAAGTTCAAAAACTAGTTTGTGATACGGCTGTTTGACATCACGGATGTCCTAAGACTCTTCTCTAAATTGAAAAAAACTGATGCAACACAAACCTTTACTTACGTGCCTTGGGTGGCGCTACAGTCCGGGGTGGACCTGGGCCTCTCCAGCCAGCTCGGTCTTCAGCCAGCTGCCTCCAGTTCCGCGCACCACGTTGGTTGAGATCCCTTTCTACCTGAGCGCCCCACCTTAGGCGAGGTCTTCCTCAACTGCGTCGTCCCTTCGGGGTGGATTCGAAGACTCTCCGGGCCGGAGCAACACAGACCTTTGGCAACTCAAATACATTTCTTAGTCTGAACACTAAGCTTAATTCCCTTACAGCCCGTAGTGACGCCTTCCTTAATGAAAACCTCCCCCTGAAGCGCACTCGAACACCCTGCATGCTACGAAGTTCATCTTTATTGGAACCCCAGAATCAACGTCAATCGCCCAAAACTCATAAAACACTCTCTGTGTGGCCGAAACTAACCAATATTTCTACTCCTTCGAATCAACCGCTCTAAAGTTAAAGTTCTGTCCACAAAGAATCACTTCATTTATAATTCCGTACAGAAGTCATTGCAATATGTCACCATAGTACTGAAACAGATGCTCCTGTACGCCTTTGATATCCCTCTACATCCCTTCTGAAAAGAACTCGACTGCAAATCAACAATTTACCACCTCAAGCCACGAACATACATATACATATAAAGTTCAACCTCAACTCTCAATTAAGGACAGCAACCCTTGTTGCTGTTGCCACCATTACCGGAACACTTTCCGCTCAATTTAATACGAAAGCGTAGCCGTAAACATTTGCAACAACTTGAATTTCTTATTTTGCGGACGGCATACGGCAAGCAGTTGTAGACTTTAACCCTCGGTCTTTGGTCTTCCAGCTTCCGTCTGCAATTACAATTTGTATAAAGGACGATAGTTTGCACAATAAAATCAACCCCCGCGACCAACCACACACACTTTCCGGAGCAAATAGTGAAACAAATGCACCAAAGCTACCTTCCACCCTCGTTTATGCTCTCTCTCTCTCTCTCTCTGTCTAAATAGAACCGCGCGCCGCCTGCCTGGGGAAGGGGACATCCCTTTGGGCGACACAGAGGGAAATGTAACTTCCGCTCCGCTAAACAGGGTGAAATTTCCAAAGGCTGGACGGGGTAAGGGTGATACATAGCACGTAATAAAAATGTTAACACTCACAGAGCTTTACCCGGCCAGGCATTTGTGTGTCACAGGAAAGGCAGGAGAGCAAAAAAAAAAAAAAAGGACATTAAACATTTTTACACAGAAAGGATTCAACTTTAGTGAAATTGTCGGTACATAAAAGTCGTTCAACTTCCGGTCTTGCTAGGGCAATAAATTCTGCCCTTCGCGTTGTGCGCGGAAGGAAAACACCGATTTGGGGCATAACAATACAGCCGGCTGGCTTTTTAGATAGCTTTCGCATGGAGTGGACTGGAGTGGGTGGGGGAAGATATTGTCGCGATGGCGGTTCACTTTCACAAAGGCGATATAGAGTTTCCTTCCTCTTGGTTGTCGTCTTTACTTTTTTTTTTTATTATGATTTCAATAGGCAATAAATTCGTTAAATACTTTGGCAAAACTTTTGATTGAAATTCCAATCAAAAATTCTTGGCTCCTTGTGTTTCTTGTCGACCGGGTTACTGGGCGGATGGATTGCTGGTATTGCTGGCTTCTTGAGTCTGTTTGTTTGGCTCGAATGGAATGGGTGTGAGGGTAGTCGGCGAAATGAAATCACGATTTGACATGAAGATGAAACGCATGGAAGAGGATATGTTGCCGAAAATCCAAATCAAAATTGGATTCAATTCTAAGAAAATTGAAAGTTTTTTTTTTATTTAATTTCGTACACGAGTTTAATTAGATAGAAGAAGCGAGAGAAAATGATTGCGGGAGGAGTATAGTCGTAAAATCGTAGGGAGGCCTTTGTAATGCTATACGGAGTGAGATGATACACACTCGTGTATAAGGGTGGGCAAGGGTGGGCAACCCTCCCCGTTGCAAAGTAATAAAAAGTACTCGTTTAATTAAATTTATGTTGACAAGGTCTTGTTGATTTGATGAATAGGAAAGTTCATTCTGACAGAAATATCTGAAATGTCAGAAATTCCTTTGCCTTGTTCAGATGAAGGATGACTGCCTAACTGCGGATTATCTGAGAATCATGGGAAATAGGAATTTGCACAATTTTTTGTCCTGTTACTGAATCAATTTCTCTAGAATTTATGTTAAAATTTTCAGAACAACGCCTTACTTATACGTTCCTTGATATACACATTGTGTACCTCATGACGGGAACGATGTAAACTGCGTAGCACTGCCACTGGTAACTGGCGTCGCTTCACACAGGGATCTCATTTTGAACTTAAGGATACTTTTTACTTTTTTTTCATTTCCCAATTTAAATTTACATCTGTCCTTTATAGGACACTAAATAATTGATTGTACATGCAAGACGCGGTATAACAGTGCTCGCACAATAAATAAGATCAAAATCTCATAAATCCTTTTTTTTTGTTATAATTACAAAGCATGAATATTTTGTTTATTGTGAATTCATCTTTGTTGTAGATCTACGAGTCTGAGTCTCTTCAGCCGTCTTCTTGCAATTGTTTCCTGATAGGGTAAGGCTTGTAGGCCCTTATTTGTGTGGATAGATCTTTGATTTCGTCATTGATTGAAGATATCCCAATATCACGATGTATACTGTCATTAGTTATGTACCAGGGAGCGCCTATAATTGTCCGAAGAATTTTGTTTTGTAGTGTTTGAATAACAGCCACATCAGCCACAGCACTGGCGGTACCCCATATCCCCAGTCCGTATGTCCAAATTGATTTGATTATGGTCTTGTAGATTAATAGCTTGTTTTCTGTTGATAGTGTTGAATATTTTTTCAGTAGGTAGCCAGTATAGTTGTCTGAATTTGGTGTACTTTTTGTATTATGTGATGATTCCATGAGAATTTGTTGTCTATTACGACGTTTATATGACCGGATTGAGAGATCGGGTTGAAAAAGGATTGACTTCCGATCCAGGTTTTTGCTTTAACCGGATTGAGGGATGGAGTTACAATCGAATCGAAAAGGATTGAGTTTGACGCTTGTTCTTCTACCTTTACATTACTTCTCTAACTCTTCTTTCTCTATCTGTCAAACTCAATCTGATGATCCGTGTTTACATGCAAAAACTCAACTCGATCACGAAAATTTTGTGATCGAATCGACTCAATCCTGTTTCAATCCAATCTGAGTTTACATGACACTCAACCCGAATTGAATTCGGATTTAATCCGCCATATGAACGTGGTATATATGAATTCCTACTTATTTTGCGTGGTTTTCGAAAGGGATTTGTTTATTTTTTAAGTAAATGGCTTCGGGGCTGAAGTTTCTTTTCATGGTATAGCTGACTTGTACCGTTTTATCTTCGTTGACTTGAATCATCTGTTGATACAGTCCACTGTTTTGTCGATTATTTCTTGTAGTTTGCCGGTAACCGTTGTAGGCAAGAATCAACTAGTTATCTGCAAATGTTTAGTTTAGTTGTCTTGGTCTTGGAATGCCAGCTGTATATAAAAGGTATAGCATCGGTCCCAAAACACTGCCTTAAGGAACACCTGCGTCTACTTTGCATATATCTAAGTATCCATCGTTGTACTGCACAAAAAAGAATCTCTCATTTAAATAACTTTTAAAAAGAGGGTAGTAGTCTGGCAGCATTAATTATAGTTTCTGTAGGAGTCCTCTAGTAACGTCTAGATAAACCGCCACACAATATCTTTTCTCGTCCAACTCATTAAGGATCTTATTTATTATTGTCTACGAAATCCGAATGGTTAGCAATAAGGCTTTTTTGCTTTATGGCTATTTCCATACGCTCAAGAAGCAATTTTCAAATATCTTGGAGATAATTGGTAGTAAACTTATTGGTCTGTACGATGTTGATCTAGTAGCGTCCTTGCCTGGTTTTGGTATGGCGGTTATTTTTGATACTTTCCAAATTTTTGGGAAGTGGTGTAGCCTAAGAATAGCATTAAATATGATCCTTGTCCGGTTTTAATAAAGATGGTTGGTAGATACTAGCTTTTTTGAGTTTTTTATTTAGTTTCCACAATGAGTAGTTGGTTGCTTTAGTTGCTGTTAGGTTTGATAGGAAATTGTTGGTGTTGTCATTATTATGTGCCTGTAAGGGTTCTTTACCTCTTTCGTTGATTTGTTCAGTTTTGCATTGTCGAGTGGAGATCTGGTAACTTGCCATACCTCACGGTATGTGGTCCAATCTGTCTTGTTATTGCATAGCTGCACTCTTGGAGTTTGAAGTCCTGGATTTGTTTGGAATTCAACTAAATTGGGTGAATGGTCAGAGGACAGCTCATGATTTTATTGTCAGATGTTTCTGGTTAATATCCCTGATTATGCAGAAGTCTATAAGGTCAGTGGGCCAGTGTGTGGCCTTCCAGCCTACACCATCGGCTGGATGGTCGCCACGGAAGTTTTTGAAAATTTCGATTCTTTTGTGGTAGTTTGTGATGACTTTTTGGTATATTTCTAACTGTGCAGCGGCCATAACTTACAGACGTAGGTTTTAACGACTCCAAGGGTTGCGGATTACCTTCAAAGCCACGATCTTTAGCATAGTCCTACAAAGGGGTCAGATCACACGATCGTGGTGGCCAATTGATATCGCCGAGTCTTGAAAATCTAAGAACTGGGAAATTTTCGTGTAATAGGTCCAAGGAACTTTGTCTACCTTGGCTCTGCTACAAATTCTGCAAACAACATAAATAAAACGAAGAATAACTCCTTCCAATTGCGATTCGCTTGGGTTAAGAAGGCAAGCAAACACCTTCATTTACAGGCTCTGCTCAGTAAGAACAATATGCGGTCTCCGAACAATTTCGAACAATGCAGCCTGCGCTATTGCGGGTATGGTCTCCATCGACATTCTCGCCAATGAGATGTAAAGGATTTACCTTAGGCGAACTGGGAACCGACAAGAGACCAAAGTTACCAGGAAAGTAAAGGGTAACATCTATAGCACTGTGGCAAACCAAGTGAGATAACACGGCAAAAGGCAGATCGGGACTACAACTACCACCACCTTACGCAATTTCTGTCCGGTTAAGCCAGCTAACGGAAATACCTTAACAAATTTGAACACGATAGCTCGCCCTTCTGCCCGTAATGTCCAGGAAGCATGAACCTACCAATCTCGGAGCGATCTTCTAAGCCATATGACAAAGTCATCAGACGACTGTTGGGGATTTCCTTCATTACGAGGACATAGCATAAGCGGCTAACCGGCCCCCGCGAAGTAATACCCAAGAGCAGTTCCATGAGGAGAGTGGTAGAAGTGTGGGGGGTGTAAATTTGTACTAGCATCGATTACCGGGTTTACAAGTCGTGCATGCTGATAGCCCGGGCTTTGGAAGATTACCATTGGCGCATCCATAAAAAAAGCCTTACTTTACCAAATTTTTTATGGCACTACTGTTCGGCATGAAACAAGGCCTATAGCACTCCTCCAACCAGCACGATCTTTAGCCAGCTGCCTTTAGTTCCTTACGTTGGTTAAGGTCATCCGTTCTTGCCATTTCTGGCTAGTTTTTCGAAGGACTAAAGAGCGTTTAAAATCTTCTGCAATGATCCTGGCTCTGCTTTAAGTTTCTTCGTAACGCTCTTACGCATTGGCAGTGACAGTGTTGTATGTGATGCTTCTGAGGAAGTATAGGGCCCAATCACCCTTCTTTAGTTAATTTCGTAGCAAGCAGTCAGATTTTCGGTATGTAAAAGGGTATCGTATATTATGTGAGTACTTTTCCAAAGGTAGGTGTCCTGCTTATTGGTACATCCATTAAGGTCACTCTCGAGCCGCGTGTAGAAGCTTAAATTCGATTTCTGAATGTATACACAAACTTAAGGCCATGGAAAATTTGACCAGTTCGGCATTTCCTTAATGATGTTTACGTCGAGATACGTCTCACATGGTAAATCAGAATCTTCCAAGTTAGCAAGAAGAAGTTCATCCTTAAAAACTCCACCTGCACATCAAGTTTTCTACTATTGGCATCTCCCAATGGACTTGTGTTGTTAAAATAGCGTCTTCAATGGCAGATGTGTTGAAAAACTCCAGAAAACGATTCGTAGAAAATCGATAAATAGGACTCTTGTGTCTACCCTTCAACCTTTGCCAATATTTTTTCTATTACAAAGGAAGAAAATGTTTTGTTTTGCAGAAGCTTCAAAGCGGGATCTGTAGATCTCTCTTGAAGCAGACCATTTTCCACTAGGAGAATTAAGACCACAGGACGGATAAGACCCCATAGACCATAGCAGAGCCTATTCTCCTATGGTATCTTGTTATGGTCACAAGTTGTGGGAGAAACCATCAACTTCAAGGCTACAATAAAATTCTAAAGGCTAGATAAGAGGCACCAGTGTAGTACTCTAGGCTATCCCAACCCTGCTTCTACTAAACCTCTTCATATAACCACCTAATCAGATAGCTACGAATGAAGTATCACGGGGTATACATTGATCCTGACTACCAAACTCCCTAGCTATGCCTCAAAAGACTCTTTTCCCGTTTAATTCCGAGCATAGAGGAATGGGAAACTATGACTATAGCCACCTATGCGCCCGGTTAGTAAAAGTATATCAGTCTTTTAGACTATACAAGGTGGCGCAAAATTAATCATCCTATCGAAAGATGTTATAATTTTTGCAAATGGCGTCGTACGTCAATCATATTTGACATTTGTGAACTAGACAGCTGCAGTATACAAACATACAAGCAATGGAGCGCCATACTCCACAAAAGCGTGGAATAATTGTGTCGATTTTTTGACCAATAATCGGTCGGTGGTGGTAGCGCAGCGTGAATTTCGACGTCGATTTCCTAATCGTGTCGCGCCAACTGGGCAAACATTCTGGCGCTTAGCTACTCGACTCGAACAGACTGGAACCACAAGAGACCATGCAGGGCGTGGCCGCCACCGGACTGGTCGTTCGGCCTAGAATATCGCGGCTGTGGCTGCCGCTGAGAACGAAGAAACATCAACCAGACGACGGGCCACGCAATTGGGCATCACCAGACGGACCATTCAGCGAAATTTAGTGAAAGACTTACACATGTTCCCATACAAAGTGCAAAAAGTGCATCAGTTAATGCCTCCTGACCGTCAGTCGCGTGTGAATTACTGTCAAGCCATCCTCAATCTCAACAACGAAGAGGACGATTTTGTGTCAAAAATCATCATAAGCGACGAGGCGCATTTCCACTCAAGCGGTTACGTCAATAAGCACTGAAAATCCGCGTGTGATGCACAAAGAGCCATTACATCCACTCAAAGCGACTGTGTGGTGCGGCGTCCACGCGGGAGGAGTGATTGGGCCGTATTTTTTTTAGGACGCCACCGGCAATACGGTCACTGTTACTGGCGAACGCTACAGGGCCATGATAAACGACTTCTTACTGCCGGAATCGGATGAACATGTGGTTTCAGCAAGACGGTGCAACCGCACACACAGCAGGAGCCACAATGGATACTGTGAAGGAAGCGTTTCCTGGTCGCGTAATCTCCCGTTTTGGCGTTTTGGCATGGCCAGCAAGATCGCCCGATTTAACCATCCCAGACTTCTTTCTCTGGGGCTACTTGAAGTTGCGGGTTTATGCCAACAAGCCTGAGACAATCGCAGCCCTTAAGGTGAATTTTCGACAGGAATGCGATCAGTTATCACCGGAAATCTTGCGGAAAGTCATGGAAAATGCGATAAAACGGGCACAAATGTGTATCAACACTGGCGGCAGCTACTTGGCGGATATAATCTTTTCCACTTAACAGAAAAAATATTTAAAAATCCAAATAAAGATTTCCATCACTCAAAATCATTTTTTTTTATTTAGTAAAAAAATAATTCAAAAACAAAATTGGATGATTAATTTTGCGGCACCTTGTACGAAGCTGTGTTTTACAAAAAAAAAAATTCTTTCAGTGACAATACCCGCCCCTGAAATGGCGATGACGGCATTACCACATAATTATATCGTCTGTTTCATCGATAGCCAAGTAGCAGTAGAAATCGAAATTTGTTTGAAATGTTAGCAGCAACAGAGATTACGATTCTATTACTTCCTGTTGTTGCCCAGGCATCAGAACAGAACCGAGAGCTGAAGAGAAAAGGCTCTGCTCGCTTTCAGTAATGTTTCAGCAATGCAAGCTTGAGCAAGACGCATGGAAACAGTCTAAATATGCAGCCACAGTGTCAATCTCAATATGGTGTGTTCCCCCAGGTATTTCGTATTTTAGACCACATGGAGTCCAACCCCTAGCTTCTCGCATCCATTTCGCAAGAGGAGAATGGATCTACGGTTTAAGGGCATATCCTGTAGGCAAATTGTAAAGCTTTCTCATTACAGTTACTACTCTCGTATGTTTGCCAGACATTCGCAAGACGTTGCACTGTGAAAAAAACTTCTTGATGTTTTTCGAACTTCCCGTTCAGTAGTCCAATACACTCGCAACAGAACAGAACAGAAGTATGCACATTCATCTTTCAGCCCATATGCATGCTAGAACGAGAAGGTTATGGACGGTATACATTAAAACCAGTAATCCTGTCAACAATAGTTGCTTGAGGCCTTAAAGTGCTACAGAGGAGACTAGTGTTCTCCAATAGGCATTGCTCCACGAGCAAAGAATACCCCATCCAAATGGGTGTCAGGATGAATCTGCATTAGCTCAAGAGCGACTGTGAAAAATCTATTCTGCTTTAGCAAAGCCATCCAAGGTAACATCCTCTTCAAAGATGCATCTGCGAATGTATATCTACACATGACTGTTTCTATTCTAAATCCAACTTCAAGATAACTTCCAACCTCCTCCAGTTCGTGTATCACATCAAAGTATTTCCTTCTGAGTCCTCCTGCACACCTGAGTCCTCTCCACCCACACAACATTAATTGCTTCGAGTGCATTTTTCACCCTCAGAAAACACAACAATGACAAATTATGCTCGTTGAAATGTTTAAACACTTCTGGAATCCATTTCTCCTTCACACACCCACTCCCTGCATACAACATAGGTATGTACAAAGGTAGGGAAGCAGAAGCACTCCCCCTCCCCCTAGGGAGGGTGTGAGATAAGCTATTAATTAATTACTACTTTTGTTCCTAACTAAATCACCATTCAGACAGTACACGGAGTAGAATAAAATAAATTCCAGCCGACTCTAGGACGCGCACATAAGGCAGCAAGGATTTACGACAAAGCAATGAAATCCTTGCGTGCATTGTTGGCATTTACAACTTTTTTTTTTTTTGTTTCTATTTCAGCTGCTTCTCCTTGGATGGGAATCAGAACACATTCTCCGCGTGCAAATCGCATTGCACGTCTTGCCTAAGTGAATATCTTAAGAAGATTAATGAACACAAATCCAGTGCGTTCGGTTGAATAGCGGAAGTATTAAAGCGAAGCGATATCTAGGCACTACCTGAGGCAAATGGATTGCTCCTTGACGAGGTGGTTGAGTCGATAGTCGGGTGGGAAGATGGATAGTCGGTTCGGAATTAAACGTAAATTGGAAGTGTTTAGAGCTAAATGAGTTGTTTCCTTTTTTTTTAAAGGTTGTGAAACAATTCTGGGAAAAGGAATACTTTGGAGGGGCATACGAGTACCAGGACGGCCATCAAAGAACTCAATTCCGAGAAGTCAATCAATTATATTTCAAAGTAATCGATTCAAATCGGCCTTTCAAGTATCTACCCTTGAGATTGGAAAGCCAATGTTTGTGGTTGCTAATTATGTGAGTACTTGGGCAAGAGGATATCGAATTCCATTAGTCAAGTTTTGAAGATGTGTATTTCGAAATTGTTTAGTATTTGCAGCCTACCCCAGCCACCTATTGAAGTTAATTTCGAAGTGTACATCTGACTTAGAAGTGTTGCAGATTCGGACTGCACAGAAAGCGGGACGATAAAAATGTTGGCTTTGGACCCAAAGCTTCTCCTATTATTATTATTTGTGTGGGGTCATCTTGCACTGCGACCTAATGGTCTATTGCGCCCCCTGCTATTGCCTTGGAGAGGTTCGTTCCCTCGTTAGAGTTCTCCTCGCATCAGAATTGTGTTTGAGGGCCATATCCTCTAGCTTTGCCTTGGCGAGAATAATTCAACTCAGAGCTCTTTCTCCAGACCAGTTTCTTTTAAGAATCTGAGAAGCAGGTCCATGGTTGGCATGTCCTCAGCTGATAATTGGTACTTGCCCAAGTATTTCAGTCTTTTGTGGGTCAGTGCCCCACACGATTCCAGAAGATGCTCCGGAGACCCACTTGACTCGTTGCAGGATCTGCAAAGGTCTTCATTTGTTATTCCTAGTTTCCTTAAATGCTCCCTGAGTTTGCAATGCGTTAGGAAGCCTGTTAGGTTTCGTAGGTTGTTCCTGCTAAGGCATATGCAGGCCTCAAATCTTTTCCAGTTATGGTGTACCAGTAGTTTTTTAGCTTGCCTCAGGCTTGTTGTGTTGCTCCAGGTTCTCGCCCAGTCTTCTTTCTCCATTTTCCAGAACTCTTCGCGGATGGTATGTTTCCCTATTCCGCAGAATTCGCCGCAGGGCCAATGAAGGGTTCTGCAGCTCCTTGTCTTGCCAGTGCGTCTGCTATTTCATTGCCTTTTTTCCAGACATGACCGGGTACCCAGCAGAGATCTACTTCGCCTAATGCCACAACATTTTTAAAATATCGTCCTGCTGTCGTTCATCGGAGATATTCGTCGATATCTGGATGCACCCAATAAAGATTGTACACATCCTCACATGGGACGGGTTACTGCTCTCTCCAGTGCTACACATGAAGCAAATAAGGCTGAAAATAGGATACAGCCTTTTCAGCAGCCAAAGTTTCCCATCAGGTGGGCAATATTTCATCTCTGGTCAGCCCAAAATCTTACTGTGATCGTTTCCTCTTCGACAAAATAAATCAATCCACGCGCGTTCTCGTCCTCGATTCTCGATGCCAAACAGCTGCAATCGAAAGAGACTGCTGAAATCCTTTAGTTTCATTAACAAAAGCTTAAGATTATGGAAATCACTGCCAACAAGCCACAAGCAATGCCTCCTTTTAAGTGCAGGGTTTCACTCGGTGTTCTCACTAAAGAGTGCCCGCGAGCATGGAGCAAATCAAAAAGCTTATAAGGTGGGCAGTACCGGCAGTACTCGAAGTTTGTCGTATTTTGAAAGACAACCCTGCATCGATCCGAACATTGCCATCTTTATTGATAGCTAGGCTGCCATCAGGGCCCAAGCATCGAATACTACATCCTCCAAGCTGGTGGAACAGGGCAAAGAGGAACTCGCTTCGCTAGGGCACCGCTTCAAAATAAGTTTTTTCTGGGTGCCGGGGCACAGCAACATGGAGGGGAATGTACAGGCTGAACCTTGGGCTGAACCCTCGACAGATCTTTTACGAAATGTGTTCACATCCTATTAGGAGCAGTCAAAGGCAGAGTTCTCTTCCACTTTCTATCAGAGGGTAACACCAGGTGGCACGGGTTGCAGAATTGTGACATATTAAGGCTGATGTGGCTCAACTGCAACACAAGATCTACACAACAGAACTCGCACCGACATTACAAGCAACATACGCGTCCAAGTACCGTTTTGTGGAAGGATAGTTACAGAAGATCTTATCCGCCATATTGTGTGAATGCCTGAAACCCTTCGTCAACAACCTGACCGGCCCCTATTAGTGTGGTTTCAGGCCAGGAAAGTCCGCAGTCAATCAAAATTTCAAATTTCGGCAGATCGTGGACAGAACTTAAGAAGTCCAAATCGATACCCACCATCTTTTTCTCGATTTTAAGGCCGATATGACAGCATTTATAGAGACAAACTATACAGAGCCATGTCTAGTTTTGGCATTCCTGCCAAACTCGTTCGTCTGTGCAGGATAACGATGGAGAACGCTTGCTGCTCCATCAAGGTCGGTAATGACCTCACCGAGACTTTCAATGTCAAAAAAGGATTTAGACAAGGTGATGCACTGTCATGTGACTTCTTTAACATCGTACTTGAAATAATTGTGCGAAACTTACAAGTCACCACCGGAGGCACAATCTTTCAAAAGCAACTACTAGCATACGCCGACGACATTGACATAATTGGCAGAACACAGCGGGCTGTCACCGGTGAGCTCGCTATTATTGAAACGGAAGCTGCCAAAATGGGTTTAGGGGTAAATGAGGGCAAAACCTAATATGTGGTGTCAACAAGAAAGGACATATAACATCGACGAATTGGACAGAACGTCATAGTCGACAACTGTAACTTCGAGGTAGTAAAGGACTTTGTCTACCTTGGCTCTGCTATTAACTCTGAAAATAGAATCCAGCAGAATTCAAACGAAGAATAACTCTTGCCAGTCGCTGTTTCTTTGGGGTGAGAAGGCAATTGAGTAGTAAGGCCCCATCTCGAAAGATTAAGGAGACTCTTTATGAGACCTTAATCATCCCAGTCCTGCCATATGACTCTTTCGAAAGCGGATGAAGATATCCTTGGTCGCTTCGAGAGAAAAATTCAACGACGAAATTTACGAGCTGTACAGCGACATCGACCTAGTCAAAAAATTGCGCATCAGTCGCCTAAGATGGATAGGACATGTAGAGCGAATGGACACCAATGCTCCGGCCCTCAGAGTCTTCGAATCTAACCCGGAGGGACAACGCAGTAGACGACGACCTCGCCTAAAGTGGTGCGCACAAGTTGAAGGGGACCTCAACCAACTTTGAGTGCGCAACTGGAGGCAGTTAGCTAAGGACCGGGCTAACTGGAGAGGCTTGTTGGTTGAGGCCCAGGTTCACCCCGAACTGTAGCGTCACCTAAGTAAGGTATAGAAGTTCCAGATCTGATGAGTTCAATTCCCCGAAATATCTCTGAACCATGGCATCCAACAGAGGTGATATCATCTGTAACCTAGAGCTATAACTGAATTTTCTGGGACCAATTCCAAGGATTTGATTGCAGCTTTCCTATCCGAAAAGATGCGGATATCACGTCTTTTCAAGCCAAGATAAGACTTCCTTAATCGGCATTATTTCCGCTTGGAACAAGCTACAATTATTTCGAAGACGGAAAGAGAGGTTGAGATTAAGCCTATTCTGTACCTACATAGACCAGTTAAATCCCAGTTTTACTGACTTGAGTAACCTTTTAGCTCCCAATGAATATATCCTATCCCTGAGAAAATGGCTCAAAACGAATCCTTTTCCCCGGCTACCATACAATCAAACATCGAAAGGCGAATTCAACTGAACTAATAAATAAAATTCCTGAGTGTTACTATGTGTGCTCCTTGAAATATTTTGATTACAATGCGGACTCTCAGTCTGCGCCTTTCATAAGGAATTCCCGGCACCCAACTTTAAACTTAAAGTCCTTCCCAGACATTCCTATAAAAGAAAACAAAAATGTCCTCCCTCGGTACAGTAAATCAAATTCCCTGCCCCCTACCTCTGAACAAACTTCTGTGGTCGTTAATGAAGTGGGATTGTTTGAGGGGGGGGAAACTTTCAAGGCACACAAATGGGGCAACAAATAGGGGAAAAAAAAAGTACCTAAACGTTTCGTCTTCGCCCACGATGACAACAAAACTAAAGCAAACAAAGCAAAAAGGTGTGACAAGTGTCTCTAATTTACGAATGAAATGTATTCTGCAATAAAGCCAAACCTCCTTCTTGGCCAGAAAACCACCAACCACCCCCCTAGGACTTGGTTAGGTTGGCTACCCTCCCTCAGTGTCCTGTCTCCCGGTCTGGAGTAATAATTTACTTGATCTTGATCTTAGGGAGTGAGCTTAGGTTTGATTAAGTATTTACTAGTAATTTAGCTTTCAAATTTTAGGGTTGGTTAGGTGTGGTAGGGGTTGGTTTTAAGGGTTGAATACATTCTCCGTGTGACATTGATGGAGTGACAATTCGTACCATCGGACGACGGTTCGTTAACAAACTAATGGGTGATGTAATTGATGGCCTCTGCTGTGTCTTATCCCCTTGTAACCGGTTACAGTAGGTGGAAGGGGATGAAAACTCACTAAATGCCTGCAAATATTCATTAACAACCATTTCTGTCGACGAAGTCCTTGTAATCTCTCACGTGACATAATGCAAAGTGACATTTTTTCAACCGAGAAATGCCAACATATCCGTACCAACATGGTCCGTTATTGGGCCATTTGGGGCCATTTTGCATGAATTTTTATTCGCTTTCCTATAAAAAATGTAAATTCCACTAAAAAAAAACTATAAAATCGTTCACCTACGCTGAGGATTGCCCGTTTGAACGGAAGTGTCCCTTTGCGCCTGCCATTAAAATAAAATTCCAATTCTCTTGTAATTTCATTGACGGTTTCGTTCATTTATTCCCCCTTCACTAGCATACATACGTCAACTTCCCGCATGCAATTTAAATCCCATAGTGGCAGCATGCAAATCCTTTATAACATAAAAAAAACACAAATACCAATCCACAGGATACCTGTATACTCGTGCTCCGCTTCTGTCATTCCATTCGGGTCATAGACTAAGCTCGAGAGTATTACTTACACTTTTATCAACTGTCAAACAGGAAGAAAAAAAAATGCTTTTAGAGGTTTTCAGGTGTTAGATTGTTTTTTATGGGCGAAGGGTTGGATTTTGTCGCCCCCTTTAAATGTATGCTACGAGGATAATGTTTGCTTTTTTATATTTATTTGTCCGTGAAAAATCAAAGCCGATCAAATGGGGTGTATTTTTGCATTGAATACAGGCTTATGCAAATATTTGGGAAATTGAAAATGTATCTGAACCAGTAAAACTGTCAGGAGATACATCGTTAAAAAAACATGAAGTGTGGACGTCCAAGGGCTTGGGGACTGTGGACAGTTTTATAACTTTTTTCTATAGATTTCCCGTTATTTTAAAATGTAATGTGAGCTTCTCAGTTTAGCTTTAGAAACGTCTATGGTTATGGTCATGGTGGAGGGACGCGCACCTGTAGAGGTGCTTTCACGGGGGCCAGTTAGTCCATTGTGTTTCCCTGTTAAATAGTGGTACCATAACTGAATTCTATCGGTTGGTTTGGTTGAACCAGCCTGTACTCTTGGCGAAACTCATAATGTTCCCGAGTTGGACTTCCACCAGGTCGTTTAGTTCCTCAAATAGTCTGCTTCCCATTTAGCGGAAGCGACGGATTTGGAGGCTGGGGCAGTCACAAAGCAGGTGTTTGATGGTTTCAGGTAGTCAGATGAGTTGATACCCAGTCCTACGGCCATTGCACCTATCGGACAGTGTCCCGTTAGTACTCCTGTCATTAAGCTGATTTCCTTTTTATTCATTGATAAAAGGCTTTTTCTCCTCTTATCGTTCAGTATTGGCCATAAACTGCGAGATATGACTCCTCTAGTTGTCCAGGAAGAGTTGATCATTTCTCTTGTTTTAAGGTCCATTCTGCTTTTCAGTACACCAATAGGGATGGCTATTGATGTCTGGGTGAAATCCCCATTTAAAGCTGCTCCTTTCCGTGCAAGTTCATCTGCTGCTTCGTTTCCTTCTATATTCCTATGTCCGGGAACCCAACAGAGAGTGACTCCGTGAGTGTTGCATATTCTATTTATAGTTTTCCGCCATGTCGTAACTGTTTTTGATCTAACAGTTTCGCTGTCCAGTGACTTGAGTGCTGCTTGACTATCCACGAAGATTGTTATCCTGGATGGATTTAGTGCCTTAGCGTGTATCGTCTGTGCTGCTTTTTCAATGGCGAAGACTTCGGCTTGGAAGATATCGTTGATATTAAGTGATTCACAGAAAACTCCAGCGCCGGTTCCTATGTCCATTTTAGACCCGTCAGTGTAGAGTTGAAGATCCTGTACAGTGTTGGATTCCCACTCATGTCTTTCGGGAATAAGAATGGAGTATTTCTTATAAAAGTCTGTATATGGTACTACATAGTCTGTTGCCCTTTCGGGATCAATTGATCTATATCTGTGGAGAATAGATTCGTGTCCATAGGAGTTATGCCTCCATGTGCTTGATTGTCTAAGACGGATCGCGCTTTTGGCAGCTGTACTCCGTATGAACTCACCCTGCGGAGGAAGATTTAGCATCACTTCCAGCCCTGCTTGAGGCGTTGATCTCTGTGTTCCAGTTATGCTAACACGTGCTAATCTTTGTACTTTCGTAAGATTGTTCAGGTAGCTAATTTAATCCGTTGCATTCCACCATACAATTGTTCCGTAGGTAAGTATGGGTCTCACAATCGCAGTATACATCCAATGGATTATGGGCAGTCGTAATCCCCATCGTTTACCGAAGGTTTTCTTGCACGAGTAGAAAGCACATAATGCCTTTTTCATCCTTTCTTCTGTGTTTCTTTTCCAAGTGAGCTTCGAATCAAAGATTGTTCCTAGATACTTGGCTTCTGAGGAGAGATTCAGGGAGACTCCGTTTACCTTTGGAAGGTCGAATTCTTCAATTTTCCTCCTTCTAGTGAACAGGACCAGTTCGGTTTTGTTGGGTTTAGCCCTAAACCCATTTAGTGCTGCCCATGAAGATAGTTCTTTCAGTACAGATTCCATAATGTTGCTGATAGTAGGAAGATGTTTCCCACTGATCATAATTTCTACGTCGTCTGCATTACAAACGCCTAGCTTTGGCACGAAGCTTAAGATACATTAAATCTGAGATCCGATTTTTTAATAAAATTTAATGTTGCCTGTCTTTCTTCTGGTGGCCAAAGACGGAGTTGGTGCTGGTGTTTTCTCTGATAGGCTTAACCTAAAGCTCTCCTTCCGTCTTCTAAATCATTGAAAATAATGGCGATCAAAGAAGCCCTATCTTGGTTCAAGAAAAACGTGATATCTGCTAGGGATATCCGCATCTTTTCAGACAGCCAGGCAGCAATCAAATCCCTGGAATCGACCTCTATAAATTCTTTAGTATAGCTCTAGACTGCCGTTCGTCTCTTCTGGAGATGGCTGAGCAGTTCAATATTCACCTGTGTTGTGTGCCGGGGCGTAGAGACATTCCAGGGAATTGTAAGGCCGATGAACTCGCCAAAATAGGAACAACTATACCCATCTTGGCGGACAATGGCACCTTAGGTATTCCAATCGCTACTCGCAAACTAAAACTTAAGCTGGATGCTGTCGAGAGTAAAAATCTACGGTGAACAAATGGATCAACACGTCTAGCGACAAAGCAGATTTGGCCAAAGCTGGATCTAAAACGCTCTAAGAATTTCTCTCAATAGATTGCATATCCGCGCCACAATATGTAGGTGTCATCGCTGGACACTGTCTAATAGGCAAGCCATGCTACAAGGCTAGGCCCCTTTGCGAACGATTTTTGTAGAAGCTGCATGGATGGAGAAGAGGAGGAAACTATTCCTCACCTTCTTTGTTTCTGCCCAGCTCTCTCCCGCAGAAGGAAGCTCCACTTAGGAGCTCCCTAATATAACGATATAGGCGACCTGATGAATATTGACATCAAGAGCCTCCTACGCTTCATAGGAAGAAGTAGGTAGAGAGAAACTTTCCCCATGGTCCACGTGGTCTAAGTGTGCTGGCGACTCCTAGCTGGCAGCCACTTCAACCTAACCTTCCTCTGGTGGCACATGACAATTAGAGAAATTCTCTGAAATATGGTTGAGAATATTCCTTGTGATCAGGTCGACCTCTTAGGATTGCCCTCCAGCTTCCTAGATCTAGAAATATTCAGCATGGTTTCCGACTTCATGTCGAAATCACTTTGTTTCAGCAAGATGTTCAAGACTGAGATCCCTTGACATGACCCATGGACCACTGACGGACCGCTGCTCGATCTCCAAGAACACATGTGGCGTACAGATGAATAAAAAATGGATTTTGGCGTTGGTCCTGAGGTATGTGGACCTAATTGTTTCTTTTTCAGGCCGAGCTTTCGTCGGCATCAGCCTAAACTCAGGCATTGCAGGTGCCACCATCCATATACTCACGGACGGTCATGAGGCGCTCGAATCTCTGAGCTTCCACTTCAAATCAGGCTTATGCTGTTCTGATAATCTGCAAAGATTGGCATTAGGCGACAAAGTAAAGCCTTGGTGGATACCTGGTCATATAGACATTGAAGTCAACGAATCTGCAGATTTGCTTGTCAGGAAACGGTTCTCCAATTTTGCTTTCAGAGCTGGTAAAGCAATACGTGCACAACCTCTATTGGAACAAAATTCAAGGACTCAGACCCTCTTCCATAATAATTCAAGAAATTTCCTCAAATTTAGCAGAGACGACATAAGAAGGTTTGTTAACTTCCTTTCTAGTCACTGTCAGCTCAAGCACCACGTCCACAAAATGAACACCACTAAAGATACCAACTACCGCGTCTATGTAGAAGAGGACGAAACCGCAAATACATACTGTGTGACTGTGTGGCCCTGAATAATGTTAGGAAAGCACGTCCATAGGTAGAGTATTTCTCAAAAAGATCCAGGAACTTCTCTCCAGCAGTAGCCTTGCCTTACCTTATGCTGCTGGTATAAGCTGACACATGGCACAAAAGATCTTTCTGGTAGCAGAGCCCTTACGCCCATTGGTGGAGCCATAAGGCTGACTTTTGTGGATAATGTCACCTTCTTTTGGTACCTGCTAGATAACTATCTGATAGCGAAGTAACGATGAGTGTATGTCAGGTTCAACTGAACGTGTGCAGCTCAACATTTGAACTCGTATAAGCATGTCCAGGTGAACTGTAGTACCTTTGTTATAAACCGAAGAAGGCATCTTCTGTTCGCTTGATTGGCTGTATTGCATCTCAGAAATCCAGCAAGATTCGTTGGAAGGAGGACGTCCGGCTGAAAAATTCTCTCAACGGGATCAATACTCTGGCATATTCGGAGCACAGTCACTGAGGACTTTTATAGCTGAATCGAGGTCGTGGAGATGGTGGCGGATAAACGAAGCACTATGGATAGCTCAAAATAATTCCAGAATCTGAAAGACTCTAACTAAAGTCGAAGTGAAACGACTTACAAAGGACTATGGCGATGAGCAAGTTCACGACGAGAACTCACACTTTCTCTGACCAGGCCTGAATCACTTAAGATCTAGATTTCGTCTCATAGAAAGGCTCCCTGAATATTTGCCCTAGAATCAAAAAGACTCGTTAAGGCTCTCTCCCCTTAGACTATATTTGTTTCAACCAACTCCTGAAGCAGCCAACAATTGAGCTGGCTGCAGGAACTTGTTGGCTGAGGTCTAGGTCCTCCCCAATCTGCAAGCATGTAAGTAAGTAGATTTCCCAGATAAACTAGCTTTATTCGATCTCTACTACGAGAAGCGAGCCTTTAAGCCACCAAAGGATGCCATCTAGTTACTATTTTTGGGCGTGTGCTTCTAATATCGATCCTAACCGCGAGTAATATTGATATACACCAGCAGGAAGTGCACTTTCTTCCTATCACGTTTGCCTTTATAGCAAAGGAAATCTAAACCGTCAAAGCGTTGACCAAAGGAGTCCTCGAGAGTCAGCCAAAACCAGTCCCTAATTGTCTGTTTAATCTTAAATTTCCCTACATTAGCCGCCCGTAAAAGCTTGACAAGTAATTGTGAACAATTCGCACACCACTGACCAAGCGTAGTCCGTAGCATGTTGGACATTAATCATTAGCCATTAAGGGAACTTAAAAGTGAAGCCAACACGAGCTCCCTCTCCTTTTCACCCTAACAACCGAACCGAACTGAACCGAACTGAACCAAACTCCTGGGAGCAACTCAAAGGCCCACCTCTACCATCATTCATATACCCAATCAACGACAAGGCTTTGCTTTTAGTCGTCGGCATCATTTCAAGTCCCTGCCAACCACTTGTACTGCAATTTATTTCAACAGCATGCATATCCTTTCAGAAATTAATTGTCCGGCAAATGTGAAATTTCCATATCATTACTGGAACGGAGTGGGGGTAGCAGAAGCGTTTGCGGGAAATTGCCCCACTGCCCCAGTAGCCCGATACACTTTTACGCGTGTATTTGCACTTTTCTCTAACCGACAGGAGGCAGGATGTCGGCTTCAGCTGGCATATCGTACTCTGCACGCAGGAAGCCATTTAAAAGGCTGAATTCATGAAAACGAGCCAAATGTACACAAACCAGATTTACACATACCGGTGAAGCGCAAAAATGTACTACGTGCCTGAAGGACGACAGGACGAATAAATATTTTTCCATTGCGCGTTATTGTTTAAGTTTTATTTATTTGTGGGGAGCGGTGGGGGGCGAATACTTACTTTTTTTTCATTTAGTTGGAACGAGTGTTAAGGGCTGTTCGTGAAATATGACAAATGGAAAGGGTTGGACATATTTGCATTCCGATCATGATACACACGTGTGCTATTTAATTAAATTGAACCTTGAAGAGCTGCTCGACAACATAGGTAGCAGGGTGGTTCCCAAGGATACTTTTTCCCGAAAGATTAGAGAAATTAGGACTAAAAGTTGAGCAAAAGAAATTAAATGTTTATAGGTATCCGTGCGAGCGTGATTTTGCCATGCAAATGCATATGGGGAGTGACGCAGAAGGCAACTCTTGATGAAAAGAAGAAGAATGTGGCTCTTAGGAATGATTCAAGGGAGGAAACCTAGACTGTGCTCCATCCAAGATACGTACATACGCACATATGTACATGTGCAGTGCAGTCCCTCGGTCAGGTACACGAGAATCAACGCTATCGCTAAAGTACACAAATGCAGGACTCCTTCCACCCCCACACATCCAGTCAGTGGTTTATGATAGAAATGCGTTGAGTAGTAGTGGCATGACAGAATCAAGTGCAGTCAAGGACCTGCGGCTCCAACCATCGCTCTAAGCTAAACTCTCGGAACCTGCACATTGTACGACACTTCGTCGAGATGTTGCCTGAGTCAAAGGAATGAACGAGGAAGGTAGATAAAGGACGTTTAGAGAATCCGTGGCGTTGCTAAGAATTGCTACTGATTGCGGTGACGACAAAATTGGTGGAGATGGCCAAATTTTGCAGTCGCAGTATGACTCTGGAATTTCTGGAAGAATTTTTAGCGGTTTATGTGCAAATTTCCCGGCAGCGAATGGCAATGATGATGTCCACGTCAACTGTGAGAGCGTAGGCGGAGGTACATAGGAAGAGGACATTGAGGAGTACATCTTGGAGATGAGAAGGATTTCATCTCAATGTTGTGTACAAGGAAGTTGGTTGTTTAAATACCTCGTGCAGTGCATACAGAATGAGGAGGGTACTCTGGAAAGATTCCGATGGATAGTGAGACTAAGGACCAGAAATCGGTAGATGGAGAGAAAGCTATGTGAAACGGCGGGAGAAAGGAAGCGAAGCCTGGTGATCTGTTGGAGCACTGAAAGACCGTCTGGTACCTAGTACTCAGGGTGAATCTATAGAGATGTGATGAAAACCGACGCAAGTGACAATGGCATTGAGTACGTAACAGCTGCCGCTACAGTAAATGGACATTGAATTGCGAAGTTACTGGGTATCTCTATCCAGGTGCTGGAGCTTTGAGATATACGTCGTTTCTGATCAGAGATAATGGGATCAGTGGTAAGCACTGTTCTACTTTGGTCAAGACAAAACAGCTTACGTCTCAGTGTAACGTCGCAAAGGTGTCAGAGAGAAGTCAGCCGTATTCACTGGTTTTTGGGGGCAACTTTTAGACCATTTGCAAGTCAGGACAAAGTAACGATTTGCATCATTGACAGATGCAGTCCAGGTGGCGTGAATGGTAGAAAAGACGTACGCGAAGGCGACGACGGAAATCGGAAACACAAACAGGGAGCAGTTGCAGGAGGTAAAAGACATCGTGTGCATGGAGAGAGGAAATGACGAAACCTTAGGAAAAGACGATATCATTATCCGCTGCCGTCAGAGAGACATGATACAATCCTGTGTCTTTGGCTAAGGAAGGTGCTGATGTTGACGACACTATGAATTACGTTGACGAACCACTGTCACTCTGATTGTGAGAAGACGGTTATTAAAGGAAGCCCGGGCTATCTCGTCTGGGATACATACGCATTCGCAACAGTCAGCTGAGAATATGCCCGGAGTTACTTGCCGAGTAGTTAGCACGAGAGAACTCTCAATGAAGTGCATATAAATTCTTATTAATTGTCATATCCTGCGTAGGTATTTGAATCATGGAACCTTATTAGGCAGGCGCACTTCCCATGTCATTATTCCTTTGGCAGATTTCATCAGAATGTCGTAGGAAGACCCTTCTACGAGGATCTGTACAGGCAAGTTCATCAGTCAATGCGGATGGTAAAACTTGCTAAAGCAGTCTACCTTTTATCTTTTTTCTCCATTTTGCATAAAAGTACAACGGTTAGTTCCAAGGGTCATACCCATGCAAACGGAAAGTCAGTCTGTTGGTAACCCGTCATTGTATCCAAAGCTCTTGGGAGCTGTGGTGCGCACTTAGAACATCGATGCGCCCAAAAGCTGTGTTCGATTCAAGGATGTATCCTTGGAAATACTCCCTGAATCGTTAACGTTGGCAAGCTCTTTCTACCCCTGTTGCCAGACTTTCGTCTGGTAGGTGGAAATATCCGAAAAATTTGTTGGATTCCATCCTACTAGAACCACCACTACATGCCCCTTTTTTCTCCTAACCCTACGGGCATTTTATCACGAGAGAGGTCTTAGCTTTATGTAGGTATAACTGGTTTGCAGTCGTCTGCGCTATACTAGCCGTTTCTTGATTACGATGGGCACGTGTCAAGCTTTGTTAACATTTTATCACGTGCAGCATTCTAATTGCCCAGAGTGAGGGTCTTTTCCTTCAGCTGACGTCTATAAATACGGTCCCTAGCATGCAAAGTGGTTTTGTACGATGAAGGATCTTGACACTGATGGGCTGATATTAATAATTGATCGACTGTCCTTGGGTGGCTGGTGGGCTTGAGCTGCTAATGTATCGTCAGTTCCTCCCCAAGACAGTCGTTAAAGATTGACGCCCTCCCTTGTAGGATTTGGTTCATGAAACTCTTTTTTCTCATTTTCTTTAGCATCTGCTTAACATGGTATCTATAAGCTCGAAAAAGTGAGCAAAGAGATCAACGCAACGCTGACATTCACTAAGCGATTAAGGGTGTAAAGGTTCCTCAAAGAGAAATAAATTGCTCCCTCGACTAACACAAGGACTTTCGATTGAAAATTTCAATTTCTAACGATCCTAAATCTGCTAATAAAAGCACAGATCCCCGACCTTAGACTCATACAAATTGACGAAGGTCCTTGCCCATACCCGAGCGCCATCCATGAATTGACACACCTGAGTCCACATTTCTACCCTATTCTTGTAAATTATTGGCTCAAAATATGAAATCATTCCGTGGAAATTGTCATCGTTCAACACGTAACAAGCGCTATCACATCTCCAACTCAATGAATTCCTCTGAGTTTACGAGAAAGGTAAATCAAATTGAATTACTTCCGTGGGCGGCAGCGGCGGCGAAGGCGAAGGCAATGACTGTCTACGGCGATACCTTGTCGCTGGCGATGTGACGTGATATTGGGACAAGAAAATTCTTCTCGTCATCATACCCGCAATGGGACACACGGGCACGACCAGCAGACAAGCAGAATGCTTATGATTTTTTTTTTGTATCTATCGAATAACCGAGGCGATCCCATAAGTTGCCAGCACGTCCCAGAGATATCAATAGCTGTGAGGGATGAACACATAGCAACGGAACACCGAGCAGGTTGAGGAGATACATTTACCCAAAAAACAGCAAACATTATTTACTACTACGGATGTGGATGCGGATGTTGATGGCGATGGCGATGGAGATACCGACAGCGATAGCGATGGAGATGGCTATGATGGCCTTGGTGGTGCTGATACCTTTTGTAGTGTCAATCAGTGTCAACAGTTTATTTCGCAACAATATGAAGTATTTGCTCTGCTGAATCATGCTCAGATAGGCACCACTTTCACATTTACGAGAGTGTATCCTTTCGAAGTGGAATCAATCGGTACACATACACACGCTGATGTGATAATTGACCAAACGTGATGACATCTGCAGCATACACAAGCAAGGACGAGCAAAAATTAAAATTTTCTCAGTGACGGCATCGACAGGCCTTGGATGGATGGATGGGTGATTCACAAGAGTGATGGGCAGAAGGAACGGAAATCAATTAGCAGAGCATGAAGAGGACACTTTCCTGCAAAGTGTAGGTGAAGAGCAGAAGGAAAATTTTATTCAATTTGTTTCACGAAAACAGGCAGGCATCTGTTCATCATCTATCTACGACTTGTTGTTGGATACTTTTTGTTCGTTGAGATAGGAGAAATGAGATTTTCGCTATCCTTATGAAAAGCAAATCCAACAATCTCATCAGAGATTCCACTCCAAAGCGTGACAAGGAAGTACTTAGATCTTGAGTTGTCCTTTCGTTGTTTTTTTTTTTTTTTTTGTCTATAAAATTGCATCCTGCTGGGTGCAATGTCATTTTAGCTTAAGTGAGGTCTTGCTGTCTGAGTGGGCTACTGCTTTGAGTATCCTTTGGATAATCCTTTAGATCAAGATTGGTTCAAATGGAAACCGGTATTCTTTTTGAAAATGTCATTCATTTCATTTCACGGGTCAAAAGTCGATGGAAAGTATCCAAGTGGGTACAGCTGCATCGGATACCGTAAATGTGCATGTATTCGGAGTATTCTAGGAGCAGTTGGTATGGTACATCCTTTTATAATCATAGAACAAAATGATGATGTTGTTGTTCTACTTTTATTTTTGAAAGGAAGCTCATAACACAAAATGTTTAAGGCAGACTTAGAGAAAGGAGTTGAGAGAAAGGTACTCCAAGCAACTCCGCAATCTGTTGGTTGAGGAGTCAATGTACTCTAGTGCATGCTTTACTTCCTTGCAGGAGTCGACAGTAATTTTACCTAAATAAGTATGTCTTCCGACAATTTGGTGGTGGTTGCATGACTACATTTTAGTTCAGGATTGACGACGTTATGAACGGCGCAGTAGCTGAAATTTAAGTACATATTATGAACAAGCCACATGTCGGTTTTAAATGTTAATGAGGCTGAAAACCTTGATTTTCCTCGACAATACAGGATGCGGAGGACTATTTATAAAAAAGGAAATGCTCAGAAAAGAAAACCTAGTTTGTCTGTAGCACATATTTATCCAATAAAACCACCATGAGCGTCGATTACAGCCTCAATTTGTGACCGGAAATGCATGGTCCATGTTGACGTTGGCCATCACTTAAAACCAAACATTCCTATGAGCTTAAACAGTGTTGTGGAGATGTTTGTTGGTCTTTAAACGAGACCCTACAAAAGGTATTCCAATGAATTAAGATCTGTTGAGTTAGCTGGCTAGAGCTTGGTAGCATATCCGGTCAAGTAAATTGATTGCCATCCATTCCTGAGCGCAGAATTCCGCTGTAACACAAATAGTCTTCCTTCCCTCACATTGTCTATCCAAGGTCTAACAACTGAATCTTGGACATCATCATATCCGACAGCATTTGCTCGACGTCCTAGTGGGGAAAAGAAGGGAGGTACAACATGACCACAGGACCATCGCATCGCACTGACTAGAAACTTGGAACGCATCACATGGGGGACATCTGAATCTTTGTGCACACACAGCAATCTATCATGCCATCACATTTACCTTCCTGTCCTGGCGAAATTCTTTTTATTAGAAAACAACCAGAGGAAGCCTAGATCCTCCGGATATTTCAACTTCCTTGAAAGGCACAGCCTGTTTTTTGTTTTTTTGTTTTTTCTGACATAAACTATCCATTTCTCATGGTATAGGACTTATTTTAAGCGATTTTTATGAACCCCACAACGAATTAGTCGCTCAGACACTTGAAGGTTCCTTCCAATTAATTTCATCGACATTCTAGGATCCTAGTGAATGCAATGCTGCGAATATTAAACAAGTCCTGAGCTCTTCTTGCAGTCCGCTCGTATTGAATTTTTTTTATGTTTCAAAACAGGTGATGTCCAACTCGACGCGAAGCTTGTAAACGAACGATTGAGCGACTTTCAAAAAACGTGGTATTTTTTTAAATCACTGTTGTCAGCTGCGTAACTTTTCATTTCTTGTGTAGGCCTTAACTGACATTACAAATACAAATACTTGGTGCAACAGACCGTATGTGGTCCAGGGCGTAGCTTCTCGAGACCATTTGGGTTGTGAGTGTTATATTTCTTCACACAAATGGAAGGGACCTACAGTTTAGAGCCACATCCGAAAGGCAAATTGAGAAGCTTTCTCATGACAGTTATTACTCTCGGGCGTTTGTCAGACATTCGCGAGAGGTGGGACCGTGAAAAAGTTTTGATGTTTTCTAGGATTTGAACGTCTAATCTCCCGCTCAGCGATCCAACGTACTAACCACTTGAGCCACGGCGCCCTTGTCTGACATTGCACCCGGGAAAACCTAAGCATCTGCTATAAATGTGACCGACCCTACGGTAAAAAAAAAATGTCCTCAAATAGGCGGTGAATCTTTGCAGGATATACTAATCTTTGCTCAGCTCTTAACAAGGAGTCAAGCTTAGCTTGTAAGGATATTTGCTTCGTTTTATGTCACCAGAAGGCCGCTGACTTTGCTAAAATCGGTTTCACTATTGCTGAGTACACCCCATAATGTCCTATTGGAACTTAAGCCCAATTCCATCGCCAAGCAGACTTTTTTAGTTCATGAACCGTTTCGGTTAAGAATTTTATATCAACTCTCGTCCCAGATACTTGCTTTCTTTGAAAATTCTATTGATTCTTCAAAGAGGGTGGGGTTCTTGGATTCCATTAATTTTTTTTCCTTGGATGATTGCAACTTGGTGCTTTCCTTGACCCTGACTTTTCTTCTTATCTACAGCTATTGTAAGTGCTCTTTAGAGGGGACCCTGCTACCCTAACTGAAGTGGAGAACTCTACCGTAAAGGCAATGTTCCGCAACTGTGACACAGTTTTACACAGAAACTATGGTCTCAAGCCTACCTAAACTTTTCGCTGAACACTTAGTCTTGCACAAGGTCAACTGGGTGAACTTAAGCAATTCGTAATGAACAGGAAGTCCTATGGACCTCTGCACATCAGATTGCCACAGATCGTTTATGAATGCAACCGTGTCCCGACATTTCTTGTTCATCAATCGGATTTAATGCGTCCTAACAGTTTATCCGTAGAATGAGGGAATGCCGATGGTATGATACTGCAAAACCACGTCGTACAGGGGCTCCTTACGAATGATAAAATACCCACGGGCACGCATAAACGAGCGCCAACGGTTGCGAAAATTGTATGTATGCCATCCTCAAGCTCAGGATTGGATCTGCCCGAAGTCTGGATGGAAGAGATGGAGCCTGCAATTTAAAGAGATATTGAATGCTGATACTCTCGGAAGTTTGTTAGATATTGGCGTGAGGTGGGACAGTGAAAATCGTTCTGCCGTTTTCTGGGATTCGAACTTCAAAGCTCCCCCGGTCAATAGTTCCCTGAGCGACAGGGAACAAAATTGGAACTCGTTGAGAATGCAAGTGTTCCCTAAGCTTGGTCGCAAAAGGTGAACTCCCTGAGTTCTTTTGGGTCCCATGTCACATTCCGATCGTAGGAAATTAAATTCAGACAAAATCTAGAGTATAGCATCCAAAAACAGATGATAATCCTTGTGTCTGTGTTGGCTCTTCTCGCACAGTCCGTCCGTACTTCGGTTGACTTTGACATAATCGTAGATAATTTGACTATCCACGATTAATCGAATGCCTTCGAATATCTCTGAGAACTCTGTGGTATTTCTACAAGTTTCCACATCGAAATTGCATCTGGAGTTTCTTGGTAGGACGAAGGACAAGTGTTGAATCTGAGTTCTCTAGTAGAGTGTTTGGTATTCGTATTGTGTTTGAGGGTTTCCGTCGAATTTAAAAACCCTAACAAAAGGAAAACCTTTCCAGCGTACAACTGTTATAAATGAAGATAACCTATCTGCTAAGCATACCCAAAAAAATTGCAGCACCTCTGTCAGTCCTTCGCATGCTATTCATATGAAAAGGTCACACAAAGGCGCTCCAACAGCACCGAATATGTGTGTCTTTTTCTCCAAATTATAGGCACATTATGTCGGTATAATCATCCAGGATGCTCATGCTCTTACTATGGATTCATCCCTGCTATCCACTATCCAGAGTGCTTATCGATGCTATAGGTATCGTATCTTTGAAAGCTCTTCAATGCATGAGTACACAATTTGTGATGGTAAACCTTAGAAACAAGACAATTGAAAAATGTCAGCGTTGCTCCTGATTTGCAAGTCTGCTTTTTCTTTTCCTTTCCATCCCCACGAATACTTCCACCGCCACGTGTGTGTTTACTGAAGAGTGTAGGAAGGCGGGCTGCCATTGTCATTTAGTATCCATGGAGATACGCGTGGGTTTCTGTACTTCCACCGGAGTACAAGAGCACGTCCTTTAGCTTGCCTGATTTATTTTGGAATTTTATTGTTTGCATGTTTCATGGAATCCTAATACGCGTTTATGCAGCAATCTGCCATTTTTATTTATTTCGGGAACCAAAACTTGTGCAAGGACCCTGTACCAAGCTAGTGTACATGAATGCACTTCGTCTTCCACCGCTCAAGGTCTTTTAACGATATCTACACTTCAAATCGAGTGAGCCACATCCTCATCCTGAACTAGATGGAGAGGTGGACATGTATCAAGCCACCAATTCTTAAAAAATAGAATATAAATGCAACCATGCATGGTTCATGGTATCTAAACACGGTTAGATCCAGTGTGCAAAAAAAATGTGTCGCACCTGCAACAGGGCCAATCAATATTTTCGCTCTATATTCTCCTTTCGACAATATTCGTACCAAGAACACATTCCATTTCTCAATTTCAATTAAAATCAAGCACCAAACTGATAGACGCTCATACGTTTGAGCCAATATTTCTCATGCATAAAAATCCCCAATCAAACTTAGAGGAAAAAAAAAATCCCGACGAGGACATAAATTTCCATGCAATTTAAAACAAAACTACGAGCACCTATGGACATATTTTAGCATACATCATTCGAAAGGACACTGTCCACTTATTGACCTTCCCAATAAGTGGACAGTGTCTGTTATGCAGATTCTTCTATTCCCAAGGCGACATTCAATCTCTGGCGTCTTAATAAGACATAAAATTGTCCACATCCAGAGCAAGAAAAAAAAAGGACGAAAGCGGCAAAGAAAAATGAGTAAACCGATCCTTGCAAGGGACTAACACAGACAATGTATCAGTGTATACCCGGCTCTTTGGTTAAATTTAATTTTATTTCCATTTTATTGCGATGAGGAATATCTTTTCCTTAGATTCGCCTGCAACTTGAGCATGTCAAATGGGATAGAACAATGGAAGGACTTCTTAAGGTGTGTCTTCTATTATCTGCGGTCATGAATAAGAAAAAAATCCAAATCCAGACGAACAAGAAGGACAAAGATAAATCACTTATGTAAATTTATCCAAAGGATACGAATATATCCATTCAACTTCTGAGGTTGACAATAGTGATGGTGATGGTGATGGTGGTTTATGGTAGGGGGTCACCCCCGTTGGTGGGACTGCAAATTATTCACTTTTTTGGTTTTTTCTTGAGGCTGTCGGAATTGTTTTTCAATGAACAAAATATTTAATTCAGGACATTAAGGGATTGGGCTAAGGAATTCTAGCCCGCAGACAGGAAAAGGCTTATGAATAAAATAAAAGCGAAGGTGTCCTTGAGATGAGCCTTTGAGACGGATTATGTTTCACTG
This sequence comes from Blera fallax, assembly GCA_946965025.1. Lineage (NCBI taxonomy): Eukaryota > Metazoa > Arthropoda > Insecta > Diptera > Syrphidae > Blera > Blera fallax. The sequence goes on from OX337247.1 coordinate 61,005,880, forward strand.
AAGCCAGCGAAAATGAGGCATTTTTTTTGCAATCTTGAGAAAATACCACTATTTGCCTTAATTCTGGAAGCGAAAAGCTGCGAAAAGGTCGGTATCGGGCCAGAATTTTTCGCCTTGAGCATTCTAAACCTTGAAGAGACTGACTGTTGGAGCTTACGGCTGTCTACTGGTGCACTCAGACTCAACTTCGGATCTATTGTACTTATTCATGCAGACACCTTTCTTTATTAATTTCTTCCTGACTTTGCAGCAAGATGAGAAGGGATTACAGCTTAGATGGTCAGCACACATCACTACGGCCCCAAGGATCTTCCTTTGAAGCTGACCTGGTGCGAGTAAAGACCACGTAACAACAAAGGAAATTTTCCGCTTATCACAATCTTCTCCACATGCAGCGCACATGGTTGTGTCGTATTAACACAAAACGTTCGCATTCTTGGCCAACCGATGTGGCCTTCAAGTCATCTGCAGTGAGATTTGGCTGAGGGACTAAAGAAAAGCCGCGGATTTTTCGGAGATATTCGGCCGTATCCACTTGGTCTATCTGCATCCAGGAGAGCCATACCAGGAGGGCCGTGCCACCGACTATTGTGCCCAAGAGAAACCCAGTCTTCGATGGAATTACTGATCACAGATACAGGCAAAGCCTGTGATTTGCTGGTTCTTCTGAGCCATGTCTGGCAAGTTCATCTCGGTGCGTTCCAGGGCGATCTTACACCCAGATAAGATGAAAGGCAGCTGAGCTTCCGCCAAGATTAAGAGAGATCTTGACTTTCTACACAATTTTGGAAGTGGTAAAATGGTTAAGTAGCGCGTTGAGTGGAGCTTGGTTATAGCTCCAAGGGCATATGCTCCTTCCTATCCACGTTTCCTTCACAAGAAAGTACATGGCCATTAGGGTTACATAGATCTCCGATTGAGACACCAGCGCACATTGACCACTCTCTACGAAAACACCAGAACCGGATTCTTGTCAAGTTTTGTAGCCACCCGTGAAGATACGATGGTGAAAGTCGACTGTGCAGGTGTGCTGCAATTGGACGTCCGTCGCCATTGCATCAGAGAGCACATCCATTATACTGTGGTCGCAGGATATTCCCCCCACAAGACTGTAGAAGCTTCACAAGTCCAAGTGGTAACAAGAACTGACTCTCTTTAGACTAGATGGCTTTCAGAGTACAGCCCATTACATAAATATAGAGGAGCGGAGGTTGGGCAAGGTATTTAGAGCAGAGCCAGGTTTGTCAGAGAAGGACGTTATGCAGCCACGAAAAGTCTTTCTTTGGAACGTATTTACGAGAAACCTGATTCCAGCACACAAGCGACGCATATGCGAGGATTGGCCTTGCCATTGTTGTATATATGTACATAGGTAGATAAAAAGGGTCCTTTTCGGCCATAAGCCACAGTCTTGCCAAGGGCACATGGATGTGGCCAGAAGGCCGGCAATATGATCTTTATCGAAGGCGGATGAATTTATCTTCTTCACAATCTATTCGGTTCCACTTACCTTGACGAGCTTTGAAGAAGAAAATTCAACGCAAGTTATACAGCGTCATCAACATTTGAGAAGACTAGAACACGTAGAGCAAATTGGCACTAGTGCTCCGGCCCGCAGAGTCTTTAAATCTCACCCGGAGAGACAACGAAGAAGAAGAAATTCTCGCGTAAAGTAGCGCGCATAAGTGGTGTGGATTCTCAACCAATTTGGAGTGCGTAACTTATAGGTTGAGATCCAGATTCGCCCAAAACTGTGATACCAACTCAGACTTCATAGCAATTATGGCAATTCAAACCCTGTGAACCGTTGACTTGAAGTAAAAGGACGGATACTGTTGATCCCCCTAGTCTTAGATCACTAGCTTAGTATGCTAGATGTGGGTGCCTTTTGGTTTATCTATGAACATTCCTTGTGAGTCCCAAAACACTGTTCCCATGATCTTTCCAAACAATGGCAAGATCTTAAATTCATTGGGGACTGGAACTCCCCTTTTGCATCACTGCTTTTGACTCAGAGTCATAATGAACCCGAATTCCATCTCCAGCAACAATTTTGTTGATAACCTCTTTTGAATTGTCGACACATAGCTCCAAAAATTCTCGAAGGATTACATGACAACAACAAAATAATTCTAGCCCCACACGCATTCCCACACCACATTCGATTCCTTCAAAGGTAATGACCTCTCCATCAGAAGCCAAAAACACAAATAATTCCCACCACTCAGACATCTGTCAAATAAACCGGAACTGAAAAACTAGATGCTCATCGGCACTGGAAATAATTAATGTCTGGTGTCGGCATCGCCTCCTGTTTTGTTCAAACACAAGTTAATGCTCGTTCAACCGCAATACAACATCAATGAACAAAAACACCTGACCTACCAATATATAGCAAACAAAACAGGACCAGTAGTATCTCTAATCCCATTATGTCATTATTTTAAATGTTATCCTAACCATTACCGAACCGGTGTTTTGCCATATTGACATAACCGGGAAAAAAAGCCAAAAAAAAAAAAACAGCTTGTGAGTCCTCAACGAACCGCATTCAATTCAATTTGTCGACAGTTGCTGTTTCAGCCGAAATGTTTTCATTTATCTAACGGGAAATAGTTTGCAAATACCGAACTTACTAAACAGGATGATTTATGCCCTTGATATTGGGACGATGTGGACCGGAAAGACTCATTCATTCGACTATGCTATGTCACATCCGAGATAACATTACAATCGTCATGCGTATACCAGACTAATCAATCAATGTCCTCGTGTGTGGTATTTCGCGTATCCTTCTCTCCACATCAATGATATTCAATCAATGCAACTCCCGTAGTGGATGGTATGACAATTTCATTTATTAACCAATCGGCGCGTAGTGGATTGACGTTTGATTTGGTTCCGCTGTGATGATGATTTGTCCATCATTTTTCCTTTTTTTACCGTTGGAGTGGGGCGAAGCCTAGACGTTCTATTGAGGTACTTCGACCTTCAGAGTGATCTTTTGTACCATCCCCTATGGCAAGACATTTCTCATAGCTGTAGATAGACAATCACAATCTGTGGCGTTCGCTTTTGCTGTCAGCCAGAAAGTGAAATAGTAGAAACACATTGACACAGTAACAGCATACAGCAACTTTGACAGCTGCCGGGGAAAAACAACCAACGTGATGTCAAAACACATTAGAACAGCACAACAGCACACAGCGAAAATTGACATCTTAGAACTTACTTGTGTATTTGACAAGCAAAAGGTGAAATAAAAAAAAAAATTAAAACGATTGTGCCGTACGACTTTATGCAAAAATTTTGCTTAATAAGCATTGCATTTATGTCGTACATTTCCTCCATTTCTTGTCCTTCGCATCTATGTTCTTATACGATTTTTTTTTCTCTTATGGTATAAGAAAGGATTGTGTCTCACACTTTCGATTAATGTTGCCTCCATTTAGTTGCACTTCCTTGAAACAAATAACCAAACAAATTCTTTTGTTTACATTTGAGGTGGCAGATATAAATTATTTTCAGGTTGGGAGGTCTGAAAAATTGAGTAGCAAAGGTTGGTTGCATTTGAACAGCAACAGCGAACTTAGAACTTTAGGTCTAAAGCTGAAGTTGCTGTTGCTGTTGCTGTACTAATGGTGTTCTGTTCCATTGAAAAGCATTGGTTCTAAAATTTTCGCTGCGGCTGCCAAAGTTGCTGTCAATGTGTTTCTACTAAAAGAAACCTTTCAGTACAAAGAACAAAATTATTTAGCTTTCAGCTCTTTTAAAAGTAGACTTTAGGCTGCCTTTACAAAGCTTTGCAGTACATTTGAATCCTGTCCATTCAATAAATCTATAATTTCCTGTTCAGATAGAGCATTCTTCCACCAGTGAGCTCCCATTATCTCATTTAGAGCCAGGCATGTCCTTTATCGAAGATTGCATGGGGTACAGTCTATGGTCGGATCGACGCGGTTGGTAGTTTAGACGAATAAGTTTTCCTCTAAATTAAAATATCGTGGAGATATAGTTAATTCACCGAGGTCTTCCTGAAGTGTTTCTGGTTTCACTTGCCTTGTCTGAGAAGAACCGGGACATAGAAGCCTTAATTTTGAACAGCAGAATTAGGAATGTACCTTTGCAAGATGTTGTACTTCCCTCCAATAGCAAAACATTGCATTAGTGTCCAAGTCTTGACTATTCCCTAAAGAACTGGAGATTTTGTTGTGGTAGCTGCCTTACATCAATTTTGGGAAGCCGGTAGGGAGGTAGCGCCATTAGGTTCATAGTAGAATTGAAGTGCAACCCTAGCGTAAGAGCATATAGAAGTGTTAGACCTGTTTCAAGATAGAGTATGTGGGTGCGTTTCCTGGCAGCCTTAAGACTTTTTTGCTTAAAACAACTTAATAATTTCTCCACTACTTCATACTGAAAAACACCCAAATCTGCGCCGCATAACTCAGCATGGACCTCACAACCGCTTCAAAAATTTAGAGCGATGTTTTTCGTAGGATGCCTTTCCGATTAAAAGACGAGTTTGGAAGGATAGATTTGGTGTTATTAGGACACGAAGATACTTACATTCGTTCACTCTCTCCAGTTTCTTGTTACTACAGATCTGCCTCTCTTGCCTTGTACCTTCCTCTTCTGATTCGGAAAACCATTATCTTCGATTTATCTGCACTTACTTCCACATTCCGTAACCTATTTATCATAATAGGCAACATATTTGGGGTGTTTGCCAAAATCACGATATCGATCATGTAGAGAAGAAGCTTGATATTGATTCCGTTGATTAGAATACCTCCGGTAAGAAATGTAGTGAGCCTGTCCAAGAAGATTAAGAGCCATGGGGAACTAAGAAGACAGCCTTGTTTTACACCGGCTTTCGACATTTCGAAACTGTTTGTTTCACATTTTATTTACCTCCCACACCGCCCTTTTGTTCTCCTCGTAAGGACTTCAGACTTCCTTCAGTGCTTTCATGGACATATCCAAGTTGCTCAATTTGTAAAAAAGGGCATTTCAATCAATTAAGACGAAAACGGCCCTAAAATCAATTTGGTTCTTCCATTAAACAATGTTCTCCTTCTTCTTCTTTTTTTGATAAAAGGAGCAACCAAATCCCAGAAGCACTCAGACTCTGTACGGTCCATTGTACTACCAGGCAGCAACACTTTTTTTTTTTGGTGTAGTAGTTGGAAAAGCTTAGAGTACTCTGTTGTGCTTGGAAGCTGTGATTTCTGTTCCCTAAGCGTAGTTTGAACTTTCACCAGCCAGGTCACAAGCAAACACAGTACTTACCAATCCGTGGGCAGCACTCATTCAATAATGTTAGACCGATGGATTCGTACATATACAGATGCACATCTGGTAATTTTTATGGAACCAGTCAGAAACTCCGGCTCCAAATTCAAAACCTGCGAGTCCTCTACTCTTGCATTAAGTTTTCCACCTACCTGATTTGTGCAGTCTGCCCGGAACTAAATATGCGGCGGTTTCGTTTCTTTCAAGGTACATCTCGCATAAACCCGGACCCCAAGTCCTAAGGTTCTCGGTATTCGATTACAGAAGTAAGTTTCGTGACGAGCTCTGTAATAGTTCTCAAGTCAATTTTGGGGAGGTTAAGTAGGAAGTTCATTTTGGTCCCGTTTGCATAGACTTTGAGTGGAGGAGGAAATACAACGACGAACTGTACCGGCTATTCGACTTAGCTAGCAGAGTGAAGGTTCAACGACTGAGGTGGCTAGGTCATGTAGAGGACACAAATGCTCTTCAAAACTATTCTCGAGGGACGGCGCAGTAGAGGAAGACCGCGACTCAGGTGGCGCACGCAAGTGGAAAGGACCTCAACCAACTTAGCGTGCGAAACTGGAGGCAGCTGGCTGGAGAAGCTTGTTGGTTGAGGCGCAGGACCACCCCGGAATGTAGTGCCACCTTAAGTAAGTAAGTAGAATCCTAGCTCCGTCCGCACTCAGTTCGCCAATCCACATCTTCGCCTGCCAGCATGCACGAAGCCATCGACAGTAGTCGAGATGCTGTGTTAGTAGTAGCTCAGCCATCGCATGTTTAAATAAGCAAAGGTGCAGCCTACTGATGGCTTTGGACCCACGAAGGGACTCATTGACCGCTCCCTGGCAAGAGTATTTGCTATTTCGCTACCCGGTATCCTGGAATGTGCTGGAACCCAGACCAGCGTCACCGAGTTACATCACTCGAGCTGGTTACGGTTAACAATTGCCTCCTTCACGATGTTTGTAGCAAAGTAGGGTGTTTGCTTGTGACCTGGCCGGTGTAAGTCCAAGCTTCGCCAGGAGAACAGCAATGGTAGACACCAAAGGAGTCCCTGCCTGGATGTACAATGGACAGTGTATGGTCTGTGTTTGGTTGCCCTTTAAAAAAAAAAAAAACTGTAGCAATCACATAAGTAGGGCACGTGAAAAAGTTTTAGTCTGCTACGAGCTATGGCGGGAATAATATGCTCGGCAGTGCCAGATTGCCAAGTGCCCCTTAATTTTCCTTACAATCTTGGCAATAAACTACACAAAATTAAGAAAATAAAACTCCGTCCCATTTCGATATGCGCAAATATATGTTTCATTTTTTTTTATTTAATACTTTCTCTGGTATAATTTTTTTTTTTTCATTTTTAATGTATAATACAATAGTTATTTGTTTTTTGTTTTTTTTTTTTTATTTATATTAATTGCTAGAACTACAGCTAAAAGATAAATGTGAAGTTTTTCTTTTTGCTTAAATTTTCATCGGTAAAACATTATTTTTTTCTTTTAAATATTTTCTGTACTTTTTTTTAGTTTTCTTTTTTTTTTTATACAATCACAATGTTTTGTCAGTAAATTCTGAAATGTATTTGTTTTCTTCTTTCTCCATATTTTGTTCTTTTTTCGAAACTGAGTGTTTTAATTTTTACTATTTTTAAATAACAGTTTTTTTTTCTTAGTTTTGTTATATAATTTTAGATCTTAAATTTCTAAATACTATAGAAGGAGAGAACAACGTTTTTTTTTTCTTTTTATATAAGAAATGAATTTTAGATGCCGGGACTTGATGTCCGTTTGTTTTTTGTTTTTTTTTTTGGAAAAAAAAATTAGCAAATTGAAAAGTGTTTCTTTGATTATTGAGAGATTTTAATTTTATAAATATTTTCTTTTGTTTTTTTTTTAAATATACAATTTTTTGTTGAAAAGATTTTTACTTTGTGCATTAAAGACACACGACAAAAATGATATTTTAAAATTTTTTTTTTCATTTAATTTTCTGTTTTGTTTTGAGGATTTAATTTTTGAAAGTTTAAAGGTAGGCATTTCTATGGGCTTGGGATCATCAATTTGTTGTTAGGTGAAACGATGAACAGGCGAATGGTCAGGGTAGGCTTGGGATGTACTCGAATTGTTACTCTAAAAATCATGTTTGGAGGTAGTGTCAAGAATTTTTCTTTAGTAAGTCCATTTCAGCACACTGCGTAGGTTCCATACTAGAGGTTTTTTTTAGTTTCTTATCACTTTACATAGCATGGTATCGAAGATTTTACCATACTATGTCGCGATAAAATTAGAGAAACAACATGCTCAGGTGACAACAGTATCACACCAAGCCCTGTGGTGTATTGTTTTACCTGGAAACAAGCAAGTGAAGCATACGAAAGACCTTGTACCATGTTGAACCCTTCGCAATTCCTAGAGAACTTTCCCTAAAGCGTGAATTCCAATCAAACACGACCTTTGACGATGTTTAATGGTACAAGCTGATTTCCTCTTCTACCTCCTAAGTGTTTCCTTTTGCAGAGCAAACGCGAGTTGGATAACTAACATCAGTTACGACAGCAGTTGCCTAGTACACAGAGCGTAGGTAAGCGACCTCCAAGCATTTGTAGAGAACTCCATTCAGAAGCAACATGCTCCCGAGCAGCACTGGCATTGGAACAGCTAGAATGAAAAATACGATCCCTCTATGAAAACCAATTCCCTATATGCTAAAGACATAACTCTGATAGGACCTGCATCCAGTTAAGCCGCACGAGTCATGCTTGAGCCGGCAATGGATCTATGACCAGAAAAAGAGCCATAAATCACGGATCGCCAGTCTAAAAGTGGAACGAAGAAATGGGAGAACTACGCAGGAAGTTCCACAAAGCAAGGAGGATTGTACACACATGTTCGGACAACTGCAGATTCCGATGAGCCCCTACAGCTGATCAAAACTGGTCGAACTAAATTTAAAAGAGCCATTCAAGGAAGTAAGAGAAACTGTTTCCTAGAAATGTGTCACGAAGCTGATCATAATCTCTGGTGAAGGGCCTTTAAGGTGGTTATGAAAAAGCTGGCAACCACCGATCCCTACCTGCTTCGAATTCCTTAAGGAAATCATTGATATATGCAACAAATTCGACGATAAGAAAGCATCTGTGCCCAATATGGTATTTAAGACGCATGTATGCTTATTCTTTGATATTTATAATTCCGATAGAAAAAGAAAGAGAACTTTCACAACAACACTACGATTTCCGTAAGGCACGTCTGTTCCACAATAGATGCAATAAAAGCCGTAGCCGAATCATAGGACTGGAAACACGATGAAAGGGAGCCTCCAAGAAATACTGTACTGGGATAACCCTCGATATTAAAAACGCGTTCAACAGTGGAAATTGAAACCAAACCTTACAGCCACTTAGAAATACGAGGGAACCACTACCTTATGCAGCGAATACTCCTATATAATACTGAATGCGGCATGAAGGAATAAAATGTGATTGATAGTGTACCACAAGGATCCATGCTGGGACCACTGCTGAGAAGCATTATGTATGATGGCGTACTGCGATGAGAAGTCGAAAATAGTTGGTACAACAGATTGGCAGTGCAATCGTAAGGATCATCGAAAAATGGCTTACCTCGGCTGGGTTGTCGCTACTGAAACAAAAAACTGATATGGTTCCCATAATCATCAGGAAAATAATCGAGACAGTTTCGTTCACAGTCAACGGCTATATTATCACCTCGAAACCGCACACAAATCCTTGGAATCATGATAGAAGCAGTTTGGATGGCTCTATCCACCTATTCAGAATTCACGAACCAAGGCAGTAATGCAGAAATTACATTACAAGAAAATAAAATTGGACCTTAAGTCCAATAAGACTATATGAATTAGTTGATACGCAAAACTTGATTATTGTTACTTGCGAAGTAGCGAAGCATAATTTGCTGCCCCACGTTTTATTTCCGATTGAACAAAGAGATGTGACTGATCTGGAACTTGTCTATGACATTTTGTAGTGAGAAAGTATCTTCTAGATATGATTCACGACCTTACGTAAGAATACAACTGAAGCCAGAATTTACTAGAATGTTATATGATGAAAGGTTTATTATGGACTCTCCTTTCCAAGAAATAAGTACTCTAGCTATGATGCTTAAAATAGGAAGGAAGTATATGAATACAATAGTAAAATCAATGAAGGATACGGCTGTAGCTGTAGGATCAGTATATGGCAGAGTTTTTCACGTAAGTCATTCAAATCAAGAGTTACGTGAATCATTGGGGCTGGTCAGTCATTAATGCTAACCGTCAAGTTGATGTAAAGCCATTATTAAAGACATACCTAGGTGATACGCATACTGAAAATCCAAGTAATTATGATGGGTACCAGTCACCAATCTTCGGCTTGGAAGCTAGAATGTTAACAGTTCGTTATTCATTATTGAATGAACAGTATTATACACCAATGCATCTTGTAAATGAAGCAAGATTGTACGAAACGGAGTAAATAACGATTAGCGGTGAGACATCTCTAAAAGCGACAACGGCTAAGAGCACTGTACGAGTGCCAAAGCCATTTAAAAGTTCCGTAAGGATTATAAATGCTTACTTAGTCCCATCAGCAATGACAATGCTGATCAAATTGAGCCATTGAATATATGTGCTCCATATTTATTTGGAACGACGTCCAATGCATTGGTCGCTGACATGATGAATACTGAAATACGTGAGAAAATGCTTATGGATCCAAAGGATGCTTTAGTCATCGCTAAACGGATGTATATCACAACATGCTAAATATAATGAAAACTTTTATGATGATAAAATAACAATAACGCGAATATTATATACTAGCGATCCAGTTAGACGTAATGAAATACACAGGTCATCAGGTCAAGTGGCCAATCTATTGGACTGCTACCGAAATCAAATCAAAGCTTGTGAGATGCTGTCGCGAAGAACTTAGGGTTCTTGGATTACAGCACAAGGTATCGCTCTGCTGGGTTCCTGGACACGAGGGTATCCCAGGCAATGAAAAAGCTGATGAACTAGCAAGGAAAGGTTCAACAGATCAAATAGAACCAACTGATCTCTCTGTAAGCATCCCGCCTTGCATGCTCAAGCTTGAAGCAGGGAAATTAGCAAAAAGAGAGGGGAACCTAAGATGGCAGTCCATTGAAACGTGTAACATCACGAAAAAACTATGGCCGTCCTTCGACAGAACAAGAACTGGAAAACTTATACAGAAGAACAGAGGATCCCTTGCTATCCTCGTCGGTACCATCACGGGGCATAATAGTCTGCGATACCACATGAAGAAACTACGCCGGACAGAAGAAGAACTTTGCAGAGGGTGTGGCGACGAGGGAGTTTCTGAGGACACCACCCACTTCCTATGCCATTGTCCTGGACTCTAACACTGCAGAAACAAATTCCTCGGTAAATACTTCTTCCACGACCTTGAAGAGCTCTCTGGCGATCCTACAGATAAGATGCTGAACTTTGCCAAGTCATCAAAGTGGCTTGTACTTGGAAACATGTAAGTTATTAGAATAAGAGTAGTTTAGACATTTACGGGGTTTCAATTGGGCGGAGGGGCACCCTTTCCCTTGCTAATATTGAACGTAATGTGCGGTCACATGAATTGCAGCCGGGTGTCATAAAACGTTTTTTCATATCCAAGAAAATTAGTTAAACCATTCCATATAGTGCTCAATAATCTAGGGCACTATGGTGAGGTAGCACCTATCGAACAATCGACTTTAGATGACTACTACGGGTCATTTGGGCAGACGCATATATTTGCCGCGTATGATGACATCAATATGATTAAGGCCGTGCCTCTACAAGATCTGATGCATATAAATCATCAGTGCTCTTTAGAAAAGAGGCTTTGGACATTCAAAAGACTAACTTTTAAGTCGATTTTAACAATGACACATGAGACTCTTTGTGTAAAGTTCACGACTTGAGCGAACTGCAGAAAAAAATGACCAGGGGGAACTTAAATAACAATCCAGGCCCTGCATGTATTCAAGGCTTAGTCTTCGGTCACCTGTGCCATACACGGCGTCGGCGCTTGAAGCTTACAGAAGGTTTCCAACATCAAATAATGTGCACTAGGAAGACCCTTCTTCGATGACTGTAACGAGATATCACACAGATTTCAATGGGCTTTTGCTGAGCCATATCCCGAGACTCTCTTGAGCCTCGTTTTCCATGAACTCGGCGTCATCCAACTGAGAGGCATCCTGGCATGTTTCCAACTTCGTGACCTCTCAACAGGTTTCTAGAATATTTTAACATAAATACAATGAGCCTGTTTGCAACAATATGGGAAAGAAGATAGGCATAGATAATGTAGAAGGGACGAAAACGTGTGCGTCGGTTCAAAGAGTCTTCATGTCCATATTAGATGAGCGGCAAACTTAATTTTCAAGACTTCGAGTAGACTATTGCGCTATTGAGACAGATGGCTAAATATTTTAAAGGGATACTGGCTAGCGCAGAGGCTATCAACGTACCCAAAGCAATTACAAGACTGCCGGCTGTCATCAAAATTCTAAAAATTCAAAAAGCAAAGCAAGGCAAGGATAGATTGAAAACTGTCCAAAGAGTGATACACGTCTTCATTTAAACGTTACGGTTACTACCTATATATTCACAAACTTTTCTTAAATATTGATTCTACTCACCATGAATCCACGTGAATAGGTGGTACGCCAAGCTATCAATGTTTTAAACTTTAGCAAAAATGCAGTTTGCTGTAATCGTTTGCATTACAGGTCTTCTCAGAACCCATCGACCGGTGTAAGGTTTTCATTCTAATCCACAGAAATGATACATCCGTATACTGATATCCTTACCTCATTTCATTGCAATTCGAATTTCTCTCTCCCGGGCTTTCAAATGGCTTTACTAATGAAATTCTCATCCCCTTCCTTTGTACCTTCAAATCGACTGCACGCCATTAAATTTCACCTCATTTACCTATTCCATCCCATTACCATGACCATTCACCTGAGGACGCCCCCAAAGATCTACGACCCCAACCCAAACCCATTTCTAACATTTTTTTATACTTTTGTAAACGTTTAACTATTCTTTAAGTGTTTTTTTGTAAAAAGATACAAATGTATCTATGTGGCGTCTTCTATTTTACAAGAGAGAGAGATTCAGAAAATTTTACTATTGTGAGAGTGTGCCTGCCTATTGCATGTCTGTTCTGCTGTGTATGAGTGATTGAAATAAGTGAGTGAGTGTGTGTGTTTATGAAAAGTTTAAATGTCTATTCGTTTATCTAGATATCACCCTGCTTATGCAATTTTACATGAAGTACAAAACTAAAAATCTCAAATTCTCATCAACGAACAATCTTATCCCTTAAATAACCTTTCTCCTCTTCATTCTATTCATCCTTCTGCTCCTCCTCTTCATTGCGTTGCTTACTGTGCAGTTCTACTTCGACTACTGTACACCACGTTCATTTCGTTCCGCCTTCACTGCCAATTTACGCGCACTGTCAACCCAATGCCGTGGCATTGGCCTCCTCGGTAGCACTCTGTCGATACCTTAGAAGCTACACTTCCTCGTAGCTGCGACATTGCGGTACAGGTCCGGACCAATTGCCATCGGGTAGGCATTTTGGACGTTCCGGTGGTCCAGATGGGCTATACTCGACAAATCCTGGCCGACACTGAACGCTGAGAAAGTCCCCGGAATCGTAATTGAATTTGAGAGGAGCTATTAAACCGTTTGGTGGATCACCCGGATAGGGGCACTGAGATTTGCCTGCAAAGAGGAATTTATGTGCCTCTGAGTGTCTGTACATCGGAAAGAGGATATCAAATGACCCCCAGTACTTACAGAATGGTGGTGGATGTGACCAAAATCCAGTTTCGGTACAGACGATGCTCGCTTCACCGACCAGTAGGTGGCCTTCGTTGCAGCTGAATGTCACTAAAGCTCCAACAGCATAGCGACGATGACTACTCGAGCCACTGGTTCCACCTATACGACCATTAAGAGGCACGAGAGGTGCTGGACATTGGATGGCTGCGGGAAAGGAGGAGAAAGAAAATCGGAAAATCGAATTAAAAGTCACAAGGATAACACTGATCACTTATTTTCCCGAAAGCGGGTACCATAAAATGCAAATCATGCATACAGTAGAGGAGGCGTGCGATACGTACCTCTACATCTCGGCACTGGTCCACTCCAGACACCACTCGGTTCACACTCTAGTCCGGGTGGTCCGTTCAGCTTAAAGCCCCACTGACACTTGAATACTGCCCGACCCCATGCCGATGTGTTCAGCTCGACCAAACTGAGATGTGAATCCTCTAGCACAAGCCGAGGACACTGGACCGCCTGACAACTGGGCGGTGGGGTCGACCAATTACCCGAAGCCAGACAAGTTGAATTCACAGTACCCTCCACCCGGTAGCCTTGCGGGCATCTGTAGAGTGCTCGTTGACCCAACTTATTGCCCTCTAGGCGGAGTGACAACGGTGCCGCCGGTTCCGGGAGCTGTGGACATATTGATGTTGCCACAATAATTGAAATGCTGTTAGTTAGGCCACGCGGCGAGGTACACGTGAATGTGCCCGAATCGTTGTTCTGGATGTCCTTTATGGTGAGACGGTATTTCGTTGATTTTTCCTCATGCACCGTTGACCAACCTGCCGAAAGGAAGAGAGAGAAGGACGAATATTTAATTAAGATGAAGTGGTCTACCAGCACACCCGACATACCTGTGTTGTATTGCATATACCAGCTGGTCCAGGTCCATTCGGGTGTACCGCGAGCTCTCGGATACATGCAGTCCAAGTGTATAGTGCTGCTTGGCAGAACGGCCAAAACTCCAGAGGGTTCAAATGCGCCAGAGCCGGAGCCAATTTTTATTCGAATCGATGGTGCACTATCGTCAGAGAAATTCGTTAGGAGGGTTGTGGGGACGCAGGATGGCATACGCGGCGCCCAGAGACCGTTGGAGCAGAGGACGCGTGACTCGCCGAGCAATTTATAGAGGCCGAGATCTTTGCAGCGGGCTTGTAGTGAATGACCGTGCGGCAAATCCCAGCCAACGTTCTGTTTAGGGTGGAAGGATGTCAAAAGGGTGAGTTTTATTCGACATTCGGTGCAAGGAAATGTTTTTTTTTTTAACATACACATACATCGATGGGTGTATGGAATGCTAGCGAGGTTGTTTTGTGTCTTTCTGTCGTTGTTGGCTGTATATGTATACATATGTGTGTCCGAGTATGTTTGTTGATAGTAGTTTATGTGGAGCGGTTTTTATGGCTTAGTGATTGAAAAGTTTGCATCGAATGCGATGAGTTTTTCAATTTTTTTTCCCGTTCTCGAATACACGCGGATAATTCTTTGCACTTATGTAGTGAGTGGTGGTAGCATGTGGATGTATACAGATGAATGGAGAGCCAAGGGAATTCAGATTAATCCTGAGATCGATTTGATGCGGTTTTTTCTTCGATGTTTGAAGTCAAAGAGACTATTTTTCAACAAGTTGAAGTTACGACTTCGGAATAAAAAATTCTGAAATTCTACGATTCGATAATGAAATTCCACAAATATTTGCGTATCTAGTAACATCAATCGAAAAATTAAAACACATTTGAAGGTTAAACCTAAAAAATCGTCGTTTTTAAGGACATCATTAAATGTCGAATAGGGAAGATGATTTGATCAAGGATTGAGGTGGCTGTTGAAAATCTGTCAGATTCAATTTGGAATTCGATGGAATGTAGTTTGATGGGAGATTGCAGCGCAGCGAAATATACCACCTCACTGGCACTCGGATCTTCAAGGATCCAGCGATGGAATGTAAAGCGAAATGCTTACGAAATGGAAAATGCTAATGAGAATGCGCTCAAGTGAGATTTAAGAACATATGTAATGCATAGTATTTGCAAAATGATTACTCACATTCTGTTTTCATTGACGGTCAAGGAATAAAAAAGGAAAGAAGGAGAAATTATTAAAAATTTTGTAACAAATTCATTTTTTTTTATAATTTGTGGTATGAGAAATGAATTTTGGTCTTTAAATAGGCACCATCTGTATGCATTCTGTGTCCTGTGAATAGTAGGAGGCAGGCTAAAAAATATTTGTTGTCTTTTGTTTCGACGTTTCGTTGATTGTTGATTTGTTTCCCTGTCTGTCTACCTATCCCCGATTTTATTCTCTAACTTGAGGGCCCTTGTACAATTTTTAAGGAAATCAGTTTGGCACCTTTTAGAGGATGGTCACATATGATATCAATACCTATTCAATTCATAAATACTGGTACTCAGCTAAACCGAGTTCATCTCATAATTAATACTGAACACGTCCATTCTATATTGACAGATAGTCAATGAGTGACATTTGTACAAAGTAACCGCGTGAAAAGTTAAAGTTAGCAGACACAGAGAGTAGTAGCTTCTAAAGCCTTATTGTTCACAAGTGAATATGGAAATGGCGATGTTTTCCGGACCTTGTGACCACTTGAAATCACCTGAAATTTTGTATGTTAAGGGACTGGACATACTTTCAGCGAAAACCGTTGCAAAATTAGAAAATCTTGTCGTCAAAGTCCACATGGATAAGATCCAAGCTCGTAAAAATCTGTAAAAAGTGACTGGATGACATCTCAGTGGCCAATACGGTGACCATGTGTTGGGTCCCTGGCCACACGGATATCTCCGGTAACGAAAAAGCAGACGAACTAGTCAGAGAAGGGCCGTTTATGAACTCCTCACGGGCCCTCCCTGAGGCCAGTATACCGCTCAGTACACTGCAAAGGGAGATAGAAATCGAGGTCATTGAGGAGGCCAATAAACGCTGGTACCGATTAGATACATGCGCAACAGCCAAATCATTATGGCCAGTCTACGAGAAAAAGAGATCTTTCAATCTTATGGAACTAAGTCGAAGGGATATTCGAATAGCTGTTGGCGTTGTGACAGGACACTGTGTGATAGGTAATCACGCACCACGGCTAGGATTACCGCACAACGACTACTGTAGCAGATGCAGGGACGAAAAGGAAATAGAAGCCGTTCGTCACCTCCTTTGTGACTGTTCAGCGCTGGCCATTAAAAAAAGACGTGCTCTTGGCAGTTACTTCTTTTCACAGCCGAACGAGTCAGGTAACATTGAGCTAAGCAAACTCCTAAGATCCATACATTTATCTGGGTGGTTTAACTTAGGGGTCGAAGATTGATATTTAGGTTAGGTGATGATAGGGTTTTTAAATATTGGACACAATGGACTCCTAGTGGTCTAAGTGAGCCGTTGACAATCCTGTCAACAAGGGCACCCATTTACCTAACCTAACCTACTATAAGGACGCCAATAAATAAGTAGAGAGACTTTATACACGATTTATGTATAAGAAAACCTCAGAACGCATTCTGATGGTGGAGAAAATCATCATCAACTATCTGTGATATTTGGTGGCGTAATCGATCTTTAGTTTTGCGAGGAGGAAGTTGAAACACCGACAAGAGTTTTCCAACTAGATATTCTGAAAGCTGCTGTAACAGATCTTCATCAAACATTGATTTCAAACACCCAATAGGCTTTCCAATAAGATAAGGCATCAGTGACTCCAAAAAAAAAATGGACCGGTCATTTTATGATCTGAAGATTTGTTGACAGGTTTTCCAGACCTCAATCTTTTGGATTACTGGATTCTGGTCTATTAAAAAAAATGGCTTGACGTTGAGCCTTAAAGCCTGCACTTTTTGATTTCTTTAACAAAAGAGCTACCGAATCCCAGAAGCATTCAACTCTACACGCACCATTCTATTATCAGGCAGCAACTCCTTTATTGTGCTTGGTGGATGCGATTGCTGTTCGCCCTGCGGGGTTTGATCTTACACCGGCAAGGACACGTACAAACACACTGCCTACCACTCCGTTGGCCAGTTTTTCTTGTAGTGGACATCATTAGATATTTTGCATGCTCCTTATAATGAGGGCCAGAGCAACAAACCACTTGTGAATAACAGCTGGCGGCAATATTGAATAATTTCCTGACAAATATTTCTTAAAAAACAGTAAAAGTTTTGAAGGACAAAAACCCAAAAAAATGTTTCGCTTTTATTTTTCCTAAGCTCAGTAGTAGCTTTAGTAGATCGTCTTTTATAGAGAGCATACGGATATTGCAAGGAATAGTAAGCCTGATGAACTTGCCAGACATAGAACAACAATACCCATTCTACCAGTAAAAAGGTACCCTGGGCACACAGATCTGTACTTGAAAACTTCAAGCAAAGCTGGAGGCTATGAAAAGAACAAGTACAAGTAGGCCAAAGCTTTATCTGAAATATTTGTATTTTATAGACCTCGTATCAGCGATAGTGTAGGTCCCATCACTGGGCACCGTCTAGACAAGCATGCAACAAGGCTTTGCGAACATTCAAATGAATTCTGAAGAAGTTGTTTTGGCGAAAAAGAAGGAGCAACTATTCTGTATCTTCTTCGCATCTGCCCAGCTCTCTTCAAAGAAGGAAATTTCAATTAGAAGCTTTCTTTCTAAACAATTTAAGCAATCCAATGAATACGAATATTAGCAGCGTCTAATGCTTCATTAGAAGCTCCAATTGGTACTACCAAAAGACAAGGACAAATTAATTTTCCACGAACCGTGTGGTATCACAATGGACGTATCGCTGGTCTATGTGCGTCGAGCTTTTTAGATTGCCCTAACCAGTCCAGCCACATTTCCGGCCGAACGGCTTTATAGATCGTAGTGAAGTCCATTTGGCTGCATCATTCCAGCAAAAGTCTGAGCTAAGATACTTAGAATGAAGTCCAGGTTTCGTGACATCGGTTTTGGCTTACATATTGGCAAGATGTTTAGTAGCGTTTTGTAGTACACTCAACACAATGTACATCAGGATTTGCCGAAACCCATATCTGGCCGATCTTAATTCTGCCCCTGTAGTCGGTCGTCCTTTTTCGCTTTAATTTAGCTCAGCAAACTTTAAAGTACACAGTTGCAAACGTTGCAAAAACCCAACAAAACTAGACCATCAGTGCCTCATCTCATAAATCATCTATTGTCATCGAATAACATCCCCATAAAAGTCATTAGGCCCATCAATATCAATTAACCAAATCATAGATTACAATTCCCCATAAAATCATCTCCTCTAATGACACAGAAACTCAATCAATTACACAATTAACAAAAAAAAAACACAACCATTCTCCCCAAAAGCACCTGCCTCCTCAAACTGTGTACCTCCGATGGCTCTCAATACCAAAAGAACATCTTTTCTAAGCCCACCCATGGGATCACCTCTGCCAAGCTTAGATGTCACTTTCATTTCGTCTACACTTAAAAATATTCCGCTGTTTTCGACAATTTAATCCCACTGTGTCGTTCGACACCATTAAATTAATTTTGCGCACACAGATAGTTAATGAAGTGACCATAAAGCCGAGAAGAGCATCAGTAACCAACCTAAAAGTTACAATGGCATGTCGTTCGTTCCTTTTCAAATATTTGCCCTGTCGTCCTTATTCACCGAATTTTTGGGCACAAAAAGAATGAAGCAATTTCACTTTTATTTTCTCAATTTTTCCCTTCTTTCATAAGCATGTAGGTCCTGTCCTATGCCTAAACTCTGTCCTTGCATTTTATACAAATTTCCCCCCTCATTTTGACATGCTCATCCTGTCAAAGTTATGCTCACCCTATCGCCAGGAGGAAGACAATACTCTGTCACCTTCTCAATTCCGTTTTCCGTATGTGTATTCGTTGTGCTTGCTGTGTGTTTCTTTATTCATGTTGTTGTTGTTTGTATGTTGTTAAAAGAACTTGATGACATTTGATGTTTTGTGTATTAAAAGAGTGTAAGAGAGAGAGAGAGAGATAGATGAATTTTTATTTTTGACACTTACCACAGAGATATTACGGTAGCTCAATAGCAAATGCGGCGGGATTCGATTAACGTGACAGCTTTTGTATAACGGTTGAAATTTGATGTGTCCATGCTCATCTGCAACAAAGGAGCGCGTTTTTTTTTTGTTTTTTTTTTTTCGTTCGTTCGTTTTTTGTTGTGTTTGGTTGGCATTTTGTTTTTTTTTTTTCAAAAGGAGGCGCGCGACCAACACATGTACATATATTCACACAACCCGGGAGGGGAGAGAACAGAAAGGAAGAAAAGAAAGAAAAGGAAAAATAAATAAATTTTGTTAAAACACAAAAAATTAAGAAAAGAAGTTAAACGATGCCAAGTCGTTGTTAGTTGTTGTTCTTGTTGTCGTGGAATGTTATCCTTCGTAAAATGAACGATAGCGAACAAAAAAAAAAAGAGAAGAAGATACAAATGAAATTGCAGAAAATTATAATCAACACAAAGGACGACAACAGAAGAATAGAACGCAAGTACTGAAACCAAATGCAAACAAAAAAAATTATGATGTTGAGCGGATGAATAAAAAACAACATCAATTTCGGTTTCACAATTAAATTGAGTTTATTCTCTGGCTAAATATTCAGAGTGAAATGTGATTTTAGAGTACGCTACTACTACACACACAGTCCTTACTATATCTGCTACTTTAGTGAGTATGATACTTTTTGTTTTTGTTTTGTCATTTAACGGTAATAACATGGATAATTTTTTAGTTTTCTTTAAGTTAAGTTGAGTTAATTGGCAGTTTTTTTTTTTGTTTTTTTCTTTTGTTTGGCGATATAATTTTGGCAGTTTATTTGCTTTTCTTTTGGTTTTTGCTTTTGGCTTACTTACCCTCCTCATTTGTAGCGCATAGTGGTCCAACCCACTTGCCTTTGATGCAACGAATTTTGCAGAGACGACGGTCACCAAGGGGACCTACTTCGCCGGGGAAACGAATTTCGGATACTTCTGTGAAGTGGACTTGTTCATCAGAGTCCTCTTCTTCGTCTTCGTCCTCTTCGGACTCTTCTTCGTCAGGATGAACGGGAGAGTAGCCACCTTCTTCTTCGAAGGCTCCTAGAAGGAAAAAAAAAACAAGATTTGACAGTGAGCCATAAGAATGAAAGAGACTAATAAGACTCTAAATTCTACGGTTTTTAAGGACTCTAGTTGTGATGGTTAGATTAGGCTGTAGTGCTTAGGTACATTAGATGCAGCCACACATTGACCAGCTCCATTGTGGTACCACAAGCATCGTGGTGTTCTCCAAAAAGCCTCCTTTAGAACAATTCGGAGCTTGTTTTTAAGTAGTGAAGGCTATTGATATTTATATTTGCCATTTCGCCAAGGTTATCGAAGAAGTACCTAGGCTTCCAAGTGTCTTCTTTTTTTGAAAAGGGAGGAGGCTTGGCACGTACATACGCACATACATAGGTGCAGTTCCCCTTCCTCCTCTTCTTCGTCAATAAAACTTCTTTGAAAGTCATTTAAGAGGAAGCCTAACATGCCTGTCAATGATGCAGTGTCCTATGATGACACATGATACTGTGCTAACAAACGACCTTTCAGTCTGATTAGACAATTTGACCGTTTGTGACCCAGCTTAAGCCAAATTTCTCTAGTGACTCTTTACATGCTCATCCATAAAAAGGATTATAAAACGTATAAGAACTACCGATGCACTTGGATCAGTTGCTTTGTGACCAAGGGCTTACATCACAAGCAGTCAATACTGCCATAGTAGTCTGCCTTTGACCTTTCTCCATAGCAACTCTTTATTGAAAGTAAGACCGAAAGGGTTCCATATCACATAAGTGCAGTGTTTCGACATCATATTGATGTAAGAAAGATATCCAGGGGTGATAGGTGAAGAAGTCCTTTAGAAGTATGCCAAACTTTAAGGAAGGGGAACTTGACTCAATTTGCTCAATGCAGATTTTTTATGAACCCTCTTGGGCTTCTTGAGGTATTTCACGGATCGCTAGGTACCGAGCAGGGTTGGATTGATAGCACTGTCCTACTGCAGATTGATCGTTCATTCATTTCCATACTGGAGTCAGAGTTTATTCTGGGTATGAGCCAATCAAGCTTGGGTAGACTAATTACAGAATGCAAGGCAAAGATCCTTACAAGCACTATTGTAGCGCACATTCTTTGGAGGAGAAGAGTGAAATTTAAAATCTTGTACATCTGCTTAGATCAAGCATTGTTTTGATGATAACCGAAACCTAAATTGTTACGCTATACTGGCTAGGATAAAGGAAGTCACAAGTGTATTGACAGATATAAGAGAGCCTATATTTTCTAAAGATGGGCGCCGTGGCTCTGGTTAGTGTATTGGATTACTGAGCGGGAAGTCTTACGGTTCCATCTCTCGCAAACGCATTACAAACCTCAGAGAGCAAAAACAGTCATGAAATCTTCCCACTTTTAAAAAAAAAAATCCTGCATGTGACTGAACTAAAGGTTCCTTCCATTTATACGACAAGTTCTCGAGAAGCTAGGCCCTGGACTGCCATGCCAGTTGCGCCAAATATTTGTATCATCTTTTGGGCTATTGAGTCGCTGCACAACCGTGAAATGACTGAGTTGCTATGTGACTAGCACGGCAGATGTTCACAAGGACTATGCTTTTATCGGCTTATGAAGGGGCATACGGGTCTATCATGCACAATTAAATGCCACTGGCTTAAAGCCCACGAGCGAGCCTTAAAAAGGCTGTTATACAAAACGTTAGGGTCTGAATGAATTTATGAGGGCTCTGAACTCTTTTGGTGCCTAGCTTCTAAAAACCAAAAATCTTCCGGCCCTATACATAGGTAATTAGCTGAGAAAAACATGAGAAATTCTCCTGCTTATAAAAGTTACAAACAGAACTTGGACATGCCAAGAAATTTATCAATTTCCTTAGAAAAATATCCAAAGAGGTTCTATAAATGGTCAAAGGTGATGCAAAGCTCCTAACAAAATACCTCACTGGTCACTGTTTACCAGTCTATCTGACGTCATCTTGTCCTCCGCACAAATAATGCAAAGTTTCCCTTGAGAACTCGTCTTTAGCGAACAATCCACCCGGGGGCTAACAGAAAAGATCTCCTAATAGGTCACAGAGTTTGGTAGGGATTTCCTCCAACTTATCGCCCTTTGAAGGAAAAAAAGTCTGGCTTTTGCTCGAATTGGGATGGCTACCTTAAACAAACACTTCTTCCAGGAGGAAGGGTTAATTGATCTCATAAGGGCTAGCCTCTTATGCTAAGAGTAAGCTAAGGTTATCACCTCTGGCTCGATGTACAAACACTGACCAGGGGCGAATGGACGACTTGGCCCAAATGCAGTAGATTATCTGTTACCAGCAAAATCGTCATCTTTTTATCGATTTCAAAGCTGTGTAAAATAGTATTCCTTTTGCCCAGCTTTACTAAGCGATAATGGTCCTAATTACCGACACCTTTAAGGAAACTGAAGAACAGGCCCAAACCCGCTGATGAAATGTACTAGCATTAATTGATCTAGGTAACCTCCTTATGGAATAGTTGTATTCCCTAATTGCGGCTCAGCATTCACGAAATATTCGCTGATCCAAGGAGTTTATTTTTCCAGACTTTTATCCTTTTCCTACCAATTATTCAAATTAGAAACGTAATCGATCCTAATATTCTTCAATCTCTTTGGTTTTCAAGGATTTCAAGTCTTTTGAGAATGATTCGAAATTTTTAGGTCGTGAACAGTAGCAACAAAAAACAAGTCTGAGAAATAGTCCCTCTTCACTTCTCTCTGTTTCCTTACAGCCGAAGTGACTGCTGTACTGATTTCATTTTTCGATAATACTCTGCTTTCGTTTTCTAGATGCACACTGAAATTTGTATCTCACGTAAAAGTTTCTTGAGAGCATTGAATTTCAAGGACTTTTTAAGAAAAACGAAGAATTTTCGATGAAATTGCTTGGAAATGTTACGTATACGCCGCCGACAACAGAATCCTCGTTAAGATCAATTTTTGGATACATTATATATTTGTAGCTGTGCTAGGATGTAAAATATCCTTTTGCTTTGTTAAAAAGAAAGAAAGAAATATTTTCGAAATGAAGTGTCTGGCGAGCAATCATCAATGCGGCGGCTACGGTGTTTCACCGTTTCCAATTTGAAGAGTTACTTAACCTCCTCTGCAACCACTCATTTCCAACTCTCACAACGCTTAGAGCACAAATATCTACCCAAGGATAATCGTGGAGTACTTCCTCAAATTAATTCTCCGTTTAATACCTTAAGATACCTTGAATTCTAAATTCACTCATCCCTCGGTTGGCCAAAGGAAGCAAACTTAAATCGGATGCGCTGTAAACATTTCCCCATCCACCCAGAGCTTCCTACTCAAACGGCACTTATTTCGTTGAAAAACCACCCACAACTGTTAAAGAAAAGAACACCGCATAAGCACAACTATATCCTGCTCACCTTTGTCCTTTCGACTGGTGGTTTTCGATCCAGAGTCACCACCACCCTTCGGGCGACTCAGAGCTCCAGTCGTTTTACCAGATTTCCTCTTAACCCGTTGCAAATTGTTTGCGGCTGCCGTATTGCCGGCCGTACCATTTTCCATGCGCCAATCTTCTTCCACTGCTACATCCTTTAATCCTTCGGCTAGATGTAACGTAGTATTGCCTTCGTACTGTGCTGGCAATTGACTAATGCTGCTGCTGCTGCTACTACCATCGTTGTTGTCGATATTTGTTGTTTCACCGTCGTCGTTGTCATTTTTTCTATGTCGTTGTCCTGTCAGGATTTCCTTATTCTCATCCACCGTCCCCATTGTACTATCACCATTCGCCCTCTTTGTGCGATGATGACGTTTCGGTGGCTCATTGTCTGCAGAGTGATTCGGGACTTGTTTCGAAATTGGCTCATTTCCGGCAACTACAACATCTCCGGCAACAGCAGGAGGAGCAAACAACTTCCCACCGACAACCAAGGTGTTGTTATTGTTATTGCTCTCCTTATATGCCTTTGTTTTGCACAATTTGTCTGCATTCTTTTTGCCTCCTCCATTGCACTTATTCGACCGTTCGTTGAGGTGCTTTTGCTTCATTTTGTGCAATTTTTGTCGCAGCTCCTTATTCAACGATCGGGAGTCGAGTAAATCGTCTATGTGCACATAGTAGACTTCACCTTCAGCAGCCAATTTCGCTCCGCTCCATTTATCGGACTCAGCTGCAGGGGATTCGTCCTTGTGTATGGCATGCCGCTTATATCGACTTCCTCGACCACTACCCGTGCCACGGCTTTGACCATTTTCATTTTCTAGGCGACGTCTGCGTCCACCCGAGCGTCGTTTTTTATTGAGCTTCCGTGCATTTTGACGCTGACGTTGTCGTTTTGTTAGTGGATCTTCTGTTTCCAGTTCATCCTCCTCTTCGTCCTCGTGCAAGCCAGCACCACCACCGGCTTCCAAGTCGATTTGGTAAGGATTAATGGCTGATTCTGTGTGACTGCCGGAGAGATCAATGTTTATATGTTCAATAGAATCGGTGTCTGCTGTCGTGAAGTCCTCTGGCAAATAGAGTTGCGTAGTCTCGAAATCTACGTATGCTGCCTCGGTGGTCATTTCAACTGGTTTTGGCTTAGTATAGCGTATCTCAGGCGCCCTGCAACCTGGCGCTGGATCTGGAAAAAATAAAAACAAAATTGTTTATTAGAAATCGAAAATAAAGGATTCTAAACAAATTGAGGATGTTAAACAGGAAGGAAAGGTTTAGTTGCTACTTTGAGTTCTCCAAAAATTATGAATACGGTAGTAAAAACTGTTGTGGCCTTTGAAAGTTAAGGGCGGGGTATGTCTTACTCAAAGTCTAGATTTCTAACTTAAGAGTGTGCGTAGAAAAGATTCAGAATGATGTAGTGTCGGTGATGGTTCTCATTTGTTATACAAGTTTTTAACCGGCTTTAGAACTTCGTATCGCCAACCCAGCATCCACAGGTATGGTTGCATATTTAAGCTTGTGAATAAAGTTTGGTCACTCATTGTTAATCCTTTTTAGCAAGATCGACAAACTATGAAAGCTAGCCAGCGTCATCTCGTTAAGGCGTCAACTCTATCGGAATCAGTTGCTTCAGGAATTTCATGACCTCGTTTGTTGAAAGCATAAAACCATATTTTCAAGATCACTTCTGGAAAGTTTCGATGTATCTCCCTTGAGGGAAAGTAATACTTTCCAATGCGAAACCGGAAACAGAGCACCAAGTAATAAAGAGTGAGTCCTAGTATACCTCTGAAATGTACATAATCCTGAAAAATTCTACTTTGAAAAATGGTATTTCTAAGACTCAAGGAAAAAAGACTCAGGGCATAGCAATCGTAAACAAGGTAAACTCATTTGAAAACGTAGGAAAAGCATACGCTCTACAACTAGAGCCCTAATAGAGCACTGAAGGGAAAGCATCGCAGAAAAATGGGAGCCGCCTTCTACAGACCCTGTAAGCCTGTTTTTTTTTTTATCAAATTCAAGAAGGAATGTCCTGGGAGACTAGTTTTTCAATGGACTAAAAGATGCACACAAGATCAATAGACATCTCGGGCTACACTCGTATAAGATCCATCTGGTGTAGGAATCAAAGTCATAAGACCATCATTTGCGTCATTTTTTAGATTCCTTCCCTATGGAGCTGAACCGCTGTTTTAACGCAAAATTCTGTCTAGCGAGAATTGTCGAATATGGAGAAAGGCTAAGATCACATATGTAGACCCAATTAGATCCGCACAAAAGGCACTGTTCTATATGGTTTCCACGCTGGTGGCATCATTGGACCTTATTTCTTCAAAAAAAAAAGAGGGCGGAGCTAGCGTTATCATCATGTGAGATTATTACAGAACGATGACCACTGATATTATTTTCCAAATTTGATCCCGAGGGCACATAGTCCCAATAGGACAGAAATTATCGACTTTTCGAAGTCACAATTTGACGATCAGTTAATTTTGATAAATTGAGCAGTCCATTGGTCTCCAAGCCCCCTTTGATCATTTCCTGTGGGGCTATGTCAAGCCATTGGTTTGTGCTGATAAACTATCGAACTATTGTGTTCCCCGGTGTGGGATATCTGAAACAAAAAGAACACGGCATTGGGTTACCCGATTAGTTATTGGTTAGTGGCAGGGGTGGCTCTGCTGAACCAGCCCGATTTCGTGATGAATTTAAGGGTGGTTTTAGGTGGCGTGTTTGTTAGTTCGCTAAGGTCATTGAAGTGCGATTTCCCGAGGGTAGAGAGTCTGGTTCTGTTGAGGCTTGGGCATTCGCAGAGGAAGTGTGTTGAGTTTTCCTCTACTTCTGTGTCGCCATAGCCTCTGCATAGGTCGGTAGTGCTGATTCTCATTTTCCTGGGATGGGCGGCCATTAAATTGTGGCCATTAAGGACTCCAATGAGGAGTGACAGCTGTGGTCTGTTAAATGAGAGGAGTTCTTTGGTCTTTTTTTTTGTCGTATTGGGTCCAAAGCATGAGGTGATAGTTTTCCACCTTGCATTGGCCATGTTATATAAGTCTGTAGAGATTTTGGACATGAGGGTACTGATGGGCATTAACACAGAGTTGTCCACTTGTAGGTCATTTGATTCTGAACATTTTTTTGTCTAGTTCGTCAGCCATTTCATCCCCGTGGATACCCATATGTCCCGGAATCCAGCAGAGTGTAATTTTATGTCTCGTGCTGAGGTATTTGAGTTCCACTTTGCATCTTTTGACCAATCCAGAATTGGTTGTGATGGCCGCTTGGCTATCTGTGCATATATCTACCTGTCTACTGTTGCTCAGGGTGGAAAGATGTCTACAGGCCTCGGTGATACCGTTGATTTTTGCTTGGAACACAGTTGCGTGGTTTGGCAGTTTCATGGACCTGGCGATTGAAGGTTCCTCTGAGAATATACCGGAGTCCGTGCCTTCGACCATTTTTGATCTATCCGTGAAGAAAAAATAACTCTAAGGACACTAACGGTGCGAGGCTCAACTTGCACGAAAATTTTCTTTACTGACGAAGCACTCTTTTCAATAGAATCTCCCTTGCAAATGCTAAAACTCCGATTTTCTGAACCAATTTCGCTTATCTAGTCAAATGTAAATGCCAAATGCTAACACATTACTATTCTCTCTGGTAAACGTCGACGTAGTCCTTCAATATTGCATTTCATTCCCTTCTACCATTCGAGTACAGAAACACTCCTCCTTTCACTCGAAGCATTTTCATCGCTCACCTATAGATTCATTTTCAACGAAAATCTCATTTAGTTACAACCCCTACCAGATATCCAGAAACCAAAAGTAGAACTTCTAATTTCCTTTTTAGGAAAGTTTTTCTTCATAAATCACCGTTGTCGTCGTCGTCCTTTTTCCCTAGTCACACACTTTTCATTCGGCAAAGCTGTAAAGTTGCAATGTCAAAACGAGCACTCTTCACTCGAACTATATGAAACTACCATACGAACATACCCCCCCAAAAAAAGGACGAAAAAGAAAAATGAACGGTAAATGTAATTTAGATTCCACGAAAAGAACCCATTGTTGCCACATTATTCATTTTTGATGCAAAGTTCACTTTACTCCGTCCGCTGCAGGATTGCCGCGAGCGGCAGCATTGGAAATACACTCTACTAAATCATTCACTGGAATTCGCCCGGAACTCTTCAGACCGGGTCTTCGAGTTGTGAAGTTCCATTTGCATATGGAAGCAGGTCGCCAATTTGCATGCTCATCCTCGTCCTTGTCGTCATAGTGTCGCTCTATAGCTGTCGCATTTGCCTTTTTTTTCCGCTGCTTAGCTAAAGAATGACACAAGAAGAATGGTTCCTTCTGTGGTGGGTATATGAATCTCAATATCCTTCCTTCAAGGAAGCAGTGCTTAGATATTCCATTTGCATCATGTTTCCTAAGATATCCAAAATGCAAAAGATTTATGTCTATCTCTGGAGCGATGGCACAGAGTGCGCAGGGAAAACAACTCAGGAAAAAGAAAGAAGCCGAGAGTTTACATTATCCTTGGCATCGTGTCTGTGTCCTCCTTCTCTGTCGTCCTGTTCCAGTTGCTAGGGAGAGATGATGTGCACCGAGGATTGTGCAACATTTTTATCCGCTGGTGCACTTTATAATTTGATGGTTCTGGTACTTTGTGCGAGTGAGAGTCCCATAAACTGTGTGCAAGTGCCTGAGGTGGTGGCGGTGGGCGATGACCTAAATTTCAGACTTTAGCGTGTTCCTTCCGCCTTTGTGTGTCCTGCACTAGACAAAGGGTTGCTGATGGCTGGCTTGTGGGGGCACATTGTGACTTGAAACTTTCACCGAACGAAGTGGTATGGTAATTAGCTGAAGCTCCAGAGTTCATGGCGTAACCCTAGAAGCGGTGCATCGTTAAAGAGACTTTTGACTTTGGCTTCGTAATTGTAAAATATTGGTTATCGCATGGTGAATACGTTTAAATGATTAAGAGCAGCTGTACAGGAAAATTTGTTTCACTTTGTCTCTCAAAGGATGTAGGTTGGTGGTGATGCGGTGGTGGGGGAAGGTCAGCATGTAGTAAGCTCGGGTTTTGGGTGAAGTTTGGTGAAAGGATTGTGGTTGAATCGATTTCTGTCTGGAAATTGAATTATATGGAACTGGGTCATAGTGCGGAGCACCTCAAGAATATTCATAACTTTAAGGATATTTGTTCTTAACTAGGTGCACATCCTGCTTCGTATGGTTTGGTTGTGTTTAACTTTGTTGAATTTTGTAAATTATCGTAGCTTGTCGGTTGCTGTAAATTTTGTGGAGTTTGGGACGAAGTCGAGTCATTTTAAAAGGCCAGTCAATAATAAACCTTACAATGGGATGGACATTGTAGTTCGAAGGAGTTGTGTGTTATTTCGAGGAGTGGTGTGTTATTATGAATGAGATCCGAGTGGGGTTGCACCAAGATTGGATTAAAGAAAAAGCTTCCTAATTTCTCCTAGCAGACGATGAAAACCGAACTTTGATGATCCTTAGTGTATCTTTTAACTTGAACCTGGGCAGCAGAATTCTGGAGAAATACTGCACTGGACAACAATGTCAGATAAATTATCCATTTCGTATGTGCAATGAAAGATTGAAAATTTATAAGGATTTAAAGGAGCACGTAAGTTTACAGAAATATTCTCGCAGAGCTGATTTTCGAATTCTGCTGAGGCTTAAGCATTCTTGTAGTAGGAATTTTGTGACGTTCTTTGCATGTAAGTTGCCACAGCTTCGATAAAAGTCTGTTGAACTTAAGCCCTAATTACTTGTGATGTGGTACCTGTAAGAAGAAGTAATGGCAGCCAGCCAAGCTATTCAACAAGTGCAACGTCCTATTCACCAAGACCCTGGAATGACTATTTGGAAGAATCATTCAAGTGCCTAACTTATTCGGTGTGTGGTTGATAAAATCCTTCCATATACACAAGTCCTGTGTCATGGGAAGGGCCTAATTTATGTCAGAAGAAACGAAACGTACGCCGAGGAGAATGCTGCAGTTAAACCGTGGATAGACACCGTGAGTGAAGGATTTTCATAAAAAATCATCACAAATATGAGGATTCCATAAAGGAGTACACGAAGGGAAGCAATATCAACCTCTGAGATCGGAAGGGAACTCCTAGAGATGATATAAAGAAGTACAGCTTCAACAGGTTCCCCATTAGGAGGATACAATTTCAATTACGCGAAATCGTAGTTCAGTGAACAACTTTTACTTTCAACTGGACGACCTGATGGAAAAATCCTCAAGTGATCCATGAGAAGGTGATGCACCTACATCGAGCCCCTATTTGGTGCTGATTTGTGGAATGCCGACCGATTGGAACATACTTTTTGAATGTAACACTAATTGTGAATGGATTTCACTACTGCCCCATGAAAACCGAGTTCGTGAAGCCTGCGCTAATAGGTATACATGTGGTCCAAGAACGATGAGTCTGGATCGGCCCACACAGATTTATTGCAGCAACAATTTCCCGATCGTGTGGTTTGAAAGCAATGACACCAAGTGGACATTTGGCGATGCTGAAGGACATGAACTTGACCTCTTCTTCTGTCATCCTTCAGGTTCCTTTAGCTTTCTTGCTTTCTCTACACCACGTACGCGTATCGTTTCGTGTAGCGACCTCCATTTTCCCTTAGTCTCCATTCCAGTAGATTGAACGACTCTCGATAGAAGGAGCTTTCTGAAAAATTTGGGCCCACAGAAACATAGTTCCACATAGTTCATCTCAAGTTTAATAAGGTACCAGGATACCATGGTCTCTCCCCGATCTGAGACCTGCTACGGTAGGTGTTGTACACCCAGAGATCTCCTCTAACCTAATCAGGGAAACTAAAGTGGGTGGCCAATAGCTTCAAGCCATTCGAATCCTCTGGACCGGGCGGCATCTTTCCAGCTCAACTCCAGAAGGCCAACCTGTTGGTTTGAAAAATCCCTCGAAAAAAGCAGTCGGATAACTGCGGCCTTAGTCTTAACCCGACCACATACAGTTTCTGGTCCGGGGCCAAATATGTATTTGTATTAATTTTTTCTTTTTCAGTATAACAGTTGCTGAGTTTCATTTTCTATATCCTTCCTTGAATCAATTCTTCCACGGTTTCGGTTCTCCTTAAAAAAATGACTTTCAAGCTGTTTATGACCCCAGTACTTCTTTGTTTTCAACTGCGAAATTCTGGACGATCCTTGCAATTGACACCATATCATACCACCATTCACCATCGGGGCGAGAAGTGATGACATTGTTATAAAGTTGAAGGTCTCAACTTGGACAGCAATGAGTTTACTAGGAAACAGTCATCCGAGATGTCCTAAGCGTATTGGAAATCTGACACGGAAAATTGAACATAACAAGGATCAGTTACCATTCGGTTCCTAGAATCCCTGCTTGACATGTCTAAGGAGGATACTAAAAAAATGCATCACAGTGTGACATGTGATACTGACATGGAAACTATTTCCTTATTGAGTTCGCAATTTAAAAAATCTCGCCAGGACTCCATCCAGAAAAGATGCGGATTCTTGGATTAATAATTTCACTTACGAAACTGAACGTCTTAGGTTCCAAATGGTCACTCTCCCACACTTTTTACAAACCAGGCCACCAGCGACAACTTTCTCTTTCCGAATTTAATAAAATAAATCGGTGACTCTTCCGATGGGTTACCAAGACTACCCAAGACCTACCACAACCACACAGATGTTGTGAATTTTTCAAACTTAATTATGTACCTTCTAGGACAATCCTTGTTGAAACTAATCCTAGATGTAACTAATATCAAAGTACCTGACAGCCCTAATTACTTCTTGCATCCTTAAAACAATGATTGCTTCCCCCACCTATAAGATGGAAGATAGTTTTCAATTTTGAAACAAATATCCTTATTACAAAACTCATTATTGCCGACATTACTACAAATCGTTCCACATATGGAAGCTAATTTCCTTTCTCGCTACGAATCCAACGAATCATCCCAGACAAAGGCGAAGATAATTACTAGAACACAGACTCACATACACACACACACACACACACACACACACACACACACGAATACAGGAACATGCAAACAACAATCAGTGATTATTCTCACAGTTAGTTTGCTGGTGGAAAACTTTTCCACATTAATTAATATGAAAGGAGATGAAAGAAGGATGATATGAAGGATACAACTACATAGTACTCGTGCCATCGTCTTCCATCGTGTGAGAGTTCTTCGAAGGATAATGAAAAACACGTTTAGATGCACTGTTCCCAATTCCCATTCTCTATACCATCAACCATGAAATAATTAATTCGTCATATCACAGGCGCAACGCCTGCCTGTCTCTCAGGTTTAAATTATGTTCTACTTCCTAGTCCACCGCCCCCCAAGCAGCCTGCAAACTAACTCCAAGGTGAATGGTTATTATTAGTCTCTCCCTTGTAATAGAAATGATTTGTTTCTGGATAAATATTTGCACACGAGGACCTGCTACA
Source organism: Blera fallax (assembly GCA_946965025.1). NCBI lineage: Eukaryota > Metazoa > Arthropoda > Insecta > Diptera > Syrphidae > Blera > Blera fallax. Next base: position 61,038,053 of record OX337247.1, read on the forward strand.
GTGCTCCATGTCCCGGTTATGATGATGAAAATCACTTAAACGGGGTTGAATGGGTAGCTCTAGGTGGTAGATTTTGAGCGAGGATTCCATTCAGTTTGCTCATGGGAGTGAAATTAATTAACATGGAACACAAAAATACAAACAAACAAACAATGGAACAGACAGACTGCCAAAGGAGTATACACATATACATATTTACCAGGAGAATGGGGGGTTGAGAGAGTAAATCCGACAACAGCTGAGATTTGCAAATTTACCCATTTACCCATTTAGTAGGGATATTTACTCGTCTCGGGCTTGTTCATCGTTTAGAAGGATTTATTATCCTCCACCACCTTTCTGCCCACCCATGGGAGACTTGCTGGGTCTTCTATTTGGGATGTTAAAAGTCACAAAAATTTTCTATTTGTCTTAAGGACAAATAAAATGAGCACAATGGGGTTAATAAAAGGATCTAATGGCCGACCATGTGAGATCTACAAACACACAGAGATAGAGAGAGAGAGAGAGAGCGAGTGAGAGAGAAAAAAATTAAATATAGCAGCCAGGGACTCCATGTTGAACTTGTTGAATTGTAATTGGCTTAGGGATGTGTCGGGGCTGTCCGGGACGCTAGTGGATTTAAGGGAAATGGGATTTGTAGTTTAAATAAAATTGCTCTGCTCTGATGGAGAATTCTTCCCTACAACAAGGGATTAGTTATGTAACGTTTGCAACTCTGATTGAAGTTGCATTGAGGTATATTCATGTGCTATTGTTGGACTGCTATGCAACTGAGATGAGATGCTTTGCTTAAATAAGGATACTGTGTTCGGAGGGAATTTTTTTTTTGAAGCTTACTCCAATACACAAGCTGAAATGTACGAGAGGAGGTGCATATACGAGTTTTCGACCAGACAGGAGGGACTTTTCTGATCGGAAAGTCGGTGTGTGGTTAATAATAAAATCATTTAAATGAAATCTCGCCAAACATGGAATTCCTATTTGCCAAATCACACAATTTACTGTCCATTGAAAGACAACAGTGGCCAGTGGATGCATCATTGGAAAACATCTAGACCTCATCTTGGAGAAAAAGCTGTCATTTCAAGCGTAGCGTCCGAAAAACTGAGCATGAACGAGATCGGTTTCCTCAGAATGCCCAGAATGAAAATGATTTCCTCGACGTCCAAGGATAGTCAATGCTGACATGAAACAAATTCACCGTCAAGTCCCTAAACCAATGGGAAAGTTAAACGCTTTACCCAGGGCCGTCAAGGATATTACTAATCGATTGCTTAAGATCACTATGAAAATCTATTGACTCAGATGGCCGAAAAATTATGGTACACCATCCTTTAGAAGAAACGTTGCCCTATCCATCGTGGTGGTGATTTTGGTTTTCGAAAACTGATACCCCGTAACGAGGGAGCTTAAAGGCAAGCAAGTTCTTATCCAATGAAGGAGTGTCTTCTCCGGTTTTGGGGTAATTTGACGGCAAAGTCTGAAATAATTTTTTTCAAATGATCAAACGTCGTTTGGAGCTCTACAAGGTGATTGGCCGAATTCGGAATCCCGCTGTGTCGGGTAATGCTGAAGACAACGCTAGGATGTGTATAGTTTTTAAGTAGCTCTTCTGAATTATTCCAAAAAGTGTATCTTATTTTGGCACGAAGACTCGCTATCATGTGATTTTTTTTTTTGTGCGGAAACAGATAGTACGTAGGATAGAAGTGAGCACAGAAGGCACTGTGATACGCAGCTGATATCAACAAGATTTGTCGTTCCAAGTGTGCCATAATACAGGCATTCACGGGAGTTGACGAACAGGCGAAACGATTTGGTGTTGAAGTGAACGTGGATAGCTTAAACTTCAAGGAAGCTAAGGAGTTCATCTTCCTCGGAGCCAACATCAACTACTCAAGTGACATATCCGGTTTGACAAAATAAATGGGGTCAAAACTCCTCACATGGAACTGAAAATGAACGCTAGTCATGCCAGTTCTGCTATACAGCGCTGAGTGCTGACCGATAAGCAGGATAGCAGAGCATATATTGGGCGCATTCGCCCGAAAAAAATTTTCCAAATTTTTGATTCCATGTTCGACTTTATGAACTGAACCTGATGTGGATGTTAGGTCCTACACAACGAAGTTAAATTGTGGTGGATACCAGGAAATACAGGCGTTGAAGGCGACTAATCTGTAGACCTGCTCACCAGGCAAAAATCCTCTTATTCATTGGACCCAAACCCTTTTCTGAAATCTCTGATTCTGAAACAATATGTGCACATCCCACTCAAACAACATTCAAGGATTCAGATAGGCTAAAAGGGCCGACCGAGCCTTCCATTAAAAAGTAGGAGATATCCTCAAATATATATGTATCAATAGAGGGCTTATCTCTAAAGAAGATCCAAGGTACTTCTTCGCAGCAGTGCAGTAATTCTGGTCTTCATTAGGAAATTGGAATTACTACTGGTATAAAGGTTTGCTGATGCTACAATACATCATCGAGTACCAGCCTTAGATTCGAGACGTCTAAGAAGACTGAACATCCGCTTTAGAAACAAATCTATATCCGGGGCAAGAGCTCTTGGTTTGCACAGATGGAAGTCCTCTTCTAATATTTCGCGCCACCAAAGGCGAGGTCGCCCACTACTGCGTTGTCCCTCCGGGATTGATTCGAAAACTCTGCGGGCTGGAGCATTTATGCCATGCATCTGCGCCATAAAGCAGGACTGGGATGATTAGGGTCTTCTTTAAAATCTACTTAGTTGTTTAGCAATTGAATAGTAAGGACCCATTACTTTTCAATTGCCTTCTCAGTCTAAAGGAAGGGCGATTCACAACAGTTATTCTTCGTATTATCTCTGCTGAAGCGGTTTTGTCAGAATTTAAGGCACAGCCAAGATAGACGAAGTAACTTACAACCTCAAAGATATGGCCGGCAACTGTGACATTCTGTCCAATTCGCCCATGTTCTGTGTCACTTCACTAATTTTGCCTTCATTTACAGCTAAATCCGTTTCAACAGCTGCCAATTATGTAAATATCGCCGACGTTAGTACGTTAGTACTTACACAGGCTTTTGAAAGATTAAGCCTCCAGTGTTGGCTTGTGAGTTTCCCAGAATTCTTTCAAAAGTATGATGTTAAAGAAGTCACATGACATCATGCAGCGAACATTCTCCATCGTCAACCTGCACAGACGTACGAGTTTGATAGGGATGCCAAAACTATCGTTTTCATATGTATATGCTGTCGCAACTGATACAAAAACTGACGTATGTGGTCTGGGGCCTAGCTTCTTGCGACCATTCGTGTTGTGCGTGTTTATTACACAAATGGAAGGGACCTACCGTTTAGAGCCATATCCGAAAGGCAAATTGAGAAGCTTTCTCGTGACAGTTATTACTCTCGGGCATTTGTCAGACATTCGCGAGAGGTGGGACCGTGAAAAAACTTTTTGGCGTTTTCTGGGACTCGAAAGTCACCGAAGGCTCTCAGCGATCCAACGCACTAACCACTTGAGCCACGGCGCCCTGCTGTCATATGCGTCCTTAAAGTCTATAAAAAGATGGTGGGTTGATATGAACTTCTTGGGTTTTCTCCAGAAGTGCGAAACTTTGATCGACTGTGGACTTTCCTGGCCTGAAACCGCACTGATTGGACCCAATCACGTTCTTGACGAAGGGCAGGCAGTGCGCGATGTTGAGAAGACCGATGCCACTTTAATTGGCGCAGATAAGGATCGGGCAAACGATAATGAGACTTCATTCATCAAGCATTCACCCGTCTGATCAAATCTTTGAAATGAGTTGGTGTATTCTCTCTCCAGCTCTCTCCGGACGGCTATCCGGTCCAGCAACCTTGTTGGATCAAAGCTTGGATATTGATATCCTCACTCCGTTTCGTTAGGTGGACGGAAGTCTTGGATATCATCGTCTAGTTACTGTTTTTCATCATCTTTGTGCCCGGCGCATTCCATCGCACTTCCAGAATTACTGTTATATCTGCTTTGCAGCGGTCTGCTAGCTGTTCGGATCCGAAGGTCGTTGTCCATATTTCGTTTGCAAAATCGGCAGCATCCGAGGCTAGTTGTTGCTTGTTGTTGGAAAGGAAGTTGCTCCGACAAACCTCAACCCCTTAACCTGGAGAGTCAGGCTTTAACCCCTAGAACAAGGAGTTAAACAATAGAAACCCAACCGAAATTCAACCCGACCAATTGTTTAATTGTTTTCCATATGCATACACATATCCCGAGTTAATTAAAAATTTAAATACAAATTCATTTAACATGTTTGCAGCAATTAGGGCAAATTAAATATTTATAACTCAACTTAAATATTTTTTATTTATTTTAAAACATGAATAGCCGCAAACACTCTTAGCGAAGTTATTAAATTTAATTATCCTGAAAATGATGTGCCATTCAAATCGCATAACATGACTTTCTGCATTTTTCACTTGTGTTCAACGTTTTTGAATAGTTTAACAAAGATTCGACACATTTTTCGAACTCAGATAGTAATTAATAAATCGAAAGTACTATGGTATAGAATCTGTTAATTAGGTTTTATTTCAAAATTAACTCGACGCCATAATTAATTAAATTCAGTTTGTGCAACAATGCAGTTCAGGAGGGAAATCCAAATGCGCCACTAGAAAGGCTCAGAATCTCTATTTTCGACCAATTTGTGAGGCCACATCAATTTGTTCTCGTAATTCCTCTGGAATATGTCATTTCGCTGGTATAGAACTGGATACAATTAATCATAGTAACGAAAATGATATTTACAGCGAAATTAAATGAAAATCGTCGATCAATTTTGACTAGCTGACCTCCGGAAGAAGTCAACCCATACACGTTCCTTCGAAACATCAACTGATCAGTCTGCAATCAAACGAAAAAAAAGCATAATTTTGATCTCAAAAATAGGAGAGCGTTTCTAACCTCGTAGTGGAGTAATGGGCTCTTTGTCAGCTTATTTCGGCAAACCAACAGCAGCACTCTATGCTCTATGCTCATCTCCGAGTGCATTAACATATCCGCCACTCGACCCATCAAATAGACGTCATATGATGCTGAAAACGCGTTCGGTAAGCTTACACCCACAAACAGAAAAACCACAAATAATTTTTTCGTTCCAGTTTCGTCAAACCTGGCAGTCATGAAGCGTTCGAAAATTTCGTACAAGTGTTGGATATCCGAAAACAGTCCCAAGTGCGACGACACAAATAACCCCGAGAAAAACGTATCCAAACGCAGCTTCATCCGCTGAATACGAAACGATATCGTAAGCAATTCTTGTACATTTCTCGTAAGTTCAGTTTTGTTCATTTTTATCGGTGCGACTTGAAGGAATTTATTCATTTTCATTTAGAAACAAATCAACACCAGCTGCGAATACAGGTGTCCGAAATACGTTACGGTCTCCAAAATGTGACCATAAGGAGCGAGTATATTGAAACAAAATAAAAACTCTGTTAGATCCGAGAGGAATCGAGGCAAACAAAGTACAATTTTCCAACGCAGAGCCGTTTTGAAAGTGGATAGAAAATAAATCGATGAATTGGATTTCTCGTCGAGCAGTTCGGATATTTTTAAAAATTCATTAATGATTGGTCGAATGGCATCACCGTTGTTTAGGTAATTGTTCACAACGATCAGCAAGCGTAGGTAAACCGACAGGTAGTACCCAAGTAAGAGGGTCTTTTGTTGAGCTTCAATAGACCGCCAATCAAAGCCAACCGACGCGATGTTCAAGTATCGCGCGATACAAACACCACCCATGCACGTAATAAATATGAGACAAATTAAGCGGAAGAAGTGAAATATTGTTTGACAGACTCCAGAATGGCTTTGGCTCCTTTCGACACGACGAGTGGAAGGATTGAATTTGAAGTTCGAGAAGCCAAAGAATAGGAAAAAATTATACAAGTGGTTCAGATGCGGGATCAGATCGATCTTTAGAGGCGATACGTACATGTTTTGATTGTTTTCGATGCCGGTGGACTACTGAGTTCGCTTACCGCCGCACGAGGCACTTCCTGGTATGACGTAATGAATCCGAAGCTCAGTTTATTGATTTTGGTTAATTGTAATTAGTGCAACACTTAATTTTGATGGGACCACTATGAGTCAATGAAGAGTAACACTATCGTCCGATTGCGTGGCAACTTTGGTTGGATAGATTGGAAAGGTTTTCAAAACATTTAGTGTCGGCATAGCTACAGGGATATCTTAGTATCTGTAAGCCTTTGTAGCGGCCGATTTGTACTAATTAGTGTAATGCCTCCTATTATGTATGAAAGGTGGTAATGTCCCCTTCGTTGCAATGAATACGTCCGGTTACAACCTAACTTTGGTTGGCTGGATTAAGAAGGTTTCCCGAATTTTTAGTGCCAGGATATCTTAGTATCTGCAAGCCTTGATGACAGCCTAATTATACTAATTAATGTAACACCTCCTCTTTGAAAAACATGAAAGTTCAATGAATATTCCACTTGCATGATTGGTTGACTAGATTAAGAAGGTTTTCAAGACATTCAGGGTCGGCATATCTACAGGGACATCTTAGTATCTGCAAGCCTTGACAGCGGCCTATTTAAACTATTAAGTGTAACACTTTGTCGCAATGAATACGTCCAATTGCATGGCAACTTTGGTTGACTGGATAAAAAGGTTTTTATGATATTCAGTGTCTAGATATCTTAAGGGGTATCTTGGTATCTGTAAGCCTTAATAGTGGTACACTTTGGTCCATAAGTGTACCACTTTCTTCTTCATGAGACCTCTACCTGCGCAACACGAGTAACAAACTGTGTAAAAACATATCTTAAATCAAAATCTGACTCAGACTTCCCGAAGTACTTTCTCGTATTTAGCCATTTCTCTGAGCGCTGTGAAGAGCTTTTTATTGAATACCTTGACCGAATGGAGTCAGATCTCAATTCGAACCTGGTCAATGGTTCGTATTAAAACAAAAAACATAAGCAAACCCTCACTGCCATGGAGTTTCCTCTCATCAGTTTCCACTCAAAAACAGAGTTAATGAGTGAGGAATTTTATACTTCTTAGTAAAATCAGTTTTAGGTCTTGCTATCGAATTCATCGCCACAGATTTTAGTAAGGCTCTTAGCAAAATACCTCACCATGTTATTCTCCTCAAGAATATTCATCTTCTGATTCTTTGACATTTTTTATGGTCCTGTACTGAAAATCTAAAAAAAAACGTGGTTTTGTGAAAAATGCGTTTAATTCGGTGAACACTTTCAGACCATAATTTTGTAGTCGACAATGGTGCTCAGAAAAATTGAAAAGATGTGCGTACTTAGCTCAAAAATAAGCCACGGGTGCCACCTTTATTGTCCCAAATAACCATCGACGCCGTTCGGAGTACGCTAGTAGTAGACTACAACTGATACACTCTAAGGGGTATTGAGTCAGTCTTGGGTATATCCATGACCCGCATTTAAAAATTATCCCTGACCATCTGGCCCTCAGGGAAATTTGTGCTCTGTAGATCCCAGACAATTTGACGGACGACGCACTCCAAAAAGGTGCCGTGAGCTGACTAGATCAAGATAATAGTAAAAAATTGATCAAAACATGTCAACAATTTTTTTCCTAAATTTTTACGAGACAAGGTTTTAAATTTCTGTTTTGAGCCAGGAAACAAGCGACAGTCACCGTAATGAGTCTTCCGACGGTAAGGCTAAAAGAAAATTAAATGTGTCCGAAGTTCTGGAGAGAAACTGGTTGGCACATTCTCCAGACATACGGGTCATGTTACCACTTCCACTGAGGGATCATCGTACGGTCAACGTTGAATGATACACCACAATTTGTCCGCTGGAAGTTTTTCAAAAAGTGCATGAAAAACGGCCAAAATGATTAAAGACAATGGAACATCATACGCAGTATCCACCTTAAAGCCTAGACCTAGCACCTTACGATTTAGTTTCCTTCCCTTTTATAAAGGATTAAATGCGCGCATTGACATACATATAGCAGCTCTCAGGCAGTAATAGTCTTCCACTACGAAAGCCTTGCTTCAGAAGTGGCTTTGGAACCGTGGGCTCAGCGCTTTCAGGACCGGTTCAAACGCGTGCAAAAGTGTGAACAAAATTTATAGTACACGACAATAAGTTTTAAATCATATTGCAGCCAAAAAACTGAACGATGTGAATATAGGACACCATCCTCTTGCAGAAAAAAGATTTTGTGTTCCAAAGAAATTCGCAGATTTCAAGAAATGTTTTCTTTCAAAACACTTCCTTTAGGGAAGTCCTCACGCAAAGTTTCTAATTCACCAGCCGGTACCGCGCTTAGGGACCTTTTAAAAAGTATGGAATCGCAAAATGTACATTTTAGAACGCAATACGATTCCAAATGACCGCCACAAAAGGATACCCCTCTCACTTGATGTGCCCAAGGCTAGGTCCGTTAAAATATTTTCCTTGATACCTGAATCTTTTTAACTCGCTCAACAAATAAATCAAAAAAATCATGACGCACTGTCGAAAGGACTAAAATCTAGGTCTACCTACATTTTCCCTATCATTTATCTCCTTATCCATACACCTAATCATGTTGCGCGTTTTATATTTTTCGCACAAATGGAAAGGACCTACAGTTTAAGGCCACATCCGAAAGGCGAATTGAGAAGCTTCTCATGACAATTACTACTAAAATTTATTGGTACTTTCTGGGATTCGCACATTAAACATCCCGAACGGACTAACCAATGAGCCACGGCGCCACCTACCCAAAGATAACCCTCTGAAAACAGCCGGCAATATTGCCAAATCCTTTTCCACTATCATCTCCTTCTCAAATCTAATTGCCCACCCAGCCAACCGTCCATCTGTAGAGTGTTAATACATTTACATCCCCGCCAACAAGAAAGATGCAAACTTTAAAGGGGAAAAAATCCTCTTCCTTGGCTTCCTTTCCACACTCTAAAATTATCCATCAACCAAAACTAAGGGGCTGTTAATTCAAAATTTATTTCTCCTTTTCGCCGTTCCTTCACCAAGGCAAATAAAAAAAAAAGGAGCGGACCGAAAAAAAAACATAAAACAACAAAAACTTTTCTTTTTTTTGAAAATGAAGCAACTTTCCTCCTTTTTGAAGGGAAAAACTTTTTAATGACTTTTTTCTCACTAAGCAAGCTGCTGAGGCACTGCTGTCATCACCATCCCGTACCTTCCCCCGAAAACCATCACAGTTTGAGCACAAAAGGCCGGAAAATTGCAATTTGCTCAGAAAAATAAAAACCAAAAAAATAAAACGGTATTGTATCCGTTTAACATAAAGCATGACACGTACCTGGTTCAGGAGTTGAAGGACTATCAGCAGCGGCAGCAGCACACACGTTAATATCCAAATATCCGAGCAAGAACGTCACACTTATTGCGAGCAAAACCGATCGCCTCATGTTGATGGCCGTTTCAGTGCAATTTCTCCGAAGGATTTTCATCGAGAAATTATTTTTATTTTTGATTTATATTTTTATTTAATTTTTTTTTTTTTCACTTAAACGCCGGACACTGTATATCATACACACTCATCGTAAGGATTCCACGAGAGATCACAAAAAAAAACAAAAACTCACTCCCGCAACGAAGAATTTAAGTAACACACGACACGGCTTCCCGCGAGAGATATCCTCTTTAAATAGATTTTATTGATTTTTTATACGCCCCCCAAAAAATAAAGGGAAGAACCCACATCAAGGACTTTAATATCCTTCGAGGTAAACAAAGCCCGGAAGTTGAATTCCGATAGAATTTTGTTGTAATCAATTTTTCGGCTAAACGAAAAAAAAAATAGAAAAACTTTAACTGCACAGAAGGATTTACACGCAAGAACTATTGAACCGTTCGTTATCCTGTTTTTTTTCTTTTTTTTTTTTTTTGAGGATGTTTTAAAAATAGAACAGCAACATCGCCTATCACTAGAGAGACTGTTTAGAAAACCACTTAACTTTCTACACGATTTTGCAGTTTATCTCCTGCATGTCCTTTAAGTTCGAATTGCCGGCACGAACTGAAAGCGAAAGCTTCACAACAAGGACTTTTATAAATATCGCATCCATCTGAGGGAGCTGCGCAATAGAACCGGAGCTGTTTAATTTCGAAAATCACCATAAGCTTTCGAAAATAGTGTGGAGTGTGCTTTGATTTATTTTTTTTCTTGTACAGAGAATTCCTTTTTTTCGAAGGATACGCATTTAATTTAGTTGTTAGCATGAAGTCCTTTGGAGCAAGTGGATAACTTTCATGCGGTGGATTATTGATGAGAGGCGTCTCTACCTGTCGAGTGTCAGAGATGTGATCTGATATAATCAGGAAGCCGGAAACTAAACTGTGCTCTTCATTCGACAGGGATAATGTGGTTTGGCTGGATATGAAAACGGAGAGCGGGAGGGGTTAGAAGAGAGGACGGTATCAAGCATAAGGAAGACATCAGTGAAAATTCATCGTCATTGTCGTTGTCGTCATCGTCGTCGTTTGTTGTTAGGGCAGGAAAAAAACGATGGAGAATAATGAATGCTGTTTGGGATGCTCCAGGGAATAATTAGTTGCTTGCAATGAAATTGTTGATATCCTGTGCGATAAGTCCTGTAAAACTTTTTTCTATGCAATTCACTGTTCGTAGATGAAAAACCGGCGGGTGGGGATAATAGAGAAAATAATCGGCTTAGGAGGGAGTGCCGGGAAAGTTTCCTACTTTATGCAGAAGGAAAGTTTCTTTCCGTGCGTCCATTATTGGGATTATTGCTTTTTATGTCCACTTAAGTCCGACTTATTACCACAATTATCCTTTGAAGTGGGGGGAGGGGGACATGTTTTTTGTTGTAAATTTTAAAAGAGGTGTAAGGTTTTTGTGTTATTTGTCGACTTCGAGAACACCTTCGACAGAGTAGATCGTGACTTAATCTGTTGTCCAGAAAATTTATTCCCGCAAACCTAGCGCTAATAACAAGGCACCTTTGAGGGTATTTGATCTCTTGCACAATCGTCTAGCTAGATCAGTGTTAATAAACTTATTTGGCGGCCTGGAACGATGCCGCTGATTTGATAAAGGATGCCGACAAGGGCATGCAGCTATACAAGAGGTGGCTCTACCTCTATTTTATAGAAGGATAAGGGGGTTTTTGGGTATCTCTAAGTATGTAAAAAACAATGAGAAAAATACAAGGACCAAGGGAAGCGCTCTGTCGAGAAAATTAGGACGTTTACTAGCAGGAGTGTTGTCGATTGTACTATCAGAAGCAGAAAGGAAGGTGAGAACCAAAACCCTGCTGTCATGCTTTATTCGATAATAACCGACATCTTTATCTACCCGACCAAATAAGGCCAGAATATGTTAGGCTAAGTACATAGATAGGTTTGGCGAAAAGGAAGTGGAATACTCTCACAGACTCATGTTAGTTTTGCAGACACATAAAGGAACCCATTGGTGCCTTAGGCTTAGAGTCCACCTGAAACTGTAACGAACCTAAACAAACAGTTGATGATGATTCTTCAACATCCTGTAAAAAATGCCTTGCAAAGCCGATTTAGATAGGCTTTAGTGACAAAGAATCCTTATGACTGCAAGCTCATCAGTGCAACCATCTTCCGAGCCTGAATTTGCCCACAAGTATTCAACAAACTCATTCAATGCTACTGTGGAAGACCGAATGCACGCTCGAGTTTGAAAAATGAGACCTACATTGTCAGGTCTTCTTTCTTCATCTCCAGGGCAATGCAGAGCCTTAGTTTACTACTGCATCAGTCTACGAGTTTCCTGGTGCGCCCATATCCACGCGAATATAAAAGTGCTTTACACTATGCTAATCTCCAAGAGCCCTTAACTCTCCGTGACAGCTAGGTAGGAACCTTTAAAGCAGGATCTAGAAAGCATACACCAACTGTTTTGTAAAAATAAGGAGACCTTCTAAACTGCCACAAGTACAGATGCTTCAGTCTCCTAGGTTAGGTTAGGTAAATGGGTGCCCTTGTTGACAGGATTCTCAACGGTTCACTTTCATCACTAAGAGTCCATTGTGCCCAATATTTAAAAACCCTGGGAACCTAAATATCAATCTTCGACCGCTAAGTTAAACCACCCTAACTCGTCCAGCTCTGAAAAGAAGTAACTGCCAAGAGCACGTATTCTTTTGGTGGCCAGCACTGGACCATCACAAAGAGATGACGAACGGATTCTATTTCCTCTTCGACCCTGCACCTGGTACAGTAGTCGTTGTGCGGTAATCCTAGCCGTGCTGCGTGATTACCTATCACACAGTGTCCTGTCAAGACGCCAACAGCTATTCGGATTCAGTCTCCTAAACATTGGGCATTCGATCAAGTCTATGATACTTTGTAAACACCCTAGATGTTCTCTTAATATTTTGGTTGGTCGGTAACAGTATAGTTTAGGTCTATAAAAATCAAACTTAAGAGCTCCAAATCGATACTGTGGCGTCAACTAGGCTGCCGCCACAGCGCTGATTATGAGTTCGAACAGAAACTTCCTCCAGCCCACTGGGAAAATGTCCCCGGGCCTAGACGCTCTAAACGATTAATCAAGCCTTATTCCAATAAAGAAACCCTTAACTTAGATAAGCAAAGCATTGCTGGTGAGCTTCCTCAAACTCTAAGGTACCACCTTATCAAAATGAATTGGTGTCCTGAGACGGAATCTCGATTCTGTAGGAAGAATGTTGAATCATCTGTACACATTCCCTGTGAGTTACGTTCGCCAGTGCAGTTGAAAACTCTGCTACTAAGGACCTTCATAAGAAAGGTGGTACGGTGTGTTATTCCACCCTTTTGATACAATTTTTTAAGGTCCCAATGCCAAGCCAATGCACAGGCGTAGAAAAGTGGCGGGTTAACGGAGAATGCAAGTCTTGAGGCAGTAGCAAGTTTGTATGGAACTTCAACATGGACAATGTACCAAATATACACTATGTAGACATCAAAGTATTCTCTGAGTGGTGCCGCGTCAAGGGAAGATGTTGCACCTATAGTGACGTGTACAAGTAGAATTTGCACTTCCTGTGTACATAAAACTGGCGGTCTATAGCTAATAGCCTATTTGCCTGGAGGCTTTGGTTAGTTGAGACCTACACACCCTTTTTTTTTGTAAGCGAGGGGGGAACCTTGCATAGGCACCGCGTCCCAGGTTACACGGTAGTGTCAGATTCTTACTGACTTTCGCCCCGCGGGACCACCGTCAGGTATTACTTCGCGGGGCGGGCACTCCGCATTATGCGGCCGTCAGTGTTTGCATTTGCAGCACTCTTCTCTGGTTTTCCACCTGTCTGTGTTGGATTTGAAGTGGGTTACCAGTGTGCAAACTGCCTCCCAATTACCCATCGATTTTAGCATCTCTGCTGTTGTATTTGCGATATCAAGTGTGGTACTGAGTTCACTTTCCAGTCTCCGTTTTTTCTCCTAAAACCTTGGGCAGTTAAAAGCGACATGTTGTGCGTCTTCGTCACACCCAGGACATGCTGGGCATTCTGGCGAGTCGTCGAGTCTAAAGCGGTAAAGGTATTTCCGATACCCATCGTGGCCTGATAGAAATTGCCTTAGTTGGTAGTTGACCTCCCCGTGTCTTCTATTTATCCAAGATTCTATCCTCGGAATAAGTTTGTATGTCCAGCTTCCCTTGTGTGAGGCATCCCAGCTTTGTTGTCACATCCTTATTGATGTCGCCCTTTCTTGTGTTCTTAATTCAGTAGAGTTCGAGTTTCCAGGAGTTCTATCCCAAATTCTTCTTGCTTCATCAGCCAGGATGTCTATGGGGATCATACCCGCCACGACGTACGCCGCGTCATCCGAGATAGTCGAATAAGCCGACATAACTTGTAGAGCAGTAAGTCAGTAGACAATATTTATCCGCTGCTGATTATGCTTAACTTTTAGCGCCTCTGACCATATTGGAGATGCGTAGAGCATTGCTGAGCTCACGACTCTCGACAGGAGTATTCTCGTGGTGCGTCTTGGGCCCCCAACAATTGGCAGTATTCTTGAAAGCGCAAAGTATACATTTGACCTACACACCCAAAACGCAAAAAGCTCCATACACCAGAAGGAAAACCCGACACTAAGACCTGGACATTAAACCTGATTTAGTCAAACTAACTGACAAAATAAGCCCGACCCGACTGCGCTAAATGGCTCATGTCTGATGGCCACAATATTTGGACTGCATGGCTTGCATACATATGTATATATATGCAGAAACGTGAGGTCGCTGCTGTTCGTCATCATGCACATCATGCTTTCAAAGTGCATACTCATTAAACTGGCGCAAGCTCATTGGTGTAGGAGGATCATGTAATCCTTGCAGCGTTGCCTGAAATTGTTGGGCATAAAGTATGTATTGCAGATGCAACTATTCTGGTTAATAGAAGTTGTTCACTGTGTTTCAGTCCTCCTGTAAAAAGCATGATGCATGCAGAGGTAGCTATAGTAGGTTGCATAAGTAAGGTGCTCCTTAAAGGATAGCCTCGAGTCTATCGTGACACTTCAATACTTTATGTGCGAAGTGCACATAATTTGATCGCCGTTTCTATTTTTTTTTCTATTGGTTATTAGTGCCGCCTCCGTTTTGTGATCTATTAGTGTGAAACCAGTAAACCACCCTTGTACGATCCTTTTATTATAGGTCAACTGTTATATAACCCAAAATCGTTTCCAAAACTTACAGTTATTAACTTATCGGGCACTGTCAGACGCCATTGTACATTGTGTACCATAATACTGGCTCAAGCATGGATCCCTGCGATACTCTTCAGATCGTCGGGTAAATGGTCACCGTAGATAGTGTGCCTGAGGTAGTTTGTCATAATGTCAGTAAGGTAAGTTGGTGGCTAATTTTTCTTTTAATTGTTTCAAGAATTCGATCCTAGTGTTGAATGCATTTTGTACGTCGAGGGTTGTTACCTATTACGTGGCGCTACAGTTTGGGGAGAACCTGGGATTCAACCTACAAGCCTCCCCAGTTGTGCACTCCAATTCGGTTGAGGTCGCCTTACTTACTGCACAGTATTTCTTAAAATCTCTCCTCTGCCTCTTTTTTTTTGAAGGGCATTCCGGGTTCTCTTCAGTGCCAAATAAATCTTTCATTACATGTCACCGTTGCATGTTAAAAATGTCAAAGGTCCTTGGGTGATTCACCTAAGAGGAAGTTGTTAAAATACTAAGTTCCATCTAGCATCCCTTTACCAATTTTGACTCTGTTCCTAGATTTGCAAGCGCCTTTGAGGATAGTTTGACCGTTCAACTACCTAGGGATAAAGGTACTATAGGTTTGGATTGGAGTAGATAGATACAGTTCCGCGGCCTGAATTATGACGAAGATCTCCGCTTGGACGAATTCTTCTGCATTGGTACTGCAGCGGCAGGAAATCATAGATGGTTTCACTTGGCATGCTGTTTGGACCGGTCCTTCCATATCTTTCAAATGTATCCACCTCCCAACCGAATAAAAAAGACTGCAATCGCTAGACTGAGCAGAGGTGATTGAGTACATAGTACATACACCCGATTCTTCGTCAATTTGCAGTCGATCCACATATGTGTACAACGATGCACAACAAGTGGGATACTGCAAGGTGGTCTCAATTACTCTTCCTTGGAACCTAATGGGTGAATTAGTTGTTAGTCCGAAGTAAATGCCCACTCTGGTGAGCAGTTTGAATAGAACTGTAGACGCGGAGATCCTGTGACTCTATGATCGGTTCGCTAGATTTGACTATATTCTGTGTATGTGATGAGTGCATCGAAGTAAGGCTCTGTTTATCTTTACTATAAGTCACAAGTCGGGTACCTAAAAAAACAGAAGCGAGTTGTGTAGTCCTGCATGAATTTGAAGTCGACAATTGCGCCCACTACGCCAACAGTCCCTAAAAGCACTAGGACCATGCTTCTGACAGTCATTTTCACGAGAATAGAAAGGACCTTCAGTTTATCAAAGGATAGTAGATATTTTCTGAAACTCGAATCCCCAATATCCCTCCCGTACTGCAGTCCACATCGTAAAAATCTGAACTAAAATGTTCAGACGTCATCTCCTGGCACATAACTTCGTAACAAACTTAAAAATTTCCCTTTAAAACCGTAAATTCTTGTAAAGATTTACCAGGAGCCGAAAAATAAAAAAAAATAAAAAATTTCTCCGTCCGACATTCACTCCATTCCAAGAGTCACAACGAATTCAATTCGACTCTAGTCAGTTGCACAATTTGAACATTTTGCAAAACCAATAAAGCATAAATTACACTACACACAGAACCACACAAACACATGCATACAAAGGCAATCACACATGAATAGTGTATTTTCCCTAATGGCTACAAAGGATCTGAACTACCATGCCACAGAAATGTGTGATTTGTGTGCTAAAGGCAGTATCAAACGACGCGTCCTTCATCTTGCCTTCCATCAGGCTTACGAATGAATTCCAAACGAAACTCTACAGTACAAGGACATTTTAAAGAGCTCTCGGTCTGGCTGCCCTCCCTTGCCATGCCCTTAAGAAGTACATTCAACATCCTTTAAATGCATTCAAGGATAACATCCCTTTAGTGACTGTGCGTTTGAATATATGTATATTCACTGTTATTTCCGTTTCAAGGGGATACCCAAATGCGTATGTAGTGTGGCTGTGCCTGTGTGTCTACTACTCACTTGGTGGTCTCGTCGAAAAGCCATGTAGTGTTAGTCCCTTCGGCTAAGTAGACAAGACTTTCAAGTCAGGAAAATGACGCCTCTTACACCACACATATGTTTTGTGGCCAGACAACATTAACAATTCCAACGCAGGATACTCATGAACGTAGATAATGTAACCCTTTTTGCCAAGGATACCCGCCTCCTACTTGATTTATGTTTTCTCTGGAGAGTGTAATGTGTGTGTTTTCTTTTTTCTGTTTTTTTTCCTCTCCTTCTCTTTCTCTTTCTCTTTCTCCATTTCTCTTTACCCGCTCCTTGCTCCAGATTTCATCAATTATTCAGGATTTCATGATAAATTGCAGCAAGTAGTCCACGTAATCCACTGCAAGGAGATAAGGATATCATCTTCCTTCAAGCAAATATTGCAATTCGCTGTTCAGTTTTTCATTGTGGGTGGGAAAAGGACCGAAGTATTTACCAAGGAGTCGGCGAAAATTTTCCCATTGCTGGTTATTCTGGTGGATGTGCTTCCACCTGGCCAAATGGCCAAACAAGGTCGCGGGCGTTATGCCGGATAAAATACCCTTACAGCTGGTGTTGCAAATTATGAAATATTGTAACCAAAAACGAAGCCCCATTGAAATGTACACGGTGATGGTGTACACAGTGGTTTGGTGGAGTTTATAACTTATTTTCTGTATCCTTTCACGATGAACTATAAAACATTGGAAAGCTTCTACCAGTTGGTCGAGAATTTTCTAGTTCATAACTAACCAGCGGCGAGTTGTAATGCTAAAATGCAGATACGAGGTTGGTGTCGATTTTGGTTGCAGGATTCGTTGAATTGGAAGAGATCGTGCTGATTGCAGTTTGAAAGGCAACAGGAAAAAAACGGAACGGAAAAGGGATTCCTAGTTTCCTTTGGTTTGATGGAGTGCTTGTTGGAGGATGGAAGATGTGGCTTATTCGTTCCAGGCATACAGTATTAGGTTGGCAATGGCGATGGGCTATGAACCATGGAATCGGTGTCGGACTTGGTTACTTGATTGGATGGGGTGAATTGCGGAAAAAATTGGATCGAAGGATTTATGTAGGTGGCTATGGGTGTACTTCAAAAGGCAAAATTATTTATAGCGAGAATGTCCACAAGAAAAGCTATGAATAACTCTGTTTGCGAAGGATTCCCTTGTAGCTTTCCGTGTGTTTAATCAACTCATCACGCATCTAGAACTACCAACAGGGGAGGAGATGCTGAAATATTTTTGCAGAGACACAACTCAGAAGACCAAGGCCAAAAGCAGTTTCCAGGCCTCATGACAATATTCAACATTTTAACCAAAAATTACCTTTTTTCCTGCAGTTATGCGCCTTGTTGAAGGACTACTAAATTCGGTTTGTAGGCTTGATCTGATGTCTAGATGCTCCTGTTGGCGTTTTAATGAAGACACTGCTGACGAACAGAGGTATTTAAATGAAAACTGGATGGTTCGACGGTATATCAGTAAAGATACACAGATACTCTCACTATGGCAAGCGACTTACATACATATGTATGTACTACTTATCCTGGACAAACGACATGTTCAAAAAGCTGTCCTGGGAAGCACCTGCATCTGAGAAGCTTGTTCAAAATGGGCTGATAAACGTGGAATGTGGAATGGCAGAACTGAGCTAGTCCTGGTAGACCCTCCAAACTGTATACAAGAACCAGCCTTGTTTACACAGAAAATGCAGGTGGTTTGGATATAATTTCAGATGGACACTGACTAACATTGCGTCTTGTAGAAGTAGTATCTGCCTCAAGATGTTGGTCCGCTAAAACATCGAACATCTATCAAAATGTCTCTGCACTTATCTAGAGCATCAATGCTTTGAGTCGATAGTTAGAAGTTGAGGGTCTATCACACCTTTTGAGTATTAGCTAGAGGTGGGCAAGTGTCCGTCCATCCGAAGATTATAGACGGAGGAGCTCAGGTAGAGCTCGTTTTTAAGACAAGGAGAGAAATCCCAACTGGATTTAACATTTTTTTGCAATTGAAGTTCTTAAGAACCTAAGCTACTAAACGAGTTTGGAAAAATATTTGTCACAAGGAATATTGAACCGTGTTCATCATGGAGGTCACCGGCGCTCTGAGATCCTGTGCAACGGACGCTCTTACTGTGATCCTTCACTTGCTCCCTCTTAAACTTCACATCAGAGATACAGCTATATGTTGGGCAGCCCGGCTCAGAGAATCTCTAAAGTCCTGGGGACGATACCAAACAACCTGGTTGCGTCTTCGACTGATTATAAAACCCCAACTTTCGATTTCAGACGTTTCAAACGTTTCTCTGTCATCTTTCCAACCAGAGCGGAATGGGAGAGCGGTAAAGTAGTCAAAGATTTTTATGCTACTATCTATACGGACGGATCGAAAATGGACTGTGGAGTCGGCACAGGCGTTTTCTCAGACAAGCTGAACGTCTCGAAATCTTTCCGTTTACCGAATTTTGGCAGTGTTTTTCAAGCAGAGCTTCTCGCGTTTTGTGAGGCCTGCCGATCACTGAACACTCTCTCAACAACCAACCGGAATCTTGCTATTTTCACTGATAACCCTGCTAATATCAAAGCTAATTGATTCAGCTATCACGTGCTCAAAACTGGTAGAGCAATGCCGGAAAGAGCTACACAAACTAGGTGCTCAATCAAATATAGCCCTCATCTGGGTCCCAGCAACTATGAGGGAAACGAGCGGGCAGATGAGGGTCAGCTCTTAGCGGTTCACTAGTAGAAAGAGTCAATGTTCCTTTCTTAAAGCTGGCCAACCTAGGTTGGAACACGCTTTCCAGCTGCGCTATATCAAGAAAGACATGGCCCAGCTATTGCAAACGGCCGTGGAAAATTTACTTTGCTTTCCTCTACCTGTCTTCATTGAAAAAGAAGTTAAAAAGCCCTTATACCCCATCAGTGCAGTGTTTAGACCGCACATTAATGTTACGGGAGGGCCAGTGGTGAAAAGCTTTAAAGTATTATCCGCGGGGACATAGTGAAGGAGCTCTTGACACTGTGCGTTCAAAATATGGGTAGATGGGTAGACGGGCTGAAGTCGGAGATTCTAGAATGTTCGGATAAAACACTCTGTACCATTGGCTAGAGTATTTACTGCCTTTCAAGCGAAGATCTTTGCAGTCGTAACTTCAGCACACCGTCCTTCCAAGGATAAGGGTAAAACTTCGTACAACTTCTCATACAATCCAGGCCTGTTCTGACGTTATGATTACTCCCCAACTCGTGAATGAAGTCATCATAGAGCTAAGCTCCATTATGCTGACCTGGTTCCCTGACCACACAAATTTTCCCAGTAACGTAAGAGCTTTGCGCGTTCGATTGACGCGTCAGTCATGAAGTCTTTCTTAGTTCACAACCTTCTCCAGTACTGCGAATTTTGTGGTTGTTAGGTGTAGCAAGGAGGGCTGGGGCCGAATTACCGCAGTCGATAACAAGTAACTCGTTATCGAAATGTGAGGATTCGGCATTACCGCTCTCGTGATCGAGCATTCACTATCGAAATTTGAGATGACAGAACACGTTATAGTGCGTCATTTCACTCGATCACTATTGTGCTGTCGAGCTATCGAGCGAAGCAACAAAGATGTGAGTGAGGTTACTCGATCATTCAATCACGAGTCCTACTCACTCGTTATCGACTGCGGTAATTCGGCCCCTGGTCCATATAGCTGCTTGGGCTGAGCATGCGTGACTTGAGAACAGTAGTGGGTCTCGTCAATGACTGCAGTCCCTTGAACAAATCTCCTTAAACTATTGACAGGAGAGTGTAAGGTAGTGACGAAGTCTGCTTTAAGGCAGGCAAGAGGACTTTACACTTTCCATGTGAGTGCTCGGCCTTACACGTAAGAAAATCTAGCTTGAGATGCGCGAGTGCGAGGAGATGCAGAGAGATGTTACGGCTGAAAACAAATCTGAAAGAGGGTAACTCATGGTTACACTATCGAAACTGGAGCCTGCAAAGACTAAAATGGGAATACTGTAGGTGAAACGCTGTCAGTCCTGTAGATATGAAAGGATTACTTTTGCAGACCGTCAAACTGCTATGAAAACGAAAGCCCACTTGAGGAACAGTTAGACAGTCTTAATCAGTAAAGCTTCTGGACGATAAATAAGTTAAAGCAAGCATACCTAGGCTTAAGTCAAACTAGCCCGCAAATTCAGATGGCCTAAGATTTGAACTATTTAGAGCTGCAGAAGATGAGCTGCAGGGGATGCATGCACCATCTCATCCAAAAGAATGGCTCCACGAAAATATGCTCGACGAAATTGGAACCTCTGAGCATCATAGGCCCAATTTACAAAAAAAAAAAAAGGAGGCAGACGCAGAGGAGTGCGACAATTATCAAGGCATGAGCTTACTCAATACCAATTGTGAAATCCTATCTGTCTAATGTTCAAACACCAAAAACCATGTGTCGACAATCGCGTTGGGAAAACCTAGTGTGGTTTTGGGTCTGAAAAATCGACGAACGATCAAATTTTCACATCAAATCCTGAAGCAGACAGACCCAAGAACTCCACCATGTAAATATCCATCGATATAAAGGCAACGTATAATAGGAACGAGCTCTTTAGCACAATGTCTAGTTGTGACGCAAATGACGGTCTTGTGGCTTTAATTCCTACACCACCTAGTGTAGAGCAAGAACTTTAAGCAAAATTTTCACGTAGTGGCCTAACAGTGCCCCAATTACTGTGACCGACAATTTTGGATCTCCTTGCACACTTTGCAATCGCGTAGTCTATTTTGACTGCTGAGAAACTAAATACTGAAGAAGAGCCTTATTTCTATCGCAATGTGGTCATGTGATGGTCTGCTAGCCCAGAGAAGTTTCTACAAAGATACAAATTCCTTACGAGTCCGAGTATGCCAAACGACAATGTTGACTAGTCTGTCCTTCATGTCTCATGAGTAAGGCCAAATCTCAAGGACCAAGACTGTTTACTGGCACCAATCACTTTGGATGGTCTATTTGATAAGGATACCTACGCCTCTGTCCAAACTTGATTCGAATGGAACCAAATTTGTTTGCCGAACTTATCGCAAAGAAGCACACTGTCATCAAAAAATTAAATTTTATATCACCGTTAATTTTGACATTTCAACTCTCACTTAATAGCAGCTTTAACCAAGAGCCCAATATATTCTCTCCAGAGGCCAGCATCTCACATAATGTCCTCGCTAAAAAAAAAAGGTTATAAATGGCCGAAAACGAAAACGTATTTCTGCCTCCGTTCTGTTGTTTTCTTCTCATAATTCATTGCCATCCCGTTCCAGTAATCAACAGGGCCATGCCTCTCCACATAAATGCGTCAATTTTATTTAATCAAAAGCAATTTCGAAATCAATGAGATGAAAAATGTCAAACGGCATTCGGGTATCGGAAACGCGCCATTGCGTGCGTCATTCTGGAACCGAAAACGGAAATCCATCTCCTTCTTGGAGACCCCTCACCGACGAACTGTATGTGTGTTCGTGTGACACTGCCAGACAAGGCACACATTTCGCTGACAGTATCGAAAAATAAAATGTTGTTAAATATTCTTTTTTATCGGCTGCGTTGTCATTAAATTTAAGCTCCTTCTGCTGGTCCATCAGCAGAGTGTTTACACAAACATCGTCCTTTACGGCTTCGGATTCAATCCACCCACGCATCAGGCCTGTGAATCTATGAATGTGATGGGAATTTTTTTTTTTTTTTTTAGATTATTAACTAAAATATTGTTCACATTTGAGGAAGGACGATAATCTGATGCTTTCTCTTGTAAAATCTATCGAAAGGACATGTTTAATTCATCACACAAGAGACAATATGCCATCTTTATGGGGAGCAGATGAGTGAAATCCTTTCTTGTAACAATGAAGAGGGAAAATAATTTCATAAGGATATCAGATTGTGTTTCTTCTTGGGGTTTTTTTTTTCGTTTTCCTTCTTTTGCTGCGACTAGTGCACACGTCTTTAGTCCTTGTTTACACCCTTGACGCCATGTGCGCACTAGAGAAGCTGCTCTTGTAAGCGTCAAAGTGTTCCCAGGATATGAAAAGAAGATGAGAACTATTGTTGTAAAAAAATGCGTAGCTGCCTTCTTCAGTTAGGATGGTTATGGTTCCCACGAATATCATCCTTTCTTGAGATTATGTTCAGAAGAGGCATTGACATACTTGCCGGAAGGTGCTTACTCCACGTGGTATTCATCTACATGTATACTGAAGACGACCCTTAGACGGCAGCGGATTAAGCGAAATTGCTGTATGTGTGTGTAAAATACACAAGGAACGCTGTCATGACGGATCACTGGGTATACTTTCACTTTCATGAGTTGTTCTGGTTCTTGTTGATTCTTGGAAGACTTAACGCAGATTTTCCTGGCAAAGGATATCAATTTTTGCTTCCGCAATATTGTATCCGTTTCGTTTGGATGGTGTAAATATTGAAGTTGAACTTATTGTTTCGAGAGTTTACAGGGAAACTGGGGGATGGTCTACTTTTGCTTTTTTTGTATTTTGCTTCATTGGCAATGTGTACGATAAGGCTTGAAGCTGTTTGCTCCGCATTCAACGAAGTAATGGATAAAAAAAGCCTTAAAGTCGATTCGATGACGGCGATTGTGAACTGAATGCTTAAAGAAATTTTAGTATTTTTAACAATTTTAACAAGTTGGTCCCGAAAAAAAAATTGGAGTGGTGTGGTATTATCCTGAAATTCTGAACTTTTTTTTTGGCCAATACATTTCGTAGAAAACTTAGCCGAAGCGACACCACGTCTGTAACGTCTGTAAACGGATTCAAGCTAACTGATTCTCCGGCAGGATGAAACAATGTAGTGGCTAGCATGTGACCCCCACAGTCGTGACATCCACAAGGCAACTTGGCGGCTTTCGATCCGAATACAAGGAACCAAATCAATCGCATTGCGAGACATGTATTTAGGAGAAGTGACCATTGACTCCGACCAATGTTCCAAGGCGGATACGATAAATAAGTCACCTTGAGTCAGAAGCGCCGCCCTTGATGTACTAGGCTTACTGAACGCTCTTTTGCTTGCGTCAAAAGTTACGATCGTCGATATTTCCCTTCCAACTTATGTACTTGGAAGGGAACACAAAATTATGCCAAAGTACGTTGACGATCCTGGAATTGTAAAGGCCACCACATGGAAGTCAAATGCAATGGGGCATATGACTATCCTTCGGAAATATACTGCGCATGTACCTATTATGGATTACATCACGCCATACTTAGACCTTAATAGACCTTTATCAAGCGCCTATCCTAGCAGGGAGGAGTGGTTAAGCGGTCAGATACCAAATGCGCAATCCATTGCCATATATACAGGCGGCTCTAAAATGGACACTGGCATAGGGTCACGCATCTTCTCCGAATCGCTAGGATTATCGAAATCAATACGCCTCCCAAACCACAGCAGCGTTTTCTTGGTAGCGACAACAGCCGCCCGTGAGTCTGCAGTAGGGGCAATACCACAAGAGGGTATCACTTTCTTTATTGACAGCCAGGCAGCTATAAAAGCAATAACTGCCACAGAAATTAAATCGAAACTTGTGAAGTGCTGTCGAGCTTAAGGTTCTTGGAACACAGCACAAGGTATCGGTCTGCTGGGTCCCTGGACATGAGGGTAAACCAGGCAACGAGAAAGCTAACGAATTAGCAAGAGAGGCTTCTGCAGCCATCTCAAGACAAGCAGAACTACTCGTGAACATCCAGCTTGAAGCAGAGAAAATAGCCATACAACAGGCGAACACCAGATGGACCTCCTTGGATTCCTGTGTAATCACGAGGAAACTATGGCCGTCCTTCTACAAAGGCAGAGCCGAGAGAGAGAGACGGGGTTATCACGGGCCATAACTCTCTACGGTATCATTTGAAAAAACTACGTCTGACCGAAGAAGAACTCTGCAGAGGGTGCGGTGACGAGGGAGCTTTTGAGGACACAACCCACTTCCTATGCCACTACCCTGGCCTGCAACACAGCAGGAATAAATTCCGAGGAAGTTACTTTTTCCAAGACCTAGATGAACTCGCCAGCACGCCAGCACGCCATCAGACAGGTTAATGAAATTCGTCTAGTCCTCAGGATGTTTGTATGCAAAGACTCGCAACAATAATGACCGGAGCGAATTAGTATCGGAAATGGGTTTCAATGGGTAAGGGACATCCTTTCCCCCAAAGGGTAGCACAATGGGTCAGTATTGACCTGAGTGTGGCGGGGAGCAATTCTCTCCTCGCCAGCCAACATACCTTACCTAACCTAAAGGCCACTACTTCAGAATACGATCGCTGTCCATAGTTGAAAGGCAATCGACAATTTATTAGTCCTTATCCGAGTCGTAAAAACGACTTGCAGTAAGCAGTAGGAGTTTCAGTATCAGTCGCTCAGGTCTATATGATGCGAGAAAGACTGATGTGGCCTCACGGCAAACGACCAGAGATTTGCGAATCTCTTCCTAATAGCAATTCCTAAGGTTGGTGAACAGTGGGTTGGAGCACAGCTTTAGATCGGGCCAAATTCCCAGCAGACCAGGAACTCAATCCTAGGTCACGATAACCTCCCTAACTACCCGCTAAATACTTGAGGTCAATAACCCTCATCATCCGGTGGATAGTTGGAAGATTGCTCAGCTGGAAGAGCTGAAAGGAGATCAAAATCATTGTGGTGGCAGAAACCGTAGGATAAATTAGCTTAGTATGGCGTCAGAGTCATAGCTCTCTGAGTCTACAAAAAGGATGAGGAGGATCTGGAGAAGGGGGATTAAATTCCATCGCACCTGTCTCCAGCTAACTAACTAGTAATAGATCGGCCACAGCGGCAGTTTCAAAAGAGGCAGATACGAAGGAATGCCATTCGAAATAGGCTCCTTTTCCTCTCAACGGCAGACTGCATTTGGACACCTTAGCCCTTAGGTTAGGACATGTATCTGTTCAACGGACCTGATAACCCCCTCGTATCCGATTCTTACTTAGAATTGAGCTAAACTTACCATGGTGGATGTATCTGCATCTAATTGTTGCAAAGATTGTGCGATTGCTTCAGACCTTCATTACTCCATAATGACTTCGTCTGGGCTTCATCACCTTGGTGCAGCAACCTTGGATCGTTAACGATCTGATGTGCGAACTCATTTACGTGAGAAATGATGGTAAGGAGAGAGCTTGTATCCCCACGAAGAGCACATTAAATGCCTTCATATCTAAATGGAGCGATCGTGGTACGAAGATACTTGCTGACTTCGACGTACCTGGCCCTTCATGCGTCTCGCGCTTTGGAATTGTGACACTGAGTGAGTCTTTGATAAACCAACTCTAAGAACTAGATGTCGCTGTTGTTTAGATGGTTCGTCAATAGAGGACTGCTCTCTTCTCTTCTTTGACATGAGCCACCTTTAATCCAATTGCCTATACAGTTTCATTCCTTAGTTGCTCCGAAGCAAATCCAAAAAGACATGCGTATGGACGAATAGTGAAACGTGGGTAGCCATTCCCTGTAGATTCCCTATAAAAATGGCTCTTTTTAAGGTAGAAATCGTCCATCTATACCTGTCTCGGTGATTGCGTCGGAGCGTCACACCAAAATATAGCAGCATTCCTTATACTTTCCTGAATTAGGCCGCTAAAATTTAATCGCTGAGAGGCTTCCACGGTATGCAGTCCTTAAGTAACTCTGGATTTAAAAACACAAGTACTTCTGGACAGGTTTCCCAGTTATAGCGCGGCAGAATAACCTCTAAGCCTCTAACATCCCCACATCATTAAGTCCCATGACGTCGAGCTTATACTGAACAGGAACCCTTTTAATCGGAGGATGCTGGGACCTTATTCAGGAGAATCAAGAATATTCTATGACGTGTAATCGTATCTTATCCGAAGTATCTTGGAACTCACATTTGTTTTTCGCAAATTTTGCAGACCCTTCGTTTCGAGACTGGTATGGTATGACATTTAAATGTTTGTGATCGCATATCTGTGCAATTCAAATATCCTGCGAAAAAAACCATCAAACACGTTTCTAGCGTTTAATAAGTCCACAAAACAATTGCAGTCATAAAATGTGTCTGAGCTGGCAATGACCATTACTTTACCATCTACCTACATAGTGCCTTCCATTCATTCAACCTGAAGAGCTCGTCCTTTATATCGATATTTATACACAATCGAAGCACAATGGCCATCAGCTGCACACAAGCTGAAGGACAGACTCTCCAACTGGCATCATAAAACCCACAGCTGCAGTCGCTTTAAGCAGCATGATGTTCACTACGAGATCCACCTAAAAATAATAAAAGCACGTCCATAAATTCAGACGGGACCGCATACTATTGCCGGAATGGCTTTTTAAAATTCCTCCCATCACCTTTACAGTAGCACTGGCCAAGCGTCATTCCATCACACTGGCAAATATGAATTCCTCTCCGAGAAATAAATTACCTATCACATCCGAAAAGTCATCTAAATTCCAATCTCCTTTTATTTTCCAGTTCAAGTTTGATGGAATCATTTCCATAAATTCAAATCCTGTACTCATGCACGACTCGATTAGCATAAACATCAGCTACCACACCGAGAGTAGAGAAGGAACCTAAAAACACCGAAATCATTCGAAGCCCATTTTGGCCATCAAACCCCCATCTCACGCCCCGAAGTCAGATTCATCAAAGTCAAACGCTCGATTAATGTCGAGATTGATGTGACAACAACAAACGAGCGAAATACACATCCAGGCTCGCACGCATACCGAAGCTCTGTCAGGAATTTATGGCAACAAATTTAAACAACTGTAACGTGAGGAGAACATAAATTCCAAATTCCACCCCCAACATCCTCAGCACGAGGGGGTTGTTGTACACCCTCGCGTGCATTATTTTACACGCGAAACTGGGTCAAGAGCATCCTGGAAGTTTCTTAAAGAGTCCTTTCAAGCCTGCAGCCGCTCGCTAATGAGATAACACACACAAAATGCAAAATTCACTTTGCCACGCGTGCCGTGGAAAGTGATGCAAATGGCGGAGAAAATGATTTCGACGGATGACGACAGTGAAGCTGAAGACGATGTGCCAAATGATAAACCGAGTCAAGGCAACGATGATAACTGCCAAAAAGTGATTCAGCCAGGCAACACCTGTTCTCACGATGTGCTGTGGAACTAAACTTGGAATTCGTAAGTTGGTGCAAACAACAAACATCAAGGAGCAGAGTAGAGTTGGCGTGCATTTGCATGTCCTTTGCAAGGAACACACGATAAATTATTAATCGAGAATAGACAGCAGCAACGTGCTGTGAGAGGAGTGGTTGCCAAAGGGGACAGGGTCGGGATACGACGAGTATTGTACCCGTTTGTACTTTAGACATACACAAGCTGTGTTCTCATGCATGTTTATGATTTACGGTACATGCCAGCAAGTGCAAACAACGAAAAAGTTATGCGCTGTCAACTAGCCAAAAAGGAAGAGAAAAAAAAAATAACTCACACTGGGGTCGATATAGGAAGCGGAGGACTTGTGGCGCTGACATTGTGGATCATTTATGCGAAAAGGTTTTGTTCATATCTCGCGACGGGAGCATCAAGGATTTGTAGCAATTTTTTTTTTCTTTAAAAAAGGGCCTTGAATTCGTATATCACGGTATGCATTACATTGCGGATCGTATATACCCAGCTCCACAGTCTTATGTGAATAAAGGTCTCCAAAAGAGTCGAATGAGTCGAGAGCCACAAGAACGTGTACCAATTTGCAGACCTTAGATCGTAAGCAGAGATCAGACTCTCAGCAGACGATTAACTCGCTTCAACCATCAGACTCCTAACCCTAAGTGACCTTACAATAATTCAAGTCAGTAACTCTCAGTTGAAAGAGCTGAAAGGAGATTCAAGGTGCGCGATTATTCCATCTCCAAAATTTAGGAAAACGTGTATTTCATGACGATAAGCAACCCAAAAAGAGTCGAATGAGTCGATAGCTACAGGAGTTTGTACCTGTTTGCACAAAAGTCGTGTAATTTACATTTAAACATGCACTGTTTACATGACACGCCTTATAAATCCAACTCCAGATATTACTTACTTACTTACTTAGGTGGCGCTACAGTTCGGGGTGAACCTGGGCTTCAACCAACAAGCCTCTCCAGTTAGCCCGGTCCTTAGCTAACTGCCTCCAATCGCGCACTCCAAGTTGGTTGAGGTCCCTTTCTACTTGTGCGCGCCACCTTAAGCGAGGTCTTCCTCTACTGCGTTGTCCCTCCGGGTTGGATCCAAAGACTCTGCGGGCCGGAGCATTGGTGTCCATTCGCTCTACATGTCCTAGCCATCTTAGGCGACTGATGCGCAGTTTTTTGACTAGGTCGATGTCGCTGTACAGCTCGTAAATTCCGTCATTGAATCTTCTGCTCCAAAGCCCGTCAACGCTAACGGTACCGTATATCTTCCGAAGAATTTTTCTCTCGAAGCGAACAAGGATATCTTTTGAAAGATTGTGCCTCTGGTGTTGGCTTCTGAGTTTCGCACAATTCTTTCAAGAATGATATTGAAGAAGTCACATGACAGCGCATCACCTTGTCTAAATCCTTTTTTGACACCGAAGGTCTCGGTGAGGTCATTACCGACCTTGATGGAACAGCGTGCGTTCTCCATCGTCATTCTGCACAGACGAATGTGTTTCGCAGGGATGGCAGAACTAGACATAAATGCTGTCATATGCGGCCTTAAAATCAATAAAAAGATGGTGAGTATCGATTTGGACTTCTTGGGTTTTTTCCAGGATCTGCCGGAGTGTGAAAATTTGATCGACTGTGGACTTTCCTGGCCTGAAACCATACTGATAGGGGCCGATCAGGTTGTTGACGAAGGGTTTCAGGCATTCACACAATATGGCAGATAGGATCTTGTACGCGATGTTGAGGAGACTGATACCTCTGTAGTTGGCGCAGTTGAGGGGGTCTCCTTTCTTATGGATCCACAAATTAGGAAAGTGTATATTTCATGGCGGTGAAGAACTTCAAAAGAGTCGAGAGCTATAGGAATTTGTATCTTTTTACGCAAAAGTTGCATAAATCATAAGCAACGGCCATATAAAGCCAACAAAATTAAAAAGCTAAACTCAAAAGTTAAGAAAGCGTAAATTTCATGTCAAAAAAGAACTTCGACGGAATCGAATGAGTCGAGAGCAGCTAGAATTGGTAACTATGAGCTTTAACAAAAGTCGACGAGTCAATTAAAACTAGCAAGTATCCAAATAAGCGAATCATTACGAATTCAAAGAACTTATCTTTTGAATGAGTCGAAAAGTGATGAGTCGCGAAGGTATCAACTGCGAGGCGGGAAATGGGTTCCATTAATAATAGTATCATAAAAGAAGCTGTAGTGGCAGAAAATCTATGAAAACTATCATGAGCCAAAAAGAGTCGCATTGGCAAGGAGTCGCTTAGTTTTTGAATCACTAGGTATTCGTTAATTTTTAGTGAAGATAAATTACAAATCATCTCCGACAACAGTATGTCTGAAAACAGCATGGAGCACCATGGTGTATGGAAGTGAACGAGGGAATGGCGAGGTATTTGCGGAGTTTAGTGGCGGCACCAGCTTGATCATAAATGCAATCAAGTAAAGGTATAAGGACCAAGGTTGGGTAGCCATCAAGAGTACTATGATGTAAGTGACAAGCTTTGGACAAACGACTTATAAAGGCTTCAGTCAATGAATAATAAAGACATATGCAGACACACAATTGGTGTGGGCAGACTCAGACACACGCATCTACATATGTATGTATGTACTCCTGAAAGCATAAAGCGGCTTCTCATTTTACAACAAGAAGAGCAGGTAGTGGCGCTGTCGTCTGCTTAGCCATAGACTCCCAGTCCTGGTCGGTATATATTGGAATTGAAATCCACACAAAAGTCATGATGGAATCCCACCAAGGTTGACTGGATTAGTTTTGCCAATGAGCTCGATCTATGCTTAAGCTTCAACGTTTAAATTTTTCATCTATTCTCGAACAAAAGAATAGACACTGCTAAGTAAGCTTAGAGAAAGCAGCACTTTCAATACCACTGTCAGTAGATTTACAGCGCAAATCGTGACAGTTCCAATGATGGACGTGAAAACATCCTTTGTATTGGTCGACCTTAGCCCAGCTTACGACACCGTTTGCAAGGATATATTAATCTACTGTAAGTCATTCTATGCTTGTAGAGATCCGTGCTTATCAGAAGTATCCTAACAAACCAGCTGCTGTAAGCCTTCATTCATAAGACAGCAATGCAACGGTCAGCCTCAGGGTTCAATTCTCACTCCTTTGCCAGGGCAGTACATTCTTAAAACATGATCCAAAACGTATCGACCTGGTTTTCGAGTTTATCAGCGCTTCGCACTGTGTGTGGTTTCACTCGCTCACTCTACCAGGATACTGTGATTATTTATATTTCGCAAGGCTGACAGTCCTTTTAATAAGACCGTGCCTTATAACTCATATCCAGCACTATAAGCTCACAGCTAACACAATGGCTGAGCAGCTTGGTGTACTTTATCTTACCCTCCTTTATAACCAGACCAATCTGAATCATTTCTTATCAAAGATACGGATGCTGGAAGCTTTATGACCTTGTCTGCGTAATCAAAGCCTCAAATGTATTTGTTCCTACCTTGATAGGGCAGCGCACGTTTCACACTAAATTGGGATTCTATAGGCAAGCCTCCTGGCTTATGCTTAAGTAGTTGATGCACGTTGAGTAGTCTCCTTTCTTACGCACTCTGTGACGTATGCTAGAGTTAAAGTATGCCTGACGTTTGGAATCATAGCACGGTCCCAACAAATCATCGCCTGGTAAGTATTTAGGCTATCGACCCAGCGGCTCTATTCGATTTAAGTCCTGTCATAGCTGCTTTTTCTTGCTGTAGCTCCAGTGTTTTAAAATGATGATCAAATAAGGATGATGGGCAGGATCTTGGTTTTCATTGTGGTAAGGCATTTTACAGAATCGGCCCTGCTAGACTGTCTGCCTAATACTGTGCCAAGGCTGCTCTTATACGCATCAACCAGAGATATCGGACAAGCAGGCAAGTAAAGCCCAGAGCATCAGGAATAGCATTTCGAATATTTTGCTCTTGCTGCAGTCGGGCATCTAGGGATCTGTTAAGTCGTCCGATTAACATATTCTCTGGCATTGCTTTGAAATCGTTAAACCTATACACCCCACTAAGGCATTGTCAAGGCATTTCTTGATATAAAGGGCGCTTCCAACAACGATGAAACCAATTCGATTGTCAATGCTCTATGCAGGGTTAACATATACGAATCTGTCTACCGATGCAGTCTTAAGCCTTCGTCCTTTCACCTCACAATGCGTGGACATCAAGATCCATTCTCTTTAGTTTTTCGATCCTTTCTGTATATGATTCAGTTAAGCTTCCTTGCGGCGTAGACGTTCGTACAAAAACGTGAAAATGTTCCTTTTTTTCATTACTAAACACATGCAGTACTTGAATGTGTTCAGGGAAACAATCGAGAGCCACAGATTGACGCCACTCCAGCTATGAATGACACCAAAACTGTTTATGCTCCTGTGCTCGTGCAGGACAAAAGTAATTATTTCCTACCACCAGAGAAAAACAAACTAAAACTAACGAACAAACGCCAGCAAAAAAAGACAGAAACACATGCACTACCTCCAAGGATTTAATAACTTCGAGGTTTTCATTGCTTGTTGTGGTCTTTTTGTGCATTCGTCTGGTGCTAGTTGTCCTTCGTCAAAAGTGTATAAAAACCAAATCAAACACCGTGTTTCGAACAGATTTCATAAGAACGAAACTGAAACTCAACTCAAAAAACTCGCTTCATTTAGACACGAAACTTGGCCGACGAAAATCATATCCACGTCCTTTTTCCTACGTTTTTTGTTATTGAATTTTTCAGTGTCCTTGTGAGGGGAGAAAACGACTAGGAGGGGGTTAAACAAAGCGTAAACAACGAAGAAAAAAAAAGGTGAAGGAAAAAAGCGCAAATTGCATCTGTGAAATAGTTTACGTAGTTGAGATCCTTTCATTTCAAATGGCGAGCAATATGACTCAGATTTCAAATTCAGGATAAAAATCGACGGAATCGTTTTGTCCTCCTTTTCTCTGTAAAGTAGTGCCTTCTGCTGGATCATTTGCATAGGATAGCAGCTCATTTGCATTTTAAGGAGATTTTACGATGTTTCTTTAGCTATTTTTTGTTTGGATAAAAAAAAGTCCCTTGATGCGAGGTGTGAGGTGGACGAAGAGCCATGTTGTAAATGGTTTCAGTTTTTTCTCGAATTTTCTCTCCTCCTGAAGGCTAATTAATAGAGAATCAGCTAATGATTATTTTGGGATGATAATTGCACTAATTTTTTACTGCGTTCACTTTAAATGGAATGCGAACAATTGAGATGTATTTTGCTTTGAATTTCAGATACGCGGGGTCACAGGTGTGTCGGAACAAACAGCCGATTCTATTGTACTTCATATGTTTAAGAAAAATCTAGAATACCCAAGGTACACGGGCTATTATTTGAGCTTTTTTTAAGACACTTAGATGCACGGGAGCTCAGTGGTTGGTGCATTGAAGTTCGATGTTTCAAGGACCGTCTTTTCATGGTGGAACCTCAAGTTGAGGAGAGAAGCTTAGTCCTAGGTGCCTTCACAAATTAGCTTCCTACGCATGGGAGTACGTGCTCATTCAGTATACATTCTTTTATATCTAAATACAGTGTACTCCCTTATAAGCGGACATCGACGGTTCCGCAGAATTTGTGCGCTTATGAGGGGTGTCCGTAAGGAGAGAGTACACTGTATTTTTTAGGATACTGTTCGACTATGTATTTGCTTTCTATACATAAAGCTGACAGCAGCTCCTCTTGAAAATGTCGCTACATTGAGGATATTGCAAAGGAATGAAAGACAATCGCGGGACGTCCTTTCAAAAATTGTCTGAATGGAATTAAATGGCACGTACTCATCTCAAATTAACAATGACATCACGTGAGTTTGTATCTCACAGCATGTGTCATGCATTGATGCAGCGCCACAATACCCACCTAGACCAGTAGTTGGATCCACTAAACCCATTCTTTTACTACATAACTAGGTGATCCTATTAGCAGGACTTTTGACTTAAAACCGCTCATATACCCTTGGAATTTAAATCTCAGGAAGTCATTCAGTTCAGTATTTTGTAAGTCCTCGAGCTATGAATAAGTTTACACCAAGAATCCTCACTTTTTCATCGGTGATGGACAATTTCTATTTTTCCTCTATCCTTACAGCTAATGAGGTAGTCGTTGCCCAGTAATGATGGCACAGATGCCACATACCACCAGTGCGACTAGGACGTAAGCAGAAACAGAGAGAGTGAGATCTCTCATAGGCTGACCATAGGGTCCTAGGCACTACGCATGCATCCAGTTGAACTCAGCGTTTATTGGCTTGAATAATGACTTCATCACCAATGTACTGCTTTGAAGAGCTAATTGGAGCTGTGGGTGTCGTTTCTCAGTGGTTAGTTCGACGATCGAATCACAGAAAACACTTACACTTCTCGTCAATGCCTGACGAATGTTCGAAAATAATATCATGAGAAGCTACTCAATTTCGAATACGTTAGGTTAGGTTAGGTTGGGTGCCCTTGTTGACAGGATTCTCAACGGCTCACTGTGCCCAATATTTAAAAACCCTGGAAACCTAAATATCAGTCTAGAGACCACTAAATTAAACCACCCAGATATGTAAATGTATGAATCTCAGGAGTCCGCTTAGCTCAATGTTGACTAGCTCGTCCAGCTCCGAAAAGAAGTAACTGCCAAGAGCACGTATTCTTTTGGTGGCCAGCACTAGACAGTCACAAAGAGGTGACGAACGGATTCTATTTCCTCTTCGTCCTTAGTGCTGAGCGTTATTCTAGCCTCAGAGAGGGCCCGTGAAAAGTTCATAAGTAACCCTTCTCTGCCTAGATTTTCGTTACCACAAATATCCGTGTCAAGTACTCAGCATAGGGTTACCGTATTGGCCGCTGAGATGTCGGTGTGGACTGCAATGCCTTCATGGCTGCTTGACTGTCGACATAGATGCTGATTATTTTTTCAGAAATATTTCCCTCAGAAATCATATCTGCAGTTTGCTTTATTGCAGCAATTTCAGATTGGAGAACACTGCATCCATCATTAAGTCTAAACCGGCACCCGTACCAGCGACCATTTAGGATCCATTGGTATAAAATGGCCGGTTCATTCTCGAAAGGAACTCTGCCTTCGTCCCATTCCACTCTGCTAGGAATTCAAACAGAGAATCTCTGGTTGCAGTTTGGTAGTGGGATGATGGAGTCCGTTTCCGTCCGTAGTCTCGGCTGTTTTCGGATACGGCATTAGGCTGCAGGTCCCTTCCTTTCGTATGAAAAATAAGGCATTCGATGTAGAAGCTTTTTGCTATACTTCTGTGTAAATCCAGCAGGACTTCCAGAGCAGCAAGTGGAGAAGAGCGCATAACATCGGTGATGTCGATGAACGCATACCTTTGGAGACCTTGCAAACAAAATGGGGCTGTGGCTTGACTTGTTCAAACTTTATCTGCAGGGATAGCCTAGACATGAGAATCTGAAGACTATAGCTGGGGTATTATCAAAGGCCCCAGCTATGACAAAAGAGGAGTAGATTGCTGTACCTTTACCATCAGAACCAGAAGAATGTACAGAGCTGGGATCGCCTTTCCTGGACTATAAAGCTATTTCCAAAGCTGGATCTGGACGTCAAAGGTCAGAGATTCCAGACTGTGTTGCACTAAAGTAGGGAGCATTCCATCCACGCCACGGAAATTACAGGGTTTTTACGAGGATAAGTAGTGTCCGCTCCTAGTATGCACTCATGCTTCTCTAGTAATTTGTATCTATCGAAGTCTCAACGGAGTTTATGTTCACTTAAGGAGCAGCTACTCAATAACCTAAGACAAAATTGCACATCAATTTGTCAACAGTTCATCATAACCGGCAAGTAGTCAAATTTAAGTAAGCCAGGGCGAGATGGTTCAAGGTACTATTCTTACCAAAGACTAAGCGGCGCGGAAACTGCTGCTACAGCCCACCAGCGGACTAGCCTTTCATGTAACTCTGACTACAGAATAAGGATCTTCCCGTGAATATAGCCCTTCCACTGGCTTACAAGTAGCGGAACTCGTAACTCCGAACTCCGGAATGAACGGCTCTCCCTGTTCGTCCTCCTACGAAATTTTCTTAAGGAATCCTTTGAGTTAAAATTTTGGCGAACTCTGTGATCCCGGGACAAGTCGACTTCAGCATGGTACAATGCCTATTTTCGCCCATTTTAGGTATGAAGTAGTTACCCACTTCTCAACCCTCTCCAGGGGAAACAAAACTCTCCGCAACAAACCGACCCATTCACCCCCTTTTTATCGCCATAACTTCCCTGTTAAGATTAATTTTACTTACCTTATACATTAAGCCAACACTTACCTTCCTTGGCATGCCCTTGGAAACAGCCCTCCCCTCCCCACAAGATTCCTAATTAAAAATTCATAATTTCCATCCGAGTCCGTAGTACACTTCCTCCATTAATACACACCCATCCCATATTGCCTGCCAACACCTCTGCTACATGCCATAACCCAATTAGTTCAAACTTCGACCTTTCGCGTGTCCATCTTATCCATATTCAAAAACAGTACACGCTTCATTCCCCCATTGAATAATTCATAGGCCTAGGAACAACAATTTAGGTCCTTAATTAATTCCACTCCAAGGAACCATCCTTACTATACAGCGTCTACCCATGCCACGTTATCCACCACACCTTCCTTTTCATCCATCGTTCTGAATTCATTCAAGTTCATCAAAGCCCATCCATACCGCACTCGAAAATAGGACAACTCAGCTCAGGGAATAGATTAAAAAGGATGACCTACTTCTATCTGAGTGGAGGCTTACAAAAATCCTTTTTTTTTCGCCATGGAAAGCCAATTGCGAAAATATTCGTAGCTCACATATCAACTCGTACGAGCGTAAATTGAAATATGCAGTTCCTTTCTGTGAGCTGAGTGCAGAGTCTCCTTGCCTGCATCAGTGCGTTATCCTTTGAATTTGAATTTAGTGCAAGAGACACACGCACACGATGGTGAAACGCAGTTCCATTTGAACGGAGTTTCCAGTTTTTTGCTCTTGGTGTAATGCCCAAATAGCCAATATTGAGATATCCTTTAACATCCTGATTTGGTGATGAAATTCAGGTTGCTCAGGAAAAGGGAGATCTGACAGTTTATTAGGAAGTTTGCTGAATACGAAACGTTCCGGAACACTTTCGGGTAGTTTGCAATTGCTGGACTAAATTTGGAATCCTGGTTGGACTTTTTCTCCCCCTTATCGTTCTATACAGGATATTGTAGGATGTGCAAGGCAGATTTTTTTTTATTTTTTGCTTTTGCTGCCTCTTCATTTTGTAGAAACTTTTTCGATGGATGTGGAGAAGACAAAACCATTCCAATAGCAAGCAAGCACCACCAGCACACATCCTGCTGAACATATCCGATGCACATTCATCAATCATTCCGGGTGTAGTACGTACTGAATGTTTCAGGGATTTAGATATGTCCTGCAAAATGAATGAATGACACTGAACTGAATGGCGAACAACAACTGGAGGGAATGGTTTCTGCTGTTTGTTTGCACGAATGTAAGTGGGATTTCTCTAGTGTCCTTGTTGTGTTGTTGTTGATATAGCAAATTTCGAAAGTTGTATCCTCTTTCTTTTTTTTTTTTGGCAATGACACAACGGGACATGGGTGCTGGACTGAAAGTTGATAGAATTGCAAATTGCAAAATGGTTGCGATAACTAAAACCTATTTCAGTGGGAGTCTGTTATATTCGACATCCTGTATATGTGTGTGTCCGTATGCAATACCATATCCTCTGTGGATAGAGATGATGGCAGTTTTTGCCCGTTTGGCGGTTTATTTTTCTTTTTTTTTTTGTTTAGTATCTACTGGCCAATGCGAAAGGATACGATTCAGAATCAGCGAAAAATTGTCAGCGAGATTTTATCTGCTGTCGTCTGGGGAACAGAGAAAAAGAACACAAGGACAACGTACACTAAAATTCGTTGTCTGGGCGATGTGAACCACAAATTTCAATGCGTTTGAACTCGCAGGATAACTTTTTTCTTTTTCTTCTTTTCTCCTCTTTTTGTTTTCATCTTTCCCATGAGGGATTTCAAATGGAGGACATTCATATTCATTTTATAGTCCTTGCGGGATGAGGCGGGCAATGGGGGTAAAACATATTTTCAGTGGTCTGCACTTTCACAATATAATGTGGAAAGGAGAGCAAGGATAATTTGTAATACCACGAATCCAATTATAGATGCTGTGGTTGCATTTCATTGAAATTGAGTTTCCTTTTTAGTGTGCGTGTTTATGTATGTGTATGAGGCAGACATTCACAATGAATTGTCCATTGTGCACGGGGACAAACAAGTTCACAATCCTGTAGTCCTTTTAATACAGATTAAGGTATTTAGTGGAAAATCTTTTCCATTCATAAGCATCCGAGTTGGTACCTAGAAGGTCTGGGAATACTTAATGCTATTTACGGAGAAAGAACGTAACGGTATGTCGCCGATTAGACGCCTTTGAGATACAGGGTATTTTGAAAAAATTCTACGAGCTTAATCCGTTTACAAGAATTCGCCAACGTGAGCTTGTGTACTCTTTGATCCTCCAAAAGCACTGGATAACGATACAGATTATAGCAAACATTTATTCTAACTGAGATAGATTTTCAAAGTATAGCCTGCTTTAGGGAAAAGTTCTAAAATCTCCCTTGGGTTAGTTAGGTTGGCTTAGAGTGGCCCTTGATGGGGTACAGGGGTCAGCCCTTGGGCGTCTTCTATGAAACATGATGTTCCGACTACCACTACCACAACGAGTTAAAGTGATCGGCTTTGACGACGATACGGTCAAAACTTCCACGAGGTAGAGTCAAACAATCAGGTCAATAGACTTAGCTTTAAAACCCACGTCTAGTACTGCATGCTGGCAAACATTGGTGGACCTGGATACGCCAGGAGGATTCTGCTATCCAAAGTGGTAAGCTGATTCCTGGTATACGCTGCCCCATTTTTGGCGGGAGCACTTCCAACGTAGGAGGCAAAAAGAAAGCTCTCGTCTGCATGCAGGCTCTACACAATTGGAACAAAATATCTGACGAAGCAACCTGTGTTATAGTGGGTATGATCCCCATCGGCTTACCTTAGGCTAACTACGAAACGACCAGAGACCAACGTTACAAAGAAGGTAAGAGCAGAAGAAATGGCTGCATTTATAGCACTGTAGCAAGGCAAGTGGGATGAAGGCAGATAGACCGACAAACTGATTCCCACCCATATCGAGACCTAAACAAAGAGAGCATACGCACTACAACTGTCACCTTACGGAATTCCTATCTAGTCACGGCGCAAATACCTCCACAGATTTGGGCACGAAAGCTCACCCTTCTACCCAGAATTTCCAGAACAAGAGGAAGGCGTTTCGGAGAAAGACGCAGAGTACGCAATGTTCCACTGTAGACGTTTCACTTTCAGGAAGCCATATGACAAGTTCAGAGCATGACTGGTTGGACATCTGTTCTTTCATAGGGAACTTGCAGAAGGAGTTGACTTGCACGATAAAAATGGCCGAAATGGAAGATAGTTTTATGGTGGACAAGGGTTGCCCACAAGGTGGCATTTTCTCTCCTCTTTTATAGTGCGTGGTAGTTAACTCCCTGCTAACTACTTTCAATGCTTCTGGCCAGGATTATGTGGATGACGTTGGCGTTCTTATTCACGCCTAGCGATTGCCTGCTTAAAGGTGCAGATGTCCCTAAACATGATCAACGAGTGGTCCACAAGGAATGTTAATCCTTATAAAACTTGGGGGCCTCCTTGGCACGCTTGACTCAGCTGGAGATGTCCTGCTGAGCTGCATACTGAAAGTCATGTCATGAAAAGGTGGATAGGAAGGAGCGCCCAATATACTCCTTAAGCCTTTTACCGCTTCCAAAATTGTTTATTAACTCAAGATCTCTCTGAATCTGATTGGTAGACTAGATTCATTGGAAATTGTAGGAATGCCAGGTCTAGCTGGAATCCAGGGACACGACATCTCCAATAAACGTGCAAGACAACGATCAGAGGGAGTTTTCTCAGAACCCGAGAAATGGCATTTAGGCCAGAGTCTGCGGGTTCGTAAAAGCGGAAGTACATCCGTCTCCGGACTTTAGTAGCAGCCTTAGTGCATTCCTACCTTAGCTTCGTAATCCTCACGTTATTCCCGCTGTGTACTTTATTTTCATCACTACGTCATCGTACATGTCTTGTATCCTCCTAGCCTACGTCACCTGTATTTTCTGAGATCTCAATGCCGCCGTCCAAATGAGGTATCACGGAACTCTGTCTTTCTCCAGATCGACAACGTTTGTATGCAGGCTTCTTCCGGGTCAAAATTGACATTTCCAAGTAGTCTCTGCGGCACCCAGGACTTCAGTCGAATTGTCAATAAGTAGAACGTCAGCTTTAAGAGAAATAAGAATCGCTGCAGGACCCACGAGAACCTCAAGGTGTGGATATTTGGTGCGCAATTATTGGAGGCAGTCACTGCAGCCAGCCCTTCTTGTGAACTTGTGACTCGAAATGAAAGAGCAGGTCCTAGACAACATTTGATTTCAGCAAACGTTTCTGGTAAGACAATCGAGGTTTTAAAGCACATGTTCACATGGTCACAGGTTGTCTTATCATACATACTGTCCAAGTTATAAAGTAATAAATTTCCCAGGACCTGATCAGCGAATAACATGAAACGATAGGGACTCCACTCATTTTCCCCGCCCATATTCAGTAATCTGAGCCTGCGATACATAAACATATTCCAGATCCTTGAGCGCATAACGTAAAAATCACAAAAAAAATTCAAAATTTAACAAAAAAGAGTCCTTACTCGTAAGTATCCCATTGAGATTGATTGTTTTTTATCCCCAAGTCCTCACAGATTTATATACAGCAATGCATACCACCTTCCTCTGGCAAACAATGGAACAGACGTCACGTCCTTTGAAAAAGAAGTCCAAAGACGTAGCGCAATTCCCAAAGCTCCGTTGTACGACAGAAGACCAATCTAATGGTTGTGCACTTTAGTGCGCCACCATCACAGTAGCATTCGATCCAATTGTGTACAAAGTAACAGACGACATTTGCCTGCCTTCTCCATTCCTGGGCTACTGCTGGTGATGCTTCTCGTGCTCGTTGCCACTTCTAATTGAAGTTTCGTAATTGTTCTCCGGGGACCAATTGAGATTTATAGTCCTGTGGTGCCAGTGCATGGGCTAGCAGACACCGGCATATTGCCTGGGCGTTCATATTGATTGCTGCTGAACTAGGAGGAGGTGGTTCTGTGCCTCAAGCAATTGGTTAAGTGAGACCGATGAACATCGCATTGATGGAGAGGTCAAAGAATTGTCGCCTAGTGGTTTGCAGAAATGTCGGCAATGACATCCTAATGCAATCGATAATCCTGATTTTGTAGCCGGCTATTATTTTAGGCTTCGAGAAATACGATCAAATGATTCGGAGGGATTTGATTGATTTGAAGTGAATTACCACCAGCGAGGGGGTTTTGTATCGCAGCAAAATGTGAAACGGATGTCACAGTTCAGATGGTTGGGAATTAAGCCCAAAAATTCCTTCAGTTAAGCACAAGCTTTCAATCATTGGTTGGAAAGAGGAGGTATGG
Source organism: Blera fallax (assembly GCA_946965025.1). Lineage (NCBI taxonomy): Eukaryota > Metazoa > Arthropoda > Insecta > Diptera > Syrphidae > Blera > Blera fallax. The sequence goes on from OX337247.1 coordinate 61,079,554, forward strand.
AACTGCTTCGAATATTTACAGACGTACCATACTTTCGGGAGTACAAAACCTTTCAATCTTGCTTCAACGTATTTACAATCTATGGCTTGTCATTGTCGAACTTTACAAAATTGCATCCTTTATCATCGTTGATGGGCTTTAGGAAGAAAGTTCGAAGGAGTGAAGCACAACGCACTAGTCTACAATCAGGTTCAGGTACCAATCAGGCTTGGCGTCGAAAGACTTTTTTTTAGTTCAAGTAGGTTGTGTCTTTTAATTGGCGCCCAATGCGAGGGTAATAAATGTCATGAGAAAGCTTCTCCATTTAAAAAAAAGCCTCGAGGATATGGCTATAAACTGTAGGTTCCTTTCATTTGTGCGAGAAATATAGCACTGTCAACACGAATGGTCGCGAGAAGCTAGGCCCTTGGACCACATGTGGTCTGTTGCGCTACATATTTGTGTTTGCGTCGAAGATGGAAGTCGGAGGGAGCTAAAGCTGGCGAATGCGGTGGATTTTCAAACAATTTGTAGTTCACATAGCCGAACGTCCAATACCATTGTGCACCTTCTCGTTGTTTCCATTTTTGGTTGCCGTTTATTGTCGTCCTTCAAGATATATATGACCACGTGTAAATTCAGTCGCCCAAGGATATTAGAACAGACAGAAACCATTACCAACTTGGATGAATTTTCGCTGGCGATAAACCATCCAAAAGTAAGAATATTATGACAGCACGATAATCCAGATTATCCTTCTCAAAGAGACACACAGGTTTAGGTTAGGGCGGCTGTCCGTACTGGAATGCAGACACACATAGACTAGAAAAGATCGTTGGATCTTTCTTCTACCTACGGACTAACCAGCTGGAACTTTTAATGAAGCGGAAGATGGTTGCGACGACAAAGGACGAAGTTAACCAGTTTTCCTTCGGATAGGGGTGGGCAGGGGCATAGAAGGTGTAGCTCCTGCAGAAGTCATTTGAAAAGAGTCCCAATATTCTAACCTGCTGGCTTATCAGACACCGATTTTGTAGCCGATCTGTGCTCATCTTAGCATAACCAGCCCTGATTCAGATCCGTCTAGATATACGACATATCGAGCCATTTGCGCATTCGTAGTTGGTCCTGCTGAAAGTACCTACCTTACGTAGATGTTTCCATGTAACGAGGGGCATACCCAGGTTTTCCCATTTAAACAGAATCCTAAGAATCATATCTTTTCTAGAAAGCTCGTCAGCCTGGTAGTTTTCTAGAATATCTCTATGGGAAGGCATCCAGCAAAGGTGATTGTTAAACTGCTCCTTCATCTCTGAGAGAGACAAACAACGGTTTAAAGTGCTCTTTAAAGAGAGTACTGACTGTCAGTGAAAATGCTAATATCCTTGACAGGTACTGCATTACACTTAGGCGACGGCAAGGTTTCCTTGGAGGCATGATATTTTTTTTTTTTTTTTTTTTTGTAATTCGCGCGCGTCAAAGGGGGTATGAATACCCTTATGCTGTTTATTCAGGGCACGGGCGTTGCCCTATTTTCGACTCCACAAGTATTGGGTATTCGAGGCAAGAAGAGATCGGTGGTGACCATCTTTTAAGGAAAAGTTTGTTTTTTTTCTTTTTAGAAGGAACACAGAGCCACAGAACTTTCCCTTACAAGTGATATATCGCCAGTTGCCACAGCTGCCGCCACTTTCAGGGTCGCATGCAGTATATTTCAAAGTAAAATCCTGGCAATAGAAAAACGTGCAAAATGAATAGAAGACAGTCAGTCTTCCTGCGTCGGATAAAACTATCTTCATTGACAGTCAAGCAGCCTTAGAATAAGAACTGCCGTGACACACTGAACACGGTCAGACACCATTCGGCTCAAGTTTGCTGTGTTCCCGGACATGGCAATATGGAAGAGAATGAAAAGGCGGATGCTTTGGCAAGGATGTGGTCGGCAATAAACATCAGCGAAGTGGACGCATCAATACTGCCACCAAGAGTCTTCGAATCCACCCCGGAGGCACGACGCAGTAGAGAAAGAGCTCACATAAGGTGGCGCGCTCAAGTGGACAGGGATCTCAACCAACTTGGTGTTTAAAACTGGAGGCTACTGGCTGAAGAAAGAGATTGCTGAAGAGGCTTGCTGGTTCAGGCCCAGTTCCACCCCGGACTGTAGCGCCACCTAAAGTAAGTATACTAGACGGCATAATAGAAAAAGAGGCCATCTCGTCCTGACTATCCAAGGAGGACCGTGCCATCTCTTCTTATTCATGGCAGAAATCAACGAAAAAAAGGAAAGAACGATACGTCTCCGTACCTTAAGAACCAGGTTCAACGCAATCGCCGCCATAATTCACTTTATAAAGGATACCAACTGGTTTTCGAGTCGGCCATTAGCAGGTTTCTTTAATTCCTCTTTTTTCCTCCTAGTGAACGTGATGAGTCCTCATCCATCACACAACCTTCCACAACCTAACCTAACCTTGTCCATTCATCAGTTCATTCATTTTAAATGTAAGGACAACTCTCAGGACTTCCATTTTACATACACGTACTCGTACTTCCCTTCTCTGGTATTTGTGTCAAACCAACATATTGAGGTTGAAAATCTGCTGCAACATATTTGGACAAACAATGCCGGTAAATAATTTATTTACTCGTCTCATAGTAATGGTGAGTAGGTTGACACCTTTACAGTCATCACTAGGCCACCACAAACTGCTGCTAGCACTTCAAGGCATCTCCATCTGCACACACACACACAAACACCCCCTCCTGCCAGTTAAACCACTCATTGCCACAATTCAGAAATATGCACACACAATGATTTGCCGGTCAGCTTCTTTTCGATGGCATCCTTCCCACATTCAAACAATGTCCTGCTGTGCGCTTGAATGTGAGTACGAAATCCAGTTGGATAAACTATGAGTATGCGGTTTTGAAGGGTGCAAACCGAATGCGAAAGTTTATTATCGTATTTACGGTCAACATGTGGGCGGATTGCCCGAAATTGGCAATAGTTGTCCTTTTTTATTTTTCTGCTTACTCACACTCGTTGGTTTTTTTTTTTTTTTTTTTGTGGTTCCATCCACCCGTTCTCGATTTCATGTTATTCTCGTCCGGTTTCGGGGCTTTGCGTTGATCCTGAGCATTGACCACATATTTAACCATAATCATTATGGATTCCAATTCCAATGTCGAAAACTTGTGGACAGGATTCGGTTATCAAAGCGGTCGGCAATTTAATTAGAGCCCACAAGCAATACCGTAGCCCGATAGTGACAAAGTGGTAGCTGCTTCTGTTCCTGGTACTAATGATTATGATTATTGTTATGACGCAGGAAGGACATCGTCTTTTCTTTGGTCGGCTTAGAGTGGTACTACGCCCACTGGAGTGTGGCTGTGTGGTTCGTAAGGGAAATCCACAAACGTGTGTGTATGTACGTGATTGATTGGTGGATTAGTTGATGTTATAATTTTTTTTTTTTCTCTCTTTACAGATGGTTTCGATTAAGATTTTGTCCTTTTGATCGTCTATGAATAGAAGTCTGCCTCTGGTGGGAGTACATAAAAGAGAATCTTGCATGTGGGCTTATTATGTGTGGCAGAACTCATGTGGCATTCAATAGCCTACATGACATATGAAGGAAAGCTCATTTTGTGATCCTTTAATTTTGCCTCATTGAATGGAAGGATTTTGTACGGAGAATTATTGCGACCGCGGATGAGTTGACGTTGGGCTTATGAAATAGAATCGTGAATAGAGTGGATTTCTTGTTTATTGTCCTGGATGACGAGTATTGGAAATAGAAAAGTGGTTATAGAAGGGATACACTTTGCAGATGAATCAATAGTTGGCGTATGGCGGACGAGGATAGTGGATTAAGGAGACTATCAAGTTGTAGCTACAAATTTCGACCAGCGAATTAGCTTCTTAGAAAGATTCCACTCAACGTCGAAATTTTTCTAAAGTGGGCGGTTGAGAAGTTTTGTGGTTTCCTTTCTTAGTCTCTGCAGTCCTGGATCTGCACCATGGAACTGGTCATCTACAAGAGGCTTTCGCGTCAGTTCAAAATATCTGGAAAGGATACTAGTCAGTTGAATAGCATTCCAAACTTCGGTCTCGTTCTGAGCGTTCTGAGCCAAGGGGGAGATTTGATGGACTTTTCTAGCTCTTCCACAAAGAGCAACGAGTTAGTTTTCCACATATTCCTCCTCTCCCGCTAGAGGTCGGGGTAAGTATGGCCATCAACCAAAAAGCATCTCCAATTATTCCGATCTTGAGCTAACTGCCTCCAGTTGCGCACTCCAAGTTGATTGAGATCCTTTTCTAATTTTGCTCACCACATAAAGCGAGGCTTTCTTCTACTGCGTTGTCCATCCGGGCCGGAGCAATATCCATTCGCATTTCAAAGGTCGTATATGAAGTCTCCTTATTTGTTCGAGACAGGGCTTCGATTTCTACGCTGATGTTGTTGTCAAATGTCAACCGCGAAGCTAAGGTAGGCAAACTCCTTTAAAAAGTTCTTTATAGCGGCGATAGCATGCCAAGTTCTGCCAATAAAGTCGATAACGTTGGCGTAAGCAAGTATCTTCAGAAAGATTGTGCCTCCGGTGTTGGCTTGTGAGTTGCAAACAATATTTTTCTGAATGAGTTCAGGATGTGATATGACAGCGCGTCACCTTGTCTAAATCCTTTTTTAAAATCAAAGCTATCGGTGAGATCCTTACCGATACTGATGGAACAGAAAGCCTTCGTCATTGTCATCCTACAAAAACGAGTGAGCTTGGAAGGGATGCCAAAACTAGGTATGGCTCTGTGTAGCTTGGCTAAATACTGTCATAGGCAGCTTTGAAACCGAAAAAAAGATGGTGGCTATCGATTTGGACATCTTAGTGTTCTCCGAAATCTGCCGGAATCTAAAAATGTGGTCGATTCTGGGCATTCTTGGCATAATACCGCACTGATAGGTTGTTGACGAAAAGATGTAGGTGTCCACTCAGTTGAGGGCTTCTTCTTTCCTGTGGATCGGAGTAAAGATGCTGAGATTTTATTTATCAGGCATAGGCTCATCAGACCAAGTTGTGTATGCTCTGCACCACGTCATTTCCAATTGCTTACAAGCTCTGCAGATAGGCCGCCAGAGCCAGCAGCATCGTTGGACTTCAGTTTGGATGTTGTTGTCAGTTAAGTGAGGTTGAATGGTTCGTTTGACTGGTGACCTCCGTGGACCTCCGTGATTCTTATCTGCTATATTTCCATCTTAACCTCCTTTGGAGGCCTGTGTGTACTTTCTATTCAGCGAAGGTCCTCCGTTATGGAACCCTTATGTTCTGCGATGAAGGGATGCGGACGTGGTAGCTGCTCTAATGTTGTTCTTAATCCCTCGTCCTCTGCTTCGAACATTGAGCATTTCCTTAAGCGTCACTGAAGCTGAGAAAAGAGGGTCATCATGCCGAATCTATGAAGGTGTACGTAAAAGAACGCTGCCTTTGATGACGTGTGCAAGGGATATAACTGGCACCATGTGGAACGCGCTACCAATTTTGGTGCCCTGAGTCGATACGTAGAGTTACTCCTTCGGGCATTTTTCATCCCTGTTAGTGCTTTGGCCAGAATTGGGAAAAGAACCTTAACCTGTCGTAGAAAAATAGGCATGATCCCCACAGCGTTGCTGCATAAGGTTTACATCTGCCTTTGAGGCCACTTTGCGAACCCGTCTCAGTGATAGCTTCCTCTAGCCTTTTGCATTTAATGAGTTATAAAATGTTGCCAGTTGCACCAAGATTATATAATGGATGACAGACCGATAGTAGCTTGCAGCGAGCTTGTAAATTTATTATGCTTCCCCTACTTGAAGCTCTAGTCGACTCGAATTTCGTCTCGAAGCAGTATCTCTTGACCTTATCATCGCTGGGCCCGTCCAAAACCAGACCGATTTTGAAAGTGTTTCTCGTTGCCTGTGTTCTATGTATTTTCCTTTCCCGACAGTCAGCTGAGTCCTGATAAACTTCCTCATCACGGAAGCTCTACATGTGCTATCGCAAATTACCGTCCTACAAGGGTAGACAGTCTTTTTATATAAGTTTCCCGTTTCTGTCTAAATTACAAATCGGACATAATTTCCTCAGCGAACTCCATCTGTTGTTTGCTTCTATAAGACATATGCTCCCTGCTTCGTGCTTCAGTGTGCAAGGCGGGATCCTCACTAAGTGCTTAGCTTGCTCTGTGGCCGGCGCCGGGCATTTACTTGCCTGATATCGCCTCATGTCCAGGACCCCACCAAAGCCTTTTCATCTTCTTCTTGAGTACTTAACAGGATTTGAGTTCTGTTGCTACTCGCTCTGAAAAACGCTGCTGTAAAGTGGAATTCCGATGACGTGGACAAAGTCTCCCATTCACCCACCTCATGACCTTGAACGCGTCAGTAGAAATGGCTATAAGCTGCGCTCTTCGTTCTTTCACATTCTTCTAATCCTCTCTGTTCAGATTTAAGCTTGAAAATGGGCTTGCGAAGTCCAATTAGGGCGTCGTGTAGTAGGTATAGTCGTCTATGACTTTTAATGCGCTCAACGATGACAGTAAATGACATGAGATACTGCACCGACATCCACTCCATCTCTTTAGCGGTGTACAGCAATTTAAAGTCAAATTCAGGATTTCATTACAACACCTACTACGCCAGTAAAGATACTCCACACAACTCCTAATTACTTACACCTCCCTGGAATTACTCTGAAAATCACCATCACGAGGCAACTGACTCCATCTCATCCTCCAAAATCCTTGCTCTACAGCCAGAAACTTTTGCCATTCAAATCGTTTCCCATTGGTACATCTTACATCCCCTACTCCTGCTACACCTACCCACAAGCCCATCAAAGTCATTGGAAAATTAATTTTCAACACTTACACTGCCATGAAACGAGGTCATGACTTCGATAATCACTTCCTATCAAAATTTAAAGGAGCCCTCCGGATGGGACCTGAAACAAACTTGTGCTTCTTCCCACCCCATCAGCACTCCGTCGCAGGATAACACGGTATGGGTAGAGTAGAGTACATTATGTCTCAATACTCAGCGCAAGGACAATGAAGGTTTTCGGTTTCCTTACGCCCGGTGAATCTACTCGCAAAATTCTTCGACTTTACTCCTTGTCGAACAGGATTTCGAAAGTTTCGCTTTGTCAGTGTACGAGTAGTCCTGACTCCTCTCGCGTTCTCCTTCCTCCGTGAATGGGATTATTTTTAAAATATCGACATCGTGGGTAAAATTTCGTAAATTTCGGGAATTTCGCGCGAACACTCGTTGCGATCGTTCGCGTAAAGTCTCTACGGTGCAATTCCTTTGGTGGAGGCGGACGTAGGATACAACATTGCGAACCTGATATTGTTCTCACAGATGCCACTGGCAGCAGGCGGCAGGCGGCAGACGGTAGGAGGAGACAACGCTTGGTACGGTGATTGCGCGCGTGATTTTGTAAATTCTAGCGCGCGCGGCGAATGTATTTCACAAATGGGAAACGATTTTCGCCTCAATGAGCAAAGTAATAATTACGAATTTATACTTGCGTGCAAGAAAAATGCGAATTTGTCCCTTGGTGGAGATTTTTTTGCGCACACAAATGTTTCTGGGAATTTATTCCGTAATAATGGGGAATTCGGTTATATTTGCTGGGAGGATAGGGGGGTGGAGCTAGAATTTTTTTTGATGTACCTAAAGGGAGGGTGGACGCCGCCGTCAGGAATTAGAATATATTTGCGAACATTTCGGCAACCGCACTGGAATTATAAATTGGTGACGGGTGTCCGTACATTGTTGCGAAGAGTTTTTTTTAAGGGATTTAGAAATTCCCAGAATGGCTTATGCAGGATGAAAAGAATATGTCACCTCTGACGATGGTTGGCTTATGGCACCTAAAGGATAACAAAAAGTCGTAAGCGGGTACATGGGAATAGCTTGCAAATTTTTGTTGCGTTTGAAACGGCGCACGGTGGAATTTTTTAAAAGTACGTCAGCTGCGGTTATTTCAGGTCCTTTCGACCCACCAGGAGCGCTAAAATCAAATAAAATACTTATTTGCTTTGATGGCGGGAGAGTCCGGGCTCAACCTGTGCTTCAACCAACAAGTCTCTCCACTTAACCCATGGAGAGGGAGCTAAATGCCTCCTGTTGTACACCTTAAGCGTTGTCCTTCCGAGTAAAGTTCAAAGATTCTGTGGGTAGGAGATTTGGTGCCCATTCGCTGTATACATACATATGTGACGTCCAATGTGGAAATATTTGACTGAGTCGGTGTCGCTGTACAACTTATACAAGGTGGCACAAAATTCATCATCCTATCGGAAAATGTTATAATTTTTGCGAATGACGTCGTACCTCAATCATATTTGACATTTGTGAACTAGACAGCTGCAACAGACAAGCAATGGAGCATTATACTCCTCAAGAGCGTGGAATAATTGTGTCGATTTTTTTGACCAATAATCGGTCGGTGGTGTTAGCGCAGCGTGAATTTCGACGTCGATTTCCTAATCGTGTCGCGCGAACTGGGCAAACATTCCGGCGCTTAGCTGCTCGACTCGAACAGAGGACCAAGCAGGGCGTGGCCGCCACCGGACTGGTCGCTCGGCTCGAGAATATTCCGGCTATGGTTGCCGATGTCGCTGAGAACGAAGAAACATCAACTAGACGACGGGCCATGCAATTAGGCATCACCAGACGGAGCCTACAGCGAATTTTAGTGAAAGACTTACACATGTTCCCATACAAAGTGCAAAAAGTGCATCAGTTAATGCCTCCTGACCGTCAGTCGCGTGTGAATTACTGTCAAGCCATCCTCAATCTCAACAACGAAGAGGACGATTTTGTGTCAAAAATCATCATGAGCGACGAGGCGCATTTCCACTTAAGCGGTTACGTCAATAAGCACTGAAAATCCGTGTGTGATGCACGAAGAGCCATTACATCCACTCAAAGCCACTGTGTGGAACGGCGTTCACGCGGGAGGAGTGATTGGGCCGTATTTTTTTGAGGACGCCATCGGCAATACGGTCACTGTTACTGGCGAACGCTACAAGGCCATGATAAACGACTTCTTACTGCCGGAATTGGATGAGCCGGGCTTGGTGAACATGTGGTTTCAACAAAACGGTGCAACCGCACACACAGCAAGAGCCACAATGGATACTGTGAAGAAAGCGTTTCCTGCTCGCGTAATCTCTCGTTTTGGCGATTTGGCATGGCCAGCAATATCGCCCGATTTACCCATCCCAGACTTCTTTCTTTGGGGCTACTTGAAGTCGCGGGTTTATGCCAACAAGCCTCAACAATCCCAGCCCTTAAGGAGAATATTCGACAGGAATGCGAACAGTTATCACCGGAAATCCTACGATAAAACGGGCACAAATGTGTATCAACACTGGCAGCAGCCACTTGGCGGATATCATCTTTTCCACTTAACAAAAAAAATTTTAAAGGTCCAAATAAAGATTTCCATCACTCAAAATCATTTTTTTTATTTAGTAAAAAATTAATTCAAAAACAAAACTGGATGATTAATAATGCGCCACCTTGTACAATTCGACGTCGAAAATGGATGATTTTATTGCGAAATATCATTCGCTCAAAACGATCACGGATATGTTCATCCTCTATCTTCACCTTTGGTCTATATTTCAGGGCTATAAAGCAGGACCGGTAAGGGTCTTATATAGAGCCTCAAATCATCCATAACATACCTGATGACCAAAATATCAGCTTTATATGGCCCGTCTACAAAAAAGGCAGTCCTATGTCTTATTAAGAACGACACAGGCCTAGTCCTGTTGAATGTTGCACGTACTGTCAGTACGGCTTCCAGCCCAGAAGATCGACAATGAGTCACATTTTTGACGTAGACAAATTATGGAAAAGACCAGCGAAGTTGAAACCCTCCATCAACTCAACGACATTAAAGCAAACACACACCGCCAAGACAAAAAACACGCGGTATACTGTCACCTTGGGAAGTGAATCCTCTGAGTTATTCCAAAACTTGTAAAGGATTTCATAGAAACTTAACTGCGCTTCAAAAACTTCCAAGCAGACTTCCAAAGGAACACCCCTCCATCGGCTATGACAAAGCGTCACTATCGACAGCCACAACTTCGAAGTAGTCAAAGAGTCAACCTGCCTTGGATTAAACATAAATTCCACAAACGACATCCTCGTGAAGAAGAAGTCTTAGACTTGACAAAACGGCTGACATTTACTCAGAGAACTAAGTTCATCCTTCCTGTCACAATATAAGGTGTCAAGTGCTGGACTATCAGCAGAAATGCTGAAAATATATTGGATTCTTTAAAAAAAAATCATTCGTCGGATATTGGATCTTGAGTATGAGAAGAAGAGCTCAAAAAGTGCAATCGTCAACTCTACAAGCTGTACCAAGAATTGGATGTAGTTCAAAACAAGCCCAAGGCCCGAGGACTAAATTGATTCAGTTACATAGAGTGAATGGACAAAGTTCAACAAGACGACGCTTCAGGCAAGGGGGATTCCTAATCCCAATCTCTGGCCTTAAGACATCCAGGAAGATCGAACCTCAATTCTTAAGACCAAGAGATTGCGGATGTCAGCCTCGTTGTCTAGATATGTAACTGATCAGAGAGGGAGGCTATTTTATCTTAGCCGGAGACTCTACACGGGTAGAGTACCCGTGACAAGATTTAGTACCATACTCTTCTGTCAAAAATGCCAGCACATAGTATCGATGAATCTCGCTTTCGATGGAATAGAATAGAAATTACCTGTCTGGCCCTTCTCTGTCTCCTTTTTTTTTTTTTTGGAAAGCCCACCAACTTTCTGATACTTTCCTTATTAAGGTATAGTATATCCTTATAGGAGTAAAGCATGATTACTAATCAGCGCTGTGGCGAAAGACCAGTTGATGCCACAGTAAGGTTCAGGTCCTATGAACGCAGATTCTGAGCCAGCCCTAGCTAGTTCATCTGCTAACTCGTTGTACGCATAGCACCTGTGATACCGAGGCAGGCGATTCTTTGTAACTTCTGATGTTTAGTTGCCGTTGTCCGTTCAAGAACTTTTGGCCACCAGATGATGGCCGCGTACGTGATAATAGGCCTCACCATCATTGTATACATCCAATGTATCATTTTTGGATTTAGACCTCAAGTTCTGCCGTACAGGCGCCTACAGGCCCACATGGCCCTAGTGGCACGCTCGATGGCAGACTTGATATGAGAATTCCAGCTGAGCCATATGTCGAGGATGACCCCGAGGTATTTGACTTCACTGGAATAAGCTAGAGTAGTACCATTGATAATGATTGGTCCTAGATTGACCAGTCTTTTCCTAGTAAAAGGTACTAGAACAGTTTTGCAGGGATTGATGGATAGTCCTTCTCTGCTGCACCATTCTATAACCTTGCATGGCGCTAGAGATGGTTGCGCTGTGCTTGCCACTAATAAGTAGCGCCAAGTCATCCGCATAATCAAAGGTTGTCTATGACTAGTGACCATAGAAGGGGAAAGAGAACTCCGCCTTGGGGCAGCCCTTAACTGCGGTCACAGACACTGACACTCCTCCCGAGGAGGAAATAATAATTCGACTTTAAAGCATGGCTCTTATCCATGTGTTGATCGAATCTTCGATGGCTCTGCTACTGATTGCTCTCTCTATTCAGCTGTAGCCAGTGTTATCGAAAGCGCCCTCAATGTCAAGGAAGGCACACAGAGCTATTTCCTTAGGGCTGTTTCTCATATTTTTATTGTATTGATCTATTGTTGGTTACTTCAAGTTCAATACATTTCCTTGCTGACAACAGTACTGTCCTGTTCTTACCCCGCCTTAACTCCTTACATTCCGATCTTGACAACTTTACCCAAGAACTGAGTGGAATTTAATGCTTTCAACACTTAATGGTGTCCTTCTGCTCATGAATGCCACTTATATTACCAAAACCGAAATACTTTCCGTCCGCGGTATATGTGTTAATGACAGCCCTCATCTAAAGGCTTCCGGCCCTTAACTGGTACGAGACATACGACATACATAATTTTAAACTGCATGCCTCAAGGACCATTAAGTCCTTAAAGCAGCCACTTAAAATGCATTTTCAACCAAATATCACAACGTATTCCTAAATGATTCAATCACATTCAATCATCGCTCCCTTTCGGCTTCAAGAAGCTCTAGCTACCATAACTTTCCCTCCTAATAACTTCAAATTAACTTCAATATTGTTCATCAATATGTAAAGCAGAGCTCATTCCCAAAAGTCGACAACATCAAAACTACATTTACCCCGAAAGTTCACCCTCTGCTAACCCTTAAGGTGCAAAGATTCCACATACACGCACACTCATCGACGCAGAGCAAGGACATACCTTCTCACTACATCAGCAGGGACATTTTGATGGTAATTTATTTTGAAGTTAGCAAATTAAGATTCCTGTCCTCCTTACTGTTCAACTTCGGGTTCAGGTTAGGTTGACTGTGCCACTGTCAATGGCTCTGGTAAAAGTATTCATGGAATTCAAGGCATTAATAGTCATTAGCAATTTATTTGGTAGCTCTTCCAGGATGCCACGCCAATACCTGTTCGGAGGACCTATGCCAAAATTATACTCCAACTGGTGCGTAGGGTAGTGGTAAATTAATTCTGTGCCATGTCAAAGAATCAAATTGAAGTGTGACGTTTGGTTCACCTTGAGGTTCACCATGGGTCATGGACAATTATGCAAACAGGCGAGCGCGTGTGTGTGACTGTGTTTTCATATTCACTTAAAAGGCTTTCAATTGCCATTAAATTGTGGCAAAGTGAAAGGATTATTTATGTGGGTTCCTGAATTTCATTACTGTATGCTTGTCGCTGATATATGGTGGCTTGTCCTGCGGATAATGGGCGTTTTATTCAGTTACTTAAGTCACCTCAATAGGCAATCAATCTTTGGTATGGGGTCAGATTAATTGAGGATATTTTGCGAATAACAAGAGCAAGGACAACCTTTTATCCACAGGCAGCATCGATTCTCAGAATAACACGTCTGGCTGGAGTAAATGCCATGTTTCTCGGTAAAATATTTGTTTTCCTCGAAGGACTAGGAGCAATTCGATTAAGAGTGAAAACAGAGCACCAAAGCAGACTTATTTCCGAGAAGTGGTTTGCCATGGAAATATTTCTGGGAAAATGTAAATTGACTCGGATGCACTTTTGATTTCCCGGAAAGCAGTATAAACAAGGATAGAAAAATATAATCGATGAAGTAGGCATCACAAGGCAACAAGTGAAATCACGTCCTGGGTCACTTGGGAAGGTGACTCCCTAAAGCTAGCCATACATCCCTACGTTGGAATCATTCCAATTTTTCTAGCACACATTAATGGAGCTAATGGAGCTGTATCCACTCACAGGCAGTGGACATCTCTGAATGTAGAGGAAACTATATGTATGTGGCTATTTTTAGGACCACATTTGGATTGCGTCTTCAGGTAAGTTCTTGTCGATTAAACTCTTGATAGTCTTCACTCCTTGGAAGCACTTGACTATCCCATTCGGTAAGCTAATTTTAGGATGGAACGACTGCCAAATGACCTTACTCCTCCCTCGAACACAGAATGTTCAGATTACAAAAGAGGGACAGATTCGAATATCTTCCTGGTTGCTGCAATCGATCCAACCAAAAGGGATCCTTGTCGAAGACTGGCTATAGGATTTTGGCATTTATGCTTGTGTCGCATTGGATTCGGCAGATATTTGTTCTAAGTCAATACTAAGTGGAGGACCTCACTGACTAGAACTCCATATCAGGGGGGGCACAAAAGATCTGCAAAGGTCGCAGTGCGCTTACACCCCTATAACCAATCTACATCTACAAGTCGAGCATGAAAGGATGCAACGAAGACTCCTTGCGTGTGAATTTCCTCGCTTTTCCATTACCTGTAATATCCCAAAGCCACTTGCAGAACCTCACTAGTTTTAATCTAAATTCCATTGACTTCAGAGCCTTTACGGCTGACTGACTGTCGATGTGCACAGAATAATGCTCCAAAGGTTTAGCATGCACAGGACCTTATATCACAAAACTGAAACATGTCCATGGTGGGCATGTCAAACAGCGTTACTTCTGAAGGGGAGGCAAATATCCCCCCAAGAGAGGACTGGCGAACTAAACGCATTTCAATTGGAATACGAGCTAGCCTGGTACACGGATGGCTTCAAAATCGATGGTGGATGTAGATAGGTCTAGAAATTTGAATAAGACATGTAGAGCCAAAGTTTCGGCCAATCTAGGCATATGTATAATCGATCATTTTCTTGTACGTAAGCTTAGACTTGCACACTCGTGGTAAGGCCATCTTCATTTTATCGGATAACGAAGCCGGTCTAACTGCTCAAATCGTAGCTAGTGCCAGAAATTGTCACAATAATCTTGAGAAGTAGTTACTAACGACTGCACATTTCCTTAAGGGCGGTCTAATCCCAGATGAAAGTTGGCCTCAACAAGTACTCTTAGCTCAGTCTTCAGTTTTAAATGCCAAGTCGGTTTTTTTTTTTCCAACTACCCGTTGCTCCTTCGGGGTAGAGTCGATCCTGTCCATACGATTCGGAATTGAACGGAGTTAGGTTGAAAAAGGATGGCACAATGTACCACACCGGCCGTCAAGCAATCGATCTTTTATGCCTTGGACGCACTAAGATCGACAACTGCACTAAGATCGGTAACAGTTTTAGAAACGTGTCTTGGGGATCGCGCAGCTGTGAATTGATACCGTTGGACCCTTTTAAAGGAAACATTTTAAAGATTGTTATTACCCCAATAATTCACCAGCGACTTGCATAATTCAGTAAAATATCCATCGAGGTATTCAGTAAATAGACCCACAAACAATCGACAATGTACTCAAAAATTACGTTGACGAGATAGTCTACTGCCAAGTCAGCCGTGACTGTCATTTGAATAAAATTATTTTTCATAAATAATTGGAAGGTATGTTCTTTTTAATAAAGTAAAAGTCATTGAAAAATATTCAAAGGTGTCGTTTTAAGAGCAATTTCAAAAAGAAACCAACAGATGGCCCCTCGATAAATCCAATGCTGATTAATTTTACACCAATGCGTACTAACGTCAGGCGTTAGAACAAATGGCAAAAAACCAAGACTTGGTTAGGTCTGTTCATTCAAGTATTCTATTGGCTGGGAACGGGTTTTTTTAAAAAATAAGTGGAGTGACTGCTTCTAGAGCGACATAGCGAACTTCCCCTGATGAAATTCTAGGTTGGTAGACCCAAACAATTGCGTTCACAGTTGGGGCTGGCATTGATGAACACAACCGTAGGTGGCATGACTCCACCTTCTTTGAGCCTCTTGCTCCTCAGGAAGGACAACAGTTCTTAAGGACTACTACACTGCACATAAGGTACACTACCAACTGCGATGCCTCTGGAGAGTGTAACAACGCACTGCGAAACAATGCCTCAGTGATTGTCCTCTTTGCTCGTATCCATATGTGGACTTTTGAGACCCAAGTGGTGAGTGCTGAACGCATAAGCCTCTTATTACTTAAGGTGGTCTCAGGAAAGGCACAGGAATTCATTAGCAGGATATTGCTGTTCGGTGGTCACCTTAAAGGCTGTTTCGTTTGTGATTTAGATTTTTGCTACGTATTTGGCTCATAATCTAAGTGCCACGAGCAGTCAAACACAGACAAGACCTTTTTTTCAGCTGCTCCCATGCAAGTTGGACAATCTGGATTGTCGTCGTGTCCATCCCGCGAAGATATGCTCTAAAACATCAGTGTCCTGTAAGGACCTGCGTCAGGTAGAAGTTTAGATCTCCATGCTTTCTGCTGATCCACACTTCGATGTCGGGTATAATTTTATGCGTCCAGTGTCCTTTTTCAGAGCAAATCCCATCTCTGTAGCCTGGGTATCGGTTATCATTGTCGACGTTTGTTTGCTGGAGAGATACTTCTCTTGTACTTCTTGTGCTAGGAAGTCATACCAGCTACAACTAACGCTGCTTCGTAAGACGTCCCTCAGAACACTGATTAGGTACGCCGCCTCCATTGTTCTTCTGTATGTTTTTGTTTGCATAGCTCTGGCCTACATTTGGGACCCATTGACGTCGCGATTTTTGCTAGCAGCAGCCTTTTCCTTTATCGCAGTCCACTAATACTCGGCATCATCCTTGCCAGGACAGCGCTTGCCTTTGCAGCCTTCTCAGCTACGTACTGTAGGTGCTGTTTAAAGGTGAGTCGAGCATCTATGACTATGCCAAGGTACTTTAGTTCTGGCTTGTAGGCCACGACGTGGTCACCGACGGTTACCGTTATAGTCTCCATGGCTTTTCTGCTGCTTACGAGTTCTACTTCTGCAAGCTTTAGGCCCATGCTAGTTAGCCAATCTCGGACTGCCCTTATAGCTTCATTGCAGTCGTGCTCCACTTCTTCTATGAGTTTGGCTATGTCGTCAGCAAAACACAAGCAAGACTAGCTCGACCCAGAAGATGCCCTGTATCCAGAATGTTATTCTTAGAGACAGGCGATCAAAGCCCCACCCATGCACATCTGGCACAGGATGGATTCACACGGTGGTCTTGGATTCGGCGACGATAAGATGGAATTGAAGGGGCTTCCGGGTTTCGGGAGTGAAATAGGTGGGAATAGGGTCCGTTGTTCAATGCTGACTGTTTTGGTAATGGACTTCTTATAGATGTTTAAGCAGCTTTTATAGGATTGATACCATCCACACTTATGGCAAATGTTGAAGACAGTCCTAGCCACCTTTCTGAGGTTAAATAGGCTTTCATCCTACCAGCGACAAAAGGTTTTCTTATCTCATGTTCAAAGCATTTCTAGCTTGGGACACAAAAGATGAGAACAGGCAGATACATCAATAGACAACCTAGGAGGGAAAAAAGACTTTTGTTCATTGAATCTCTGTATTTCGCATAAATTTTGAGAGAAAATTTCCATATTGATGAGAACCCTACAACCAGTGGTCTCCCCATAAGAGTCCCTTAAGACAGCCAAGTCATTGAAAGCGATTTGAATCCTTTTCTCCCTTCATAAATCCTCACAGAGATCTACGTCTACCCCAAGCATTCATTTAACGCTTTATTGATCCAACTAAAGTTGTTGATTTGGTAAATTGTTTTCAAATTTGAACATAATACACGCACATGGTCAGATTTATTGTTTGATCATAATTTATGGCTTTCGGATGCCATTTGTTTAACACTCAGACCAATTACTGACCGCAAGTTGGCAGGACTCTTTTATTTATTGCTGTTCGTGGTGGCAGTTCAACTTGTGAATGTGAAGTTTTTGTTCGCAAATTGATTTATCTTAAAAAAAAAAAAGATACATACACACACTCACACTCTCGCAGAGAAACAGAAAAGAAACTTCCCGCATAATTTACTGAATACAAATTAACATGACAGTTATGTAGTAGCAGATACTCACATGTCAAAGCCAAGTCCGATGGCACAGGGTTAATCGTAAATTATAAACCCGACATGCTTGCCCTAAATATTAATCGATTAACTAATTGATTTTAATTCCAATTACGGGAAACCTTTGACCACTTGACCAGTGGTCCCTTCTTAATTAAAATAAATTACACATCCTGAGTGGTATTGCGAGTGCAACGGCATCCTTTGCATCCGTATGCAATTACAGCTGTGTATGTGCCCTAACCGGATGCCTATGTAATCGAATCCGATTGAATGGTTTTACTCGAATTTCACCGAATCGTAACGACTCGTATGAGATACTTGTACAATGCTCATGTAATTGTTTGTGATGCCATGTTGCATGGTCATCAATGGCAGGCATGCCCAATGGATTCCACATTTTGCTATACGCAATTTAAAATACCTAATTTCGGATAAGGATTCGTAAGGATTTGCATATCATATGAATTTTTGTTGAATTGAATAGAATCATTATACTTAGCCCCCGTAACCACTACAGAAATGTAAATCTCCGTATCTGTTGAAAGTTTAGTAATCCAAAGATTTGTCAGGAACTTTGTCCTGGTCAATTGATTGTGTTTTTGTTTGCACAGCACAGTGCATAACCCTGGAGAGCGGCCAACAATAAATAGTTTACGAAAGTCAGTGGCACAGACATGAGATTAGGTGGAGGGGTGTTATGCAAGTGCAAGGAGTATGCATGGACATGAAAGACATGAAGAGAAGGAGTCCTGTTTGGTCGGATTTAATTTTATAAAATTTGTCCTAAGGCAATCAACTTAATATGTAAGTACATACCACGAATGGTTTCATTGTTTGTACAGCTGGGGTATGAGTTTGAAGTGGCTTAGAGGGGTGGTCTTGTTGGGCAGAGTCTTGGAACTTTCTTCACCCTGCTGTCACTGTTTTGCCTCAAGTATGTAAGTTGCATCTCTGTTGACAGAGTATGACTGACAGTTCAAATGTCAACAGTGATGTGACATCAGAATGAGTGACAGTTCATACGTCAATAGTGATGTGTCGTCACTTTAATTCACCGTACTGTAGATGGCCCTCCAGTCTGGGGAGGATCAGACCTCTGCAGGCAGCTCTTGCTAACTACTTACGCATGACAAGTGAGTTGATGTCTCATTCCCAATTGCGCGCTACCCTTAAGGTAAAATAGACTGAAAGACTCTTAAGGTCGGTAAGTTAGTGTGCATAAGCTCTATATGTCCTCTACGTCCTCACCATGGATTCTGCCTTACATCATGCGAGGAATCTTCATTTCAAAACCGCCGAAAATAATTTCATCTGATCATCATGCGCTTTATAGCAGTATTTGGATTGCAAGGGCTTCCTTAGTGTTTCCTCGTAAGAGGCAATCGGATTGCATACAAATTCCTCAATTCTTGTCCAATTCACCGAAACAGCATGTCCTTGCATCGCTTCGTCTCCGTCACAGCCAAATCCTTTTCCCACCTTTTCGTGGCGGGATGGCTTAGGGGAGTGCCAAAACCCTAGGACTTTATAAGGATCTCAGGTAAGACATCGTCTTGACTGTGACCTAAAACTTGTTAGTATGCATCTACTCTACGTGGTACTCAAGAAAGCGTTTATCTACCTGAGGTCTTCTCGACTACGGCTGGAGCAAGAACTACGGAGGCCCTTTCCACCTTGCTTTTGACGTCAAAATAGAAGGTGTTGAAGGTGTTATCCCTGCTTCTTGAAGGTCTTTCTCTGGATAAAACACTGCCTGTTCTTCTTACAGCTTGAATAAGCAACACGTTGAGGTCCTTGGCAAACGCCAAGTTATCGCCTACAAATCTTTTGAAGTAAATTTTCCTGAGGGACAGAAGAAAAGCCGGGGATTTTTTCTGCCATATACACTTGAACTGTCTGCATCCAGCAGTGACACGCCACCGACTAATGTACTCGTTGATGGAACACTAATCGCCGATGCAGGCTCTTCTCAAAGGAAGTGTGCGAACAAGTGATACGCGCCCTTCTGCTATAAACCCTTGTGTCAGTGGCGCTATCTGCCTACAAAATCTGGCAGAAAAGGCTGCTGCGACTTATAAAGTTTCCAGCACCTGTGAACAGAGTCTAGTAGGGCAGCATTTAAGAGGAGGGATGTGGGTTATAGAGTCAAACCCTTGAGGATAAGTAGTCGCCACAGCAAACGCATGCTCTTCCGGCCCCGCATTTACGATCCAATACGAGGTCTGTAATTCCACATGTGGGGGCCACTGTCCTTGTAGCCTCCAAGGAGAACGTGCGACTTCTGCTGGATCACGAGGAAACTTAGAAACTCTACACCATGATTGGATTATTCACTCCCACAACAAGAGTAAGAGCGGGAGAAATTAGGGGAATACCCCCTCCTCTGCGTGAGTCTATGCTAAAGTCGATGTCGATGTTGTAAGGGCTACGTTTGGCATGCGCCCCTACTACTTGCATCTAGAAAGGCGTCAATTCTACTTAATTAACAAATGTGGGCGGATGAATGGACGCAAACCTCAGTATGTATCATGGATCTGAACTTGTCCAAGACTGCTAGCGCCCTTCTGAGTACAGCGTATGCTAGACCCTACATATGTATGTACATAGCATGTGTAGCAGACGTGAGTGGTATTCATGTAGTCGCGGTTCTTTGTAACGAGCTGCCTGAAAGAATAAGGGCTTGTCGAACTTCGTCTCAGTAGTCAATCCGAGACAGTTGTCCTTCAAATGATTCAGAAAGATCTCTAATTTGTTTGCCTATTTCTGATCTAAATCTGTCTGCACTTTAAGTACAGGCGGCTACTACAACATAGTCTAACCTAGGTCCTGTAACACACAAAAAGGAAGTCTAGATCTCCTTCAAACTGCCATTATCGTTTGCAGTACAACACTCACCGCCAACGAAACCACCCCACTCCACGAAAACCCACCCATTGCTCTTCTTGATCGACAAAAACAGATTCTTTTATGTCAACTGAAGCATTTTGCAAAGTCATTAAGTCTCCAAGCTCCATTAGGGAAAATCTCCCAAAAACAGAGCACAAAAAAAAAAAAAAGAATTTCCAATTAAATTTCCCACTTTTCTTTGGTCCAACCAAAATCCCAAACAATAACAAAAACCTTCGCAAGAAAAAGGCCAAAAAAAAGGCCATCGCCATCCAAAATGACAAGCGAATTTCCAGCCATCAAATCGACGTCACCACAAGATAAACCCAGGACAGTGTGACCGAAAAAAAAAGTTAATTACACCTCGGACGAACTTTGCCACAGGACCTCATGTAACACAGTGCCAAGCAAAAAAAAAAATGTACAAGAAAACAAATATCCCAACTCATCCAAATGATACGCATTTGTTGTTTGCCGCTGTCATTAATTATCAATAAACTTTCGCCTCTTCACTTCGCCACCCCCCATCCCCCATCGTCCATCCCCCACCCACCATCTAATCATTATCATTATCTATCGGCGACCTTCGATCCTTTTTCTTATGTCTCATCAGGAAGATACAACCAACCGTGGTTGTTTCATTCCTATTATTGATGAATTATTGTGCGGGAAGGACACAGACACACTCACACACACACACGCTCACACTAAGGCTGAAGTTCGAAGGATCAAAGTTTTATTAAATGAGAATCGAATAGAATCAAGCTAGAGAAAAAAGCCATCGTCCTTCATCTGCGATTACAAAATAATTTCTTCACTTTTCATCGTCCTTTCTTCCTGTGGGGATTTTTTTTTGTTTTTTTTTTCAGATTCGATTTTTTTTCGCAACGAAATTCGTGATGGCGGTGAATTTATCAGGATTATTACGATTTTTGTTGTGGCCCTTATTGGGGGCTAGGATAATGGATGAGTAATTG
Organism: Blera fallax; assembly: GCA_946965025.1. Taxonomy (NCBI): domain Eukaryota; kingdom Metazoa; phylum Arthropoda; class Insecta; order Diptera; family Syrphidae; genus Blera; species Blera fallax. The sequence continues at coordinate 61,100,850 of OX337247.1, forward strand.
CGCGCTAACCGACAAAGGGATTAAGGATTCGTGCAACGGCTGTGTGTGCCAATGGGTTTTCAATATTTTTTTTCGTCCCTCGGCTCATAAATTATTATCGACTTGACCCTGAATGACGTTAATTACATCATCCGATATTTTAATTACAGGTCAAAAGGTAAACAATGGATTAAAAAAAAAAAAAAAAAAGATTTTCGGATAATGATTCTTGACGGACGATGTCCTCTTTTCACCGCCAGGGGATAGAGTACATGCACATAAATATCGAGTGGTTTTAAAGCCTTTAGGATGAGAATGAATTTATCTACAGGTGGAGAGAGGTATGGGTTTTGAGCCGAAATTATTGAACTTTAAAGGCAGGAAGAGTAATGACTTACAAACGGAACTTCAGAATCAGTTCTATTTTTCAGGACGAGGGTCTGACTGTTTGTTCTAAATTTATTTAGACGCCGACACTGTTCAGTGTGAGCTTCTTGAAAGCCTCCATCTTGGCCAACTTGCCGTGGTCGGTGGCCATGATTTGAGGAAGATGGGAGATTCACTAGGCAAGTTAATTGTTGGTCTGGCAAGTCCCAAATAGGCCTCAAAAACTAAGTGTCAATTCCCTAATTTCAATGTTGTGGACGCCTTGGGGGCAGGAAAGGTCAAGATAGGCTGGGAATATTTAGAGTCAGGACTAATTAAACACGGAGTTCAGAGATAATTGGACTGCTTGTGGTGTCGTTTAGGGCTGCTCAATCTATTTTAGTAAAATTGTTGGGTAAGGTAAATAATAGGAACCTCTACCTGCCTTGGGTTTTGCATTCTTCCCCTACTTGAGTTCTATAAAATTAAAGTAGCGATAGGTCTGTTGAAGGATTTGTAGATGACTTCAAAGATTTCGGGTAGCAGTAGGTAACTTGAGAAGCTAAACGATACAAAGGATAGGTAATGGAGTCGACTAGTTAATCAAGAGTCAAGAGGGACTATGCGGTACAAATGGTATCGACTAATCAACAGCGATGTCAGACTAAGACGTGCAGCAATGAGCTAGGAGGTAAGTTGGAACTGCAGATGACACTGGACAAAGAAGGATTCGAAGCGGAAAATGTAGATGAAGTAGGAGAAGGAAAGGGGGAGACAAGTATTGACCTAGACCACATTTATATCGCTAGGTAGTAACCTGCTATATCATCTAACGAATCAACTTCAGAAAAGGACGGACTTGTGAAGCCGCTTAAGACCTCTGGTTAAAGTCCGCTAAAAGGTGGAAGAGAGGAGGGAAAGTACATGATTTCCGATGAACAACTTAGTCAACAGAGCAATTTGTATCCGGCAAAGAGAAGTGAAAGCTGAACCGCGCAACGGAAAAGGGAGCAAAGCCTTATTCCAAAAGTGCACCAACTTACGCGGACCGACAGGGACACCCACAGCAGATGGTGGCAAGTGACTTCCGAAGGAAAATTGTCGTAATGGGTAAAAAATGAGGCATAGAGGCAGATAATTCTAACATTCACAAAAATACTGCCTTAGGGGCCGTAGGCTGTCATATCGATGTAAGAGGTCCGGCAATAGAAGGTAGACCCACCCACCAATGCTGGAAATACTATCATGGAGAGACCGGCGCCACTCAAAAGTTGAAGAAATTTATTAGCAGGGCATGGTTGCTATCGCGCTTAGCGACAAATATTTGGACATGATGACTCTCCCATCCTTAACTGCAGAGACTGCCCAGTCGAGAAGCATAGTAAGAGTACTAGAGGAAGCGATAATTCCAGTCGTTCACCACAGATGTGTTATCCCAGAAGCATTTATAAAACGCAGTGAGAAACGCTAAAGTAATTAACGAATGAAACTAGGTCCAACCCCAAATTGTACCTCAGATTTAAAAGGGAGCCTAAAACGACGATCGGATTCGCAATGAAATACTTGACAGTAGTGTTGCCGACAAAAATAGAACCGTGGTAAGGATGATCGATTAATTTGATATCTCAGAAAAAAAGATGCAAAACCTGGGAGAACAATAAACAACTGAATCCCTAGAGGAATGCAAACTCTATTCCTTACCAATGCCGATGGATTAGAGTCAGTATCTTACAAATGGTGGTCACACTTTCAACGACTCACTGTCGAGCCACATTGAGAGTCAAAAGGGAGCTGACAGGAAGTCGCAGTTTACGTCAACATACGGTGAAGAATTTTATGGGCCATCAGCAAAGAAAATGGAGGGAACACTTGAGATTGGGCCATTTTAAATCACATTGTGGATGACGCCGAAATCAAAACTTCGAATCAGCTATCCGAAGTACAAGACTTAAGCATCTGTAACGCTTGCAAGGAAGCGACAGTGACTTATTCGACGGGCAAAAAGACTTACATAACGTTGAGCTGAGGGACTTCTAGGAAATCCTAGTTCAGCGGAAATTCACAATGGGCACAATGACGATCGACGTGAGACTGTTTCCTTTCATTTCTGGAAAAGCAATTCCTTATGAGTTTTTAACGGGAGCGAATGTCAAACTCCCAAAGAAAAGCAACCTAACAGAGTCTAAGAACAGGACATGTATCTTCACATCGACCACAGCGACTCCACGGAGCCACTCATTAGCGTAAGCAGTCATTGAAACAGGCATACAGTTCAATTAGATCTCTCAATCCTGCAGCGTATCCATTTAATTTGTTCTAATCCCGCGGACCAAGCCTTCTTCCCTCCTCCTTTCTCTAATTTTCTGCCAGATACACAAGGACATTGTCATCAGTGATCAACTGTCTATTGAATTTCTATTTTACCCTCTTGTACGAAGAGGATATACACAGAATGTGTAGAAAATATCCTTCAAGAAAAATTGGACTTCAGAAAGACCTCGCCAAGATTGGCGTCACTTTTGGTCATGTTTGAACGCAATACGAGTGAGTTTCTGTGGCGTTATGTGACTGCCAATAAAACGTGGACCCATCACTGTACGCTAGGAATAAATGTGCAGTCAGTCCTGTCGGTTTTTCCAGAGAAATGTGCACAATGGAAGACGAGGACGTTCCCATCGAGCGAATCACCGGTTTTTGGGATTCCCATGAATTTCACTGACTGTTTGGCGAAGAACAAAGTGATCTTCCACCACGATAGTACACTGAAATTGCAAACAATTTACGAAAAGGAAACAACTTCAGCAGTTGTCGAGAAGCATGCCCACAGTCTCTTCCAGAGGCGATCACAATGCATCCCAGTACAAGTGCATCGACCATGACGGCCATTTCAAATCAACCAGTTCACAAGGAAAATTTAAGGACGAAATCCAATGAAAAAGAAAATCAATTATAAAATATTTTTCACATCATTTTATTCCTTCCATTTGGATCAATTAAACTTTTGCACTCAACGCCTGAATGTCTTTACAAGATCGCAGCGCCATATGTCACCGGCAATGAAGGCACCAGAGACTTGTACAGTGGAGTCTTCACATAATCGTAGCTATATGGCAGAGAATATTGCAGAAGTGGTTGCTGAGAAATAACTGGAGCGGCATACGAGCGAATAGCTGGAGCATAGCTGGTCCTGTAACCTTCTGCAACAAGTGGTGTCACCACATTAGCCCGGTCGTGTACGACTGTGGAACTCTGATGAGAGACCGCTGTAGGTACACTTTGGACGACATCGCCAACTTTCTCAATAGTACGCTCTTGAATGGTTAGTTGAGATGGTTCCTGGATTGAGGCTGTCGCTAGGATTGGCGACGAATACGCCAATGGAGATCCAAAAGCAATGCTACCCGGCTTGGCTGCAACGACTGCGAGGAGAGCTGAAAGTACCACCTTCAGGAGAGAAACAAATTTTATTACAACAGTCCTTAAGCTGAAGTAACTCCAGTGACATCCGGTCCACTGCCTCACTCACCAACTTGAACATTTTGAATAGTTTTTCTTTTTTCTGCTAAGATGGTCTGTACTTCAGAGTAAACAAACTTTGACTGATACCCTTGCATCCGATGACGGCAACTTTTATAGTCAATCCAGATTTCCTGCTAAGGAACCGCAAAACAAAGGCAAATCTACGACCTTGAGTCAATGGATCGCCCCTTTTGTTGATATCTCAAACTAATTTCGCGATGACGACGAACTGGAAGTGAATGTTGCCCCAGACCAGTTCGTCTGCCATTAAGTTCAAGTCCAAGAGCAATCTCTGCCGCCATCACTGCTCCAATTGAACTGAAAATTGTAAACAACAGAATCGCAAACGATGCGATATGACATTGGCATACACATTCACTTCATAGCCTCGTCCACTGTGTGTGGTGCATGCGACACTGTGACTGCATGCCAGTGTCATTTTGGAGTGGCTCCAAAATTTATATTCAAGAATTTCAATTAGTCCTGGTCTGGCACTGGTTGGAGGGGTAATTTGGGATGAAATCCACTTGATTATCGGATCCCAGGGCCGTATAACTATGGAGTCGTAAAAAATGCGCTGTTCCCGGAAGTAAAGCCCTCGGCATAATAATAAGGATTTAGTGCGGCGCCAGCTTTAACAAAGGTGGAGGTTTGGGTTAAGGGGAGCGAATGGTTAATTAATTTGTAATTAGCTACAGAGTTTCATATTCGCATTTAGTTAGTTGGCTTCGCCAGTTGTGAGAGTTGCCTGATGATAATGGTATTTTTGAAGTGGAGGCGGAGGTCCTGAAATCCTGGAAGTGGAACTGATGCTTTGGCAAAATGCTATTTACTTTGGTGCTGGATTTCTAATTTAGGACTCTGGCAAAGCCAATAAATGGTTTTTGTGTGATTCGTACTGCGTGGGTGTCGGTGTTCGGGAGCGGATGTAGTCCGAGTTAATGGATGATGATTGCTTCCGTTTGCAAGGGTTTTTTCCTCTATTAAATTTGTTTTATGGAATATAATTGTAATGGATGGCGCTGGAGAAAATGTGGTGCGTTTTGTACGGAAGTTACGTTAGTGTTTTAGAACGCACCCCCAAAAGGGATGGAATTTACGCGGATAAAGAAAATTACTTGTCTCTCCGAAACGGAATTGGAGTAGTGCTGCATGTAATTAATATGGAAAGCGAAGTGGTTAAGTGTATTTAAAAGGAAATGACTCAATGGGATAACATTACCCTCATGGTGTAATGGTGTACTGAGTAACACACTGCTGCGATAAAATGAGAAGGAGTCCTAAGCGCTACTAAGTTTATTTATAAAAGCATCTTTGAAGGGGTTAAAGGCTTAAGGGGCATGACGAAGGCATTATGTCAGTGTCCAAATTGCCAGGCGAACTGGATAGTATTCCAAGTAACGTGGGTTATTATTCGGATAAGGAATGATTCAACGACGAGGAATCTTAGCTAATGTTTCTGGAATGTCAACACCCTGTCTGGAGTAGACTATCGCTACAATTTCAGATATCGCCAACTGGAACGAGAATTTATTCGGTATGAACTTGATTTTTTGAACGTGAATTAGATGAGGTGGTTGCACTATCCTAGCACTATCTTACCTTACTCCAGATTCTGAAAGGACTCTTTTAGTCACACTCTGGAATAGAGCAAGAAATGTCACAATAATGCAGTATTACGCTCCAAGGAATCTTGAGGCTGAGGATAAAAAGAACGACTTTTACAACCAGCTAAGCGAAGTCAGCAACGCAGCACCGAACGAAGACATCGTTACCTAAATGCTAAGTTAGACATTTACATGAGTTGCCAGACATGTGATAGGTAAACAAGGCCTTAGAAAGGGGAGGGACAATGGCGAACCATCTGTTAACTTTTGCAATGCCAATCGCCGTGTCAGAAGGAGCACCATGTTCGAGCACAAGGCCTGCCACAAAGTCAACTGGGTTTTACTTGACGGGTATTTTGAGAACCTGATCAATCATTTTGTGATAAAATGGCATTTTGGAAGCCGCCTTATGGAGAGGGCGCTAAGTCACCACCTTATGTAAGCCATTGTGAGCTTACGTACTGCAGCAGACTACGGAACATCGCGATGATGCACAGATGCATGGACCGACTAAAGAACCTTAGCAATTAGGGGAGCATCTCTCGCAAGCAGTGGAAACAAACAAGTCTAGCACTACCAACCATTCAAGGCTGTAAAAAAAGTTTTTTTCCTCCGAAACGGAAGATATTTTTGGAAGATCACAAGGCAAACAGACTACGTAGCCTTCTGAAGATACGATCGAGGATCGAAAACCTCTAGGCGCTCGTGTTGCAGCAATCTCAGTAGTAGGAAAGAATGAGCCGATATCTGAATGCCGAATAAAAATGAGAAAATCTTAGAGTAGCGTGAGACGTGACAAGCGTAATTGCATTAACGAAGAAGCAGAAGAGGCAGCAAATAGGTGCAGAATCACTAAAAAGCTGACAAGTGATCGGAGCCCTAGGCACCACCCGGTGAAAACCTGGGACGTTTCTTTATTTACTTCGAATGAGGATCATCTCAGACGATGAAAAGAGCATTTCGCTTCGGTTCCAAACTGAGTTTTCGCCAGCGATATTTTACCCTAAAACCCACTTGCCCATATCCGTACCTCAATCTCAAGAACAATAAAGCGGTGGGACTTGATGGCATACCTTCGAAGCTATTAAAAGCTAAACCAACAACAGCTGCTGAATTCCTGCATCCAATGATAGAGAAGTCCTGGAAAGCTTAGTCTTTTCCCGAGAAGTGGAAAAAGTGAACATTTAAAAATCTCCTTCACAAGGTCAAATTTCGTAGCTATCTCCGTTCGGTCCACTAACCTCAGTTTAGGGGAAATCTATCTATCGAACCAGTTCCTCACTTAAGAACTCAACACTTCGATTTTTCCCATCTACGCCATGCAGATGCCGTGCATTCTTCCAGAAATAAACCCATTAACCTTCCACCTGAGTACCTTGCTAATCTGCAAATGGATGTGGTTTCCGCAAGATTGCAATTCCCCGGCAGATACGGATACAAAACCCATACGGGAGCGTGAGAAAATAGGAAAAGAAAACAATAAAAAAAAAATTGCTTACGAAACAATATTCCTTACCACCGCCGACCTCCCCCAAAACCACCATTCAACACCACATGGCTTAATCCCATTTCCATTGCGGTTACAACTCCGGGTCAATCCCGTAACGGAAATGATATCCTCGTTAAGGCATGTCACCCACATACAGGTCAAGTGACAACTTTAAATGGGACGTTGTGGATGATTGAATAACAAACATCAAAAGTAGATGTGGTCTATAGCTTCCATCAGGAATTACGAAAAGCACTTAAAGATTTATTACGATGAGAGTCGAGCTCCGAAGTCATCTCCACACCACACCCTCTGGACCAAGTGTAGAGTTCAGAGAAAATGCTGAAAAAAAAAACGCAAAAAAAGTCAAGCACAGATGACGATGATGATACTCGTATACATATCTGTGGCATGATTCCATTTGGATTAGCCACACGGAACACTCTGTGTTCTACAGAACTCTAATGAGTTCCGTCTATAAAACAGGACACGAGCAAAAAAGAAACGTTAAAAAAAAAAAAACACGACCAAGTTGTAATTGAAAATAAAATTGCTTTTTTTTCCTTTGATCGATTAGGGAATCGCATAAAGTTCCCTTGGGGTTTGGGGGCGAGGCAGGAGATTTCTTGCATGCGCCCGGGCAAGGACCAATAAGTTTTCTTTTCATCATCAGACTGGAGGCTCATTAGGACAAGTTGGAGAGATGTTACACAGTTTTTCTTCTTTTTTTTCCCCCCCGACTGTCGTACACATTCGTTGGAGGCATATTCAAATTGCAATTAAATTTCGATTCGAAAGCAGAAAGCATAACGGTGGGCAACTGGGAGCGGGATACTCTAATGAGTCCTTCGGAATGCTGTTCACGTGGTTTGGCATTTTTTTTCTCATTTACATGGAAACCCATGGCTTGTATGCATGTCCTTCAGCCTTAATGATATTGTAATTGAGATGAAATTGAGGAGCGCCTCAGATGGTAACTGTGTGTATGTGGTTTTCTGGATTTTTTTTTTTTTTAGGTTAATGGATATTTTATTTGCAGTGTAGGACACTTTTTATAATGTCCTTCAAGAAATTGATCATACGAATGGTCATCGGAGACATCTGCATGTGAACTGGTATCTTATAGTAATTCGCAACCGAACCATTTTAAATAGACATGTCGTTTTGTGATGCATTGTCTACTTGACATGTTTTAAAAACGAATATAAATCCTTGATGGGTCGTTGTGAACATTGCAATATTTAGTAGCAAGCTAATTAATTCTCAGTTTCCAAATTCTGCGAGCGATTGATGTAAATGCTTGGTAAGCGTCCAGGAGCCATGCTCATTCCCTTACAGCTCGCCTCCATATAATAAGTTTTGTCCCGCGAATGTATAACAAACGCCCGAGAGCAATAATTATCATGAGCCTTTCAGGTATGTACATAAATAAACATGAAGTCCCTTCCATTCTTGTGAAAAATAAATAACGCAAAACACGAATGATCCAAATATTTATTTATTTTTGGCTGCCAGTGCGTTGGACTACTGTACTGAGCAGATTTGAAATTCGTATCCTAGAAAGCACCAAAAAGTTTTCCACGTACACACTGCTCACTGATGTGTAACAACTGACAAACTACCGAGATTAAAAAAAAAATAGAAAAAGACTACATGTGTATGTATACTACGAACATCTTGCCTAGAACGCCGAAGAATTCGCTGATTCAGAATGCCTCGCCACCTGATTTATCTTCTTTCTACGCGAATCATTGATATTTATGTATGTAAGTTTTTATATTTCTATATCATTTTCCTTCCGTTCATTATAAAAAAAAAAAACAAAAACACTATGTGACCCAACACTTTGCGCCCATACTGTGAATAAAAATAGTCATCCCTACCTTATACAAACGTCAAACACGCGCATTGTTTACAAGTTTGCCGTTCGCGTTAGTTCCTCGAAATTCCATTTGTTTATAGCCTTTTAAAAAGCGTTATTTAACTTTAAGTCGCAGAAACAAATGTTTTAAGAGTAACAATCCCTTTGTTACTAAAATCGATTTAAAATTCCCGTCGGTATTTATTTCCGTCGACAAAATATTCTACAAATGAATAACAGCAGCTTTTTATGCCAACAACAACATGAATGTACATACGATTTGGTATATTGAACTACCTTATCGACTGCGAATATCAAACTGTATTGTCTCCCTTTTACAGATTAAAGACTTTCAAACTTTAGGCTGCAATGATCAAAAGAAATGCGCCGTTGCAAGTAGTGTATTCAAAGATTTAAAAAATGGTAATTTGGCTTTTTATGTAGAAAAATTCAATATTAACATTCGACTTTCATTAGCAAATATGACCGACGTGGAGAAACTATACAATGAAGAAATGGATTTGCTTTACTTTCGTGCCAAATACTCCTCAGAACCAACAATTATTATTCCAACCGCTAAAGATACAGAGGTGAATATTTTACAATTTGAAGAGATTCAACGTAAATTAAGCGGAAATCTTAAGTGGTAGTTACACTTCTTAGAGTAAATGGATGTATTTCATAAAAAAAAAAATTAAATTACTGTTTTTAGCATTACGATGGCGATTTGCAGTCCCGATTCAACTATTTCCTACTTCAGTATAACAAGTGGATTTAAGGAAAAATAAAGCCATACAGTTTTATGGTCACTGCATGGCTTAGTCCATATGCAAATCTATGACAACAGTAGTAGTAAAAAGCTAGTTTTAATTGTGTAAATTTCGAGATTCATAAAATCTAAAACAGATAAAATCCAAGTAAATTGCATTTTTATTTTTGTAAGAAAACAATATTTGAAATTTTTGTTAACTTTATTGGTAATAGAATTATAATAAAATAATTTTCATATTGGTTACATTTTTTTGTTTTTTTTTTCATACTATATTTTCAAAAATACAAACCTCTTTATGTTCTTGAGTGTTTACTTTTTTTTGTCATTTGTCATTCATACAAATTGAGTTGGTTTAGTTTCTTTTTGTTTGGCGTTTATCTTAGAAAATAAAAAAAAATTGAGTACTCTTGTTTTATCTCTTGATTTTCAATTTTTAGGCACATACTGTTTTTTTTTGGAGTTAAATTTAAGATTAATAGTTAAATTTTGTTAATTTATTTACTTATTTATTTTTTTTAGCAGAATATTTAATTTAGAGCAACAGCATAACCTTAAAAAGTCTAAATATAACTCCTACGGAAATGTAATTTTAAAGCTTAATAACAGGCAGATACTACATTTAACTGCATTAAGTACGTACTAAATAAAAGATAAAGAATAACTAAAGAACAATAAAATAAGCAGGTCCTCCTTGTGACTTTTTCTGAGTTTGCTTGTCGAATCGACTACAAATATGTACCATGAGTCATACAGCATCAACCCTCGGATTCCCGAATTTTAATCGATCCTTCCAGTAAGACTGAAATCATTGACGCGGTCCAAGTATTCAAGAAAATTAAGCGCTGAGACTTGATGTCATTCCCGCAGACTTCTTCCAAGCAGAGCGAAATACTTGTATCGGGAGCTTTAAAACAATGAATCGTTGGCAGGACATAGGAAAGTGAAAACGTGCCAGAATAGTCGAAAAGCGGAAAGATCATCAACCGTTCAAAGAAATGAAATAAACAGCGGACGGGAATGGAAGAAGTATTTGCGTTCTTTAGGGATTTTCAAAATAATAGCAAAAGTCTTACTGGATTGAATCAGAGGACGAATCAATGAATCAATGTCTGTATAGCTCTGATGGCAAATCATAGCGGCATACAGTGAATGAAATGTTATTTTCAGAATCTAGACTATGCTGTTGGCATGCTAATAGGTGCGAAAGCAGAGTCGTCTACACTGTTACCAAGGATCGGATAGGCGGTCAAATGTTAAATTTTTTCCCTGATTTCGAATGAGGATCAGCGATTTCAGCGGCCTGAAAGACAAAAACATGGTTCCGATCTCTCATAAGCAGTCCGTAGCAACAAATCTGATCTCCCATAAGCAATTATTATCAACAAATCCCTGAATTAGTGCGGGTCCTCCCAGAAACACAGACATTATGCCCGATTAAAGTTCTTAAGAAGAATAAAGTAGTGGGACTTGACGGTATCCTCACCATCATTTTTCCAAGCAACATCAAACATATCAGATGAACATATCATCTTAAACCGCTTGTAAGGAAAGAATGGAAAAGTGGAATAATGGAATTATCATCAAAGAAAGGTAACTTAACAGATTGCAGAAACTGGGGATTTGTTCTTCCTGCGATTGTTAAAATAATAGCCCGACGAGTGCTAGACCGAGAACACCTAATTTCAACCCTCGTTGTCGAACAGACGGCTTTTTGTTCAAGATTCTTCCGTGTCCCCAGCATAAACAGCTTACGGTTCATCATTTAATGTCCTTTGCACAGTATGTTCTGAGGAAAATTGTAAATTCGATGGATTATGACATCGTACTCCAAATGAAGAGTGCCAAAAAGATTCCATCGAAGGGAAATGTTATGGCCATCAATCGACGGCCATGATTGGATAAATTGCACGCTACAAAAATACAAATATTTGGTGCAACAGACTAGGTACAGGGCCTAGCTTCTGACGACCATTCGTGTTGTGCATGTTATATTTCTTCGCATATATAGAAGGGAATCTACAGTTGAAAGCCATATACGAAGACAATTCCATAGTGAAATACGCGATGCAATGGAATTCACTTACCCAATCAGACACACGAATGGGCCGCCCGGTCATATACATATGTACATATAGATACGTAGGCTTGTGAACCTGCCACACTCCATTGTCAGAAAAAGAGAGGATTGGTATTCGCTACAGAAAAATGTACTGGATGATAGGAAGACAATCTTGCCTATCAACATACAACAATGTTTTGTTTTCAAATCATACAACGGTTTCAAAACAAAGGTGCTGAGAAACATTGTAAATGCACCTTTCTACATTAGGAACGATGACCTTCACAAGGATCTGGGCTTCGAATGTGTACATAGATTCGCTAAAAGCATTAGGACCGACTTTATCACAACATGAACCCTGAGACTTCCCCGCTCTTGGACCACACGAAGCTAGTGAGAAAACTAAAAACAATAAAACTTTTTGCATCCGCCCAAAGATGGAATACAACGCCCACATATGATCTGGTGCACTCAAGACCGTTTTGCACATTCTATATAGGGTCCAGAACCGCGAGATAAAACTAATAGGTGATAGAGACATTGTGAGCTCCATTGACTCACTTGAACATCGCAGAAATGTCTCTTGTCTTTCCCTATTTTATCGCTTATTCCACAAAAAATGTTCCAACGAAATGGCCACTTGCATTCCTCCCCTTCAAAATTTCACCCGCAATACGCGTCACGCTTCGAATGTACATCAGTTCACCCTCAAGCCCAACTTCGGACGTACTGTCAAATACAGGGATTCGTTTATAAGCCGAACGACACGTATGTGGAATGATCTTCCAGGCTCTGTATTTCCTCATCGGTACAACATTCAAACATTTAAAGCCAACGTGCACCGGTATCTCCTCTGTTCCTCTTTCCCCTTTTTCCAAACGCCCGTGCCTTAAATAAGCAGCATAAGGGTATTCATACACCCTTTGGTGCGCCCTAATTGTAAAAAAAAAAATGTATATGCATAGTTGTATAAGTTACCTTCAATGCTTTACGCTTTAATTTAGTATGTATCCTTATATTAGTTTGAATCAAAACAAAATTGCTTTTAAGTCCTAAGACTTGATTGTAAAATTTTCCTAACACTGTCATAGTGTTTTTCAAAAAAAATACAAATACTTGGCGCAACAGACGTACATATGTGGTCCAGGGCCTAGTATCTCGCAATCATTCACACAAATGGAGGGGACGTACAGTTTAGGGCCATATCCGAAAGGCAAATTGTGAAGCTTTCTCTTGACAGTTATTACCATCGGACGTTTGTCAGACATTCGCGAGAGGTGGAACCGTGAAAAAACTTTTTTGTGTTTAGAACGTTGAATCTCTCGCTCACCGGTCTAACGCACTAACCACTTGAGCCACGGGGCCCATAGTGTTTTCAACAAAAAAAAGTCACAAGACAACCAGCCACTCACTGCGTGCGAAAACTATTGAAAAAATTTAGACTTCAATAAATCTGATTTAAGCTTAACATTCAGCCTTAAACAAATCATAATTAGCTACAGAGTTACCATTCGAAAAATAATAAAATGCGCTACGTTCACTAATAAAAAAAAAAACCCTCCAAAGCCATCTTAGAAAAACACCCACGAACAAAACCATGCACAACTACACCAATCAAATGAAAACTAAAACACTAAATAATGATCAATAAAATTATTCTTTATTTTTTTTTCTCATTTTTTTTATAACATTATAATTATTTTAATCATAAAATTTCTAAAAAGTGAAACTATTTATATAATTTGTTTAAAAATAAAAATATTTATATATAATATAATTAATGATAATTATAAAATTAATCAAGAGAAACTCAATAGATTTAAAATAAAATAGAAAAGAAAATTTCTCCATAATTTGCACAACACATGCATTTTTTTCGTTTTTAAAGTTTTTCTTATAACTTTGATTAAAAAAAAAACAAAAATAAAAATATTATTTCATTCCAAAAAAAAAAGAAAAGAAAGAGCAAAAGAAAATGTACTCCATTAATGCAGCTAAATTTCATAAAGGTTCACAGACAGAACCAAGACATTCCTTCGGGGAAACATATTTAAATATCTACTAATATATATGCATACAGATATCGTAGTAAGTAGTAGTGATAGAGTAATAGTAGCTAATGAAATATACTTGTTAAAATAAAAATTGTTATAAATTAATAATAATAGTTATAAGTGTATAATAATGCGATTCCTCGTTTTTCTCCATCTTGTTAACTACTACACTCTTGCTATCGCTTAAAATCAAGCGCACTCTCATCTTCAAATTCTTCTTAATTTGTTTGTTTTCTGTTTTTTTTTTTTTTTATAATAAATTTTAATTTTGTTTAAGAAATAAACAAATGCTTTATTAAATTTGTTTAAAATTGCTTTTCTACAAAAAAAAAAAAAAAAAAAATCAATAATAATAATAATTTAAACGCAATATTGTATTTAAATTGGTGTTTTCAGTTTCTACGAAAATAAATTGTTTTTAATTTAATATTAAAAAAGTTAGCATTAGTTACTTAAATGTTTATGTTTATGTAAAAAGGGCTAAAAATGGGGGGGAGCAGTTTTATGTTTAAAAACGATATTTTTTTTGTTTTGTTTGTTTGTTTTTTGTTTTTCTTTTCACTTTAGATTAAAAGTTCGAAACCTCAACACCAATCGGCGGTGTAGGTGAAATCATGGAAGAACATCTGTTCTTCTTCAGTCAAATGTCTGGGCTCCTTTGGCGGTGTCAATTGTGGTTTTTCTGATGTGAATTCTTCATCGAAATTTGATACATCCTCGAGGTGGTTCTGTTTAGAGCAACGAGAAAGAGGGAGGAGGAGAGAATGGAAGAAAAAACGAAACAAATGATAGTTAGAAATGAACAAATACAATAGATTGAAGGTGGAAGATGATATTTTGAAAATTGAACTTACAATTGTTGGCACAAATGGCGGCTTCACCTTTCTCAATAGCAGATCATCCCAAGCAATTGAACGGAAGAAGGCTTGTTTTTTCACATCTTCAGCGTCTCGTTCTGATGAGCCCAAGCGTCTTTCAGGATTCTTTCGCAGGAGCTTTAGATAAATTCAAAATTAATAGTCTTAATGACGAAGAGGAGAAAGACAATTTTTCAAGGACCTAAAGAATGACGTGAAAACAGGAAAATCTTAGATAATTCTGTTCCCATAAGTATTGTGAAAACCGCGTTTTCTTTCTGTGTATAAACTCAGTCGCAGAAATACAAGACCCCTTTCTGGACACTGTAACATTGGTATTTATGCGGATCGTTTTGGAACAGTCTTGTTATAGACTACTGCGGGAATGGAGGATCGAAGGACAAATAAAATCTTTTCGACATCAGTTGGGAATTTTCCACAGTCACCCATTATTGAGGAAAATTATGTCTGTACATGCGTTGTTCTCGCCAGTGTGGTATTTATACGTTTTGAAGTTAAGCAGTAAAGGACTCAATGGTCGAGCAATGACATACCCCACCTACCTATCACTTTATCGTCTATGGCAAGACTTGTATGCCGAAAATACCATTCGTAGGAATGATCTAGAAGCCACTGTAAATGCTTTTGATACCAGAATCGAAGCTAAGATGTGGGGAATCAAGTTCCCTAGCTGTAGTGGGTTCTATTTCTTTATTTTTAGTTTACGTTCCCTACGTGCAAAGTAGGTGGAACTGGAAAACAAATCGGCAGCGAAGGCTGACGATGCAGTCCCTTAGAAATGTGTACAATCTGATGCGAGAAAAATTCCAAAAACAGTGGTAGGCAGGAAAATCACTGGCAAATAATCTCAAGCTTGTGGTAATTCATCTGATGAACAAGGCTTCTTGTGGATTTTAAAATAGAATTTCCCTGACAATCACTGGAAAATGACTTCACCATCTAGGCCACTAAACTTGCATTAAATGATGTACAGAAAGTTTGCATAAGATGCACCATTACCTGGTCACACCGACTACAGAATAAGAGAATAATAAGCTCTGACCAAA
This sequence comes from Blera fallax, assembly GCA_946965025.1. Lineage (NCBI taxonomy): Eukaryota > Metazoa > Arthropoda > Insecta > Diptera > Syrphidae > Blera > Blera fallax. The sequence goes on from OX337247.1 coordinate 61,116,480, forward strand.
GACTGAAACGTTTTTTAAGAGCTGCCATCTGACTTTGATTATTTCGACCAGTGACACTCTGTAAAAACTGTAATTATCAAGACCAATCTCAGCATAAGACTAATGTTGAACCAAAAGTGCCTTGCAACGGAGATCAATTGTATCTCTAAGAAGGTTGTCCGATTCACTTTGTTTTCAGACTGTCAACTAAGTGTTTGGTGCATTTCAGAACTGCACTAAAGGCCAATATTTTTAGGGAGCCTTCTAATTAATGTCCTGTGAGGACAACTATTATCTGGTCTCCTAATTCCATTCAGCTCGACTGATAGTTTTCACAAAGAGAAGGACATTTCGGATCATTTTCAGTAGGATCCACAAAGTTGTTCCATGCCTTGTGGCATCATCAGTCCCGCAGTTTCCTATGAGTATCTCCATGGCGCGGCTCCCAGGACATGTAGGTGAATACAGAATTGTTCAGCCATTTTGTTGAGTGACAAACTGCAGCGACCTTTGATATGGAAGAGATATCACCTTTCAATCATGACAAAGATCATCGCTTGGAACATGCTACAGTAATCTGTAAGACGAAAACAACGTTCATTATATCGGAGAAAGCCAACGTCACCGACTATGCCGTGAAAAGGTTGTTAAGAAGTGTAGAGAGGCTTGTGATGACTGTAGTTGGCTTTGAACCCAGACTGGATGGTTACAGTGAGACGCTTCGAGTTCATGGAGACAAGATTATTCTTGGCGACATCTATTTGCAGATATTGCAGATTTTCTTATGCGTTTTTGGATACTAAGTTTCTAGCTTGGTGATCCATGTAAGCATTTTGTTTTGTGCGTAAAAGTAAGACTTATTGCAAGCAAATGTAGAAGGTGCTACGTGGCATATTTTGTATTTACTAACGCGTAGGTTCAGTTTGTGTAAGCTCTCTCAAAACAAAGAGGTGCTTTCGACTCACAGCCTGCAAGCCTTCCAGGCTCGTTTGCCACAAGTTTCTAAAGAAGGATAGATAAGACACCGTCTTGCGGTATGTCTTCCTTTAATCGTGATTGATACATCTATCAGTATGCCGCGGAAGCGTCTATCTTTGGCACGACTTTGATAACGTTGCAGCGTAGTATTAAGGAAGGCAACCACGGTACTCCCTTCGAATGCTAAAGATTTTGCAATGGTACGTACCAGCGGATGTGGAACTGTTTTTTACGACTTTTCTTTTAGTACAATGTTTTGCGATCAGTATTTCTATGGTCAAGCAAACTTCTTGGCTAAGGCCGACCATCTGACGAAAAAGTTTGATGACCTACAAGGGTTTTATAGTATGACACTAGTCTAAAGGTAACTTTTTATACAAGAAGAGGTCTTAGATGAAACGTCGAAGGTCCCGATGGTGCTGAATATAATAGAACGTGCCTTACCAACACCATATAAAAATATTTCTACGTACGAGTCCTTGCGCTGTATACTTACCCTTCTCATAATAGCGATAGCTTCCAATGATAAGAATCTTGGATATCGTACTTCATCGTTAACAATCGAATCGAATACTTCTTCTTCATCGTCTCCAGGGAATGGTGACTGGAATCACAAAAAAAAAGACAAGCAAATTTTGTTTTTAAAATCCTCTTTTGATTGGATTTTTAACCTACCTCTCCAACAAGCATTTCAAAAATCAGCACACCCAAACCCCACCAATCAACTGCCCTTGTATAGGATGTCTCTGTAAGAACTTCTGGCGCTAAGAACTCCGGTGTACCACAGAAAGTGCCCGTACGATCACCGAAGCCCATGCCCTCTTTGCAAAGACCGAAATCGGCAATTTTTACGTAACCTACAAAAAAAAAAAAAAATCAAGGTTTTCCCAAGCCATGCTCCTCCTTTAGGATCCCACACCACTTACCTTCTGTGTCCAACAACAAATTGTCCAATTTCAAATCACGATAGATAATCTTGTTCTCATGCAAATACTGTAGTCCCAGGACAACACAAGCCGCATAAAATACAGCTCTCGGCTCCGAGAAGACATCCGTATGGATGTGCATCATCAAATCACCTCCAGCTGCATACTCCATAACGAAGCAGACGTGTTGCTATAAAAGACACAACGTCCACCAATTAGATTACAACCCACCACAGATGCATAGTGGCATATAGAAGAAGACCTAATCTTACCTCTGTCTGAAAGCATGCATACAAATTGACTAAGAAGGGATGTCGCATCGCGTTCGCCACCTCAAAGATACGCTTTTCGCTCAGCAGTGACTCCACCTCGTCGCGAGCGATAATGTCACCCTTCTTCAATGCCTTAATCGCATAGTAGTCATTGCTTGTCTTTAGCTGAGACAATATTACTTTGCCGAAGTGTCCTCGTCCCAGCACGCTCAGCATTCGGAAGTTCTCAATCGATAGCATTCCCGGCTGATGGGACTGTGATTGGCGGCGTGACTCATACGCCGAGTCACGGTACTGTAGACCACGTGCAACCTGACGACGTCCACCGGCATTAACCGCTGCTGCTCCTGCAGCAGCTACAGCTCCTGCATTCGAAGGATGAAGATGAACATGACTTGGGGGTGGTACCAAATTGTCTGCGACTAAAGCCGCACCACCGCTACTTCCACCCCCGACAACTCCCAGCTCGAATTGATTCTGATAGATTGGCTGATGCTGTTGCTGCTGCTGCTGCTGTTGTTGCTGTTGGTAGTGCTGCCTCTGGGCTGGTTGTGGGAATTGCTGTGCATGTGACTGATATTGTGGAGTCGGTGGCTCCTGAACAATCGGCGTTGGTTGCACGTACTGCTGTTGCTGATGATGCTGATTATTATTGACAGACAAATTACCAAACTGTGATATAATCTAATTTCGATACCAGCCAGACAAGGCAGGACGAGGAAGAAAAAAAAAAATTTTAGACAAAACGTTAGTGAGATAGTTGACACGAATAATTCGAAGGATTGCTGTTGAAGTTGTCTAAGTCAAAAGGCCGCTAGAAGCATTCGAATTTGTTTTTTTTTTTTAATAGAGAAAATAGAGGCGTGTGTGAGATAGAACAGGTGTTCTATGCGTTTAAAGAAGAAGAAAATCGATCACTCTCTGTGCACATCATACACACACACTCGCACACAAAATATAAAAGAAAAAGAGAAAACTTTTTTTTTTGAAAAGGAAGAAAAAGGAAAATTTTCGGATTTTTTTTTTTGTTTCAGTTTTTTGTACAAAGCTTTAACTAAACTGTTTTTGTTTTTGTATCTTTTACCTGTTCATTCAAAGTAGGAGTGGTTGCAGGCGTGTCAGTAGGCTGAATTGTTATATGTACAATGTTTATAAAATATGGTGCCTGTGAAATGCAGATACAGATGGGGTTTCGTTAAAGTGAATCACTCATTTATTTCTTCGTTTTTATTAATCTCGAGGGGGAGGGGCACAAACAAACATAAATTGCGCACATAAGGCGGAAACAGAGACTAAACTTAGGGGTGTCGTGAGATGTATTCTATGATTGAACATAAAAAAGTGAAATGAACTCGGGAAAATCGCAAATGAAATGGAGTGCCATAAGGATGAATTGTGAGGCCGGTACTTTTTTTGAAGAAAATTTATTCGTTAAACGTGGTGGTTATGGACGAAGGTTAGCTACTTTTCTCAGATTTTTTATGAAAGTTAAGTAGGTTGGGCTCAATATTGAGTACTTTCGAAGAGAAAAACAACTCTACTCCTAATCAAAGTGAAGTAAATTGGGCAGTCAGTACGCTACAATTCAAATAGATGGGATGGAATAAACATAACAACTTTGGCCTTTTATACATGGAGCTTCTCGTCATAGACGGGTTCAAGATTCATCCTGCAGCGATGATTTTTCTGCGGCTAAAAATCCGGAAATGATTCGATTTTCAAACGATTTTGTTTAGTTCTTGCGAAGATGGCAAGTGAAGAAGAGGACTTTGTTGAATTAATTTCAGCAGAAACTAGGAACTGCAAGTACCTAATACGCTTCTATGACGAGGGAGATGGCAAGATTTTTAAATGAAAAAATTGTATTCTGCAGTTTCCAGATTATGTACTAGAAAAACTCGGCACATGTCGACGCACTTTCGCAAACATACATATCTTCTTAAGTTCGTAATGAAGAGAGTCATGGCTGGTAAGGAAGTCCATATGCTTCGAAATAGCAGGTTCTTATACATAAGTACAAATACTTGGCGCAACCGACCGTATGTGGTCTATGACCTAGCTTCTCGAGACCTTTTGTGTTGTGCGTGTTATATTTTTTTCACACAAATGGAAGCAGGTTCTTACTTTTTTCTATTGTCAGGAAATTTAGTAGGTCTCTTGAGTTGCGTTGAAGATCGAATGTGGAGTTTCATTTGCACTCCGGAAGGTTTAGTTTCGATTGGTGGGTAGACCACAGAAGGATTCACGTCCAAAGAAAGCTATTATTGAACATTGTTTGCAAGTTGGTCCGCGATCTGTTATCTGGGTATCCAACATTCTGAGATTTTGTTAAAAACAGTGAGCTGTTTCAAAGAGATACGATAGTTTCATACCAGTTTTTAAGTTAAAATAGTGGGAAGTTACTAAGGCTAGTTCTGGAAGGGAACATTTACAGTTTGTGTGTTAATAGACTAAAATATCATCAGGAACTTCTTAATTCCAGAGCTGGCTGAACTAGAAGACACAATAGTAAGACCGTTTCTGAAATTCTATGCTAAACAAAGTAAAAACAAAAATATTTTCTTTCTTTTCTAAACTTAAAAACGCTGAAGATAGTGACATGAGTGCATGAGCTCATACCTAAGCCCAAGTCTTCTAACAGCATATACTACGTCAACAACCCTAAAACTTGTTCTAACTCTAAGTGAACTGACTGAAAAAATCTATTACGAGTAGTTTAGGATAAATGAGATTCTATTAGACACAATTTCGATTAAGAAAACTAGCCTCTAGTCAAAAGGTTTCCAATTGTCAAAACCCAAATTTGAAATAAGACCGATGTGATTGTGGGGTAGCGAAGGCTAAACTAAATTCCTGTCCGATGCAATTTGTCCTTATGCCGGATTTCAAGGAACGGGGAAACGCTTAGGGCTAGCCAAATAAGACACAAGTAAGAACGTTACAGATGAAAGGGAGAAAATAGTGACTTTTTAAGAACCAATTAAAATTTATTTTACTGAAGCTTTAAAAACGCTTAAAACACCAGTTTTCGATTTTTTTATGTAGTTGTCACGGGTTCCTCTGGTCATGAAAGAAAAACGAATAAAACCTACGATGCTTTAGAGCCGGTAATTGAACGCACCCTTAAGTTCCAGTTCAAACGATACACCTTAATGTTATGAAGTTGGTTGCACTTTCTTTCTTTGATGTTTCATGGCGGCAGAACTGAAAGAAATCGGCCATGAATATTGTCCACACTCCATATAATGCATCGGAAATAGCATCAAAACAGCACCTTATCCTGCGAATATTGAATGAAGAAATCTAAATTTTAAAATCCTAGCTTACAACCCTCATCGTTGCAGTGTTACGGTCCCTAAAGTCGAACCGCATATTGGTTTCTCTTTACACCGATAGCAGAATCCATACATGGGGAGTAGCAATGCGGCCTCAAATCTAAAAGGTCCACAATTGACCCGACTTTTGATCTGAATTATACGCCTGTAGAGACGCAGACAGGAACGTTAACATCTACAGTAGGGCAAACCATTGCAGGTGACATAGAAATCGTGGCCAGAAATCGACGCGACATAGAGTCCTCTATAGAGTCGAAAGCCTAGCTTCTCCCAACCAGTTCGTGTGATCCGTGTTAAATTTTTTCTCACGAATGAGAGGACCTTTGTTTAACGCAATATTTTGGATATTGATATGAGATACTTCTCATGTTGTAGAGATCAAAAAGTAGGCGGAACTTCTCAGAATAGTGATCAGGGGAAATACATTTGAGGATATATCAAGCTCCGAATATCTCGGTATTTTTCTAATAAACGCTAACAGCAAGGAAGACCGTATAAAAGAAAGAATCCTGGCAACAAAAAAGGCATACTAAGCTCACTTTAAACTCTTTAAGTCGAAGTTAATCTCGTTGAAATGGATGCTTGGTATCTATAAAACGAAGCCACGTGCTTCCTAAACTTTAGGTAAAACTCTGCTTTTTCCAAATTTGCAGATACTTATTTCTTGAGTATAAAAACAATGTTAGTCGTGTGTCAAAAGTATGTACCCACATGTGAAAATCCTCTTCCATGAACCTAAGAGAATGTGCAGCAATGATTTAGCACATAAAGCTAACAAATTTGAACATAAAATTAGATAAACAATGAATGACACGCACCATGAACAAACTCAACATCAACCAAACCAAATCCACTTCCAAACTTAACGAAACAAAGTTAACGTTGCATTGCGACACATAAATGGAATCCTTGCCGTCGAAAATAAATGAGTGTCCCTTTAAAAAAAAAAAAACCCCACCATCAATGTATCCTCATGTGAGTAGTGTATATGTAAAATTCGTGCAAAATTAGTGAGTATATGGGTGTTACAAATCCGTTAACAGAAAAAAAAAAAACTGTACAATGCATGTGTATTTACAAATCGCAATTGCTCGACAACACAAAACAAACAATAAAAGCAAATCAAATCAAAAAAACAAAAATTAAAAAAAAAATTAAAATAATAACCAAACCTAACCTCAACACAACATCTATCACTGTCGTTGATAACCCGGCTACAGTCATCATCATCGTCAGGATACTCAACAATTGGCAATGAGCCCGGCACCGGCGATGGCGGCATTTCAATAATCGGGCTGCCATCCCCACTGCCAGTGCCTCCCATCAGGACTACAGGTGGCATCATAAGTACTGGCCGGTGATACGCCCCGACACCACCAGCAAACCCACCCCCAACACCAACACTGCCACCGTTTGTATTATTGTTAAAACTATTGCTTATACTACTGTTACGGTGCATCGGGATTTGATGGACGGCATTGGTGACATGAGTGGCAGTGTTGCTGGTAGTGTCGTAGGGTACCTGCTGGTGCTGTGGGGGTGCTATAACCGTTTGGGGGACAAACTGTTCGGCTTCGCTGTAGTACTGCTGCGCTGGCGATTGATTATACTGCATCTGCAGCTGTTGGGCAGCAGATGTCAAAAATTGCTGCTGATGCTGCTGCTGTTGTTGCTGTTGCTGAGAACGTGGCGTTGGTCGCTGCAATGTTGAGGGCTGTGAATCCATTTGGTTGAGAAATTCAAATTCTCGTAAAGCATTCTGTAACTGTTGTCGATTATAACAAACATACAAGAAAGACACAAATTTCGTTTTCGTTTGATTTAACAAAATTTTCTGTACAAATATGCATGCAAAATGAATTCTTTGGGTTTTCTTTTGTTTTCCAAAAATATGTAAATAAATAAATAGAGTTCGTCTCTTTTGATCTTGTGTTTTCATTGTTTGCTGTACATACATTGAATATACAAATAAATATATTTTATTTTATTTTTTATTTTATACTAGAGATACGTATGTATTTATTGGTATTTCTGATGGCTGAGAATGAAAGATATGGCGGAGTATATAATCATCATCATCCTGCTTTGCAATTTAGCCAAAAACAAGGAGGAGGACGAGGGGGAATGGGATGAATTTTTGGGACAGGACGGGGTTCATAGGCATCAGACAGATTAATTTTCTAGCAGATGCGATGATATTTTGCTGGAGAAATGTGAGAGGAATGCAGAGGAGTTGTTTTGAAAAGAACTAAATAGGGGTGCAACCAAAGTCGATTGGTCGAAATAGGGCAGGGAATACACGAACAATCACATCGAAATCAATTTAAGAGATTTTGAGCATCTAGTACCCAGTAAAAGGCAAATTTTTGAGGAATAATCCTCAATTGCTCTCACTCAAGAAGAGATAGATTTGTCCAAAGATTAAGGTCAGTCAGTCAGACATTCAATGGATAAATATCCGCTATCCCCAGATCCATATTTACGATCTCTTTCTATAAATGAGTATTTGAAGTGTATCTCTTGAGGGTAGCAAACGAGGGTAGCAAACGTAAACGTAAAAGACTGCAAACGTAGTCACCGGTTGTGGAAAATGTTTTTCCTAGAGTATATCAACTGTAATGTGCGGCGAAGGTTTTAATTTTGTTTGCGTTCGATGGCAATGATTATCACCACTGAATGATAATTTATTGACGTGTGTATTTTTATTTAAGATGCAGGAAATAGGGTAGTCCAAGGATGTGGAGAAATCACTTGAAAGATTTGTCTTTTCGTTCAGCAACCTGATGGGTCTTCATCAGCACGGCTTTTAGTCAAGAAAGTCTAACATCGACCCAATATTTGCAGTGCGGTGGATTTTGGAGAAAGTCAAAAAATTTCACTAGAAAAATCTCAATGTTTAGCTAACTTAAGGTTGGCATTATAGCTAATGAAGTTTGCACTTCAGACCTGGAGCTGGCCATGTGAAGCCGAACAATTAGCGCGAGAACCTAATGAAGGTTTAATATTGAAATCTTCGAGTAATTTAGACATCTGAACGTTTTGTAAAACCAAGGATATGCGACTACTCATTGGAGAACGCATTCAGCTTACTGAAGCTGAGATGAGTGTGACTTTCCATATCCTAGGAAATACCAAGTTGGATCATAATTCTTGCCCACAGTCTATTGGGCTTAGAAGAACCGACAGTGTTTCGTTTAGGGATAACTTATTCACTAAAAGAATGTATTTAGCAAATATCGCACTTGTGTGGTGGAAAGCAACAAACAGGAAAACAACACTAGGAAAATTAGCGGCGGTACAAAGAACGGCCAGTGTTGCAATTACGGGTGCACTCCGTACGACCCCCCTCAGCGGCTCTAGACGTCATTCTTCACCTTTTGCCGTTTGATTTACAAGCTAAAAACCTTGCGGGAAACAGTGCGCTAAGGCTCACTAACTTAGGTCTCTTTAAGAAAAGCAGTATAGGACACTGCTCCATTGTGGTATAAAAAGGAAAGAACTTGCTGATGAATTGACAAGGAGTGGAGGAGAATTGCCAGCAGGCGAAGCCGTGGACATCAAACCACCTTCGTGCGAAATTAAGGCTACCATTAAAGGCAAAGTATACAAACCAGCTAACCAAAGATGGTCAAACATGGCAGGTCACAGGGTATCCAAGGCCTTGTGGCCAGAATTTGACCAGAAAAGAACTAGGGAAATTCTGAATCTAAACTGAATTCAGCTAAGAACAGCAGTAGGAATCCTGTCCGGGCACTGTCTTCTAGGAAAGCACGCCAAGAGACTAGGCCTTACAGACACGGATGTATGCAGGTACTGTAACGACATATGCGTCGAAGAGGATATCACACATATATTATGTGAATGCCAGGGAATAGCTCGAAATCGTAGGAAATATCTGGGTAACTACTTTTTCAGCAACCTAGAAGAGGTAGGTCTTATCAACCAAAACAGGCTACTTAAATTCTGTAGGGAAATCAAGTGTTTCAGAGAAAGTGTTTAGGTTTCCATTTGCTTTTTAATGGAGGTTCCCCAGGGATCGCGATGGGCCCATACCGGTGCCTAGTGTCTTATGAGGTTTCCTTATAACCCTATCTAACCTAACCTAACCTTACCTAAGTATCGTCAAGAGTCGAAACAATTCAAAGTTTGCACTTTGGTCAAGAAGTGGCTTTGAGTTTCTATACCACAAAAAGATGAGGAAAGTACAACGTACCGCACAAACACTGCACCTCAAAAACACAAATAAGATAAACAATCCGGCTTTGATTTGAGACTTCCTTTGTTGACACCTGGTAGACCATCAACGCTTTATCATTGGCTTTGGAAATTTTTTCGACTATTAGCAGTGGCCCTCAAGAAGGATTTGAGCTTGGAAACGGGTACGTTTTCGAAACTTACTTTCCTTGGTGTTGATCAGTGATTTTCTTTGGATTTTTGACGGCGAGAAAAGGTATAATCGGCCACATCTAACGCATAGAATTATAGACTTGCACACTGGTTTTTAAAATGCAGGAATCTGTGTGCAGAAATCCATTATCCACACAGACATTTGCCAAGATATTCACATTTGCGACCTCTTTCCATAACTAAGTATGTCTAGTGAAATGTTCTAGGGTGACCCTTAAAAATAATTCCTTGGTGGTGGCAAATATTTTTCCTGCAGTCGATGGTAAAAAAGCAGAAAAGATATACTCTACATCAAGGCCATAGATACTCTAAGGCCCATATGGACAACTGTCCTAAGTTTACCTTCCTTAAGCTTTTGATCTGTATAGACTATATAGAAAAGTTCATTCTTAAAAAATTTAAATATCCGTGTACCAAATGTTTAGGAGATACAGAAGCGCCGAAAATATGTTTAGTGTTGCAGATTAAAGGAAGAAAGGATTCCAGGCTCCACTTTATAAACTGACGACTACGAACATGTATTTCCTTGTCAATCGCTGTTTCTTTTGACTATGAAGCCATTGAAGTAGCCAGTTTGCAGCATAGTCCGACCCACCTTTCGACGTAAACAAGTGCGCGTGACAAAATAGACTAGAATAGATACATAGGTACGTGAAAGTCTTTTAGAATAAGTGCACTGCATAAAAAACCAATGATAGCTTTTGGTTAGATTTACGGACCATGTTGCCTAAGGACATGAGACCCTTTTCGTTTCTCACTGTTTCAAAACAGAATAAGTGACTCCTGTCGCCAAGAAGGCGATGATTGCTTAGTTTTACTTCCTTTTCACTAAAGATTTCGATAGGAATTAAGGACGAGATGGCTTTTAAGGTAACGTACACCATCATATGAGATCAAATAAGGTTTGGGCTTTGGTGGTCATATTAGTGAAGGTCAGATTATGTGACATACAAATTTGCAAAGTGTGTGTCATGCAGTAGACAGAAATTTTGAGGAATATAGCAGAGAGACACAAGAACAAGTAAGTGTTGAAAGAACACGCAACAGCACAGAAAATTAAAGTTCTGTACGGTGACACGTTGGATCTCATTTTACTCATCCAATTCGCAACTAACCCTAAATCTGAAAGATGGACATTATAAAAAATTTTATTGAAGACTTTCATCCAGAAGGCCTTTGCGTAACAAACATTTTCGCAGATACTCTGTATACTTCTGCCTAATCCGGCTTGGAGTGCAGAAACGACTGCTGCTGAGTCCTTAAAGAGACAATCTAAATATTGAAAGCTGGAGCCATGTTTTAACATACAGACAACATAAATAGCCAGAAAATGTACACTTAAGGGGTGATACGTCGATGACAAATAACATAGAAACATAGAAAAAAACAAACAAGGTCCAACTTCTCCTCCATTTGGTAGTCCTTCTGCTTGACCCTTATATAGAAAAAAAAAAACCAGTTTACATAGAAAACGAGTTTACGAACGACATATACAGACAACACTTAAGGGTTGAGTGGGGGCACAAAAAAAACAACCTCCATTCAACAATCCTCTCACATTTCCAAGCGCACTCGATGACAACGAGATATAACATAACAGCATACTACGGTAGTACTTAATGCAAATGCGTTAAACAAGTGTAAAATGAGTGTTCTAGTGTTAGTGTTTCGTGTGTAAATATAAATATAAATTCTTTACAAAAAAAAAAAACAAAAAGTAAAAGATTTTTCAAAACTATCTAACTTCTTCAAGCCATCACCTAGTTTTAGACAGCTTGACTAGATTTTTTTTTTTAAAACCCTACACCTCTTCAAAAACTACTTCACTCGTATGTACTCACAAAAAATTACAGCTTTACATCAAAGTTAATAAGGAATACAAAAAAAAAAAAAAATGTCTACCTCCTTCCATGGGTTACTTACCTCCTGATCCATTTTCTGAAGAGTCGGTGGCGATGCCATCGGCACCTGAGGCGATGGACTTGGCAATTGACTGATGCTTCCACCCTTTTTACTTCCTGCTGCTGCCTTTTGATTGAGTTGCAAGTGAAGTCCTGTCGGCGGTACTGTGACTAATGCTGGTTGCTGATTGTTGTTTTGTTTGTTCAAATTGGCCGATGGTGATACTTCTGGTGGCAGAGCAGTAATACCCTGCATTGATAAAGGCCGGGCGCCACTTAAACCGCCCACACTGAGATCGGGATTCTCGCCAGGCGTTGCTACATGCTCTGTCTCGGCGATATTCGGATCGTATTCCATATTCAAAGCTTGCTGCCCGGGTGTGTAAGGCTCACCATCAATCGTACCCGACGAGGGTGTACGAGAAATTGGCAAATCATTTTGATTATTGGGCGTGTTGCGTTTTAACAAACGACCCCAAGTGGCCACGTTTATGTTCATTTGTTTGGCACGCGGGATATTCTTTACTTGCTGCTTGTTGAAGATCATACGTTGACGTTGCAGTTTCGGTTTTTGAGAAATCATTGGATTCAAGAATTTAATTTCGGCGAAAAGCAGCCCTTGCGGTTCGAGCTGTAGAGCCATACCGTGTCGAACATCGTCGATAAACTCCTCAAGGCGAAGGAATTTCACAGCGCATAGTGAACGCCAATCACGCCAATACACACCGATTTCAAGCTCACGCGAACGGTCTAGATCGATCGAGAAGCGTTGATCCCAAGCCTGCTGCGAGCAGGGCTTCCATGAGGTTTGGGCAACGGTGGTGTTGTCCAATTTTATAACTGCCATTATTTCAAACGAAGTCTCATCTTTGACGCTATAGCTTTTCGATGAGCTACGACTGGTTACGCCTTTGACGAAGCTACGCAAGTCTCCAGGGCTGGAGTTGTTATCTTTATCGCGACGTGATCGCCCTGGAACATCTTCTAGCAGATCTTGACAACCCATCAGACGAACTTCGAGTTTTCCCGTCACAGAAGCACAACGACCAAGTGATGATACTTGGTGGTAGGGTTTACCACCTAAGCCACCTTGGAACGGTTGAAGCGATGTATATGTAACCGGAACTGGCGACGAGGCCTGAACACTTTGTAACTCGGTTTTGAGTTGTTGAGCTGTCGGTGAATCGGGTGGTAGTTCTTGTCGACGAAGGTCCAACGAGAGACGCAGGAGATCGAGTTTTCTCGATGACTCGGATAATCGAACTTGAGCCTGGAAGGAAGAGAATAAGAACGAATCGATTAGATACTTTACTAAAATAAGGCGCGAGAGATAAATGTAAAATAGATGCTATTGGTGTTCTTGGATAGGTTTTGAATTATATCTATGTGTGCCTTACTTACGGTTTGATGAGCTTCTCAAGGTCTTGATGAGCCTGTAGCTGGAGTGCCTAAGATAATCCGTGTCTAAGATAATTTTGACAGCGCATTCCAAACTAAACGAGGTGGGTAGGATACAGCTGTTTACACACTTATTGTTGCTTTATAACTTTAGGAGACAAACTGAATGCTGTTGGTTAAAAGAGGCTCATGTCTAAGGAATGGATGGTACGATACTGGAATTTGATTCTATGATAGGCAAGGAAGTAAAGACATTTGATACCAGTGTCATTGGCCAAAAACCAAAACAGTAGACAATTAGCCATAAATTTTGATACCAAGCAAAAAATTAAGGACAATTGCTTGGTAATCCCACAAAAGAAAGTACGTACGCCTTGCAATTGATCATGAGCGAAATGCGATTCATATTTTTCTGGGTATTGACGCTGAGCATGAGCTATAGTCCTTATACTTTGTTTGCTTTAAGGGACTTGATCTCTCTCGTTCTTATTTGAGGTTACTATCTGAATTTGGGAATTTTTGTGATACCAAGCGGTGGACAAATTTGTGCCGGTTTGCTTAGGTTAACATAACCTAAAACCAGTAAGGGATATTTAATAAACTTTCTTTAGCTCATGGAATCTGCAAGATTTTGTTGACTTTTCTTTCTATTGACAAGGAGACGACAATGTCCGCTTAAAATAATTTTCTGTATAAGGCGATGGAACCTACTTTACAACCAAGTATGACATGTTTTTCATTGATGAAGTTTATGAAAAAAAAATTAAATTAACTTGTTTCTCTTTTAGGTTCCGGTCCCCCGATGGATCTCGAACCTATACTGTTCGAGTCGTAACTAAAGCACTATCAACTATTTACGTCGTAGCCACCTTCTTATAAGGTTTAGAACCCCCCCACAAAGTATCTAAAGCAAAGAGGAACTACTGGTGATGAAAAGACTAAATCAGGCATTGCATTTCAAATGCAGGTGATGTAGTATGCTGGGCGATAAGCTGGATAACTCCGAACAATATCAAATAAGGGCCATTTGGACACATGGACCGAATAAGCAACATTTCATTCAAACAATAGAAATCTAGCCCCCGACTTTAAAAATACATCGAATTCCTGTTTTGAAAATCAAGAAGCGCAGACTGTCAAATTAACATGAAATGAGAGACCTACGTTGGGCGCCATTGTTGTGATTCAGATTTTACAACCGAAAATGGCAGCGCGTTTTTTTTAGCTTTACAACATCTACGAGTTTTGTTTGCTTCCGTAGCGAAATTATTTGTATATGGAAGTTAGTTAGTTAGTTAGATTAGTTTGGCTGTCCGCACGGGAGTGCAGACACACTTAGACCAGTAAAGGTCCTTTGTGATACCATGGATCAAAACCATTTGGCCACTCAGGGACTAACAGAACCAGCCGGAGCTTTTGATAAAGCGATGGATGCACATAACGCCTAAGGACGCTATGTCACCAAGATCTTCAAGGAAGGGGGACCCTAAATGGAGCATTCTTTTATGCGACAGAGCTGGGCAGTTACACAGAAGGTAAAATATGCTTTCCCCCTCCTCATCGTCCCTACAGCTTCTGCAGAAGTCGTTAGAAAAGAGGCCAAGTCTTTTGGCATGTTGGCCTATAAGACAGTGTCCAGTGAGAACACCAAGAACGCAGATGATCTGTGATCGCTTTAGTTTGACCAACTCGGCACTACGTTTATGGTCCAGCCTGGGCCAGATCTATCTCGAGATGAGACACGTTGACTTGTTTTCCCAACTGAGGTTGGTCTTGGTAATAGCATTCAGCTTTAATAGATGCTTACATGTATCTAGGGGCATACCTAGGGATTGCCTATCAGACAGAATCCTTAGAGTAGTACCTTGTCTGGCGAGTTCGACTGCCCTGCATATGGAAGTTAGGAGAAACTTCCAATTACACACGTCGAAAACGCGGGTTTCGAGCCCGAAAATCATGCGCCATACAAAGAAAATTATTGCGGCTAAAAATACATTTCCAGGACTTTCAAAAATTGTATTCAGGTAATTTTTCACCTTTCTATAAAGTGCACAAATATTGTTCAAATATTTTCAAAAATAGGACGGAATTAGAGGACAATTTTAACTCATATCTCGAAAATGGTGCGACCTACGAAGAGAAATTTTAGATTTTGAAATTCAGTGAGTACAAGAGCATTTTTTAAGACATTTTAGAATTTTAAGGAACTCTCCAGAAGTTTGGATTTGAGACCAAGAATTGTGGAAAACATTCCAGAAATATCAGATTATGCGAACTCTCGGTAATGTAAAACAGAGGCCTCTTCTTTTTTGTTGTAAGTCATACACAGTTAAGGGTGTTTATGTAACCTTTTAGCGCCCAAGATACGCATCGCGTGTATTCAGGAACTACGGATTCGATAAGTAGGAGATGCTGTGGCAGAAGAAGGAAACAATCTCTGTATTTCACTGTACATCTGAGGATAGGGCTAACGTAAACCGATGAGTTTTTGAGGCATAGTTAAGAAAGTGGTATTTTCATTTGAACACTATTTATTGAGACGTCTCTACTGTATTTTCCAACGAATTTATAGGTTTCGGAAACCAAGACACATCGTTCCTGGCGATTTCGAATGTGATTATTTCCGACGACAGAAAGCCGGCTACTTTGCTGGAGCTTCGTTTGAAAAAGGGGCTGTGAGACTAAACTAACAAGTGACTAATCGTGGTGTCCCTTACCATGAATCCACCTGTCTTCCAAGCTCCTTAAAGCCCAAAAAAAAGACCTCAATTCTTTGCCTTTTTACAATTTTTTTTTTATAATTTATTTGGTATATTCAGTTACAGGAACATTCGAGTTAAATTTTTTAATTTGTTTCTTTTTTTTTACAATTTTTTTTGTTCTTCCTTAAAAAAAAAATATATTAACGGTAAACAAATATTTGACAGTTAATAGAATAACGCACACATACAGATTTAGTTACATAATCTATCTCTTTTTATACAAAAACAAAATTAAACAAATTAAACAAAAAAAAAAAAAAACATTTAATTTTAAATGCAAAAATTAAAAATTAATGTTAACTGATTTAGTTGGGTTCGAGTATAGTGTTTTTTGATAGTATTTCATGGACCTGGCAGTGATTCTGTTGCTTAATCTGTCTTGTCTTCTAGTTTTTCTTGTAGTTCGGTCTTTTAAGGACAATGGGCTTGTCGCCAACCGAGAACGCCCTACTTCTGATCTGGAAGCGTTCAGCCATCCAGCGTTGGCAATGTTCACATAGGCAATTTGGATTTTTTGTTGGACCAACGTGATGTCCCGGCTTACGAACGGTACCGACTACGGCGCCAAATTTGTTGGCTTTTTGCAGATGTTCGGCGGTGTATCCTTGAATTAGAGATACCTTACTGGATGCTTCGCTGCTTTCTCGTTTGGAGCGTTCCATTAGGGGTGTCGGTGATGGTGCTAAACTGGGAGCAGCTGAAGGGACTAGGCTGGGGCAGGGTGTCACAATTGGTGAGACCGGTAAGGAGGGTGATAGGGCTTTGGTGGGAGTGGAAGGCACTTCACTGCCTGCTCGCTTGGGAGTCTCTGGGGGCTTCAGAGACGATGAGTCATCTGGTAGATGCTCGCGGGCTTCGCTCTTCCATCGTTGCAGTCCGGGGCGGAAAGTGGGCAGATAGGAAGACTGTGGGCTTGGGGGTTTTGGTGTCTGTCCTCGTGATGGGCCGAAGAACTGCATAAATGGAGGAGGATCCTGTGTTGGGGTCGATGGATAGGAGTAAATAATTTTCGGAGGATGACTTGGCGATGCAGGTGGCGGAGGAGGATGGTAAAGTGGGTGGACTGGTGCACTATACCTGTGGTATGGGTAAAATACATTGTCGGACTCGGAGAAGTTCTCCGATTCCGATGGAAGGGTGTCGTTTCTTTGGAATTGTGTGGCCCCCGTGTACGGTGAGCTTCGTTGGGAATTACTCTCAGAAATTGGGTGTAGAAACGCCGGCTGAGTGTAGCTGCGAGTGGGTCCAAAATTCGCTTCATCGTCGGGACGGGACCATAATGACTCCATTTGTCGGATTCGCAAACGATCAACTGAGTTGTCGTAGTCAAAACTGTCGGACTTAGCCAGGCTTACGCTGACTTCTATTTCTTCTGTTTCTTTCCAAGATGACTCCTGGTCCTGAGAAGCCACTGCACTGGAAATGCTACTGTTGGTAGCATCACGCATAGTTGACCGAGAAGAGTTCGGATAGTTGGAGCTAATCCCGTCATCGCTGGGATCCTTGCGGATATACTTGTTGCGAAGATTTTGTAGCTTGGCAGCCCGCTGATCGCCAATGTGCTTTCGGAAGAGCAATTGCTTTGATTCGGACACCTCCTCTGCTGTACTTGACTTCGTTAAGCCGTGACCGACATTCAAATCGGAACGCGACGTACTCGAAACTGTTGTTGGCGGATTTGGCGAGTGGCCAGCAAACTTATCGCGATGCAGCTGCACTCGCCTCGGAAGAGTATTCGCTCCAATTCGCTGATGACGCAGTAACATTTGCTCGGTGTCCAACACCGTTTGAGGCGTCGAATTCGATTCCATTTCATGTCGATTGGCATCGGACGAGCTCGATGAATCATCGATATCCAACTCATCGTCGTCCTCCTCCTCATCGGAGCCCGTGCAATAGACATCGATATGCACTGTTCTCGGTTTTTTCGGTTCTGATTTTGGCCCGCTGACAGGTAGCTGCTGCTGCTGCTGTTGCTGTTGCTGCTGCTGCAGTAGCTGTTTCTGATGACCTGGAAGCGGTGGAATTCTTGGCAGGGAAGCTGATTTACACGTTTGCGTAGGCGATGGTGTGTACGAGGGCTAAAAAGAAATTCAGTTTTAGAACACGAAACTTATTTTTAAATACTTCATTCGACAAAACAAACCGTAAAAGAGTTTCCCTCGTCTACGTAGGCGGCTGATGCTGCTCCTACTGGTGATGAAGGCGGCGGCAACAGGGTATCTGTGGCCCGGCGATATTGATCGTAGGATCGTCGCTGTTGTCGCCTATAATCATCGGACATTGATCGTCTATCGGTGGGTGGGCTACGGCTATAGTATCTAAACTCATTGGGACCGAAAAATTTCGATTCTGTGTCACTTGTTTGCGAGAAGGCATCACGTAATGCGAGAATTTTACCAGATGTAAAATTTTTGGATGCCGAAGGCGAATCGTCACCGGGAGCTGGCGGCTGTTATAAAAAAATGAAAACAGGCACATTTTTTTCGGGTCAAGATTGTAGTGTTTGAGGACGACAAGTGGAAGACCAGTAACATGAAACAAATGAGCGGAGACGGTATTTGAGAGCGGTACACCGCAGACCGGAAAGAACTATCTCTAAGTGGTCGTATTGAGGTATTTTTGTGGGAAGCCATGTGTTTGTGTGGAGCAATTTCGATATTTTTGGGGTGCGTGCGCTGTCCTATATTCTCCATCGACTCGATCTGAAGCAGATGGTTGGAAATCGTTGAACGAATAAGTGGCATTGAAATGTGATGTACGAATGATGACTCAATTGGGGCAGATTGGAAAATTAATTGGGATTTGGAAATGATTCCGAATCGTTACTTCATATTGAGTTGTAGGAGGTTAGTGAACTAATGAAAATTCTGTCACGTTTCAAAAGACTGAAATCATGACCTTTTCATAGACACGCAGTATGACAAAGTCTTCTACCGCTTTATCTATGTACATAAATGAGGTTGTTTTAGCCGTAATTTGCTTTTAGTTTGATGGTTATTTTCAATCCTTTTTCAGAATATTAAGAACTGAAGAAGTATTCTCTGAATTTGTAACCATTGGTTGTCAGTTACGTTACCGGTGTCCAACTGCATCAGTACCATAAGACAATACGTGCTATCCTACACTTAGAAACCAGCGAGTACCAACTAATCCCACTAATACTAAGAATATTAGATGACTGGTGGCATACCACAGGGTTCTGCTTTGGGTCCGCAGCTTCATTATGGGTGATGGCTTTTTCCAATTTCCAAGAAGTATCAAACGTGTAAGTTATTTCTAAGTAAGAGCTAGAACAGATTATAAATGCTTACTTTGACCTGACACTAGCAAAATTTAAAACTCCGACCGCTGCTTAGAACTTATAACGGCGGAACTTGAATTTATAAGGGCCGCGTCACAAGCGAAAACACAGTGGCCACCATCAAAGAACCACTAAAGTACGTGAATGCTAAAGCTTCAAAAACGCAAGAACCGCTCTCGGGAGCATGAGCCCTGAACGGATGTTTTGCAATGGTCAGTAACTTAAGGTTACACGCGCTGCTAAAAATGCGTCCAAACAACGCAAGGCTTGCGATAACTTTCTATTTGTTTTGGTGGCTGATTTTAAGTTAAATCGTAAACGAAACGTCGTTCCAAAAACTAGCGTTCCGATAGAATAACTGATGCAACGATAAGCAACGTTGTAATCACAGCCCACACAACGTCTTGCCCAGGCTTCAAAAGCCATTTTTCCGGCTTGAAAATATGGGATATTGCTAAGCACACAATACATATCCATCTACAAAGGTGGGGCTTAGATGGACATTGGGGTAGATGCGGGTATAATTCTTATTAGGCGTTACAAATCAGTCAGACATTCGGACAACAACATCGTTTCTCAAATGAAAGTCCTAGTAGATACAATAGCCGTCTATGGGACTGTGATCAAGGCAATTCCATTCTAGCACACGGTAACGCTCTGCTGGGTTAAGAAGGCTGATAATCTGGTTGGCAATCTGGCATCCGGGCTGGTCCTGCAGCAAGCTGATTAATCAGTAAAAAGCTTCAATGTCAGCTTCCGGGGCGATGAGCTTTAATCTGATTTCTTGGACGTCATACATGAAAGGATTTTATCCAGCCTTGCAAACTCATTAATAAAGCAATGATTAAGGCTCTCACAGGACGAAGTAACAGATAGAGTTCGCTGGAAGACTGTATTATAGCAAGGAAATTTCGAACCAACAGACGTATGCAGAAAGACAGTACATTTTTATCGTTCTTCGTTTAATACTCTGCTGTATGACATGCAAAAGCATGTATTGCAGCAAACTCCATGAAGGACAACCCACTTTTCTTGCCACTAGCCCAGCTTCTACTAACTAAGGAAAATTCATTGAAAAACATTGACGAGTTACACCGCAAATAATTTTGCAAAGCCCAGGGGATTAATTAGGAGGATAATCTCTGCTCAAGATTTCTCCGCGAACAATGAATACCTTCCTTCATTGGAATCACTCGTATACTCGTTATATAGTAGGCATACCTGACCTGACTGGAGCGCAAAGGAATCTATCACCTCTTCTTGGAGTAGTGAGTGAACAGTGAAGGTAATTTTATACCTCCCTACTCTGTCTCACACAGTCTTCGAGTGAACACTGCCGGATACATCGAGATCGTAGACGCAGTTGTGTGGGTGAAGGAAGACCACACGCTGTCCAGCAGGATTCTGCGCTCGCGTACACAGCCCCGTTGACTCCAGAGGGAGTGACGATTAATTTCCATGATCACTATGGCCACTTTGATCACCAGACTTTAATCCGTTTTATTACTTTGTGTGGGGCTTAGTTGAACGTGAACTGAAAAACATCCCCAGAATACCATCCAAGCTCTAAAGCATGCCATGCATGTGATGGTGGACATCAACGAGGGCCATTTAAATTAAGCATTTTCACGTTTCCGGTAACGAATCGAGGTTGTTACCGATGCTGAAGGTGGTTTTATTGAACAAATAGTGGCTAGAGTCGTGCATACGAGAATTTATGTACGAAATTAAGTTCCATAAACGTTTCTTTCCTTTTTTCCAATTTGTCGTCAAGGGACCCCCGTAAAAGGCTTTTATTCTTCAAAAACTCGGACTTACAATGGACCCTATGGCCCGCAAAGAGACGTCATGGGTGTCTATGTATATATCACACCGAACCTTCCACAACCTAACCTAACCAGCTGATTCCGAAAGCCCTTAACTTGTTTATAACTAGATGACAAGGGCACCTCTCTTTACGAGTAGTTTGCGGTTGACTAAAACTATTTTAGACCGATTTTCGACAGCTGAAATTAAGTCTCTAAACTGGACATTAACAGCATGAATTACTCAACACAGATATAAAAAACAAGTCACTTCGTCGGTCCATAAAAAAGGATGACCTTAACCTCTTTACAATTTTATAGAAAAACAAAAAGCCTAACCTACATCCTCTTAAGTAAAGAAGATTCCCTTCATTCATTCATACACAAGCCGGACAGTTTTGAAGTTAAATCATTTTCATAAATCATTAAAAATAATTCCCTCAAGGTTGAATTTTTGTGGAAATTAATTTATTTTTAATTAAATCAAATTTAACATCTTTTCTTGAAAATACGAACTCTTACAAATATTTTAAGGTTAATCAGCCTTAGCCGTACGTTTTATGAAAGAAAACAAAAATAATCCAATTGGCATAACGCCATTACAACAAATTAAATTTAGTTTGCTTCTGAAATTTATTTCTGTACTCCTAAGGGGATTTGGGAACGCAATTTTCATAATAAAACAAGTCCATATGGCTGATCCATAAAACATGAATAAAACTAAACAAAAATGTGTTCTGTAAGTGAGGACCCGGAGAGAAGGAAGGGCAGGACCTGACATAAATTTTATTTTTTAACGCACGGAAAACGTACGTACAACTTGACAAATTGGTCAGTTTTCCTGATTTCGAAATACGCAAACAACATTCTTGTGACTTCAAAAGCAAACGAAAATTAAAATAAAACACGATTTTTAGGCGCAAGTCTAAATGGGGGGCCAAATGTCAACAACACTTTGTTAGACTAGTCAATGGATCTTAAAGAAATCATAAATTTTACAAAACAAATAGTTTTTCATGTAATTTAATACGTTTTTTAGTTTTTTTGAAACACCATTGCCTGGCGGGTGTATTTGTGTTTTTAGGAATTTCTGAAGTCACATGATAGAAATTATGCTTCAAGAAAACTTTTAATACTTGTAGACCGCCCACTAAATAAATTACTGTCAAAATGTCGCAGGGGAATATTAATATATTCGCGTTATTAGATTAGGCTGTAGAGAGGGCACTTAAATTTTAGTTTTTTTTTTTATGATAAATAAATTTAAGCGAATCTTACAATTAAAAAGAAAATTGCTAGGATCATACGGTTTGACAGATGAAGTTCCAGAAGAATACCTACTTTGTGACCAAAAAAAAGATTTGGAAACGGATTTTCTTTGGTGTTTCTTTTCAACGCCTGAAGAGCGTGTCATGATCAATTTGTCTCGTGTATTTTTGAAAGGTGTTGTCATCATCAATTAGGCGAAAAAATTAAGAGGAATATGACGGTATTTTAAGTGAAATGCAGTGACTCACGAATGAATGGTCATGAAACAAACATTTGAACGAAGACGAGAGCACCAGGTTGAGAGGACGAACACACTGTCCTTCGAAACAATCGTTAAAAGAAAAATATTTTTCGGTTTGCGTCACAAGTGGACGATGATTTATGATTGCCGTGCGACTAGACATAAAACTAAAAAGCTTTTGGGGCAAAATTTATGCAAATTTTCCGTTCAGATCCAGACACATGATGGTGTGGGAAAAAAAAAATCTGTCTCATGAGTAAAATAAATCCTAGCGATTCAATTAGATTCTGACAGACCCTGTCAACTGTGCCAATTAAGGAATCATCAGTGTCCTCAGCATCGTATTTTATTTGCCGTGTAAAGTCTTTCGTCAAAAACGCGATCAACTGATGAAGATCAGTGCGGTTTTAGGCCAGAAAAATCCACGACCGACTAAATTTTTACACTTCCACAGATCCTGGAGAAAAACCCCCAATTTTTATGGATTTTAAGGACGCCTACGATATATGGAATCCTAGCGTCGATTGCTCGATCTAAAAGAAAGAAGATCGCCTCAACTGAGTCCTCAGCACCGTGTACAATATCTATTCTGTCATACACCCTTCCCCAACAACGTGATCAGCCCGTATCAGCGCGGTTTTAGACTAGTGAAGTCTTCAATTGACCAAATCCTGGAGAAAACCCATCGGCATCTCCTTGCCGATTTCAAAGCCATTTTTGACAGCCTTTATTTTTGAGCAATTGACCAATAAGACCTTAAACAGACCAACTAAGACCCCCATTCTACGACGTTGAAGTACGAACTTTATCGAAGGCAGATGAAAATATTCTTGGTAATCCTTCAGAAGATATTAGATTCCGTTTGCATTGATGGGCTTTGGACAAGAAGACGAACTAGTGTACAGTGACATCGATATGGTTTAAGAACCGCGCATTTGACGTCTGAGATGACTAGGACATGTAGGACGAATGGATGGACGGCCATTGCAGTAGGAAAGGCTACGCCTTAGGTAGAACAAACAGGAAAAAGGTGGCCTGAATTGCAAATTTGAGTACGCAACTAGAGGCTGTTAGCTAGAGATTATGGTAAGTTAAATGGCTTGTGGGTTGTGGTCCATGGTGATCCTAAACTGTAAGGCCACCTAAATAGTATGTAAGTCGGATGCTTAAGAACTGACACCCTTAGGACCTTCTCAAGATCTGGTTTACGATTTTTGGTTAGCGCCTTAAACAATATTTTCAACGATTTAATCCTCATCTAATTTATGTTTTACAGCATCAACGCAATATGTGTACACGCTTCTATAGACGTAGCTGAAAACTTCATCCCTGACCTTAGCCTCGTATCAGCTAGATTGAGAGTCGAACTACCTAATGAGAATAAGCTGCGAATAGCCCCGAAAAATAAGATTTAACGTTGGACGTCTAAGCAAGCCTTTAGTAGCCAAAGACTACAGACAGCATGTGATGGAAGGACTCTCCGCTGTGTATTCACAATTCACATACGAGTACATAGGCCTTCTTTCACTGGATCAAGTATCGCAATGCCATCAAGAAGGTTGCCAAAACGGCCCTGGGACATAAATAACCTTCAAAAAAAAATCCGTGGTAGATGATGGAAGAATCTGGCAAAACAATGGCAAGTTTGGACGGGTATCGAACCAGAAAAAGAGACGAGGAGAAAACCTTATATGAGAAAGAGGGCATAAGCAGTTCCTCAGCTCAAGGATATCAAAGACTCGCGGGACAGAAACAATATGCTGCAGTTCTACAAAAAGCCAAGCGGTGACTGTATGCAACGCCGGACCGCAATCATCGATGCAGAGAGAATAGATGTAGATGGCAGGGATCGCTTTCAGTCGCTGCTGAATGGGCATAATGGTGAGAGATCTTATAGAAGAGAACCCACTTCCACTAAGTAGGAGAAGATTAGTGCAGATATTAGGAAGTGAAAGAATAACAAGTCAGCTGACTCTATTCCTATGGCCTGCACCTACTCTCAAGCTATATCACTGCTAAATTTGGCGCAGAATATTCTATCACTCTGTGAACTTTCTTGCTATCTCCCGGCGTTCCGTAGTAGAGGCTTGTACAGCGTGGAATGAACAAGCGAATCAAGTAAACAAAGGCATCGCTAAACACAAACCAACTGGATCTTAGCGATAGTTAAGAATATCTTCTATCCCAACCTCGGAGTCAATATCAAATCCACGGCACTATCGGAGATTCGGAGAATCCTTAGAAACCGGTGGTACTACCGATACAAATGAGGATAGCACCGGATAAAATGCATGCTATCTAGGACCCAAAATTCGAACAATTCGTACACGAATGAACCATGATCACATGAGATCATGACTACACTCGTACGAGGATAGGTACGAGTATGTATCTGCTTGGTTAGGTAAAATTACTTTGTTCCCATCGAATTTCAAAAATATGTACTTGTATACCATAAGACAATTCGCTTGAATAAAACATTGCAAATACACACAATGGATTGTAAATGCACCCACAAACTTTCGTTTCTCATTCCTTAAGAAAAAATCGCATAGATTCACTTAGTCGCATTTCCTGTCATTACAACGCCAGGTGCAACTGTGACCACACAAGTTCTGACTGCATCACATGATTATTGGCAAATGACGGAACACTTATTGTGGCAAAACAAATTGGATTTGTTTGCTAATTTATGCCCAAGAATCTAAGTATCTTCATCGCCTTCCTCACACAAGTACATATATCATACGGGCACGCATCTGGTCATCAATCCGCGAGTATCTACGACCAGGGTGTAAGGCACTGAGTAGCCTTGTCATATCTGAGATATGTGAAATTACAGTACAAACAGAAATAAGAATGTTAACAAGGAAAATAACGGTACTTTGTCATAAGAAAATTATAAAACAGGACTACGTGCAGGTCTAAGAATTTTCTCTCAAGATACTATCAGGAGGAACTGAATGAATGTCGTACTACTGCCGAACCAATCACGATATCCTTGAAAGATGCTACAGTTCCACTTGCCGCCATCAAACTGAGATTATAGAAAAAATGCAAAGACAATACCTTCTCCGGTAGGACGGTGTAACAAGCCGTCGTATTAAATACAAACGGATCTGGTTCTTCTGGAATATCATTGCCCGCATTGTTTGGCAGGAAATCCGCAACAGCCGATACAATTATATTACAAGTACTGCGACATCTTGTCCCGTACAAAGGTTGCTGTGACTGTTGCTTCTGTTTTTCTTGCTGCTTATTTCGTGACGTATTCGATCCACTAAAAGCGGAATCACCGCCACCCAAGTCAGCCGACGTTTGTGAAGTGAAACTTTCAGCGTGCTTACCCTTTGTCTGAAAGATGCATTTTTTTGTGTTTTATTTCTAACCTAAAAATACTATCAAATCCAAGGAATAACCTTCGACGGTGTCGATTGTCCAGATCCAACCAAAGTCTCTCGACTCGATGGTCGCTTCTCCTCTTCTTGTGGACCTTCTGCCGAGCTCCATCTGTAAACGAGCCTGACTGGATTTGCTGGATTGTTTGTGGTAAACTCTCGGGTAACAGTCTCTCCCGGCCGACCGATTGTCAACTGAGCTCGTACTGTCCATTCAGCTGTTAGCTCAGGAATACCAGGACGCTGTGGTCCTTGTCCTGTGTCATGTTGTTGTTGCTGCTGTTGGTGCTGCTCCTGGTGTCGTGATTGTTGTGAATGTGATGATGACTGACTTTTGTCAGTCATATTTTATCTCTAGGAAGTGTTTCGTCTTGTGTACCGAAAATTTTCATTTAATTTTGAATTTCTTTCGCCTTCGACCCAAAATGACGTCGTTACACATCACGTGAAGTAGAACGAGTAACGAAAAACAATCTCCGACACAAAAATTCCTCCTGATTTTTCACTTAAAACAAAAAAAAAAAAAAACTTTTTTTTTTAAAGTACACCCACGGACGTAGCACACGGGGGAGCAGTCGCCACCACCGACCGGTATAATTCAACGCGCGCTAGATACCCCGTGGATCTTTCGGATTTACACTAATTTTATTAGACCAGAAGGCTGGCATAATTTATTGATATGCCGAAAATGTATTCGCATCTGTATGTATACGTGGAGATTTATTTACGTCACACAATAGAATTTATAAGGTGGCGGTCAGTCAGTAAGAGGGAAACAGTTTCTGTATCTTTGTATCTACAAGTACGTGTGGGCTTTGCCCTCATTTTACAGAGTAAAACTATTTCAAATTCATTTAGAAAAATATTTCCACTGTTCACCGATTGAAAACACCTGAGGGAAAACAGCAAATTATTTAAAAAAAAAAGTTTTTTTTATTTTTCTAAATCAAAAAAGTTTAAAAAAAAAACACTTTACACAAATAAATGTTCGCTGCACGCAGGTTTTTTTAATGTTCGTCGTATCTCCTTTGCAAATCTATTTTTATTTTCGAATAGAAGTCAAAAGAATCGTTGTATTTTCAAAACTTTTCTATTTCGGGTTTTGATCATTGAGGATTTTTTTTTTTTGTTAAAAACAGAATAACAACAAATAGTGGCAGGTATATGTAACCATATATTTCGCAGCAAAAAAATAAAAAAAAAAAAATTTGTCCAAATGTCGATTCGAAATTACGCAATTAAGCGAAAGGAATGATTTATTTCAAAAAAAACTACACGATTCTTTAAAAAAAAAAAAATAAACTTTTTTTTAAATTTCAATCCACGCACACCATCTGATCATCTCTCTAACCCTTGCACACGAACGTATTAAATCGACCGAAAAAGATTTTTTTTCTTTTTTGTTACTTAAAAATATAAAAAATTTTTGAAAAAAAAAGTTTTTTTCTTTCAAAAACAACACCACAACACGACACCCAAGTACAGCGAAGGCAACTGACTGATCGTTAGAATTTTATTCGTTTTTGCTGAACTTTTTGAGGAAAAAATCTGTTGTTTTTCTCGAGAACGATCATTTCAGGGAAATTGGAAAATATGAGTGAAAAGTTTGCTAAAGAGAAGAGAAATGAGCGGATTCTCTTTCGACTAAGGGTAGATTCTCTTTGAGATTGAATACGAATTTGAATTTGTAAACATGTTCATGGAAAACATAGAAAATTTGAGTGAGATTTAGTATTTTAGAGTGAGTTTTCGAAATGGGGGGTTTTCAGTCAGTTGCCAAGGGAAATCCTTAGGAATTTCAATACACATCGTTTGGATTTGAGAGAGCGTTTTGGTGTAAACGCTTGATTTGGAGTACCACATAAATGGAGCGTATTAGGGTTGTCGAAATAGATACATGCAGAAGGAACTAAAAGAGAAATAAATGAGTATAAACTAGTTCAGAAAAATGCAAAAATCCAGAGTTTGACTGGCGAGTATTCTGAACATTTTAAAATGCTTTCTGATGTCCGAAACAGGCTTGTAGCCAATTTCCAAACAGAACGCGACCACCATCTTATGGTACCTCCAATACTACTTCGTACTGCATCCTTTAGTAGCACTCATACCTATGTATGTACCTATGTACACTGTCGGCCATAAGTTTGGAATCACTTTTTGGTTTCAATCAGCTTGTTTCTCTAACTACCATGAAAAGGCACTTGAGTGAAGCAGGCTTAAAAGGCCGGATAGCAGTTCGAAAACCCTTGCTTTGGTTTCAAAATCGACCTAAAATATTGCTGTGGGCCAAAGAGCATAAAAATTGGACGATGGAACAAGGTGCTATGGACGGATGAGCCCAAATATAAAAAAAATACGAAAAATGCAAAAATTAGATGGTGATTCCAAACTTATGGCCGGCAGTCTTGAGCGAGCGGAAACAATCAGCAGTTCTGAGCACACAAACATGGACGACCACTAGAGATCTGTGAAAAATGTTTTCGTAACCAGAGCATAGATGTTTGTCGCTAAAAGGCAGAGAAAACTCAGAACATGGGTATCGCAAACACCTGGAGACGGATGGAACCCTCGGATTGCAAAAGACCGTGCAGTAGACACTGGTCTGGGTCTGGGCTAAAAGCTCAGTAAAGAGTACAGTGCACTGTAAGATGCGAACAAGCACAGGCTTTGGGCCGAAGATACAGCAAATCGGTGCGACGGCAATTCGACCGTTTCTGCTCCAAGCTCCAACCAACACGATTCCTTACTAACATAGGATAAGGGTCCACTCAGGAGATGGAGGGTGCACTTCGCAACAGTGGTAAACCACACAAACGACAGTGCGATGGTCACGAAATTAGATGAGCCTTCCAAAACAACTAACTCACGCAAACGCAGAGGACCCTCTAGTAATACAGAGATTGCAGTCGCGATTAAAATCATCAAGGACAAAATGGTGGACATTTATGGAATCTCTGCTGAATTTTTCAAAGCACCACCAAGTAAATCGGCAGAGCTAGTGAGTCCTCTTACGTCAAGCTCATGGGAAAATGTTCTTTCTCCCGAGGAGTGGATTGAACGGATGATCATAAAGTTGCCGAAGGACATAGAAACTGCGGAAATTGACCGGGTATATGTGATCTTCTGGTGGTGACCAAAATAGCAGCGAAAATGATGCTGGAAAGGATCAAAGAACACCTCTTGAAAGTTGAACAAGCAGGCTTCCACTGCACCATTATAGAGCAATGCGTTGAGAACAGGTCTCTATTTGCTTATAGACTTCTAGAAGGCTTTCTACAACGTAAATCGAGAGTTCATCTAATAAGCTTTGCATAGGAGAGACATTCCGGAAAAACTCATCGCCCTTTTGAAGTTTACGTATGAAGTCGCAAAATGTCGCGTACCGAAATGGAGTACAACAGGGCTGCAATTTATCACCATTGCTATTCCCGGTGATAATCAGTTGTATCATCTGCGCAACATTATCGGAAAGAAGTAGGAAAATTCGTACCTTGAACAACGGAATAACACCGAGGATGTCTGTGTTGTGGATGGATGTCACATAGAGTTGTGGACTTATCTACATGAAATGGTTCACAATCTGAAATGCAAGCAAAGCAAAGGTGGACTGAGAATAAACGCAAACAAAACAAAAGCCACCAGCATTTCAAGTTTGTTCACTCAACTTAGCATTACAGGACAGGACCTGGGAAAGTTCATAGCTTTTTTCATCAAGGAAGCACCATTTTGTCTGACGGTGGCACGAAACTTGATGTTAGCGGCAGAATCGAGAAAGAAAAGGCTGCGTTCAGCATGCTATCTATGCCAATGCATTCAGCACTAAAGCCAAGCTGCCACTGTATTGCTCCAAACGTGAATGATGCTTCTATAGGACTGTAGCATAGTCCCTCGTAAGCTGCGGACCTTCGTGCATAGATGTTTCCGCATCAAATTTAGGGTTTTCTGGCCAAACGAACAGCTCGTCAGGGCCAATAAAGTTCACCTTACGGCGCTGGAAGTGGCAATGGATCGATGATACCTTATGGCGCGATGACAACCGTATTCTGAAGTAAACCATGCAATGGAATCCGATTACCCAGAAGATTGGAGCGCCCTAAGCAAACCTTTGTGTAGAACAGTTGAGGGGGAATCGAGGTCATTTGGGATGAGATAGGGAGAGTTAAAGTGCGTCGCTGACCTTCGAAAAATATGGCTTTGTATCCCACGAGGGATAACAGGAAGTAAATAGATACATAAGGAAGCAGACCGGATACAATAAATTTTGTACTTCTTCTACTACTTAAGTTGAATACAGCACCATTGAAAGAAGGCTGTAAAAAACAACGCGTTCTTTGCGTGATTTGACAAACGAATTAAAATCAAAGCCAATTCAACGTGGGCGGTCATCATTTTCGAAATCATAAACACACTTCCAGGCTTTGTCATATGTCAATAATGACAAATGAAAACCAGCAACACATCATCTTTGTAAGTGTTTGCAATAAAAACAAGATGAAAATAGGCCTCTTGAAAGTCGGATTTTCCTTTTAAAAGTTATGTCAATTCTATCGTTAATGAGTGTTATGGCTGAGATAGATTTATTTCATCTTTATATCAAAGCAACATAGATACAAAATAAACGCAGCACTTTCAGTAAACAGTGATTAAGCGACATGACCATGGCAAGTGTCATGACTTCATGATTTTCCCTACCCGCACGTAGCCTTTGATAACTAATTAAAAGTATGCCTGTATGTACATAGGTACCAATCATGGTAGGTACCGCATCAATTAACAAATTAGAGGCTAGCTAATAAGTACTTCTTAGTCTTCTGCGAGGTTGCACCCATATCTCATGAGTCAGACAGCCACTTATCAGGTAGACCATAATGTATGCCAAGACCAGCGACAGCTATTAACTCCATCATTTAACCAACCAGTATTTAGATAGTTGTATCTTTTTCCCCTGAAACTTTAAACAAGAGCATTCCATTCAGTACAGAATCTACATTCGGGAGTTCCCCTCTGACCGCAATTGTGGTGAATGCGATAAATTTTCCACCTCTCAACAAAAATAGTATTTTCACCCGCTCTACACCCTACGGGAGATTTTAATGCGATTTCGCTGGCAACATAATTATCCTCGAATCGATATACATCCCCACACACACACACACACACAGAGAGACTTGACTCTGTTACCTATTCTGGTCCATTAAAATCAAGGAGTGAAATTAATTAATACCATCGAAGCGAAATCTCTGCCAGGTGTTTGCTGTTCGTCCGCCACTTTACCTTGCAGATACAAAACGAAGTACTCGCACTCTTCGAGCCCCAAATTTCGGTTCCTTTTACTTTTTAATTGCCGCAAATTATGAAGCCCCTGATTCAGCTGACATTATAGTATAGGTATGTGACGGAAAGAAATTTTAAGTGTGTGCTACAATGAATTAATTTCCAACGATTATTGTGACAGCAGGGGGGGATACATTTAAAAAAAAATGCCAGAAAATATCATCTGCCGGCCGTACTGTGACCTACATATGAATACTTTCCATATAGCGATACATAGATACACGAATAAAAGACAAATAAGTGACTGCAATAAATAAAATGAAAAAACGTTCCTTCTGTTGGAAGGAAGGTGCACTTTTTTTTTCTCGTGCACCGCGCACAGTATCTCGTTCGATATTTAAGAGCATTAAATTGTGTTTTGGGGAAAATTGAAAATTTATTCAATTTTCCTGTGTTCTCTCCGTCGGAAGATAAAATCTCGTTTGTCATTGTTTTCGAATTCGATTTGTTTTCAATGTTTCACTATCTATGACAGAGGTTAGAAAAATATTTATGATTGCGATAGAGCCAATTTATTTTTTATTTTTTTTTTAAAAAAAAAGTTCTTTTCCTTCCATTTTGAATTTATTCTCTTAAATATAAATTTAACGAAGTCTAATCGATTTTTTATTTTACATTCAAAAGGGTGTCCTATATCAAGTGTTTTTATTAATAGGTTAACCGCAACTGATATAAAAATAAATGTCAAAAATTCGTTTGAAATATGTTAGTGTGTTTGGAGAAGACTTCGTTGTAGGCGAACTGGTTGCTGGCTTCGAATCTTACGCACAAATGAAAATAATTTATTTCTGCATGGGGACTTGCTTTTATTATGCACCCCGTTCAACACATAATGTGCGTTGGAAATAGCTTGGAAACTGAAAATCCTTTGCAGTACAAAACCCATTCAGTGCTGCACTGGTAACGGCCGGTGTTCGTTGATTTGCCACCGACCCGCAAGGAATTGTGGACGTGTTTGAGGAGCATTCAAAGCGTACAAAGCGGCTCTACTCGTGAGCTCTACGAGCGTAAGAGACGGGAAGAACATCGTCTTCTCCAGAAGAAGAAAAAAGGGCACGAGAAGCGCACGATCGAAGATATTGAGAGATTATACTCCAGGAAGGCAAAAAGAACGTGTCAGGCCAACCCGGACGGAAACCTGTAGAGATGAGGAAGGAAACCTGGTAGTAGAACCACAGTCGGTGCTGAGAATATGGAAAAACTTTTGCTGCAGACTGTATAGCGACGATGAACACCAACATACCGCTGTCAGGCAGAATGCGCCATTCAACATAGACGATGATAGCCAAAACTTCCGTCCACCTGACCAAAACGAAGTGAGGATAGCAATATCCAAGCTTAAGTCCAACAGAGCTGCTGGTTCTGATGGCCTACCGGCTGGAAATGACTTGGTAGAGAGCATACACCAACTCATTTCCAAGATTTGGTCAGACGAGTGTATGCCTGATGAATGGAACCTCAGCATCGTTTGCCCGATTCACAAGAAAGGAGACCCCCTCAACTGCGCCAACTACAGAGGCATCAGTCTCCTCAACATCGCGTACAAGATCTTATCTGCCATATTGTGTGAACAACCTGATTGGCCCCTATCAGTGTGGTTTCAGGCCAGGAAAGTCCACAGTTGATCAAATTTTCACACTTCGGCAGATCCTGGAAAAAACCCAAGAAGTCCAAATCGATACTCACCATCTTTTTATCGATTTTAAGGCCACATATGACAGCATTTATGTCTAGTTCTGCCATCCCTGCCAAACACGTTCGTCTGTGCAGAATGACGATGGAGAACGCTCGCTGCTCCATCAAGGTCGGTAATGACCTCACCGAGACCTTCGATGTCAAAAAAGGATTTAGACAAGGTGATGCGTTGTCATGTGACTTCTTCAATATCATTCTTGAAAGAATTGTGCGAAACTCACAAGCCAACACCGGAGGCACAATCTTTCAAAAGATATCCTTGGTCGCTTCGAGAGAAAAATTCTTCGGAAGATATACGGTCCCGTTTGCGTTGACGGGCTTTGGAGGAGAAGATTCAACGACATCGACCTAGTCAAAAAACTGCGCGTCAGTCGCCTAAGATGGCTAGTACATGTAGAGCGAATGGACACCAATGCTCGCAGAGTCTTTGAATCTAACCCGGTGGGACAACGCAGTAGAGGAAGACCTCGCCTAAGGTGGCGCGCACAAGTAGAAAGGGACCTCAACCAACTTGGAGTGCGCAACTGGAGGCAGTTAGCTAGGGACCGGGCTAACTGGAGCGGCTTGTTGGTTGAGGCCCAAGTTCACCCCTAACTGTAGCGCCACCCAAGTAGGTAAGTAAGTTTAAGGAGCATTTCCAACAGCTGCTCAACGGGCATGACCAAGAGAGAGTGATAGGGTATGTAGAGAACTCAGCTTCAATCGATGAAATAGTCCTTCCACCCAGTTTAGAAGAACTCGGCACAGTCTTGAGAAGACTGAAGAACAATAAAGCCGCGGGCTCAGACGGGTTGCCGCCAGAGCTCTTCAAAGTAAGTGGCGATGTTTTGGTAAAGAGCATGCACCAAACCATCTGCAAAGTATGGTAGGACGAAAGCATGCCCGACGACTGGAATATCAGCTCTTTCTGCCCCATCCACAAAAAAGGCGATCCTCTGTCTTGTAACAACTACCGACGCATATCCTTGCTTAATGTTGCTTACAAGGTCCTATCCAGTGTACTGTGTGAACGTCTTTAACCATTTTCGCTCCACACAGATTGGCCGATATCAGCGTGGCTTCCGGCCCGGCATAAGAAGACATAACCGCGAACTCTATGAGCTGTACAAAGATGTGGATGTAGTCCGGAAGGCAAAAATCCATCGACTACACTGGCTCGGTCACATCGAGCGAATGGACGACAACGCTTCAGCTAAGAGAGTCTTTGAGACCCAGCCCACTAAGAACCAAGTGATCGCGGACGCAAGAAATCTTGGTCTTTCCAACTGGAAGCAGCGAGCCCCAGACCGTGAAGGACGGAAGGCAGCAGTTCAGGCTCTGACCCTCCAACGGTCGCAGGCCTACTAAGAGAAGACATGGTGATTTTATGAAAAAATCTATTTTATTTGGGTTATTGCTCAGGTTTAGGACTACGTACAAAGATGGTTTATAGCTTAAAATGACCGGTGATTAAGCCCCTTCTGTTTCTGCCAGCAGTTAGCTTCTCTTTCTACAATTATGTATTTACTTAATCAAGAAGTCAAAGGCAACAAAATTGTTGTAGTATTGCGGAACAGAATACTAATTTTTAAAATAAAATTTCCAGGATTTGTAGGCGTTGCTCAAGCATACGACGTTCCATTACAATTTATCAAAATATACACATTAAAACTGCAAACTAATGGGAGGGCCAATAGCTCGCTTCTTTTTGAAGTGCGTGTTATTTTGACGACGGCAGCACTAATGCGCCTGAAATATTGACAAATATGTGGTGTCAAGCCTCCGCAGTAAGAAATGGATCGTTTCAAGCTTGAGCACTGCTGGGCAATATTGAAAAATTATTTCCACAGTAAATGCTGTTTTGCAAAACTGCACGAAATTTAGACAAAAAAGTTTTGGCCGAAATGAAGACCAGACCAGCGGCTAAAGCAAATATTTGGGGCATCAAACCGTGTGTGGTCCAGGGCTTAACTTCTCACGACCATTCGTGCGGCGCGTGCTATATTTATCTACGTAAATGGAAGGGACCACAGTTTAGAGCCATATCCGAAGCTTTCTCATGACAGTTAATACTCTCGGATGGTTATCAGACATTCGAAGGAAGTGGGACCGTGAAAAAATTGTAAGTGTTTTCTGGGATTCGAACCTCGAACCTCAGTAGTCCAACGCACTAATTATTGAACCACGAGGTCCACGGGTTGGGGCACTGGCTAGTGCAAGAATGTTCAGGAAAAATGTTCGTGAAACTGGCATGAATGTGGATAACTCTCTCTCTCTTTCTTTGTAGGAAAGAATAGCTTCTCTTGCTAAGGTCCGCTAAGAACCCAAGAACCTCAACTCGTCGCAGAGCTCAGCAATTGTGTATCACTCGCGCACTCTCTGACGACCATAAGGACCTCGAATGATGTGCTTACAAGGCTCAACACATTTCCATCCTTTTCCTTATCTCGGTGCGGGTTTTAGACGAGTTGGAAAATTGCGTCTGTTTTGACTAATTTTGCAAACTTTACGAACTCAGGTATGTCAACAAGCGAAGTCGTACGATTTGAGGTTCCAGAAATCCACACGTAGTCGGAGATATACGTCATCAAAGATGACTGCTTGGTGTGGGCTCTGGAGTGGTGGCATCATTGGGTTTCTCTTCTTTGAAAATGAAACTGACAACAACGTTTCAGTCAATGAACTTCACCACAGAAACATGACAACCGATTGGATGATTTGAACTTGGCTTTATCGTCCGTCTAACAGTCGATCTTTTTATCACTAAGTTGCAGTATGACGCAACATTCCGCACCAGTCGTCAAACCATCGATTTAGCTAAGTTCGGAAACCGTGTTTTCAGCCTTTTTGGAGACGTGCCTTAGCCACCGCGTAGCTGCCTTTGATTTTTTTAGGGGGAGCGGTTAAGCACCGTACTTACACCAACGATCCGCAAGCAATTGACGCACTTAAGGATCACATCCATCGAACTATTCGCGAAATAGAACCACAAGCAATGACAACGTACTATTAAATTAGATTGACAGTCATCCGCGGCAGCCATTTAAGGCCTTCTTAAGAATTAAATTAATTTTTTCTATAAATCTCTAAACAATTTTGAATTTTTGAATTTTTCTTAAATTAAAAACAATTTCATCCAAGAACACCAAGATATTGAAAAAAAAAAAAGAGAAAATCAAAAGAAAAACTCACCTCTTGTAGAGCTTTTTTATCGGGAACCTTATTATTCTGTAAGGTTCGTATCACATTTTTCGCTCCATCCACTACGGCTGCCTCGATACGTAATCGATGTCGCAATTCCTCGATGCGCTCCTCAAGCGATGTCTCCAAGCGTTGTGGTCGCCCATCGCCGGTGCCACCGCCAATACCTCCGCCGCTGCCATTTTCATCGCCGGCTGCCTTTATTTTATGCATATGATCCTTATTTTGTTTCACTTTAAGGATACCCAAACGAAGGAATTCAATTTTCGCCTTTGAATCGGCAAGCATCTGTTGCGCCTCCGCTAAAAGTTTCTTATCGCGACCATGGTGGCCACTCGATATCGATTGAATCATATTCTCGGCACCGTTCTTAACTTTCATCTCGATGTTGAGCTGTTTCTCCAGCGACATGAGCATTCTATCATTTGCTGTCAGTTCGCCATTACCACCGCCACTCGATGACGATAGCGATGAGGAGAGAATATCTATGCAAGAAAAAAAAGGAAAAATGTTCATTATTCATCTGCAAGGAGTTAGTGTGTGTGTGTGTTGGTTGGGCGAGTGACAGCATTGTAATGGGTTCCTAGCGTGTACACGCAATAGTCGGTATAAATCAAAAGGTACATCACCTAGGTTCCATAATAGATAGTTCTGCTGCCTTCGTAATGATGACATGACGTTGCAATGCAAAAAAGATAGAATGCACAGCAATCGAATGCTCGAATGCGATGCAATGCAAATGCATTGGGGAAAGAGAATAGACCCACGGGGTTCTAAATGGATATTACGATTGAAAAACGGAGGTAGGTACACTGGGTGGAGGGTATGCCCTCCAGAGATTGAGTTAAGGGAATCGACATATGAAAGGAATTCGAGAATGGAAGTCATTATTCACCGTGGGTTTTTGTTTCTCTGCCAAAGAATGCAGGAAATGGACGAAGATTGAGTGGTACGAGGTTATAGATACAAAATGGAATTTGTGAACGAACTTGCGCGTACTTTGTAGTTTGAGAGTTTCCGGCTCTTGGTTGGATGTGGATGTAGCAAGGGGACCTGGGTGGCGAGTACCTCATACCTCACAACCAGCACAGCAACCAAATTCGTAGTCAAGTGTTGGCTGTATCTACTCATACATGCGGGCTCAAATTGCAAATACGCTTTGAACTTAGACGGAGCATTGCTATGAACGGCGATGTCCAAAATGTAAGATTCGGTTTGGTTAGGTGAGATTGAAGTGGCTGCCAGCTATCGTCAACAGACTTAGACCAAAGACAGGTCCACCGTGATACCACATGGATCATAGAAAAATTTCCCTACCTACTTGGTAAACCAATGTGAGCTTCTGATGAAGCGTAAGAGGCTCCTGAGGTATTTATTAGAACGACTAGTGGGTTGTCCTAGAATGCTCCTAAGTGAAGCTCCCTTTTTTTGGGAGAAAGCTGGGCAGGTTCAAACTAGGTGATGAATGGTTTCTTTTTCTTCGTCCCCGTGTCTTCTACAAAACTCGTTCAAATATACGCCGAGCTTTGTTGCATGCTTGCCTATAGACAGTGCCGGGTGATGACACCCATTAGAGCGCCAATATGAAATCTGTTGAGAGAACTCAATTTCTAAGAACCTTTTATGTAGATCAAGTCTTGGTCAAACCTGTCAACTTGTCCACCTAAGATTTGTTCTCCGGATAGCACCCAGCTTGATATACCTCATGTATCCTTCTCTGGAAGGTTGGGTATAGTTGTTCCATTTCAAAAGAGTTCTTCAGCCTTACAATTAGATGAATCCCCCGTGCCCTGTACCCAGAACATTGAACTGCTCAGCCTGCTGCCTGAGAGAGGATCGGCAGTCTAGAGCTGTTACTGAATTTAGGGAGGCCGACTTTAAGGATTTGATTGCAGCTTGGTTATCCGAAAATATGCGGATATCCATAGTAGATACCACGTTTTTCTTTAGCCAAGATTAAACTTCCTTTATCGCTATTTTTCCGGAAGATGCAAAGAGGGGTCTAAATAAACGCCTCATATAATCCATACTAAAGCCTGTTCGATGTTGAGCCTGAAGGAGGGTTGAGCGTAGGGCTACTATGGAATAAAAAAGGATAGTTACGAGCGAAAACACAGCCTCTTTTATGACCCGACCCAGAACCTTGGTGGATTACCATTTGAGAGGATGAGCGTTCCCAAAACTGTCACCAACTGAAAATAGCACGAAAGGAATGTTTACAACCTCTTAAACGCTAAAAATTTTGAGGAGAAAACACCGATTGCTGCGATTCAGAGTCCGACTGTCCAATTAAAAGGAATTCCCATGAAAAAGGAGATCCATAATCGCTGTCTTAGCACCAACTAGAGACTGATAAAAGTGCCGAAAAAATATACAAAAACGTCCAATTGTGTCACGCGGTCATTCGGTAGGTAGCCAAGACCACTTCGGGCCAGCAGTCATCATCGAGAACGTTCCAGGACGATGAGTATACGCAGACAGATGATGGACATATGAATGAAAGCGCTACAGCGCACAGCAAGAGCTGCGAAGAGTGAAAAGGAAAATCTTACATGGAAAAAACGCAGTTCTCCAGCTTAAGTAAATTGAAGAGGCCCGACATCCAGAGACGTTACTATTTCAATCTTGCAAACTTGCAGATACGTAGCTCTGAGCCTAGCTCTTCAAGATAATGGAAATGGATGCTGGGCATCCCGCAACTACTTAATGCGCTTGGGAAAGACACATACAGTCCACAGCCAACCAACCATAGCCTTAAAAAACTAAAAAAAATTACAAGGCCCGAAGACGGCAGGTGATCAGACGATTCCATGCATGGAAATCGTGTTTGAAACAATTAAGTGCCAATGCACGACACCATCTCCAGTGACTCCGGCATTAGCCCAACA
The DNA here is from genome assembly GCA_946965025.1 of Blera fallax. Taxonomy (NCBI): domain Eukaryota; kingdom Metazoa; phylum Arthropoda; class Insecta; order Diptera; family Syrphidae; genus Blera; species Blera fallax. Next base: position 61,155,552 of record OX337247.1, read on the forward strand.
TCGACAATAAAGGTGATCAAAGGTCTTGCTAAAGTTACAGACGTACATAAATCCCTGCTGAATATTGCCTATTCAGCGTAGTGTTTAAGCTTCTGAAGCTTCTTGCAACACGTCCTCGTCCATTGACACGTCCATTGATAAGCGATAGACCAGATTCTGGAGAAAGTCAACGACTTTGAATCGAAACAAGCTCTCTTTTTATAGACGTTAAGATGGCGTATATAGCGGTATTCATTGTGTTGAACTCTACAGAACGGCGGCCAATATTGCCCGATAGCGAATAGGTACTCAGTGGTGCCGCGTAACACTAGAAGATACGCCATCAGAAGTACTTTAAGCCCGTTTCAGATTTTGACATGGAATTGTTGCTCACAAGGGCTGCGGTTGGTTGAGGAAGTCGAGCCTACGTTCTTCACTTAGATCTCCCGTTGTGTCAGTTTTGTTACCATAGAATGCAATATTTTTCACAAATCTGTCCAGCTCTTAGCATAGCTCAGGGTTTTTAGGTGAATGGGTGAACTGGTACTACAGCCACTGCTCATTTAGATCAAGAGCTGGGTTCAGAGGACCCTAAATTGGAAGAGATAAGCAAGCCTTAAAAGGTCATCCAACTCAACATTACGTGACCTTTCTAACACATAGAAGAAGTGAATGCGAAAATGTTATCAGTCTTCCATTGGCCAAAAAGGAGCATGGTCCGTATTTCTTGCAGTTCTATTTCTTCTTTGTCCTCGCAGCTTGTACATAGTCATTGTAAGGTACAAAGAGAATATCGATAGTCCAACCAGTCACTAGGAACGCCGAGTACGACGACTCGTGCATCTCTGTGGTCGAGCTTAATCAGAGAATGGGTCGCTTTACCTCAAAGACTGGCCAAACGCTTTTCGCTATAGAACTTGTATCCAGATTGGTTCAGCGTATATTAGCTCTTTCTGTAGCTTCCCTATCAATCTTGGACTGAGAGCTGTTCAATGAGACTTGTACAAAGGGGAAGATGCAGAAGTGACTCGGTTCCGCCGAGCTTTCCCTCGCCAGTCGGACCAACATAGAGCCACTGGGTATCGCTTAGAAAATTCTATTAACCTTGATTTGACTGTTGGGAGCCTTAACTACCGTCTGGCATAAAGAGTGATGTTGAATATAATCCTTGATATGATTCGCTCCCTGGGCTCTGGCCGTGACTTAGGCTTCAACAAAACTACGATTGCCTGCAATCTTTTAGGAACGGCTGTGCTCGAGGCGCTCACAGACCACACCAGCCCTAGTTCCAACGTCTATGTTGGATCTGTCAAGGAATAAGACATCGTTTTGTCCAATCGTATCATTTAGAACAACCCTACAAGAAAGGATGGCTGCATGGCCGTTGGATGCTGTTGACCACAATTCCGGCTCTCTAAGCGTCAGTGTAGTCTTAATAGCTCCGCTGTCGTAACAGAGATTCAGATGGATACTCGATATCGTAATCGAATCGTTAATCAAACGATCTCCCTCGCCGGCAGATACTCCATTTATTGACTGGAAATACCCCGAAATAACACAATTTCAACCAGATACCCTCTCTGTAGACACACAGCCGCGGCGTTCAAAATCAAGCACCATTCACTTGAAAAGTGGACAAAAATCCTTTAAGTCCAAAAACCCAAAACCAAAAATATAATTAACTACCCGCACTCAGAAATTAAGTAATTACTTCTCAAGAGGCAGCCAATTGTGTACGGCCACTTACAGTACGAGCACCTAGCGAACAACCTCCCCATTTGCCACTATCATTGACCCGAACCAATCACAGTGTGCGGAGAGTGCTCCTCATGCCATGCCCCACACACATAGCAAAGTCATGTGCCAGTATGTAAACAGCTATTAAATGTGGCACTCTCCACACGAAAAAAAAAAAAAGTATCTGTTGGGGGAAAAAATTTACATTTTCCTTTGGAACACTTGAACGTGTTGGGTATGCACTCGTACTTTTGTTTTGAGGTGCACGTCTCGTTGTGGTGTCCACACAAGACCACATAGCCTAGCGATGCACAACTGAAGATGACAATAACAACTTTTTGCCACTGTTGCCGCTGCCAAGTAAGGCGAAACCAAGTAGACAGCCAGTCTGACGTGCAACGGTCCAAAATTCAATGAAAATGGGCACCACAAAGCTGCAGCGCGTTAGTTGACATTTCAATAACACACCGAGGCAGAGAGAGATAGAGAGACAAGCACCTCGCGTCGTGTCATGGCGAAGTAGTTTTAAGCGCGATCTAGGAATGCCATGCGGATTCATAGATGGCATGGAGTAGGAGTAAGGCAGAGTCTGCCTCTGTGGAAGAGTTGCTAACTGATTTGAAGGTTGGTGTTGCACAGGTGAACCTGCGGCAGTGTCATGTCGTGACAGTTGGAATTCTATAGTTCAGGGATGGAGTGTAGGAGTGGCTCGAATTGTCACATGCTGGCATACTTGCATGGACAATGCATAAAATTAGTTAAACGGCGCGGCGAGGAGTAAGCAGAGATAATGGGGTTTAATGAGATAGAAAACAATTAAGGACGCTCGAAGTAACTGTGCAATTATTTGACGCCTTCAAGTCTGAATGGATAGTTTGTAACAGCTTTGTGGAGCATCCAACTTTGTTTGGTGAAAAGACTGATCGTTGGCAATCAGATTGATATCCTGCTAAACTAATGGAAGTTATCCTGGAAATTCTGACGCAGGATTTATTCATGGAGAAGGCAGCCGAAATAGCATTGGCGACGTGTCTTTATTGGGCGACGTGTCTTTATATAGGAGCGTCTTGGAATTCGTGAAATGTGAAGGAAAAGAGCTGATTATACTCTAATACAAGGTAAAAGAGAGTGGAGGTGACCAAGAGGTTCCACAAACCCCTAACTGAGGATGAATCACTGCCACAAAATAAGAGACGAGAAAGGACTTTTTTGACGAACAGCTTCATGATGGAGGGCAGAGTCGGAGTGGTTATCTGCCTGGAAGAGCTCAATCTAGGGATGCTGCCTTAGTACATCAAACCGATATGGTAAATCAACTGAGCGCTCTAGACCTTTCAAAGTATGAGCAGGCAGCTTGGATAAATATCGTCATAACGCTAGACAGTCAGACGGAAATTACTAACGATGGGATGTGTCCAGAAATATGAACAATAAACGGCTAGTGGTGGCCCAGCAAGACACTTTCGGCATTTCTAGGTCCTGAAAGTGAACGGTGATGGGCATGATTGAGAAGTGTATCACCATAGTGGGCAAAGTGGTCCTCGATGGTACCTTCCTACGCTTAGATCAACATACACACATAGGTTGTGTGTTTTTTTTTTTTTTTTTTCGGAACCATCGTTTCGCGGTGCGTCTTCAGACGAATATAAAGCCATGGAAGGTACCAACATAGTGATAAAAAATCTCAAGAGATCGAGATCCCACCTTCTTGTCTAGTTACTTAGTTACGTGGCACTGCAGTTCGTGGTTCAACTGTAATTGTGTACGCCACCTTGGGCGAGACCTTTCTCTACTGCGTTGTCCTTCCGGTTTGGATTCAAAGACTCTGTGGGCCGAAGCATTCGTGTCCGTTCGTTCTACATGTCGTAGCCATCTTAGGCGACTGATGCCCAGTTTTTTGACTAAATGTTGCTGTACAGCTCGTAAAATTCGTTGGCGAATCTCCTCCTCAACAGCCCATCTTCGGCCGCTTTCGACAGAGTCTATCCTTCAGCACCACAAAACAAGAATGAAATGATTGAGCTCTAGGATAGGATAGGACATTCGCCTAGAGAGAGAGAGAGAGAGAGAGAGAGAGAGAGAGCTGTTGATGAAGCAGGTTGACAGACCATTGGACCAACAAATATGGTCCGAAAATTGAATGTAACCGAAACTGTGGAAGAGGTATTCTAAGAAAGCGAATGGCAGCAGTGGTGGGCATTAAGGTTAAAGATGCCTTCAACACGTGTCATAGGGGACACATAATAGGCTCCTTAATTAAGCAGGTGTTGAACTACCGCGAGAGAAAATGGCTAATCTACGAGAGTACACGATCACCTCATATCAAGTTGTGTCCCACAAGGTTCTCAGCTTGGGCCTGTTTCATGGATGACATGGTATGGGAAAAATGCAATAGGCTTCTACATCAATGGTTCCAAAACAAATGAAGAGGTAGATTGAGGTACCTTCTACGATAGAGTAATCCTTAGCCATCCTGAGAAATTCGGGATATTCGAGACGAGAATAATGGCTACTCAAGAAGCTTTGTCTTGGTTTCTTTTATGAACAACCTGTAGAATCTCTAAGATTAGTCTCATCGACACCAAAAGTAGCTCTAGATTGTCACCCAGCTCTTGACAAGTCGACAGACCAGTTGAACATGCATCTTTGTTGGGTGCCGCGGCATAGAGACATTTCGCGAAGTTGTAGGAATGTCCAGATCCCAAAACACGGCACTACATCGTCCTTTGCCTTTTCTAAGACTTGATGCAGAAATAAATGAAGATGAGCCAATGGCACTACGTGCCAAGTTAACGGACAGATTTGGTCTAAGGTAGATTTGAAGTGTTCCAGAAATGTATCTTCGTTTAAAATGTTCAACATCACCACAGTCAGAGATGTACTAACAAGGCGCTGCCTCATATATAAGCCTGCAACAAGGCTTGACCGTCTATCAAATGATTTCTGCAGGAGCTGTAGAGACGAGAAGAAAGAAGAGAGTATTGATCCTCCTCTTGATCCTCCTATTGCTACATGCGGTGGGCGTAAACACGCCTGAAATAGAACTGGAAGGAGGGCATTTACGCTTGATCTGCATTGCCATCACTCGTTGCCCAAAATGGTGACAGATAATCCCTGACGTAAAAGCTTCGCCCGCACTAATTCATCCCAAAAAGGCAGTCATCCCCCTTTTAGTACCATTTGACGACTGTCAAGTCCATGCAATCAATCCACAGCCGCCACTTTCCCAGACAAACATTCATAACTAGGCATCCAAAGTCATAAATCTACTCCTTCACAAATTCACCTCCGCAATTACATCAAACAATAGCCAACAATTACGCTCCACACTAATCTCCATCAGCTGTTTAATTAAAAACGGATAACTCTCTTCAGAGCGACTCCAATTAACCTTTCCTTCAGGGTTCCGGATGACTTGTACCACACTTTGGAGTTGCCACAGGCGAAAATAAGGTAAAACACCCGGCCAACTCAAGCATAACAAACAAAAATGGTAATGACCACCCATTTACGAGAGTTCCTCCAAGCAGGCCCGGCCGTCGAACAGCCAGAAGAAAGTGCAGTGAAAACCGCATTCGCAATTAAGCCATTTCACTGCTCCGCCACCGCCACTGGCTCTGGGTAGCAACACAAAACAACAACAACAAATGAACTCCGCAAGAGGACTAAAATTAGAAATTCAATTGCCGAGTGTGGATAATAAAATGCGCAACACAACGACAACGACAACAGCAACGACGATGACTTTCTTTTGTGCCATACTACGAGCAACAATCATATCTGCTGCTGCAGCCGTCGTCGCCATCCATAAGGTGGTGGCTGGCATGAATAGAAGGCGGCAGGCTCTGGAGTCAACTTCGTCCAAAAGGTGTTCCATGAATGCCTCCAAGCAAGACAACTCGAAGACTGTCAAACGTGCGCGAACAAAAGCGCAGTCAACGCGTCGTCGGTCGTCGTCGTCGTCGTCATTCACTGACTCAGAGTTGCGCTGTTTCACCGCAACTGCCATCGGCGATGACAGCGAACGACGCGAGACGAAGACGACTTACGATGACATTTCGTATCTTTTGTGACAATTCCCTTGAATGAACGAGACTACCGGGCTAGAGTTTCATTCAGCGAAGCACTCCGCGCACTCAAGTGCGGTGTGTTATGTCAACTTGAAGTTGATACTGCTGTCAGATACGCTGGATGCAATAAAAAAAATCCGACACAATGGCCCTTATCGTGCCTCATAACAGCCGATTTGATCATTTGAATTATTCGAGTGTGCAAAGGATAGGCTTCGCCCGGAGGAGGGAGGGTGAAACAGAGGGAAGTAGGCACCCTAGGCCTAGGCATACTCGTAGATGAATGAATTTCGTTAGAATTGACGGATGTCCTATGGATTATTGGTATATTGTGCGGAGCTGCTGCGTTGAATGGCAGCCACTTGTGCTTGCTATTTTTAGATGTATCTACACGTACAGTATGTAAAACCCGTATTCGTACACCCCCCTTTTTAGCAGATAAACATGAATTGCTATGTAATAAAAAGGTCAAATTGAACAAAAACCTATAATATGAAATTAAGACACCTAAATGTTAAAAAATTAAATTAAACACAAAATATTCTTTTTTTAATTTAATAAAATTAACACCTTTTGTCTTTTAACATAAACAAAATTCGTATTCGTACACTTCATTTAATCAATAAAATTATTAAAAAAAATGGTTTTTAATATTTTGTAGGGTATCCTTTTTGTTTTAAAACAGAGTTTAGTCTTGCTGGCATGGATTCCACTAATTTATTGGTTAAATTTTGTGGAATTTTTTCCCATTCCGTCCTCAAAGCGTCTTTCAAATCGTTTATATTCCTAATGTCATAATACTTCAATCTTTTTTTGAAAATTGACCACAAATTTTCTATCGGGTTGATATCAGGACTTTGAGGAGGAGTTTTCAAATATTTTGGACAGTTATATAATATCCATAGCCGTGTATTCAACGCCGTATGCTTCGGGTCGTTGTCTTGTTGAAAAATAAAGTCCCGTTCACAACCCAAACTTTTTGCACTTTCATGCAAATTGTTTTTGAGAATATTTATATATTGCTTAGAATCCATTATGCCGTCGATAAAATGTAGTTTTCCGACACCTGCTGCACCAAAACACCCCCACACCATGAGTGAACCACCACCATGTTTGAACGTTGGCAGTAGGTTGTGCCTTCTTAAGCTTGTATTAAGCTCACGCCAGATCTTAACGCGTCCATCGGAAATTTTTATATTAAATTTGCATTCATCGGAAAAAATTACCTTTCTCCAGAACTGCATATCCATTTTTAAGTATATTTTTGCAAAAACCATCCTTTTTTTTCTGTTGACTGCGCTAACAAATGGCTTTCTCACGGCGACTCTGCTCTTAAAACCAAGTTTTCGTATATAATTTCTAACAGTTTGTGGAGTAACTTGAATTCCAAGATATTTGTGAAGACTTGCAGCAAGCTTAACACCACTTACTGCCGGATTTTTGCGGATTTGCCGAAGTAAAAAAGATTGATGTCTTCTGTTCAATAGAGATCTATTTTGATTACGAAGTTTTTTTTCGACCCGGCCACTCTTTTTATACGTATTAACAACATACTGAATTGTAGACGGACATCTTTTAATAATTTTTGCAATTTGTCGCAGAGATTTACCTTCGGTATGCAAATTAATTATTAATTTTCTGACCTCATTTGAAAGTTCACTTGATTTTCGACTCATCATTAAAATTTCGTGATCACACCACTAAATGCTACAAGGTTCTCACTGCAAATGATGGTTACTCGCACATAATGTAGGATTCCACGAAAAAAGTTCCAACATAACGGTGAAATTCCTTGTTTCATGAGAACCAAAGCATTATCGTCTGTACGAATACGGATTTTGTTCATGCCAGAATGGAAAAAGGACATTTTTTCTATATGTCTGTGAAAATATGAACTTTGTTTTTGTTTTTAGTGCTTATGTACATATTGTGAATACAAATTCATATCTCATTCATTATTTCGCTTTGTTTTGTTTTAGTTACCGAACAAAATTCCTTTTAAAAAGGGGTGTACGAATATGAGTTTTACATACTGTATCTATCTATTGGGTATCTTTTGATACCGGGGCGAATTATGTGGGTCGAGTGGGGGAGAGAGAGAGAGAGAGACAATTTATGAATGGATGAACCGTGGGGACTTTTAATATATTTCGCACACATTGTCGTGGATTAATATGATCGACGTGAAGTGTTGCTTGAAGGGGATGTGAATTTCAACAGGCGGTGGCTTATATTGTATGCGACACACATTTGCGTTTGTTTCTAAATGGCGACGCAGAATATAGCAGAAGGTAAAGGGAGCTCGAAATGAACTTACTTCGAGTCGATGGCTTTGGATGGCAGCTATGAATATTTGCTACTTTCCTGCTGCTTTTTAGAAAAATCCTGCCTGGTTAGTGGTCAGCAGAAGGAATTATCCACACTTGTCCAGGGCATTAGTCTGCATTGCGATGGAAGAGGACGTTACTGAACGCTCAAGACTCGGTTTTAGCCAATAGCGCAACAACCGAGTTCGTGATGAAGTGAACTCATAGTGACAATTCCTGTGTAGGTGCATACAAATCCCTACAAAGCTAGGCTAAAATTACGCTCCAGTGCTTCATCTCTAGGCTGGGAAACGTGGTGGGCGTTCTGTCTTACAAAGATCTCCAAGCTGTTGTAACATCTATTACGCGTCAGATGAGGACTGACTTTTGGCTATGGTTCTTGCACTAAGATTGGTTTCTGGAGTGTAAGGACACCTCGCGATTCAGGGGAAATATGAACTCAGACAGCCAGATTCCTGCAGTCAAAACGAGTTCATTCCATAGATAGTGGACACATTACAAGCCAGTGAAGCAAGATGGTTTGATGCAGGCGAGTATCATTGTGCTCCTCTACACCAATAAACCATCTGAAAGCTCCCGTGATCAACAGCCAGCAGCTGGGCTTCTTTCCTGGTAGTATATATATTAAGTTATATATTCAACGCAAAGAAACATAACCGTTCGGAGAAGGGTCTGCAGAGGAATCCCCCAAGGTTCTGTCTCCCCTTATATGGCTCCTTGTAGGGGATGAGATCTTGGTAATGATGAAGGAAAACGGCTTCAACGTGACGGCCTATGCCGATGATGTGGCCATCCAGTCCTAAGTGAAAGAGTCAATCTCGCACTACAACTGGTGGATAAGTGGGTCGATAGCAAAGGGCTGGGAGTGAACCCCTCAAAAAACGGAGATAGTCCTTTTCACTAAGAAGAGATCAACCCCTACCTTCAGACCCCCAAATATCGGTGGTACTGAACTAAGTCTCTCAGGTTCAGCTCGATACTTGGGCATAATACTGGATTCCAAACTAAATTGGAAGGATAACATTACCGAACGCATCAAAAAAGCAAGCGTTCTATGCTTGCAAGAAGGCCTTCAGTAATACGTGGGGTTTTAAACCAGATGTGGTGTACTGGCTATACACGGCGGTGGTAAGACCCATTCTCACATATGGTTCATTAGTATGGTGGATGGTACTTGAGAAGCAATACCAAACTCTCAAACCTCACCAAAATCCAGAGGGCAGCGTGTATCGGAGTCATGGGATCAATGAGAACAACACCGACAGCGGCAATGGAAACCATGCTTAGTTTCATTCCGCTCGATCTATACTGTAGCAGTCTGGCTGCCAAAACTGCGGTAAGACTAAAAGAAGGTGGACTATGGTCATCGAGCCTCTATGGTCATGCATCCATTTTGTCTTGATGGGAGACTACCAACAGGTCGACGGAAACTGATCACATGAACCCGATATTAGCTTTTGAAAGCAGATTGCGCTACAAAAATTCCTGACATGTACTGGAATTCCTGAGTGTACTGGAAGAACCGTAGGACCATGAAAAAGGAGCTGGCATTCTATACCGATGGTTCTAAGATGGACATCGGTACGGGAGCCGGAGTTTATTGTAAAGCCCTAGGAATAAACCACTCCTTTAGAATTCACGACGACTGCAGCGTCTTTCAGGCCGAAGTCACAGCCATCATACAGGCTGCTGAAATTATTCGCGAGAGTAATATCGTTGGCACAACGATCACTGTCTATATAGACAGGCAGCCAGCCGTTAAGGCTCTGGACTCCGCGGTAATCAGGTCGAGGCTTGTGAGAATCTGCAAGTCACTCCTAAACGAGATATCTAGAGCCAATGCGGTGACCCTCTGCTGGGTACCAGGGCACATGGATATCAAGGGAAATGAAAAGGCTGATGAGCTTGCTAGGAAAGGATCGGCGCTGCACTTATCGCGGGCCCTCCCTTTTGTAGTAACCCCAATCAGCACCTTACGGAAAAAGATAGAAGATGAAGCCATCGGTCGAGCAAACAGACGCTGGGTTCATCTGGAAACATGCGCAACGGCCAGGGCGCTATGACCGGCCTTCAGCAAGAAGAGATCCACCTCTCTGGTAAAACTTAGTCGTTATAGCGCACGGGTTGTTTCTGGCATAATTACTGGACACTGTGCTATCGGCGTTCATGCAGAGCGACTCGGTGTGCTACATAACGACTTTTGCAGAAGTTGCAGGGACGAAGAAGAAATTGAATCTGTTCGTCATCTGCTGTGTGATTGTGCTGCCCTATCCGTCATAAGAATGAGGACTCTCGGAAATCACTTCTTTTCGGAACTGGAGGCCTTAGGAAATGTAGAGCTGACGGACCTCCTGATATTCATATCTTTATCTGGGTGGTTCTAACAGCGGTTTCACAATGTTTCCAGGGTTAAAAGATTGGGCACAATGGACCGACCTGGTCTAAGTGAGCAGTGACTCTATGTCACAAGGCACCCATCTACCTACCTACCTACCTTCCTGGCAGTATTCTATTCTATGACGGCGTCAAGTTCATGCATCCCAATAGAATCCTCGACTGAAGAGTCGACTACAGTCACCTACCGCAGCACATAACGCCATGCCCAAGGAAGATAGTCATTCGGGCTCACACATGTAATCGGGAAGCACGGCATTGGCGACTGAATGACAATGAAGAACGTTCTAAAGAATTGGTGGCGCCATGCTTAGGATGAAAAGGAGAACTTCTATAAGGAGCCAAGCGCTTCACACAACGTACATAATGCCGAACAGGACTATTGGGATAGGTGATCTGAAGGCCAAAGTAAGTAAAGACAAGGAAGGGTTAAAATATGTCATCAGACGATTTATACAAATCTGGAAGGCCAATCGCCAAGTCATAGGAAGCTTGCCATAAAAATGGTTCGTTCTCAACTGTTAGGCAAACAACGTCCAATCAACCCGATCTTTTATCTATCAGTCAATGCTACAGAAGTCGTCTTTTGGACGTTTGCAACAGGTGGAGAGAAACATGGAGATGGTGTCCAATGAGGTTCTCCCTCAGTTCCGCAACATTGACAGAATGCCCACATCAATGCACCATCAGTGCGACAACCATTAAAGGATAACTTTTCGACGGAGTGGTGGAAGCAATGAGGAGCTCACTACCGTCGACACTGCGGCGCTGTGGAAAATGTTTTCACATCTGAAGCGGAGTGTATTGTCAAAAACGCAAAACACGTAACTGAAGGTGAATCGACGAACGAAAACTGCTCAAGACGTGCATTGCAGCTACGACAGTAGCTAGCAAGGAACAAGCTAGAGAACTACAGTGTAGCGTGCGACGTGACAATCGTAACTAAAGCCACAGAGGCGGAGGAAACAGAGGGCAGATGCAACAGTTGAACCGTTGACAGAATTACAAAATAGCTGACAAGTAGGCATCGCTCTAGCCAACACCCAGTGAAAGACTTGAACGTTTCTCTACTTCGATGGAAGGAACATAGTACTGCAGTTCTTTACGGTGGATTTCCTTGCGATGTGCATCCAAATCAGACTGAGCTGCCTAAGGGAACAATTCCTCGATTTCGCGGCGGAACTTTCACTAAGGGTCAGATCATTACCGCGATGAAGGCACATGAACGGGCAACGATATGGACGCTGCCCTTAATGTTGCTCGAAGCCGCAAAAGCCGATAATGCTGATAATGCAGATAATGCCGTGAGTGTCAACGAATTGCAGGTTGCAGCTCTGGACGAGGAGCTGACTAATTTCCGTAGACGTATGGAGATCCTCCAGCTCCGAAAGCAAATCCGTGAGCTGAAGGGGGATGCACCTTCGACTAGCCAATGCAGGACGGATTTTGGAGATATTGAGTACGCACTGCCGAAGTTGTATCTGCTGCAAATAGTGCCACAATTGATTGATACATGGCGATATCCATATCATACCAAGTGCATATACACATATGTATGTGCATACATAGAACGTTGGCTAAGGCTTTTCTTAGAGTACAATCGACAGAGGAAATGGGTCTCTATCACAAGGAACTTACCCTAGGGACGTTTCTCGATATGGTGGAAGCTTTTCATTACGTAAGTGTCGATGCTATTTCAAGTGGTCGGCTTCGGATGCAAATTCATCTCTGGTGAGGTGTTCTCCAGGAAAATCAACAGCAGAACACGTCACGACAGCGTGCTGTCAGAGACGACTATGCCTATTGGAAGATGTTGTCACTATGTGAACTCCTTCCAAGCCTAAGACTGGGGGCCAAAGACAGAGATTGTTTACTTCAGAAAGCAGAGATCAAACCCTGCATTCCAGTTCGCAAGAAGCTGAGCTAAGGATTTTGAGGTTATCACCATTCTTAGGCGTAATTGTATTGAACTGGAAGGATACCAGGATTATCCATTGCTCAACAGTGTGGTAAAAGCCACTTGCTGGCAATGCGGCCTTTCAAAACCCATCAATATCCGGAGGACACCCTGCAACCAAGATCGCTTCACTCTTAGCAGCTTGGATCTCTTGTGTCAGCTAAAACTGCACTCAGCTTGAGAAGAATGGGATTGGACGCATGACCACAAGGGGCTAAAAACAAACATACAGAAATTGACTGCATAACTCCGACGCTGGTATTTGATTTTACTATGAGACCCTGAGAGTCAATAAATCCTTCAGAATGAACAGTAAGGCCAGCAACAGCAATTAAATGAGGAATTCTGAGTCAATGTGGCGATTTTAAGTTCGGTACCACGACATATGGGGATCCCAGGCAAGGAAGGGTTCGGCGTTGAGTACTTCTCAGGCTCAGTCCTTAATTAGGGCACCCAATAGCCTTGTAAGTTGACAACAAAGTCACGACTAAGGCCAATACGGGTTGGATTCACCTACATAGATACAACCATATTGGGTAGAGCTTTATGACCGGCATGATCCTGTGCAGTGACGTCTGTGGCATTATGTCCTCATTGTTATTTTTGTGGAGTTTCAGGGTATTGAACAACGTGTGTGATTGTCCTAACCACGAAAACAGAAGAACGGGTACAGCTGTATAACGCAAGAGAACCTTGAGACGCATGTTTCTGGCATCATCGATCCATCAGTATTTATGCGGAGCGTCGCTGGAGGGGTATGGAAGAAACTGAACATGCCCAAACCTTGCCGTATGATTGCCCTAATCACGTCGAGAGAAGAACGGGTACAGCCTTATGAACGAAGGAATCTTTTTGTCGGATTAACTTTAGAAGCAGTAACGCATTGCTTGTCTCTGGCCCCATGAGTGTTTATGCAGAGCGTCTCAGGGTATTGAACAACGACTACCTACTGCAGAAACTGAAGGGATAAGCAGGAGAGCATGTCCATCGCCTGTTGTGTGATTTTCCTTACCCCATCGACAGAAGAATAAAGACTCTTTGAAGTTAGTTCTTCTATGGAGCAGGTTCCATTCAATAATGGACGTAGGGGACACAACAGGTAGTCTACTTGAGAAGTGACCAACGTGACATGGCGCCCATCTTCCTGCCTACGCATATCTACTTCCTGAACCTCTTATTTTGAATCGATTTTTGCCCCTAACCCTCCTTACTTTCTTACATAGATGGCGCTACAATCAAGAGTAAATTAAATTATAACAAAGTGCAACCACACAGCCTTAAAAGATGGCACATGGAAAGGGCAGCTCCAAAGCTATGAAATGCTGCAACCAACCAGCAACTTCATAAACGATTTCTCGTGATTTCTATTCGCATCCAACCAATCTCAGTTTATAACAAACACAACAATTTAATAAAGTGTGTTCCCCGTATTTTGATTGATGCGCACATGACGAGAAACAAAACAAGTTTCTATCAATTTTCCCTCCATAAACGCGAGACAGAATGACGACAGACGTCTGCTATCCACCGCAAATGCCAGTGAACGTCCCTGGCTCCTGAATTCCATACACACACACACATCAGCATCACCCATCATAAACACGACGAAAATTATTATTTTTTTGAAAAATTATTCCCGTCTGGCATTTAACCCATATCCACAAGCTACATCACACACAATGACCTCATATTTCACAGTGATGACGACGATGGAGCAGCAACCCAGTCGATTTGGATTTCAATTTCAATTTCAACAATCAACACATGCAACGAGTATCTATTGTAATCTTTTGCTGGATGGATACCATACCGCGACGCTTATTTCATCGGCTGACAACGCACATAATTGGCAATCAAATAAATAGCGCGCATTCCATCATACACACACGTAGATTAATCGCCGGAATTCATGATAGAAACTAATTTGTGGGTTATGCGTGCTATTTGACGCACAGACTGTATGTATCTCAAGGGAGAAAGAGTTAAACATGTAAATCGGTCGCCTATTTGGTGGCTATTTCTGTCCGATGAAGTTACTTACAATCTCTGTCAATCGATAAATTATCATCGATCCATCTGTTCGGCATGTGGTGATGGACGAGAGGAGATGGATTTATTTTTAAAAATAAATACGCCTTCCCCACCGCCCCAGCATCGCAACGTTTTGCAATAAAATTTTCGAAAAAAAAAAAAACTCAAGTTTTGCGGTTGATTTTGTATCGGATAGATGGGCAGTGATGTATTCCTTTTGCAGTATTCATGTTCAACTGGTTTTTAAATGGTCATTCACTGTAACGGATTAGGTGCCAAATCTACAAAATCATCCAAGAAGTTGATTGAGGTCCGTCTTATAACAGGTTTCCTTATTTTGAGAGAAAAGAACATGTTTTAACGAACTTTTTCAGAAAATTGTATTCAAGTCGAGGCATTGTGGGTTTTAATCTGGTGTTCAAGGGTTTCTGCGGGAAGGGGAAGCGTCACAAGAAACCAGCAGATGCGTGTATGTTTATGCAGCTCTTGAATTTCTGGAGATTGAAAGCTTCTGGAAAGGAGTGAATTCCAGAGCTCGTTTGCTTTGTAGCAAAATGGATTTTTATAGAGATGTTTACGTCGTGGTGCGCCCCTATAGTCTGTCTGGAATTTTGTCTTTCTAGGGATCATTCCGTTGAACCGTAGTAGTATCTGTACAGTTGCCGAGCTACAATAAGCCAGTACTCAGAGGTTAGATGTTTCTGCCGGGTCTCTTTGTTGATCATGCTGGAGAGCAGTACTGTAAGCCCTGGCTAACTTGTGTTTTGTATAGAAGACAGAGCCTCGCCTATGCTTTGACCGAGTAGCTTAATTCCTTGGACGTTGATTTTACAATGCTCTGCAATGTGGTTATGCCATGCTACACCAGAGTTGATTGTCACACCAAAAAGATACATGGTCTTGGTGACCCACATGCCTTTTAATTCTTTGTCTATTCATTTGAAGTTGGCTCACAGTGGGCATTTTACTTACTAAGGTGGCGCTACAGTTCGGGGTGAACCTTAAGTCTCAACTAAAAAGCCTCCACACTCCAAATTGGTTGAAGTCCCCTTTTACTTGTACGCGACACCTTAGGTGAGGTCGTTCATTACTGCCTTCGTCCCACCGGATTAGATTCAAAGACTCTGCAGGCCGGAGCACTGGTGTCCATGCGCCCTAAATGCCCTAGCCATCTTAAATGACTGATGTGAAGTTTTTTGAAAAGGTTGATGTACATAGCTCGTAAACTCGTTGACACCCGTCAACGCAAACGGGGCCGAATAATTTACGAAGAATTTTCTCTCGAAACGACAGCTGGTTAGCTGAACGTCTACTATCTGAAAAAGGCGGTTGATTGGGGGTTTCCTCGAATCGAAGTTAACTAACGATTTTCGCTCGAGGCAGCTGTCATCAGCGATCCAAGAAATGTTGTTATTTGTTGACCAAAGTATACATAGATTATTAATACCTAAACAAAATAATATCGATGTAAGAATGGATCCCTGAGGGAGGCCAACATTTAGAGCAATGTATCGAAAAACACACTACCGTTGCAACAGCAGTCCATATGGAGCCAGCTTATTTAGTAGGGTTCGATCGAATGCATTTCAGATGTAGACGATTGGCTCCGAAAATCTGCCATCTGACACAAGTAAGGACAGGGCAATAGCAGAAAAAATGTCCCGCACATTCGTCACTCCCTCCACTCTCTGCTTTGCATCCTAGAGGGTATTCATCTAAGGCTATGTTCAGAAGGTACTGAATTTTAACCAAATTCACACTGAGCATTGTGTAGATAATTCAAAATCCCACAAGATCAGACAAGACTCAGTAGTCAGCATTACAAACAAACGAGATCCGGGGCGGTGTCCCACAAAGATCCATACTATGACCACTACTTCTTCCGTGGTGATCAGTTTCGTACTTCCTAGCGCTTTGAAATGACTTCTTTTCCTCTGTATGGTGGTATCCGTAGGTTCTTTGATTCATTCTTGTTTATGATACGATTCGGTCAAAAATGGGGCAGAAGGCCTAAGATAGAGAAGATTTGCAACTTCCAAGGGTCAGTGGTGGTGGTTAGAGAGGAATAGTTGCACCTTGACTTTTCTGCTGAATACATGGCATTTTCCACTTTTAGGTCCTCTTTCTTGTGCTCAAATTCAGTCCGCTAGCCGATGACAGACCTCTTAAGTAGATACAGAAACCTGTCAATTTTTGTTCAGGTCTTTTGCTTTCTTAGCCCCACTTTGATTATCTTCTATAACTGCCAAATTGTAGACCATAAGATGTAGAACTATTATCTCATATAAAAGTGGGCCATTATTTTGCATTTCTCTTCTTGTTTGCCCTCAGTCATTAGGGCTAGAATTTTGGAATTCTACTGATACACATTTGACTGAATGACTTTTAGAAGGTTTGGATGGCAAACGACTAACAAGGGCCTCGCAGAAGCAGCCTCTCCCGATAGGTGTTGTTTCGTCAAATAGCTAGAAAGACCCACTACAGCCAAATATCTTGCAGCTCTTTTAGTAAGGCCTACTCCCACCTTCATGTGGTGCCATCTGGGGATTTTCTTCAGGATTTGCAACGAAAGAGGACGAATGGTAAGTGATTGGGAGTGGACCAGCGACCCGCAGCCATAAAAAATTTTCTTGCTACGAACCGCACTACAATGCCTCGGATACGAACGGATTCTTATTAGGGCAGTGCAGTCACTCAGAGTAGGTTGGTACTTTTGACGAACTCCAGGATTTTTCCGAAACTGCAACGTCTAAGATAACTCAGCCCAGGCAGGACGTGTCTTTCCAGGTGCTTGTGTCTTGGCGCCCCTGTTGCAGGGCATTCACAGAGGAAGTGTTCGAGGCTTTCTTCCTTTTCCTCGCATCCTGGGCAAGTACTAGAAGTCACCATTCCCAGTCTGTAGGCGGGTTTAATAAGTATACAGACCAACCATCTGTCTTAATAAGTGAGTCAGGGTATCTACGTTATGAATTATTTTTGGCACTGACATCGACGGAATAAGTTGGGTTATTTCGATATTTGGTTCGAAAAGCAAAGACTGCGAGTAGGATTGGCGGTGCATCCATCGTAAAGACCAAACTAAGAGAAAAAATAACGAAAGCTTGATGCCATGATTCAAAAATATCAAAACCACAGGACAAGAGGAACAAGTTAAGCAAAGTTCGTGAAAACACACAAAATGGCAAAGACCTTGATTGCAATGCCAAATTGTATCCACCAGCCTTGCAAATTGTATTTTTCCTCACGTTTCATTCGAATAGTATCTGTAGTCATAAATCACCAAATTAATAGGTCACAGGAGTCGTTTACCCAAACAAAATTTATTCACTAATGCGCTGCGCCGCGCCGCGCACAACATGTCTCAACCCTGAGAGTAGGTTACGCGCATTATGCATCCAAAAGCCAAACAACCTATGACACCTTGAGCCTCTTCAACAACAAAATCCCCGTGTTTGACACAAAGCTATTATCGTAAATTAAATGTCATCGCTTGAGCCTACAGCGCGGAACCGGCAAAAACCGATGAGAACTCCCCTCACGTTCTCAAGCCCTGACCGACGAATTTCGAATAGATACTGAATTCATTAAATTCTCTCAACTACAGTGCAGTGGCACAGTGTGCCCATAGTGTCGCATTAATCACATTTTATGGTCATGTATGCGTTGGAATTCAATTTTCCAATAATCGCCATACAACCACACCACGACGCACATCAACTACCGACTCGGCGGAGTGAGAGGTGAGAAAAAGATACGAATTCGATGAAATTTAATTGGTAAAATGGCGTTGAGATACATTTTTGAGGTTCTTTTTTTGGTGGGTTTTTGTTATTCGTTTGAATTGTGCGTCGAATTATAAATTCTCCTCGAGTTGGTGCTTGCTGGCGCCGCAGTTGTGCGGCCTGCAATCCAAGCCAAAAATCTAGGGCAATAAACTGTTTAGGTCTCAAGCCCGACGAACCCAGAAGATCTCGCATGGGAAAATGTGCAGCAGTTGTCCGCTGGATTCAGTTGCATAAGCCTCACCATATATTACATTAGAGATATCAGTTTCAATTGTCGTGTGTCGTGTGTCTGTCTGGCGTGCTTGTGCGCTAGCATTGTGTCATAATTATGAAAATTAGTACACACGGGCAACGCTGGAGGTAGTTTGTCATGTTGCAATGCGAGAGTAGTGACATAAGCTCCCCTACTTGGTTACATTTTTGAATTGTTTTCCCGTGTTTTCTGTTAGTGAGTCTTGATTAATTAGTTGTATTCACATGGGAGACGAAATTACAGCGCACACAGATTGAGTTGCGTAAAAGATACAAAAATACATGAAACTTACCACGTCCATTACTGGTGACGGTATTCCCTTGTGTGAGCAAAATTTGACTCTCCAACTCTTGTAGTTCTGACTTAAGCTCGGCCAACTTGCTATTGCTTTTTTTCACTATCGATGCGACATCATTGAGTGAACGTCTATCCGTGGCTACTTCACGTAGCTTTTCGGCGCCTTCTTTAATTTTGAGTTCTTTGCGAATTTCACGCCTAATCGCCTCTTTGATCTCCTCGAGGCGATCTGGTAGCGCACTCTCTGGCAAGTTGTCTGTGAATCCATATTTATGGCTGAGTTCATACAAAACCGGATGTTTTATGTAATCGCCCTGAAAATAAACAGAGAAAAAAAAAAAAGTGGAAAACTCATTAATAAATCACTTTTATGGGAGGTAATTTGAGCTGCAGGACAATTAAGGCACTAATCTATCGGTGCTCCCTCCACACCGCCACAAATGAAACATAAATCACTCGTTGAATTGAATTGAATTGAATCATGTCACAAGGCGTCTGGGTACAAGGCGCACTCCTTGGCTCATGAAATATACAAAATTTTCCTTTTTTTTTATTTTGAAATAAGATACTCGTATCTAGGTGGGCACGCACCCTTAACGATGATGAGATACTTTATTGCCATGCGATACGATTATGCACATTTTTTTCGTATTTTTTTCATGGGACTCCAATTAATTTTGGGTTCATTGATCAAAGGATGACGAAAAGGGTAATCATATATGGCCCACATGTGTGCGGATGTACTTTAATATTTCGGATTACGTTTAAGAGCCAGGGAGGATTGAAAATAGCTTTGGGGGTAATTCTGTGGAAGGAACAATTTAATATTGGCTTGTGGAGCGTCTTAAATATGATTAAAGTGAATTGGGACTTAAACCATCTGCTGCGTACTTTTTTTGAATGTCAGAATGGGGTTAAGCAAGACTTATTGCATCTGAGGGTTGGGAAAATTTTAATTTTTGTGGTCTTGATATATGACAGTATTTGGGAGCTAAGAGATTTTGTGATGAAACTACGAGGGTGGATTGAAAAGTTTGCGACTAGACCAAGGAAATAAGCGTGGATGCTTACAAATTACTTTTATTTTCAACGTAATGTCCTTATAGTTCTTGCATCTGGTCTCTAAAGACCTACAAAAGTTTCATTAACCATAGCCATCGACGCAAACTCAAGCAGAACACAAGTGAGATTGGCTTTAACAGGACACATCAATCCCAACAAACATTTGTTCAGACTCGGACTAGATGGGACAACAATCTATGACAACTGTGATGAGGAGGAGGAGGAAGATATAGGACACTTCCTTTGCCACTGCCCAACAGCGAGGTTGACTGAAAATACTGGGATCCTCAAACAGACCGGATCTGGCACACTTTAGGTTAGGTTAGCTTGGCTGTCCGCACGGGAGTGCAGACACACTTAGACCAATAAAGGTCCTTTGTGATACCATCGATCAAAACCAACCGGAGCTTTTGATGCGCATGACGTCTAAGGACGCTATGTCACCAAGGACTTCAAGGAAGGGGGACCCTAAATGGAGCATTCTTTTATGCGACAGAGATGGGCAGTTACATAGGATGTGAGGGATACTTTCCTCCTCCTCCTCCTCCTCGTCCCTGCAGCTTCTGCAGAAGTTGTTTGAAAAGAGGCCAAGTCTTTTGGCATGTTGGCCTATAAGGCAGTGTCCAGTGAGAACACCAACCACGCAGCTGATTTGTGATCGCTTTAGTTTGACCAACTCGGTACTGCGTTTATGATCCAGCCTGGGCCAGATCTGTCTCGAGATGAGACACGTTGACACGTTTTCCCATCTGAGGTTGGTCTTGCTAATAGTATTCAGGGACTGCCTATCAGACAGAATCCTTAGAGTAGTGCCTTGTCTGGCAAGTTCGTCTGCCCTGCAGTTTCCTGGAATGTCTCTATGGCCTGGCACACAGCATAGGTGAATATTGAACTGCTCTGTCATCTCCATAAGAGATAAACGGCAGTTGAGAGCGGTCTTTGAAGTAAACGAGCACAATTCCAGAGACTTGATTGCCGCTTGGCTGTCAGTGAGAATGGTAATATCCCTGACAGATAGTACATTACACTTCAGCCAGGACAGGGCTTCCTTTATCGCCATGATTTCCGCCTGAAAAACGCTACAATGATCAGGAAGGCGGAACGATAACTCAAGGTTGAGCTTTTCGGAGAAAACACCGTCTGGCACACTTTAGTAAGAAAGGAATCGGTGACATCCCGATCAACTATACGACATAGTCTCCATTGAAACACCCCATGATCCCAAAACCTACATCCCCTCTCAACTCACAATTCCCACATCACACTGTGCTATTCCTATCAGTTCGACAGACGAGGGGAACACAACGGGCTCAGTGGATGCCTAAGTGAAGAGCACAAGCTCACCCTCTGAAACCAATCAACCCCTATCTCTGCCCTCTGAAAATGTTCTTTTTTTAGGTTGGGGAGCAGATGTTAGTCACACGAAGCAAGGTCAGTTGAATAGGGAGGATGTGGCAGTAATTCAAAAGCCAGAGTTATGGATTTCAGTCAAGGTTTGGTCTGACGTGTGTGCGTAAATTATCCTTTCATTGAAACACATTTCAACACCATAGACACTGTTTCCTTATATTCTCTTGCAGCCGACGCAATAGAACGCAGTAGTAATCGGTCTTAACTGTTCGACCCCTGACAAGGTAATCAACCATGATTCTCTTTAAACCCAAAACGATGCCATTACCATATCTGCCGATAGTTGAACTTTAGCTTTCTTCACGGCCGCGCACATTCTTATGGGCTTCCCAACGGGTCACCTCACCAACTGGGTAAAGAACGCGGGATTGCAGATTCTGCGGAGATGTTGAGGAAACCCCAGAGCACCTTCTTAAGGAATGTGAAGCAATAATCGACAAAAGAGGCAAATACGAGTACCTCGATGCCTATCAACTATCAGAAGAAAATTTACCGTCGTTGGATCCACTCCAGATACTCCGGTTGATGAAGAAAATTGGACTGGAGAATTTGCTCTAGTATCTCATCGAATAGAGCTCCAAGTCGGGGGAGCACAATAGATCTACAAGGTCACAGTGCGCTTGCAATCAATTTATCAGTCTTCATCAAGCTTAATGATCCAGATCTTCTCCATTCTTATGGTTGCTAATTGAATCACCAGTTGGAAGAAGGGAATAAGACCAATTATTGGTCTCAGGGGTTGAGTGGTAAGCGCAGGTCCCATCTGTCGTCACAAATCTGGTCAAAAAGTTCTCAGAATCGGTTATACATCGTCAGTCGACTGTATTTCTGATCAGCAGAAAGCAATTTCTGAACCCAAAAGAAAGCTTGGGGCTTTTTGATGTGACAGGTCCCCATTTCATCTTTATAAGCACAAACAGGAGGACAAATTTGAAAATAAAAAAAATAAAAAACCGAAGTGCTCTACTCCTGAACACAGACAATAGAAGACAAGGGACATCGGCAGGAAAACAGGTTACTTTCACATCATTCGGAGAAGCAGTACTGCGCTGGGTAATTTTAAAGTGTGGATCATCTGTTGGTCTCCTTTGAAGTCTGGATTATGCCTGACAGGAGAAAAAGGATGGTTTCCTCCTCCTCTTCGTCTCTGCAACACCTGCAAAAGTCAGAGGTCTAGCCATTGGCATTCTGGCCTATCAAACAGCGTCCCGTGAAGACACCGAGCATGCGTCTGATCTGTGATGACTTTAGGATGGCATATGGCAACTTCGTCTCGTGGCAAGCCGCGGCCAAAGCAACCAGTCTTAAGGCAATGACTAGAATACAGAGATTAGCATGCGGCACGACCAGTGCAATAAGAACAAAGCCAACAGCAAGCAGTATTGGTAACATTTCTCAACATGCTACTCCTAGATCTCTATATTCAGGAATCCGCTGCCAAGAGCGCCTTGAGCATCAGCCTGTCAAAAGACTGGGGGGTTCAAATCACGAAGGACATGTACAGATTCTAAAGAAACTTTTAGGTGAGAACAGTGAATACATGTCACCACACCTCGACTTTGAAGAACCATTCGCCTGTACTTTCTCCAGTAGAGAAGAATGGGAAACAAATGAACCAACAAAAGACCAGCGTATATCCAGTATACCTATGTATACACGGATGAACCAAAGATTCTCCGAAAAACTAAACATACACAGCTAAATCAGACCTCTTCACTACTAGTACGGTATCAGTGATGGCAATACCACGAGAAGAATCACCATTTTCACTGACAGTCAAGCAGCCATCAGCAGCAATTTTTGCTACTAAATTAAAGTCCAAGCTAGTTCGACGCTGTCGCGAAGAACTTCAGGTCGCAGCGAAATATTACTCTTTGCTGGATTCCTGGTCACAGATGGATAGATACCTGACGGACTTGCAGGAAAAGGGCCTGCAATAGACCGCTTCAATGGATTATGACCCATTCTGTAGCCTCAGAGAGCGAGTGCAGAGAGTTGAGTCTAAAATAATAGTGATAGCAAGCAATAGGTGGAACTCGATTACCATCTGTATTATATCAAGGAAGCTTCGACCAAAATATGACAAAGCCAGAACCAACACTTCATCTATCACTACTCAAGGACACACAAGAGCTATCGTTAATAGGTGCCTGCGCAACATCTTAAAGATTTTCTGGCCCAATCGTATCTCTAACGAACACCTTTACGAGAAAACGGGTCAGGAACCAATAGGCACAACCATCCAACGACGGAAGTGGCAGTGGATTGGTCACGCTCCGAAAGGGTGACAGCTCCATAGCAAACCATGCTATGCAATGGAACCCCTTCACTCAGGACGGCAGAAGACCTGGTGGTCCAAGGAGAACATGGCGCAGAACAGTCGAGAAGGAAGCACGGCAGTTGGGGAAAAGTTGGGGAGAGCTGAGACACATTGCCAGAAACCGTACACGATGGCGCGTAGGCGTAGTAGAGGCCCTAGGACCCACAAGGGGATACAGGACATAAGTAAGTAAATAAAGAAGAGCTATCTAACCTTTCACTAAACGAATTATCCAGGTTTTTGAGGATGTCACGATGGTTAGAGCCTCTCTTCACCAGCGAGCGGTAAGATGGGAACACAGTTCGGGTACAGATTGGGTCTACAAGGACCTACTTAAGTGGGTTGAGTCGAATTTTTTCTCCCTCATCAATTCAGGAACTCTACCTAACCTATTGCAAAACATTCGCCTGTGTGGTTTTAATAAGAATTTCAAATAGAAACCGACAGATGGTCCCTGTAACCACAATTTTTCAATACATAAACAAGGTCAAGAGCTTAGTATTTTCCCATAAAATTAAGCCACCATCACGTGTGCTTTTTTGCTTCGCCCCACCCGCCTTCAACACAATACTTCCTTCCGATGGTGCATATCTATATTTCTAAAGAAAAAAACCCCCTCTAAGCCGTACAACTTCCAATCGTTCGTCACATTGAAACCGATACTAAACAAACATTTTCACATTTCTACAAACATTTTCACATTTCTACAAAAAAATCTACACAAAAGGGCGTCTGACTCATCACCTTATAGGTGACTCTGACATTGTTGATAAGCGGTTTAAACAAAAAAAAAAAAAAAAAAAAAAAAAAACCCCTCAAGTCGCCTAGCCATTCCCATGGAATTTTAAAATTTTCAACAAAAATAATAAAATAAAATAAACATAATTCAATTATCGCCCAAAGATTACATACAACAATATCACAGGTACATACATGGACACAAAAAAAAAAAAATCCCAACATTTACCTGTGCGTAGAATATCGATGAGGCATGGGTGCTCACAGTGACGCAAATAGTACCGCGACGTAATGACTTTATCGAACCTTTCGACGACTTACGGATACGTAATGATTTCGACGATTTAGAGCGTTGCAATTCCATTTCAGGGTTAACACGTGATTATTATTATTTAAGGCAGGCAAAGAACAACAAGGAGCTAGCGATTTTCCGGTAAAATTAACTTTATTGCGTAAAAACTAAATAAAATCCAATTTAGTACGTGAATTCAGGCATGAAGAGCGCGCACTAAGTGCCGGCTAAGTGCCCTGATGTTGGCCACTTTGTTGTTGTTTCTTTAAGGTGTTCTTCTCCAATGCTATGTGCGAAGAAAACGAACAAAAAAAAAAAAAACTTTTAAATTACCAAGTTCAAGTGCAACCCGTCAGTCGTCTGATTTAACATGGTTCGTGTTGTTTTGTATCTTTTTTTTCTTTTTCTTAAGTTTCACACGCACACTGTATCTCTATGGAAGTTAAAAACAAAAATCCGCTGGTCATTTAAAGACTGCGACGCAATTAATCACCTGAGAAAGGCACAACACTAATCCGTCATGGTGGATCGGAACAGCCTTTGCTACAAAAGCCGTTGTTGTGTGGGAATGGAACACGTATTTATTTATTTTTTACCTCTCTCTCCCTCTCTGCGAGTAGATTGTTAATTGGTCATTTATTTGAAGACATCACGCCTAAGAATAGTTTGCTAAGTTGGAGATTAACTACGGGTATCTTTGCTTAGCTTTAAATGGATTGGAAGCCAATGGGGAAGAAGTTAAAAAAATCGGGAATGGGATTCCACAAGGATGGGAACTAGGCCCTACACTTTATGCCAAATATAAATGTTTGGATTTTTCACGGTGAGTTGAGGTTTGTGCTTCCAGCTGAGGACCGACATGGACTGCGTGAGTACAATGTCGTATTACCGCAATGCAAGTTCTAAGGCTTAGATCGTATGGTGAAGACTTACGTGAGATCGGTTGTTTTGAAAAGGGGACCGCTGAGGAGCTAACAGAGTGGTCGATCCTATAAATTTGCCTTCATGACCTTGTTTGGCAAGATTTGGATAAGATTGATGACGGCTGCACGAGGCACGGGCTATCCGTCAATAGATATAAAACAACTTGAAGGCTGTTTACTTGTAAGAGAAAACGTGGAGGCCTGATGCCTTCACCGTTGAAGGGTGTAACTTTGAATTAAATTCGAGTTGGGGTCTCAAAACTTCCTGTCGCAGAGCTAAGGGTGATATTTGAAGCCTGCTATTGGACACTGCCTGTGCTTCAATCCAATTTTCACTTATATGTACGTTCTAAGTTTGGTATTCATAGACAGCAGTTAAGTCTGCCTCTGCTACTCGTAACGGCACCAGATTGCAAGGAGAACCTGCTTCAGAATCACTACTACAAGCCGGAAAGCGGAGTCCTGAGCGAGAAACATAACCTCCGACACGAAACACCATTTTCTAAGCTTAGCAAAGTTTTTCGCAACCATTCATAAGTGTGGTGCAGGTTTTGCGACAGACAAAAAGTACCCCATGAGGCTTGCCCTTAACTCTGTAGTATGCAACGTCTTGCGTCAAAAAACTGGAACTCTTTGAGCAAGCTCAGACAACTTGGCGCTAAGGTTGGTTTCAGACCTTACAAATGTCACTTCCATTCGTCTTAGTCTACGCAAGATTTTTAAATCTTACTTTAGCCAGAGCTGACTCAACCCTGTATTCCGCGAATTTGAAGGCGATAGTCTTGTTTAAGGTTTGTGTAACTGATGGATTGATGGTGGTACCTTTAGATGCTGGAACGAGTGTCTGCTGAGAGCAGATAAATCGCGTTGAACTGAATATTTTCACCGATGTCGACGTTCTGTAGCCTCTTTTTAAACAACTGGTTGACAAACATAGAATTATTTTTTGGACGCCCAATGAAGCTGAACGAAATGGCTCAGTGGTTAGTGCGTTAAATGTGAAATTTGAGGTTCGAATACGAAAACA
Organism: Blera fallax; assembly: GCA_946965025.1. Taxonomy (NCBI): domain Eukaryota; kingdom Metazoa; phylum Arthropoda; class Insecta; order Diptera; family Syrphidae; genus Blera; species Blera fallax. The sequence continues at coordinate 61,182,154 of OX337247.1, forward strand.
GTGTTTTTACGGTGACACCTCCTACAAATTACTGCGAAAAGTTTGAAAAGGTTGAACTGGCCCTGCAGGTCCCTCCCATCTCTGCAAAAATATAACACGAACAACAGGAATTGCTGCAATAAAGTAGGCGCTAGGTATTATATGGGCTTAGGTGAGATTGATGGGTTGACGAGGAAGAGACAAACTCGACCTCATCACACTTGTCATGTTCTTGTGGAACCATTGCTTTGTGTACCGGGATCGGATTTCCTTTCCAATTCTCGTCGATCTAAGTAAGGGTCTTCGCCATCGTGATGTATTTAGAAATCTGAGAACATTGGATAGTGAAACTTCAAGAGTTCTACACCTCAAATGACATACATAGACTTGGACAGTGGCACAGAAAGCGATGTGCATCCTCGTGTACGTCGTCATCACCACAGTCTCTGCAGATAGCGTCGACATTGAGATTTAGTTTCATTGTGTGCCTTCTGAGAAGGTTACGACCGGTAAGCGCTCCTGATTCTATGAAAGCAGAAGTATTTAACCGCCTTAACCGTCATAATCAACACCAGCTTGGTGATGAAAGTAATTTTTGGTGGATAAGTCATGTAGAGTGGATTAAGACCAACATATTTTGATCACCACCTTCTGAACCTTGGCTAAGCAAGCTCATGGTTTTGGCATCGTAATAACTGATGTAGAATAAGGTTTTATTTAATGCTCTTCAAGCAAGCTACAGGTTTTCTAGGATCACAGAAAAGAGCATCGTGTATGTCGAAAAGGTTAAGACTACTCCTGTATACCTATAGTCTCCGCTATTCAGCCAAAACTGAGAGTATGCAGATATCTCCAATTGGTTAAATTTTTGTTTCCCATGGAAGTCCTAGTGCTAAGATACAAAAAAAAAAATATTTGGATCAGCAAACAGTATGTGGTCCAGGACCTAGATCCTTTCGACCATTCGTGCTGTACGTGTTAAATTTTTTCGCACAAATGGAACCAAGATATTCACTTCATTATTGTGGGACGTTTCCTTTATGAACCGACAACGAATTTAGAACCGTTTCGACAGTGTTGCGTTGCTATCTGTCCAAAACTGATCGACGTTTCGAGAGAAATAATAAAAAGTAAAAGCGAAGAAAATTACTCGTGTATCCAAGCCCCAGTAGCAGTTTTCTTTCCAAAACAGACCTCAAACATGACATGTTATTCAACGTGGAAAATAACCTTATTCTTAATAGTTTGTATTACATAGTGTATGAGAGTCCGCTCTTATATAAGAAATCGCTTTTATTTACAAATACTATTCGAATCACGTCACACGCAAGTATAATTTTGAATGTCAATGGGAATCAAGCGCCGCTTATCTACGTGCATCAATGCCAAGTGTACACTAGAGACGGGAGACATTTGTCTGAGTCATGCACTAGAAATACACATCCATGCATGATTATCGAATTTATAGACCCTGTAGCTACTCTTTTTTTGAAAATATTTTTTTTTTTTTTTTTTTGTTTTAAAGATAACGACTTGGACGTGCTTGGTTTCCAGGAGTAATGGGCTTCAACGCGTATCTTTGTAAATTTGTCGCGTTTGCCTACGACAAATTTTTGTTAAAATCAAATGTATTCATGTAGAAATAACTGAAACTTTTCTAGTTTTCCTAAACAATTAAGATATTGACTACAGAAATTCGAGTAAAGAGCAGATGACCTCGAAATATTTATTTTTACCGAAAACCGAGGCAAATTACTTTGTACAGTACTGCTGCTTCTTCACAAAAAGCCATTTTTGCAAATATTTAAACTATTTCTAAGAGATAAAGATACATTTATCACTCTACACTCTGAATGCAGGCAGTGCAGATACGCCTTTCGTTCATTCAACACCACCCACAGTGACGCCAGAAACAATTCGCTTTCTCACGCAAAACATTAAAAGCAAAAAAAAAAAATCCCACAGAAATATTATTTAAATTTAAATAAATTGTTTATATTCACAGGAAGTATAAACAGAACCTGCGGTGTGGTTAGCTGGCGCTTTTCAATTTTATGATACCCACGAGAGAAAGAGCCACCGAACGAAAGAGATTTGCGGCGCCAGTATCATTTATCAATTTAAGTTCCTTTCACATTGGCGCAGAGAATTATTTAAAAGCGATCACTAGGTTGACAGGTGTCAGACAGAGCCCCATCAAAAATGTCATTGAAATCGTATTTTCGACTAAGTAAACATAGCCATTTCCATTGAAAGATACTTTACAACAAGTGCGAGACAGCATTTTCGCGTGAAATGTATCTTTTTTCTCCCTTTGTAGACTGACTCGTGGAATTGTTATTTTAATCTTTCATATTTTTTTTTTCTTTTATTATTGTTGCTCGTTCACGTAATATCATGCAGAGATTTAATTCTCATAATTAAAAGATAAGATACCGTGGCAGGCAGGCAGTAGGTAGCAAAAGCTTACAAAATTAAATCAGAAAACTCGAATGAAAATAATCAAATGAATTAAATTCTCCTTAACCTCCTCCCCACCGAGAGTTTTTCGTTTTATGATGGAAATTAAAAAAATGCACTGCAACCTTTTATTAATCATTTAACTGTGTGTGGCTGCAGTCGCAGTTTTATATTCCATATCCGATTTAATTTTTCCCTTTTTTTTTGATTCGGATTTGGGTTATGAGGTTTTGTTTATTTAGGAACAGCCGGCGTTCGAGTTTGTTTTTGAAGAAAGTATCTTTAAAAAAAAAAAAAAAACAATTTGTGATGCCAGAGTTTTCTGTATGGGTCATAAAAAAAAATTATTAATGGCGGAATTATGTGAACGAAACGACCTGAGATTCATCTGAATAAGAATCTGTTTTTGGAAAGTTCGAGATAAAAAAAAAATTGCAATAAATTCATCAGAATTTTTGATAAACAACATGCCGGCGATTGCTTTTTGATGTATCGGAAATGTGCGCACATTTCAGACCGGAAAGAGTTGGCTTTGAAAAATTTTATTGAATAAGTGAAAATGCACAGAATTCGGCTTAAGTTTCCCAAAATCATTGCAATAACTTAACAACAATTCAGTCCCTTCTAAAAATTAAGACGTGAGACAACATTTTGAAGGAATATTTCGTTTTCTCCTTGCATTTGATGATGAACATTCGAGGTCCCACAAGGAAGCCGATTAGGACCACAACTTTTAAGACTTTCTTCAGCGCAATGGTAACGTCGAAATTGTAGTTTCTTTGGGTTCATTGTGATGCAGAGAAGAAGATAAATCCGAATTATCTGATAATTATCCGAATTATCCGATATTATCCGAATTATAAATCGAAATTAGCAAATTTAGAATCATTTGCTGCAAGCCACTCAAATTTGAAAGATATTCAGCCAATTTCGGTTTCACGATTTCATGATTATCATTGGCACTTTGAGAGAAGGATACACTAAGAAAAATATGAAGTAGCACAGCGTACAGCGTATAGATTTTGACTGACAATAAAGTGACACTAGAAAGAAGCGAGGAGGCTCCTTCTATTTGGGCGAACAAATAAAACACGTACAGCATGAAAGGCCGAAAGACGCTAGAGACTAGGGCTCTTACGAGCAGAATATATTTGAATTTTTATTGTTACTAATTTTTGTTTATAAATTGCAACCAAAGATTCCCTGATAAACTCAGTACTTCGCTGTACATTAGCTTCCCATCTGGTTTGAGTCCGTATCTAGTACTTTTTAACAAATCTGGAGATTTAAAAATTCATGGAATGACGTTTCTTTTTGGAAATAGATTCAATCTCGCCTCAGTAGGAGTAATGGTTACTTTCAATCCGTGAAAAATTTTAATACACCAAACGATAGAGAGCATCTGGAAAGAGTAGATATTGTGGCAAAGAACTTCAATAATAGACTTCTATAAGAATACAAGCACGGCTTTAAAACTATCGACGAGTGCCTTAAATTTTAAATTTTCCGGATGCTTGTAGAGGGTTCCAATCAGGGATTCCGACTATATTCAACGCTGCGGGATTGGTCTCTGTGGGAAAGGACCTTGTGAATAAAATGATGGCAAAGAGGAACAACTTGACGAGGAACTGGAGTAGAGCCAATGCCGAGTGCACAAAAGGAAATAAGATACAAATATTTAGCACGACAGACCATGTACGGGTGTTAACGCAACCATTTATGGGAAAATGAATGAACCTACTGCCATGTCCGAAAGGTCGGATAAGAAACTTTCTTATGAACCTCAGAGCCATCCATGTTGTGTGTGTTAAATTTTTCGCACAAATGGAAGGATCCATAGCCGTATCCGAAAGGCCGGATTAGAATCAATCTTATAACTCTAGGACGTGCGTCAGACGTTTTTGACATAGACATGGGGCCGTGAATCAAGCCTTGAACGTCCCGCTCAGTAGTCCAACGCACTTAACACTGGGGTCCACGAAATAGCAGCTCAGTGCTAGTCCCACATGAGGGTACTAAATGCTACTTTAGCACCAATTCATAGGAACACCCGGTGAACTGTCTCTAATGAAAACATGCCAAAAGGACAGAATTGCAGACTCGCTTTAGTGTGGGTTCTTTAGAAACCACTATGTGCTCAATACGATGCCTAATGTTTTTTGTCTATCACAACCTTGGTAACGACGTGCTGAAGACGAATATGTCCAAACGTTATAATAAATTAACAATAAGCGTTGCTATATAGATGGTAAGCATTCGTATAGAATACGTCAATCATTTGATCTCACCCTGCACACCTTCGGTCGAGCAAACAGACGCTGGGTTCATCTGGAAACATGCGCAACGGCCAGGGCGCTATGGCCGACCTTCAGCAAGAAGAGATCAACCTCTCTGGTAAAACTTAATGAGGACTCTCGGAAATCACTTCTTTTCGGAACTGGAGGACTTAGGAAATGTAGAGCTGACGGACCTCCTGAGATTCATATCTTTATCTGGGTGGTTCTAACAGCGGTTTCACAATGTTTCCAGGGTTAAAAAATTGGGCACAATGCACCGACCTGGTCTAAGTGACTCTATGTCACAAGGCACCCATCTACCTACCTATCTACCTGACCCTGCACATTATCTTAGATTTTGAGGTAGCTTTTGGTAACACTACCGCTAAAGGATTTAAAGCCGCACAAAAAGCTAGAGAAGTAGATACTACAGTAGTGCAAGGAATCCTTACAATGTTTAAAGGAAAATCAAAATCTTTGTCTTAGGTAGCTAAGACTGTGTAGTAACAGTGTCTCAAAAAATAGAGTTTTAACTACAAACTTGTGGAGCTTATATGTAAGTCAGCTCTAGGTTGAGAAGGAATATTCTACGGATTGCGACGTCCTCGTCTAGGAAAGCAACTAATCAGCTCATAATGAATAAGTGCGATCCGTCTTGAGTATTCGCGAGACTTGATGTCGCAATCAGCCACTGAATGTCAACCCTTCTAATACTCAAAGCTGGTCATAAAAATACCAGCGATCAGCAGTCACATGTTTTTTGCACACCGCTAACGATATTAATTTTACTTTTTATGAGCGTACACAAGAGTCTTATGCTTTCATCAACAGCCTTGAGTCTCAAGTCATTGTGATATATTTTCCAAAAGCACTCAGATAACCTTCCAATCTGAGCATCTGTTGAAGTAGTAGGGCGTCCTGTCTGCTCAAGATCATGGCCACAGTTTTCGCGGACTTAAATGGAATAATTGTCATCGATTCCCGTGGCTCAGTGATTAGTGCGTTGAAACACTGAGCATGTTCAAGTCCCAGGAACCACCAAAAAGTCTTTTCACGATCCGACCTCTCGTGAATGTCTGACAAACGTCCGAGAGCAATAACTGTCATGAGAGAGCTTCTCAATTTGCCTTTCGGATATCGCTCTAAACTCCAAGTCCCTTCCATTTGTGTTTAAAAATTTAATACACACCACACAAATGGTCGCGAGATGTTAGGTCCTGAACGACATACGGTCTGTTGCGTCACGTATTTCTAATATTCATCGATGATGTGGCCCCCCGTGATAATTTCCTTAAGTGCGATGGAATTTTTGAAACTTAGCCTTGATGTTAGAAAGATCTAGAGGTCGGAATACTATGTGTACAGAGATCACTGAAATATCAAAGAGTCCTCGCACGTGTGAACAGAATTAAACATTTTTCTGTCTCTGTCTTGAACCTTAAGCGAGGAATCATCGAGCAAAATGGCTTGATACCATCCATTTGCTTTTGTTCGGCGAGGTTAGGATCAGGATCATAGGGATCATAACCCTCCCACTTTACTGCATCCCTACAGATCCGCCTGTGCGGTTCGCCCTTATTTCGCAAAAAGGCCTACCTTTCATAAAAAGTCTATGGCACTAGTTATCCCGTACTTTATATGAACCTGTCTCTTAACCGTCGCGCGTTCCCCCTGCCGAAACTATTAAAGGGCAACCACCTAACCTAACCTAGTCTAATAACAGGTTACAGAATCCATTAACCATTTATTTTGATCTTGAGCCGATGCTGTAACTGTGAATAATCTCCATCACTTAACCAATTGCAGACACATGACCCCGTTGTAAGGTTCAATGTGACACACTAATTACTCAAACCTCTTAAATGCCCACTTTGTATAGCTGCATTCCGTAATATATAACCGACGACTAATTATGGTGATTAATTTTCTACTCAAGACGTATCCCAGTAATTTGCATAAAAAAAAAATATTTTCAAAATAAATGACCAATAACCGCAAGAGAAAAAAAAACGTTTCTTTTTTGACCGAAATTACATCAACAACAACAATAACCCACTTTGACCCCCTTTTCCACAACAGCGGTGTATCACTGTCGAATTAATCCCGAACGTGTACAAAAACAGAAAACGCGCGGGATACACTTCTTTTTTGACTCATAATAGAATCGACAAGTGACAATAAAATCATAACGAAAGAGACATAAAGAAAAACTTGCAATCCACATTCACGACAACTTCCACGTACACACCTAAACCCGCGTCGCACTACATTTAAATTTATTAACACACGCAAGTCGCAACTCAGGCAGGCAGGCTGACTCTACACGAAATTTTTGTTATCTTTTTGGAGCACTGAAGCTTTTTTTTGGCACTTTTCCGACGACTTTTTCTTTCTTTTTCTCGGTTGACACTTGTTTTTGGCAAGTTTTTCTTCTTCTTTTTTTTTTTTTCTATTTCTCTTAATTTTTCAATTTTGCTCGATTTTATTTTTACTGTTTTGGTATTCACAGCGCATTTTCTGAGCGGAAAACTCTACAAACCTACGTGTGGAAAATTTTTCATTAGAAAAACTTTTTTTTTGGTTTTAATAAAATTCTTTTACCGGCAACCGACGACGGAGGCAGTGGCACGTAATTTAGGACAAAAAAAAAAAAAAGAAACGTTGACGACAATTTAGGTTTTTTTTTTCGGCGGCGTAGCAACGGAACGAAGGGTTGCAAATTTCGGATGAAATTTATTTTTTCATTGAAAAACTCCGGTCGCGACGGAGACAACCTGCACTGCCGACGTTTTTAATCACTGACGACAGGTGGAAGTGAATTTCCAACCACTAGCACACAAAGAATTTAGGGTGACACATACCTAATACAACAAACTCGTCGTACTACTACTAGAGAAGGCATGAATAAGTAAATCAAACCACCCCCTCAGCCGAAGAGCAACCCTTCAAGTGTATGAGCGAGTAGATAGATGTTCGTTTGAAGTTGTTTTTGGTGCTTTTTTTTTCCATCACAAACTGCGATATGAAACATATTGTGGAACTAGACTGTGGTTGGGATAGGGTATGGGATACCCTATTCGAGGGTCGTTAACTTTGTGCAGCTTTCGACTTAGATGAACACCTTGAGTGGGAAAAATTTCATTCAAATCATTTTAACGATTTTGAAATAAAAAGTTTAGGTGATTTATTGGCTTTCATTGATGTAAATTTATATGACAGACATATTTATATACAGAGTTGCAGCTAACTCTAAAAGTCTCTCTATCCGGGGCTCATTTGACGATCCGATAAGAACTCCTGTCTTACACAATCACTCTCTAAGGAGATCAGTGCAACGAACCACAGTTTGGTTGACAAAGTGCATTTCCAAGGCCTAGCTGCTTAAGGAGAGCACACATGGAGCAGAGATCACATTTTAATGGAATCAATATACATATTTGTATGCAAGGCAAACTAAAATACAAAGAAAAGTAGACCATTTGCTGTTGGATAAGGATGTTTGGGTATACAGCAGAGATTACCTTGGTCATAGCACTTGGTGGTGGACTGAATACCAGAGAATTACATATAATGTCAGGCAACATTGGCGGTCTCCCGTTTTTTCACAAGCCATACTCTATCGGTCACCATACCTCAATGGATAGTTCAATGGACTTCTGACCAGGAGGTTTGACGTTCGAATCACAAGAAACATAGCATGCACAACACGAACGACTGCGAGAAGCTGTGAACTCATTGTGGCAAGCATTTATGTATCTCAAACTCCGGAAGGTGATGATCTTTGTTGAAGACCTTAAATTCTTTAAAGTAAGGCTGACATTGTAAGACTTCTTGTGATGGAAATAAACTCCAAAAAATGACTATATCGCCTAGCAGGACTCAATGGCACTAGGTAATTCTATGCTGCACTACACTACGTAGGTTCATACCAAAGTTTTAAAGATGACAAAGGGTCATAAATACGCTCAAAGATGACTCGATACCCCAGTAAGGGTATCGGTTGTTCTCTAACATCATGCTTTAAACGGCGTAGATCTTTCTGGGACCACGACGGCAGTGACAGGAAGTCCCTTTCATAGGTCGCTCTTGAGTAAAGTACAAATTCTTTGGACCACCGTCCTACAGGGGGCAAGGATGTGTTTCATCGTCAGACAATCTCTTTAATCAATCTTTCCCAAGCACTATTGTCGAGTTAATCTATCAAGAAGGTCGTAGAAAAATCATGGCCCGAAAATGTTCACAAGTTAAATCCTAAAAAAGAAGAATTATTTTGTTGATTCGTCAAAGCTGCTAGAATATGTAGAAGAACCAGAATACAGCAATGGCAAAAGCGACAACTTGTAGGAAATAGTCTAACCGCAAAATTTAAGTAGCAATCAGCAATAGTTTCCCTAACTCCAAGGTCACCTTTTGAGACAATTCTGTCTACAAGAAGACAGAAAACATCGGCAAATTGGACAAAAATTCGTAGTCAACAGCTATAACTTTGATTTGTTAAGGGACTTGGTCTACCTTGGCTCTAAATTCTGACAACAACCCCTCAGCAAAAATAAAACGAAGAATAATTCTGTCCAGTCGCTGTTTCTTTGAGCTAAGAAGGCAACTGAGTAGGAAGGCGCTATCCCCAACAACTAAGACGATTCTATACAAGACCTTGATCATCCACGACCTGCACCCAAGCCTGGAGTCTGTCGAAAGCGGATAAAGGTTTCGAGTCCTTTCGAGGGAAAAATTATTCGTAAGATATTCGGTCCCGTTTGTGTTGACGGGCTTGAGCGACGATTCAACGACGAACTTTACGAATTTTACAGCGACATCGACTCAAAAAACTGGTCATCAGCCGCCTAATTTGGATAGGACATGTACAGAGAAAGGTTAGGAATATAAACCGGAGGAACAAGAGGAAGACCTCGCCTTAGATGACGCGCACAAGTAGAAAAGATCCTCAACGGACTTGGAGTGCGCAACTGGAGGCAGTAAGCTAAGGACCGGGCTAAATGGACAGGCTTATTATTTAAAGCCCAGAACCCAGTAAGAATTCGACTTTTTTCTGAACCCATTTGACATAACAAAATGTATGCCATCCCACTACTCTGCGTTTCAAACCTTCGAGTCACCCCACCACACCCTATGTACCTTAACATGTAAAATATTGATATTAAACGCTGTTAAAGGTGTATGCGATATCATAAACATGTGTTGGCCGAACACACGGCAAGAATAAAACTTACTGTTTGTGAGGGTGAGTTATCGCATTTTTTTTTTTTTTTTTCAACTGAAAAACACTTTCGGGTTCGTTATCAAGCGATACGACAACGACCACTGTATTGTGGCGAAACACGAAACAGAGTATCTCTCCCTCTCTGTAGGTACAACCGTACGAGTATCTATCAACTGATGATACGTAAACAATCCACACATTCAGGGAGGGGAGCAAATTAATCGCCAAGAGGCAGTGTGTTCGTTTCTATTAATTGCGTGTGTGATTGATGGTCGAGATTTGAACGGGAAACAGTGTTCAAAAATTCAAATCGCATGCCGGAAAGTGTCACGGAAATATACTTTAAAAAAAATTTACTAACCACAACTGATGAAAAAAAAAAAAAAAACGAAACAGGAATTTCCCTAGAATCCATTGCTAATTATGTAAAGCGGTTCAGTGAAAAGCGATTTTTTTTATCGCAAACTGATGAAATTAATTTTCACATGAACGACTCCCAGAAGGTGTACTCAGTTGAACGTGTTATCGGTACGTAATTACCTGGCGATCTATCAGGTGGATTTAAAAAAAAAAAAAAATATGTTTTTACGCATTGTTTGGCAAAATGGTAGTCAAGGCGTTTGTTGTGTGATGTAACACGATTTTACACTGAAAATTGCTGTGAGTTTACCAGACAGTTAAACTTTATCAAACGAGTTATCGACGTGTGAACGTTACAAGACTACATTCAGAGAAAAAGTCGAAAAGACTAGAGGTGTGAACACTATTTCGAACGATGGGTAAATTAAGAAAACTGTCAGGATTCTGAAGGACATCAGCGAAACTGAGCTTAAATACAAGGTGCAGGGGCTGTTGGAAGATACGTCTTTGCTCAGACGGCATGTTGATCGCCTTGGTAGCTAACGTTATATGTATTTCTACTCGGGTACTATGTCAGAAAGGAAAATACACTCCGAGATCGTTTTCACATCGGCAGATGGTAGTGATCTGGAAATATCACGTTTTTGAAAGTCGCCCGATCGTTGGTTCACTAATTGTCCGTCGAAATAAAGGCTTTTGGCGCCTGTTTCGAAGCCTAAAATGCATTCAAGACGTTCGGACAGCAAGAAAAGCCCGGATTTTGGGCAACATCGTATTCACCAAGACCCTGGAACATCAATGACGTCCATGAAGTAACATTCAGTAAATGTCTGAACGACTAATTCGGAGTGCGGTTCCATGGGAAGTGGCCAGTTTTGTTGTCGAAAGAAACAAAGAAAGCAGCGTGTCGTTCGAGGAAGGTGGCTCATCAACAAGGTGACCTACTTTAATCTTCTTCCGTTGAAAAATATGTTGATCAGGACCAGAAGTTCAATAAAATAAAAGGCAGATGGCTATGTGAAGAGCATTCAGATATTCCCGCGATGCACACTAATTGTTTTGCCAGTGTAATGATCCTTAGATCCTTAGAGTATGTATGTAGTTAGCAGTGAAGGTGCCTTCCTGCTTTTTTCCACACAAGGTCTTCGAGTGAATGCTATCGAATACATCGAGGTGTTGTCACGCTCTGCATAGATAGAGTAACTGAAGACAATGACCAGTAGTAAGGTAGGAGGAGTTATATTAAAAGACAACCCAATCAGCATTCACGTAACCTGATTGATGGGGTAGACATGTTGATGAAAAGTCTTCAACATGTGGAATGTAAGAAAATTGTTAAAAAGAGTAAAACAGTTAACACAACAGTTAAAGTAAAGCTCATTGCCTGGCCCTACGCAGTGCCGGACAGGCGCACATTTAGTGTATAAGAGCCCCTTTTTCGATTGTGAAATTGCACTTTCTAGTCTCACTGCATGGTTGAGGAGGAGATGTTTTCCTTGACCGCTCCCAGAGGAATGTGGATTTAATCTACAAGTCCTGGTCCAGTTGTACAGTGTGTTCGTTTGCATAAACGTTACTGTGTCCTAGAACCCATAACAGGGTTACCTTGAATTGTCCCTCTTATGAGACAGCTTATTTCAGCATTCTTGAACTAGTTTGGAGAATATGGTAACTGAGACAACCTGTGTTAGCACCTTGGCTTCAATGAATATGGGCTTATATTTGTGCATAATTTCATCTGCCGACGGCTTTGCGGTTAGCGAGGCATTCCGCTTGGAAGACAGTCTCAGTACAAGACCATACGTCTGGCGTAGTTGAACATAAAACTAAAAAACATTAACGCAATACTATTCATGCTCTAAAGGATACAATTGTCAAAGTGATGGACAACATCAACAAGGACCTGTATGGTCATGCATGCACTATATGTAACGTTGCTCAGCACTGGCGACCAAGATTTATTGATCCATATTTAAGTATCAGTCAGTTGAAGTTGTTTTTTTTTTTTTTAGGTTGGCAGCCCATTCATCTTAAAAAAAGTTACACTATAGCCTTAAAAGGTTATGTATTCTTTACACGCTGCTCCATGCATTTTTTTTAAGAATAATGTCTATAGACATGGAATTGGAGTTAAAGGGCGGAGTTATCCATTCAAAACCCGGTACCTGCGTCGTGAAGAGCATCTTTTCCGTTTTGCCACCACTTATAGAGCATGTACGCACCTTCTCAAAGGACTCCTCCTCTTACTTATCATGGAGAGAAAACCATTGACGCTGGAATCACCATATTATTCGTACATGCCACCACGTTAGCCTATCTGTAGATAGCCTCCCGTTTATTTTGTTCATCATCATCAACTATAGTAAGGGAGAGAACACGCCACCCTGAGGCATTTCTTTATTATCGAACTTGGTCCGATGGTTGTTTCTCAGGATTACCTGAGTAATGCTAGACCTATGTTAGCATAGATAGTTTTAATAGAAGTTTCAAATTTTATTTGAAGAACACTTATCACTTGAACTTATCAAAACTAAATTTAAATGATAAGTTGATACGTAAACGCTGAGTAATGGATAGTTAAAGAAGCAGGGGCTAGATAATATCAAAACCAATCGAGTTATTGTTTCTCTTGGGCCATAGATTGATCCTTCACAAAAATACTAATTCATCGGGAGTCCTCGCTGATATACTCAAATGGATGCAAAGACTTATTCATAGTTCATATGGTGTCATTCCCTCGTTAAACCTAATGAAAACATCATCTATTCCACTGACAGTTGGACAATATAATTGAAATTGCATCATAACACGAAACACTACATAATAAAGAGCGCATAGTGAGGGACGACGAAAAAAAAAAAATACTTAATCACACAACAATTAATCACGACACCATTTAGACAGATTACTATCACGCATCTGTAGCGCTATACTACACGATGAACACACCGAAAAGTTCACATTAAAACAAAACGCAAAACGTTTATAATTCCACCTTAAATGCGTGCTCACACAGATAGATTTTGGTGCGCGAAAAATTAAAAAAAAAGAAATAAAAATGATTTACTATCAATAGCGACGAGATGGCGAGTAAACTAGCCGCTGGCATTACGCCGAAGCTTATATATTTAAACGGAAAGGTGATTGGACTTGCGATGAACTTGAACAAACATCTAGATACTCGTATGCATATTTATAAGATCCCCGACGAATTTGTAAATATTTAACTTTTGTTTTACCGATAATTAAACCGAATGGTGTGTGAAATTCAACATGCCGCAGTCATTCGGTTGAAAATGAGTTGAAAGAGCTTCCCAAACGGTCGGATGGTCAAATAAATTGAGGAGTTGAAGACTCAAAACAAGTCAAATGAGAGGTTTGAGAAAACGCATCAAGAAAACTGTTGAATCCGGTCGTGAAAATTGGTCCAAGTCGGCAATTGAGCTCTCAGTATGACGGTCATAAATTCCACGAATCTAACGCATAGTTTGGCGAATAGAGCACGAATATTCATAAAAAAAAAATTTGAACTTAAAAATTTTGACGCGTTGTTGAGGAGTGCAGTTCTCTATGATCAAGTGACAACTATGACAGAAGACAATCATCACAGAATGACAGCGCTGTCATTTGAAATATAACCAAAATCAGCTGTGAAAGCTTAAGGGTGACTATTGAAAGACGCTGAAGATCGTAGCGAAGTCCATAAGAGAGAAGAGAAAATTCGTTTGCATATTCTATAAAATCCTGATTTGATTCCAGCAGCGAAGACCACCCAACAACGATAGGCCAATAGATTCCTCAACTTCAACTTCATTAATTTTTAAGATTTCTACGTAACGCTAGAACCCCGCTTTAGGAGACAGGCTTTTTGAGTTCAAATCGATTTTTTGCACCCACTGAGAGCTTTTTGACGCCCTGAGCTCGGTGTTTTGACCTTCAGTTGACAATTAGACATTCGCTACCTCTGCGATTGACGCCATTGCTGTGGGGAGTAGGCATAGGCAAGAGTACTCCTGTCCCCGAAGGAATTTAGCCACTACGTCTGAGGCTGAAAAGATTGACGTTATTGCTGTGAGGAGTAAGCACAGTCAAGAGTACTCTCGCCCGCGAAGGAATTCATCAGATTACAAGTGAGATAGGGAGCATTTCATTGACGAACTTGATTCTTATAAGAAACAGAGAAGGTCAGACGACTGAGCCCTGCGGTACACCAGTATTTGTTGAGTAAGGGGTAGAAGTACATCCATCGAATAAAACTTGTAGTGATCACCAAATTAATGTTAGCTACATAATGAGCTTCAAGTATGCTTAGGAGTGCACTATGTAACACCCTGTCAAAAGGTTTGGAGCACATAGAAAAAAGGCGCTAGGTGTCGCCTCTTGTTAGGTTTCTGGAGACCACCTTTTTCCTTCCAGCTTGCAGTCCAGCGTACAACGTACAGCTTTGCTTTCTCTTTTCACAACGCTAGCCCGGCATTTACAATTGACTACTTATTAGCACACACTTAACGAGATGATAAAGCGTAATCCTAATCTCAGGTCGATGAGAAGCCATCCAGCACTAAGACATCATTTCGCTTGAACCATACTCTGTGTGTACGATGAAATTTTACAGAGGATTACCCAATCAAGCGTGAATGGCTCACATACAGTATCTCTGACAAGCTAACAGCATGAGATATCCGCGCAGCCATGTTATCCATCTTAATTAGAAGAACTGTTACAAAAGACGTGTTTTTCGTGTGTGAGTGTGTGGCTGGTCTTACAAAATCTCTGAAACTCAATTAAAAACTTCCGGAGATTTGAGGTTTGTTTATTTTTGATTTCCCCCCGACGCGACGTCTTCCGCAGAGGTGGAGACTAAAGCTTGTAAGTTTGTAATGAATATCTTGGTAATCTGGAGAAGATACAAAGTACAACTCTTTTCATAAATTGTGGTCTGTCATTTGTTATTCTTTTTCATTATTCTTCGTTGGAATTATTTTTCTAGTGCATGGGGGGAGGGTGGACTGCAGTAGTGCAGTGTACGGATACGTGTATTGCGGTTCATCATTTGTAAGCGCCTTCGTATGGTTTAGTTGATTAATGTTTACATTAGGTAAGCCGATGGGCGAATGTAATTAAGGCTGAGGTGAGCCCCTAATCTAATTTGGCTAGCAGGGCACATAAACACACGGATCGCTGGAGAATGTACATTTCTTTTGGTTTTTTTGTTCCAAGGAGATGATGGCGTGTCAGATTTCTTTGTAAGATTCGCATAATGACCACGGGAAGTGCTAACTTTCACTTGAAAAATGTGGATAGCAATCAATCAAATGATAGATGAGGAGGTTGCTAAACAACCTTGCACAAGTGGGACAAGTTTTGGAAACAACATGACTGCCTTTGCCAATGACTGCAGTCCGACCCTGCATATGCCGTATTGGACAGGATGTTTAGGGTTACATTCCTTTTCTTTCCGCACGCCATTCATACATGAAACCACGCGCAGCTTAACTCACATAAAAAAAATGTGTGAATTCAGCAACGATAGACGACTTGGATTGGACAACGCATGGATTGGAGCTCACAATCAGAGGTCCCAACCAACTTGGTGAGCGAAACTGAAGAGCGAGCAGGCTGGAGGGGTTTTTTGGTTAAGACCATGGTTCACAATGGACTGTAGTGCCATCTAAAGTAAATTCAGCCTGAAAGCACTTAAAGCAGATGATCTAGTGTAGTAAGGAGCTTGATGAAAACGCATGTGTGCTCATTCTGACTGGTCGTTCAGGGAAGATCTGTCGATCCCTTAGACGACTATCGTTCACAATAAAGACGCCATTGAACTTGAATTCACTCTCTGCGGTACAGGATGTCGGTTTCTCCGACGTGATTAATTATCTGGAATTTGTCCTTGACAAAAGATGGAACTGAAGCTTGAGCACCCAGAACAAAATTGCCAAGGGGACTTCCTAGACTGAACGAATTTTTGGGCCGATGGGTGCTTTCTATCGAAGAAATAAGTCTGGAAGCCTTGGTAAATGCGTAAGACTACTGAGGGAAAGGTTCGACGTTCGAAGACAACACCAACAAGTTTTTTCACGGTCACACCTCTCGCGAATGTCTAGAAAAAAACATCAGGGAGTAATGACTGTCGTGAGAGGTTTCAAAGCTCTGTTTTGGCAAAAGGTTGGAGATTGAGATTCTCTTATCCATCCATCCATCATCTATCTGGACAATATTTTCCTCAATATCGGAAGCTAAAGACTCTGAGGACCGGATAACGCACGGACAAGCAACACTGAAAGCACTTCTCACTTGGTAAACTCATAATACGCTACGTGCTGCTCCCAAACTACACCTTAACAGGCGAAAGAAGTGTATTTTTGGACAGCTTTCACTAGAGAGTTTTGTGTGTCCCAAAGCAGTTCTGGCGGACGAGACTAAATAGCTTTGACATGCCAATTAATTACGGCGAGTTTCATGTTTTCCGTGACAGCCTTAAACTGCAAGATTAGTATGTATTTTCCTCGACAGATTTCACAAACAGGTTCCATGTTTTTCGGCACAGCATCAGCCGGCAAATTTCCTGATTTCCCAAACAGCTTTAGCCGAGACACACCTTTCTTGATTTCTGGTTAATGACCAGCAGGTTTCGTATTCCCAGAGGCAGTCCGGCAGGAATTCACGTAATTGAGTTCTTTAAACACGTTTCAATCCTTAAATGTGACTCTAGGACATTAAAAAAAAGCTTAAACTCATGTGGAGTCCTAGAGGATGATAAATTTTATTTCATGGCTCGTTAACCCTTAAAACACAAATTTCGTTGGTATGTAAGACTCCTTTTCGCAGTCGAAACTCCTCGTTTTCAAAAGCAGATTAATGTTTCCGCTCCCAAGCACACAGCACATAATTTTTGACCCAGTTTTTCATACTCAAAGATACCAAAATCTTGACAAGCTAAGAACTTTTAAAAATACAATTCCCACCATTAACTCTATTCACATTCACCGCTTCCCACCTTGAGCGCTCCCCAAATATCCCACCGCAAGCCATCACGAGTTCCCATTCCTTCAAAAAGAGGGCAATAAAAACCAAAGTTTGTCAGACTTTTATTGCCCCCATCAAGAATCCAAATGAATGCGCGCCAGTTCACTTCAAATAAATAAAAACTAGATATCCCACCAGCAGACAAAAACCAGACCACTTCCCTCTTCGACTGGAGAACACTTTTAGCCAAATAACTGGAAGTTCACCCCTTCTCCAAAGCAAACACCACCAACTAGAGCTCACTCAATTCACTTTACGATCTAAACACAAAATTCCAAAAAGGATTCGAATTTATGCATATGTCCGCCGACACCACCACCACCACCTCCTGCACCACCACCACCACCAGTGATTGACGTCTTCATTGTGCATTAGATGTGGAGTACTTAACGAGCCGGATGAATGACCGAGCACGCTCCATAATCTGCCCAGCATGGTGCCGCAGCATCTACCATCGAACCCATCCAACTGCCAGAGCGTAAAACGATATGCACAAAACTTTTCTGTGTGAAGTGCATGTCATGGAGGTATTTTGGTAGCCACCATCGCCAAACGGGAAGACAGTGTTTTGGTTTGTTTAGGCAAAAGCCCAAGCCTACCCTCTTCGGACATGCAATAAACATTCCGGCAGACAGACATACAGACATCGCCTTATGAGGCATGAAATGGAGAAAAAGCAAATGGCCATCTGTCCACGGTTATTACGCAAATACATTCCGCCGGGAGAGTCTCGAGCAAGCTAATTAATTCCACAAAACGAAGAGCTATGGTTCTGGGGAAATCCCTGCGGTTTAACCCAACAGATCGCACACGACTTTACGCGAGCGCGAGCGCTCTCTCTCACTCAAGCCCATTGACAAATTTGTAACAAGTCGTGTAGACAGATGACACATGGGTAATGGTTTGTCAGTGTCGGGAATTATTAGAATTACTTGCCCAATGGGCGGTACACGCACCTTGGAAAACATATTAACGCCTCCAGAGAGATAGACAGAGGCGGTACAAGGAAAAATGACCATAATAAGTTGGAAATATTTGTCCTCGTTGTGGCTGTTCAAAGGACGCGTTGCGAAAAAGGAAAAACACGAAACGTGTTCAGATGGGATACACGGAAAGAATTTCAGCATTAGACGGTGAACAGGGTCAGTTCTTCGAATGCAACCTTAAAGCTGTAAACACATTCAAACAATGAACCCTGTTCTTGGAGCTCAAAAAACGCTCTTACCGTCTACTTTATTTTGAAGTTTATTGCGTTGAGGAATAAATTTTGAAAGAAAATGAGAACTTTTGAAAAATTGAGTTTTCGCTGGGAAATAAACTTCTTAAAATAACTTAAAGAGCGATCAAAAAGAGCAGAAGTTCTTCAAAGTAGCGGGGACACCTGACAAACTAAAACAAGACTTCATACTTTGACAAGTTCTGTCATACAAATGAGAAGTTAGCAAAAATTTCTGAATGGCCAGGAGTTTTCGAAACGTCAACGTCAACAACTCTTATGAACCTTACATTACAATGCCCGAGTCGCATCTGCAGATCTGCGAGGTTACAAATTTAAAGAAATAAAGACACTGTTGTCGAATACTAGAAGCTCTCGAGAACACAAAAAAAAGTCAGATGGAGTTCAAAGTTCTTTATGATTATTTGCATGTAAAAAAGACTTTAAAAAATAGCAGGGTGATATTAAAAAGAGCTGACATTTTTTACAGTAACAGAAGTTCTTAACAAACCTCAAGAGAAAGGTCTGACATTATTTGGGGTCTTAGGCATAGAACGAGTTCCTTCAACAAAAAATAAACTTAAATAACAGGAACCGGTTCATAGTTCTTGGAAAAACTGAACACATACCAACTCAAGTAATGATTCAACTGATGAGTGTACAAAGTATGAATAAACGACATTGATAGGTCTAAGGGACAAGTAGATTATAAAAGAAATTCGCCAAAGCAACAACGAGGTGTTAAAAGGAAAAACTCAGGCGTCCAACTATATTTATAAGTATCCTTCATGACTTACTTTTCTTAAAAATTTGACTAATTTATCTAACTCATGAACAAAAGCTGTTAAAAGCAGCAAAAGTCAGTACTAAGTCAATGTGTTGGTCCTGAACAACAACCTTAGTCAAACAACTTTAGCCAAATGCCCAGGGAACTGATGACTAATGGATGACTTTTAAGAGCTCATTACAAGACTTGCAAATAACAGGCATCTTGCATAAATAAGAGCTGTTGAATATACAAGGTTGATTGAGGCCCAGGTTGACCTCGAACTGTAGTGCCACCTACATAAGTACTCTACAGCATAAAAGAGTCCGCAGACTGAGTCGACATGGTTGAACATCATTTGCTGCTCTCATGTCGGTTCAAATTTCCTGAGAATTCTGCGAATTTTTTTATAACGGAGCCTACAGGGAATCTCTTATTAAGCAGTACCCTGCACAGAAATGTAATGTGAGTTTGACAACAGATGGATACTGGAGGGATGCGAAAGGACATCGGCATTCCATTGCTGTATAAATTCGCTGTCGCTGCATTACTATTTAAAGGTTCTTCGATCTCACCCAGGGTATATTGAATTAGTCGACGGTTTGAAACAATTTTTAAAGGCTAACATAAGCACACACGGTTGCTGTATCTACTATAATCCTTCCGTACGTGAAGATGTACAATCCCGAGAGTGTTGTGTTGTGAATCTGATATATTCATGCCGAAAAACGGTTGAGAGTCGTGCGAAATTTCTCAAAATTCTCCATATTCTCATTCTCAAATCACAGGTTCATTCACAAATCACCGGTTCTTTTCACTGTGAAAAATGTCTCATTTTGTGGGACATGGCAAATGATAAGTACACGATATTCGGGTTTAAGGGGCAAAAAGTCTTAAAACAGATTCTAAAGTTAACAAGAACCCAACAGTTAGCTGTTGTATGTGACAGGATGTCCTCGATGTAATGGGAAGGTAAAGAGCAGAACCCCCTAAGATTCTTTCCTAGGAATATGTCAAAGGTTTCCGTATTCTACGCAACGGGACATTGCACAACTTGAACGCAAACACAATTTTAGCGGGGATAAGCTTATTCATGAGGTCCTTGCTCTGAAAGTCCGATCAATACTGTTCCTTCGGTTTTCATTCATTCTTTCCTCTGACGGCTACCGTAATGGCAGGGACTTCATTCAGCCTTCTTTTCATTCCCAGCGCCATAGAAGTGTGAATCCGCACATGATATACCTCGTTAAACACAAACTCTTTACAACCCCGAGGACTCTGCCAGGATTCAAGTACCTCCAATCAATTCCCTTCCCATTTCTCTCAGTGCAAAATTCCCTTGAAACATAATCCCAAGCCTACTGCCAGCAGTCAAGTATATTTAAAGCCAAAAAAACACCTATCCACAGGTAAGACTACCATTTACAATGTACACAATGCCAACTTTGGACGCCAATGGACAGAGCACAAGAAATCAGCCAAACAACAACCAGTAACCGCATAAGCAGCTTGTTCCCAATGTATCACCCAATGTGACCGATGTCTACGACTCTTTGGAGTCCGGAAACTGCCGCTAAACAAGGTTTCCACAATGTTGTAGCCGTCGTTGTCGTCGTCATAGTCATATAGTCTGACGCGACGTTCGTTTGGCTTCTTTCTGTGTAAATATGCTTCACTTGTATCTTATTTTTTTTTCCATGTTTTATGGGATAGGTTCGTTCGGTTCGGGTGTTTATATCCGATCATATACGCCCAACCTGGTAATGGGTATAATCGTCTCGTTTAGCGGCCGATTAAGCCGTCTGTAATAGGGGCACATACGACCGGCCGCAATCCTTTTGTTGTGCGCAAATTGAAAGTGCACCGGAACATTCCAGAGTGTTCCACCTTTAATTGGTGTTGTGCGCGACTTTCTCTCGAGCGCTTACAGTAGTAGAAGGCTTTGATGGATTTAGAAGGAAATTGATGATAAATCGCTTTCTGAAATGAAAACACCAACGTGGTCGTTGTGGGCCTAACGAGGTGACCACCACATGCCGCGATTGTTGTTGATGATAGCTTTCGCTTGTGAGATATGAATGACATTTTTGGAATTAATAAATATTTTGTTTGGATTACCTAGAATGAGGATACATACGAGTAGATACGGGCGGTGTAGTGCGTTCTAGATAAATGCGAGATTTGTTACCGGACGGCTGGGGAATGGGATTACATTTGTTTTTTATAAGCTGTTGATGGAGTGTGGAGAGTTAGGAGTTGAAAGGACGGCCTAATGATGCGAGAGATGTTTTCTGTAATAGCGGTCAATTCGTTAGAGAAATAATTTCCAAATGAACTGTAGTGCATGAGTTGTTCTACAAACTAAAGTTGGTGACAGACACTTTTGGACTCAGTGACAGTGTGCATGGTTGGGGTTTAAGTGCTTATTTGACTCTATTCACATGCAAATGCAGCATCTAAGCCTAGTTTATGCTTGAAACTATAAAGGCTGTACGTGATAGTACTGCCTGAGGAGTTTCTGCAAAATAAACTTGGTGCAGAATAATTTTAGGTACTCGATAACCAAGCAAATCGTTCTTCTAGTACTCGTTACCAGAATGCTCTCAGACAGTCCACTGATCCTTCGATAGGAGAGACCATGGCCCTTTGCAGAATCTCTTGACTATTTCATGGGAAGTCTCCTCCCTGAAAACCAACCACACTATCGTCAGACAGTCTTGACTACCTTACAAAAAAGCTTAATATTCTCTGGATAATACGGATAAGCGTTGTACCATTCAACCCATCAGAACCGGATGGCATAATACCATCTGAAAAGCAACAGACGGATGCAACACTCTCCTGGATAGATGCTCTTATCATCGTCAGAGGTTGTCAGATGCCTGGAATATGGACGAAGATTAAGGTATTTTTTATACAAAACAAAAGCTCCCATGACAGTCCTTAAAATCTCAGATCAATAAACTTATCATCGTTTCACCCGAAAGCCTTGAAGAGACTAATAGACATTGCTATTCGCTGTAGCAAGAACCCTAACGCACACTCTGCACCCGACATATGTACGGCAAGGGGAAGGCCTATAGAAACACATCTTTATTCATTGAAATTGAAATACATCATGAACCGTAAAACCGGAGGCGATCGCACGTACATTGTCGTAGCTTGTTGTAAAAGTGATCATAAATGCAAAGCTAGGTGGCGTCTCTGCCCGAATGTTCAACAGTAGAGGCACACCGTGATGAGGTGTCTTACTTGTCTTCTTTGGAACCTGGTGGTAGACGACCTACAACAAACTCTGAAATTACAAAGTTGCAGAATGGCTGCCTACAGTCCAGGGCGGACCGTGTCGAAAACCAACAAAACTCTCCAGCCAGATCGATCTTTAGCGAGCTGCCTCCCGTTTCAATTGTTGAGGTCCCTTTACAACTGTGCGCTCCACATAAGAGGAGCCTTTTCTGTAACTATGTCCCACCAGGGTGAACTAAAAGATTCTTCACAACTTAATTTACTGAATTACAAGTGTCTGGCTATGACAAAACGCATCCTGTCAGTCCAATCTTGGTTCATTTGTTCCTGCAATTTCATCAATGACTCGAGTTATTTCAATATCAGCACAATCCCCTGTGACACTTAGCGCCATTTTGTTGGATTCATAAGCCCCCTTAAGGTTTGTTTCATGAAAATTTTAAAACAAAGTCAATGATCATCGTTCTGTGAACCATTGAAGACATTCCTGCAATTGTCGCCTTATGTCATCAGTTTTGGCTTCCATATCAGTATAAACTTATGTCACAATGTCGCACGTAGCGCCATCTTGTTAGAATTTACATGTCTTTGAGGTTAATTTCATTCATTTAAAGCAACGCGTTGTCCGGCTTCATTTCCAAAAAAAATAAGTCCACCGATATTCCAGCGTGCAATGCGTTCATACTGTCACTTTTCCTGGACGTAATGAACTCTACTGATGGCTCAGGAATAATCTCACTTCAAAAGCTACAATTTTGCTTATTAACGTACCCATTAGGGCAAAAATTAACAAAAATGTTCGCTAAAACAGAAGCTTATTCAACAATTGGCCAATATTTGGACCAGTTAGACAGCGTGCAAATATGTTTGCAGAATTTTTCATGTCTAGACCTTGCTGCCGACGACGTGGAATAAACACATTTGGATCTCCAACCACACTTTCACTGACAGCAGCAATATTCTCTTCGGTACTTAAAATTTTACGCCTCCAACAACCGACTACAAATTCGGCGAAAGAAACGCTGATTTCTAATAAAGATTTCCACAGTTTTTAGGCTTTGCGTGAGCGCCAAACGTTCAATGACAATTTGCCAAGGTATACAAATGTCAAAGCCCCCAAATTGACAGGTGACTCGATATCAATCGCTAATTGTGACACTCTCAACAACGAACGAAATGTCTGCAAATCGAAAAATTTCCCCTTTTTGGACAGTCAAAAAAATAATAATGTAAACAACAATTCTGACATCCCCCTCGGCTAAATTTAGAAAACTACTACCTCAGCCATAAATTATGACAATTATTCAAATTCTCTCCATCGAGCGATCACCTAGAATATTAATTTTAAAACAACTTGTCATACAAATGTCAATTACACAAATTAACATGTCTCTGCCAACAACACTGTAATGTCTGTTTACCAAAAACAATCAAATGGCCGACGTGTAAAACGATCATCAAATATTTTTCGTTCAATAAAAAAAAAAAATGAAAACATTTGTGTTTCAGAAAATAGCGCTAAAAAAAAAAGATAAAAATTTAACGCCAACACCTCATGTCATATTGACACTAAAATTGGTTCCACTCAGGGTTGCCATATCGGGCCCGTCTCTCCACTCAACTATGGACAAAGATATTCGTCTCATTAAATTCCAAGCATAACCGAATGGATACAAGCAACAACAACAACAAAAAACGAACAAAAAAGATATTCAAAGTAAATTCATTCCAAATTCGAAAAGTATCCCCAAATTTGGATTTGCGCCACTCGTGTTGCCGAGTAGTGTGTGTGTGTGGATGGATTTTGAAAACAGCGGCGGCAGTCTGTTAAGATTCTATTGTTGCTGCCCCATGTGGGAAGTAGTTTTTAAATTTTTTTTTTTTTATAAAAGTTACTAAATTAAAAATAAATAACTTTTTTCTGCAGTGACAAGTTGAACATGTCTTTCATGTTTTCTTGTCGTTCGTTAAGTTTTCCGATAAGATACGAACAAAAAAAAAAGTTTCAAGTTTCAAGAATCTCTTTCCGATATGAACTTCCAAGGGCAGTCAGTCGTTGGTACTCTTGGTCATTGTGGAGGAAGCAAGTTGTTTTTTATTTTTACTATTTTTTTTTGGAGGGAGAAGACCAGTGCTGCCTGTGGGTCGATAAAAACGCGAAAAAAAAGAAGAGAAAAAATGTGGAAGTGCTGCAATAACATTTCATATTATTACAGCATTTTAATGATAAGGAATTCGAGTTGTTTCCGACTAAAGACGACGACAACGACGACGACAACGGGCTTCTAGCTATAAATAGTTTGTTCTTATGTAAGGAGAGGTGGAAATCAAAGTGATAGTTTATTGCTTTTGACGGCTGGTATGGCAGGAATAAAAGTGAAAATGGAGCTAATTTTTATGGCACACTTTTACTTTTACAAACACGCTGTGGGCATTTTGTAGCAATTAAAGCCGAGGGTTTTGATAGGTTTTTTTTTGTTTTTCATTCCTTCTTAGCTCTGATATAATAAGCTTTAGTTTATTGAGCTATTTTTGCAATGTGACTTCCATGAAGTTTAATGTTTATGTGTTAAAGACTTTTTATAGCTGAATTCAAAGATTATTTGTTCTTCTGAGTTTTGTACCAAATTTGATTGAAACACTTCAACGGGGAAGTTATGAGTTAATTATGACAAAAATAGGACCATATGTAGACCAGACAACACATGTCATGCCCACACAATTTTGATCAAAACAACCCGAAAGATTTATTTAATTTTCTGTAATAAGCTTCCATTAGCGGTGAGATATGAGCGAAGTTAGAACAAGTTGTTTACGATAGCAAACGTTGAGTTGCCTGTCCGCCAAGTTCATCTGCCCAGCGTACCCTCACTATATTTGACTTACTCCCTGCACAATGAACAATTTAAGATGAGAAAGGGATTATTCTACTGCTGAACTTATTTTCAGGATACCAACAGAATAATTCTAGTGAGGTAGTACTTAATGACTTTTCTGCTTTCTTTTTTGTCCGAGTAGAAAAAACTCCACCAAAGCATTCAGACGCAACTGGTCCATTGTAGATGCTACCAGGAAGCAAACCCTGTTTTCCCATTTTGCAGAAATTTCCTAGTCGGAACGAACGATACCATAACTCATCACGTGAGCAACAAAGACCTGCCACCTGATAAGAAGGCCAATCACAGAAAGTTTTCTGTAGAATCGTCACCCACTCCACAAGCGTCGCGCTTTGTGGTAGGTAGCATAAGATATAGTCCCCTGCTACAGTATAAGTTATCCACTTCTTTTTACTGAGAGATAGCAAGAATGCCGAGGATTTCATTTGAAACATTTGGCAGCATTCGTCTGCCTGGGTCCTTGTGAGTCATGCCATACGTGATTCTGTTCGTGAAAAACCCAATCGTCGATGAAAGCCACAGAAAAAGCTTGTTCGGATCCAGAAAAATTCTTCTCTGAACCGTACCAAGCAAACTCATCGGATATTTCCATTGCAATGTGTACTGGCAAAGAGTTCGGCTTTACAGACAAATTCCCAAGAGTCTTGCATTCTCTACCTATTTTGGAAGTGATTAAACCATCGAGCAAGGCCTTAAATGCAGCATGACTCTCACCACAAATACTCCAAGACCCTGTACCTATTCCTTACAATACAGTTCATTGCCATTAGAATTGTGTCTGCACTTGAAAGACAGACGAACGAAAGTGCGGTCTCATATTGTTAGCCTCCACGAAGATACAAGCACCAGGCCCTCCTTTCACTGGTATAGGAGCAATCCGTGAAAACTCGATTACAATCCGTTTCTTGCATAAATTTTGTCCGAAACAGGGCCAGAAGACGAGAAAAGCCTGCCTTAAATTTGTACAATACCCTAAGTTCTGTGTTATTGCACATCCATGATATCGTGTCGTAGGAGAAGTGACACACAAGGTCATTAAAACTCCCGTGCTTGGTTAAACCAAAGTCCACCTAGAGGATAGTGCTCTTTATGATATGTATAAGGATCGAGAGCATCCAGAACAGAGCCAGCGCAATCATAAAGCTGCTGTTCAGCCGAGACAGTACTTAGCTTGAAGTTCAATGCAAAGGGCACGAAAGCCCCTCCCACCACACCGCCAACACATAGGCTAAATCCCCCTTAAAGCCAAAGGACATTTTTTTTTCCCCAAAAAATGAGTCGTTTAACGTCAACACGGACAGGAGCATTTTCCACAAGTCTATTAAGCTGCTACGTTCCTCAGACGAAATCGACTGAATCTTTGCCAGTTTGGAACGAGTTCTTACAGACACTTTTACGATCAAAAAATTTATATTGAAGTATCTTTCTAGATAAATGATCAGCTTCAGGTTAAGCATGAGCCCTACTGTCACCCTTAGAGAGGTTACTGGCCAAAATATACGGAACAAAGATTGTGCTGAATACTGAGGGGTTAGGTGCGGTATCGAACGAGATGAAAAAGGGATACAGAAGTAAGGTTGCGAGTGTTAGTGTTCAAGTAGATCTTTTGCAAAAGAGCTGGGGAACCAAGTTCATACTAGATAAGGCAGATTCCTTTAAGATTAGACCAACATCGTTTATGATTAAGACAAAGATCGGAGGTCCTTCATGACTACCTTGAGGAACCTTGGAGCCACCTGTAGTTGGACTCTAAATAAAAGATGGTGACAAGCGGAGCTTTTAGTTTTAGATCAATAATTCGGCGAGGAATTCTGTCGAACTGTAATCTGTGGTAACAACAAAATTTGGTCAGTGCTCAAGAAGGTCTTCAAATTACAGAGAGATTCGGAGAAATATCCTACGTAGAATAGTCGAAAATAAAACAGACAATTTCTCGTAAATGACAGAAACCTTGGTTTTGTAAACTGACGTGAAACATTCTCACTATTGTCGACAATGTGTATAGCGGGTGTCAGATCACATCATGACATCAGAACTTAACCTGTAGCAATAGTCTTAACTTGACACTCTCTTCGAGCTACATATCTACTTTCGTAAAAGCAGCAGATTGCTGCTATATGGCTTTCATCACTTCTCCTAATCCGTATCCAAAGAGGAAGAGTACACAAAGCGTGTCTCCTGCTATTTTCTGAGTAAGTGGGGCCATCAGATGTGTCACAGCTTTCTAAGATAAAATTTTAAAAATGCACATTTCGTTCTACAGATACAAGACATTAAAGACTCGTCAAACTCATGAGTATCTCTGACTTTTGACTTCGCCTCATAAACAGTTAATCCAAATCAAATTCTTAATAGACCGAAAAAACCGAAAGAAAATATCCTGCGCTGGTTGAACCTGTCAAGCGGCATAAATTATTATTTGCATTAAAAATGATTGCTTGCGACTTGGCTGCTAGCCAATATCTTTTACTTCAAAATTTTTATTTACCATTTTAATATAAAAAGAAATAGTCAAGTCCTTCGTGTCACTGACGTTTTGAAAAATACAATAATTCACCTCAAGGCTACATCACAAATGTTCAAAAATAAAATAAAAAAAAAAAAAAGTTAACATACATGGATATATCCTTTGATTTTCGATCGTAAGTCCTTCAAGAAAACCATATTCATTGTCATGGACGTCATTTGGTGATGGTAATCCTATATCCGTTTATGGTTGTTTTAATTAAACAAAAAACTTGTTTATTTACATGCGTAGATCTGTACATATCCACTGTTTTCATCACACCAACTTTCCGACGTCAATTGTTTACACAAAAAAAAAACGGTTTCTCTTTAACTTTGCTTTGTATACTTCTTTCTTTTTCAACAACAAAACATTTCACTGATATTTTATATTTGATTTATATTTTTAAAAGTTATTTTCAGTCGTTTATTTAACTATAAATAAATTAATAGATATTTCTTTTAACAGGTAGATGCAGCAAAATAAACTATTTTTCACAGAAACGACGACGGCGACTTTTCTTCTACGTTTTTTTTTTTTTCTCGTGTTGATAGCCGGTCTTAGCCAAATTGGGAACTGAACCACCTCGACGGAGTGGGTGTCCCCACAGTCTAGTATCTTAGAGAATATTTTCCAAAAGCAAAGCAGATTGCTGCTGTGTCAATGTGGTGGCAGTTTTTCTGGTTCTCTTTTGGGGGGGCTGCTGCCGCTACTGCTAGCTGGTCTTTAAGAAAAACGTCAAAATTTTGTTGATAAATTTTTTTTGAAATTTCAATTCCAACGAGGCGGACCGAAAATGTGACGTATACGCCACCGCATTTGAAAGCGGGGGAAATTGAAAAAAAAAATTATTTTCCAAAAACCTAATTAGAAAATAAATAAATGAATGTGCGGCTAGCTGCAGACGCAATAGATACAAATGTCACCAAGAGTGAGTGTACAGAAATTATATATATTTTGAATTCAAGCAGATAATCCCATGAGTGGTGACAGATGCAATTTTATTTTGAAAATTGATTTTATTTTTGGATTTGCGTGCTTTCCAATACCCTGCTTGTGCGCACTTAAAATAGACATTTTTGTGTTAAAAATAAGGAAATTCTTTAAAATTTCAAATAAATTTTAAAATGCGGAATATTATTTAATTTTTTCTTCAGTTAATAATGTGTTTACAGTTTTGAAAGGTAATATAAATTTGTTTTGATTTTTTTTTTAAATAGATTTTCTAATAGAGTTAACACAATTACGCAGCTATGTATAATAAATGCTAACACACGTGTCAACAAATGAGAAATATTTCTTTTAAAATGAAATTTGCTTTATCTAAATGCTGAAGTATTTAGGAAAACGTGCTGCTGATTAGAAACGTGGAATGTGGTGTATCACAACGAACCTGGAAAGAGAAAAAAGAGAAAAATTGTTATTTACGGAGTAGAAAAGGGGATGTGGTTTGGTAATAATAATAAAATTGAAATATGTATGTGCATTCATGGTTGATTTATATTTTTGTTTATCTTGGGTGTAATAATACTTTTTTTACAATAAGCGCGGAATAATTTCAGAAGCTTTGCGATATCAAGTTGCAGCGCCTTAGATAAGATTTATTATTCTGTAGTTTGACTGAATGCGTTCACTCTTGCAAAAAACCTTTGGGAGGCGATAGAAACTACGAGTGCATGTCCAGGATTGGATCGCAATCAACAGTGCTACCAATTTTCCTTTTTTTTACACCAAATTCCTCGAATTTTTTGTTTTTTTCTTTTTTATTCCTCGGATTTGCTAGTAGGTATTAATGATAAGGATTCATTGAACTAACTTGAATTTTGAACTTTGACGAGAAATGCTAGTAGGTGCACTCAGCAAAAGAAGTGATATAAAGTGCTGCAAGAATGGGACGAGAACTGCGAGCAGAGAAAACGGGAACAACACCGACTGAGAGGGGATACTCCAGAAAAAGATATTTGAAAGTTTAGCCAAGAGAATACATTACGGTATCAAAGTTCGAATAGACACCTTTAGAGATGAAAAAAATGATCTTCTTAGTACAATTACAGCTGTCATTGAAAATATAGAGAAAGGACTTTCACAGACTGTTCAGCAGCGATGTAGACTGACCTGCCTTTGTCAGGCAGAATGAATCATTTAATCTAGACAATAAAAGTTAGATTTCCGTACAAATGACCAAAATGGATAGGAGTATAATAACTTAATCAGTAAGGAGCATACACCATCATTCTCAGCATCGGTTGCCAGATGAAAAAGAATGAAGATCCCCTCTCATCAGTCTCCACGTCATGAACGTCATTTTTGTCCTATTGCGGTTACACCCGAAACCCTTCTCCAACAACGCTGTTGGCCCCTATCATTGCGGTTCTAGGCCACGAAAGTGCAACAATCGATCAAATTTTTACGCGGTGATAGATCCTAGAGGAAACTCAAGATGTCTAGATCGATACCCACAGTCTCTTTACCGATTTCAAACCCACCTATGACTGCAGTTATAAAAAAGAGCAATACAGAGTCATGTCTAGATTTAGTCCAAACTGCTCCGTACGATGAAAATAGAGAATGCTAGCTACTCCACCAAGTTCGTTGATAACCTTTCCAAGACCTTTAATGCTTAAAAAAAATAAAAGAAAGGACACATCATCTTGTGACTCCTTAACATCATACTTAAGAGGATTGCACGAAACTCCGAAGTCAAGTCTATGCAATTGCTTGCTGTCGCCGACGATATTGACAGAACTCAACGGGTTGCCATCGGCGCGTTTGCAGGCTATGCAGGCGCCGTTTTAAGGCTATGCGATGAACTAGGAGCGGTGCACAACATCGACGAATAGGATAAAAAGTCACAGTGAGCAGCTTTAATGTCGAGGTAGCAAGTAACTTTGTCTACCTTGACTATACTATTACATCTGACAAGATTAGCCCAAAAATCAACCGAGAACTAATTCTTGCCAATCGGTACTTTGTCGGCCTTATAACGCTTTTGTAGTAAGGGCTTATTCGGAACAACTAAGGAGACTCATGGACTCACTTGAAGGCGTGAGAATATACACTTCTTTCCTTTGATGGAGGAAATTCAACGACGAAGTATACAAGCTCTACAACCGCATCGATCGAGTCAAAAAAAAATCGACACCTAACATGGCTAGGAGTAGAGTAAATCAACTTTAGCCTGCAGAATTTTCTAATCTAGTCCGGAGGGACAACGCAGTAGATCAGACCCCACTTAGACCAGTAGCATCCATTGTCCTACCGAAAGATCAACATCTTCAAAAAGCTACCCACTAAACCAGGAGGAGCTAGTGATAAAGCGCTGGAGGCTACTAATGCTTGCATTAGCCACTTAGCCGAAGTTGTTGAAAAAGTAGGCTTCTACATGCAGTTCCATACGAGCGAAGATTCCATACGAACGAAGATTTCATGCATGCTTCTAAAGAAGTCGTTTGGGAGAAGTAATTTGAGAGGAGGAACAGAATGGTGACATGCCTGCCGAAAATGCAGTGCCCTGTAACCACTCCTACTATGTATGTTTGAGATGAGCACCTTTTTGCGTCTTATAAGACAATTGGACCGTTTCTGACCCAGCTTAGGAGATATGGAGATATATATGTCCAGGGTTGAGGGTTGAGGCAAGTAGTGCCTGCCTATCTGCGATTGGTAAGTTAATAGTCTTGAGCTCGAGTAGCAATTTAAATGAAGCGATAGTCATAGCGAGATTCGCCTTGTCCGGCAAAATCGATGGGGTTGTAACCTGCCTGGCGAGCTCGTCGGCCATGCAATTCCCTGGAATGTCTCTGTCCCGTCACCCAAATGAGGTTGACATCGAATTGTTTAGCCATCTCGTTAAGAGATAGGCGATCGCGACTTTATCCACAACAAGACTTCGTTTATCGCCAGGATTTCCGGGTGGAAGACGTTACAGTGATTAGAAGACGGAAGGAGATTTTTTAAATTCCAATCATTGGAGAAGACACCCCAACTCCTAGCCTAGCCTAGCTCTGTTTTAGATCCATCTGTATAAAAGCGCATGAATTCCTTTTGTAACCCAAGATCCCCTTGCCAATCAGTGCAGTTTAGACACTCATTGACCTGAGTGTGGCGTTGTAGATTGGTTGTGGATCGCCTGCTCACAAACCTAGTGACTCTTAAGCTCAATCCTGGCCTTACTATGTGCGTGAAGATAGCATCTTTCCACAGGTCATTGTAGATTCAGTTTCAATAATGTGTTCCCACAAAATTTCCAGTCAAAAACCTTCGTTTTTCGCTAATTTTTCTTTTTTACTCATGCGCTACACTCTACTAATTTAAGTCAATCTGTCTAAAACCCCCTTACTTATTTTAATTTAATTTACAAGTAAAACTATTTTTAGACCCGACTACCTTTTTTTTTGGTAAACAAATACACAGTATCTAAACAAAAACAAGCAAACCCGTTTGGCATGTTAAATGGCACACTTACAGCAAGAGCCCACTGAAGCCTATAGATACAAATAAACACCGCTTTCTTAATATCTGCTCACCCAGTTAGTACACATAACAAACTTGTCAACTTGCATAAACCTAATAAAACTTCCTGATGTCTATCAACAAGGCACACTTCAAAACCAACACGACACTGAAACAGTTCGTCCACTTTCAAGTCGAGTAATAAAAAAAAAAATGTAAATTCTTCATGAAATCCCCATGTGTGGGGTAAGATATTACGCAAAATCTATCCATCTATGTATCTATTTATCTAACGACAACTACAGCGAGTACATTCCACCCATCTACGCGTTGTAGGCTGTAAGTATCTATTGCGTTTCATAACAACCTGAAGCTGCTGACTTCACTGTCCTTAAGCTGACATAAACAGATGCCCACTCGTAAAGAAAGTGTTAATTTACTCACGTTCAAGTGCTGTACGGACTACATATGTAAGTGACTAGTACACATTCATCACATAAAGTATCTTAATAGGCCTCGTCTTTTTTTTTTAAGAAAATCGCTCAAGTCACACATCATTACCCGACTGTCGACGACAACAGTTGATGGTACAGCGGGCGCGCACACTCACAATATTAGTTTAAAAAAAGAAACAAAAATTTCTGACGATTTGTCTCTCCGTCAGATGATGTTAATTGTATTCATGGGGCTCTCGCAGATGAGCTGGAAACTGGTTCCATTTGAGGAGTACGCGAGCGCGTATCCAAAACAAAGCAAACAAGTCTTGAGATCTTTTGTAAAAGTTCTACGGCATATAAAGTCCCCGGAAAAATATTAGAAAATCTATCTGAACCGCAACGTCAAGCTGTCTAAATGAGGGGCTCCGCTATGCACACCATCAGGCAGCTCTCGTCACTTAACCCATTCCAAGTGCATTAACCCGGTGTGCAAATAATTATAAAAAAAAAAGAGAAAAAGTATCCATAATTCGTCGGTTATTTGTTAACGCTTGCGGTGCGCTGCTAAGTCTGCACTTTTGTTGTACAGAGTGCGTTTTTCTTGTTTCTTTTTTTACGGTTTTTGTTTTTTGTGCCGTGTTAAGGAATTAATTTGATTTGTTTTATGTGGGGATATCGTGAAAAATGAGATACGATACGCCTTTTGGGAAGAGAAATATATTTTCGAAAGGTAAATGGGCTCATATTTCAGGACTGGCTTATAAGGAAACGGAAAGGAATTCAAGTTATTTCCATGGTGTTCGGAAATATATGCGCAATGTTTTAAGGAAGGTAAGCGAAAATAACCACTTACATAACGTCTGAGGGGGTACAGATACGTCCAGAAAGGGTTTGTTAATGTGAGATACGATTTTGATAGTTTGTTACTGCATTTCGCTCTCAACAAAGTATGTAACGTGGTCTCAGCGTCAACCCAACCAAGACTGGCTTCGTCCTTTTTACAAAATAGAATCCCTTGCGTCACACCTCCTCTGACATAGAGCTACCTACTTGGAATTAGAGCCTTATGGGAGGGAAAATACCACTGATCGCTCCAGGAAATCAGCGATTGCGCTTTACTCATGCATAGGAGTGGTAGATACCACATGGGTACTACAGCCAAACACTGGCTATACACATCGGGAGCGAAGCCGATGATGCTCTATAGAACACTGGGTCCTGCATCAAGCAAGAGTAGATCTGCTTATGGTCAATGGCTATTGTTACCAGACCATCATCAATGCATATTTCTTTGATAATATGGATGAGAAGTGAGGTTTCAATAGGATGGCTGATAAATGCAGCGACAAAACCATCACTGGCCCTGCCAATTTCACCTTTGATTTAACACCTATTGACTAATTCCTCCTGGGCTACGTAAAGTCACTGGCTTATGCTGAAAAACCAGCAACAATTGACGGCTACCTAAAGTACAAGTACAACCACATAACCTCATGCCATTATAAGGATTGATTCCGTAAACCTATCTTGAGAAATTCTCTGACGAAGGCCGCAAATTTTAAGGAAATTAGTTCAGTCTTTCTTAGGTTACAGCGTTGCAATTGGATTTCCATCTAAACTGGAAGGATAACATTGATGAACACAACCCGACGCTGGCTCTTACGATAAGATTAGGTAGAAGAATCCCTGACAGAGTTTATTGGTATTCGAAAAGGAACTGACTTGGTATAACGACTGACAGTGCTAAAATGAACATTGACACGAGAGCAGGAGTTAATTGTGAAGCCCTAAGAATAGACCATTCCCTCAGAAAAAAAAGTCATGGCCATTCGTTGGCGATATCGTCGGTAAAACGATTACTGTCTATTTAGATACCCAGGCAGCTATAGAGGCTCTCAGCTGTAACTGCATCGAGGCTAATCGCTTTTAGACGGGATGTCTGGAGCCAACGCGGTTAGACTCTGCAAGTTACCTGGGCGTATGGATATCGTCGTCCTGTCCGTTTAAGCTTAGCGCACTAAGACGCTTAGCAAAAGGAAAATACCCCATGAGAAAGCCACAATCTTTTCTGCTGAGAGACAGTAAAAAATGCCGCTGATTTCTTAAATACGTTCGGGAGCAATCGTTCATTCCTTGCATCCCGGCGAGCGGTTCCACACACAATTGGGTTCGTGAGAAACCCAATTGTCAATCGAAGCCGTAACCGAGGGCGCAGGAATACCGATCGTAAGTTTATGTCCTAAAAAAACGTCCTCTAAGCCGTGCTTAGCAATTTCATCGGAGATCTCATTTTCTGCAACCCCAGTGTAACCTGAGATCCAGACAAGAGCCAGAGATTTGAGTCTTGCTATCAAATTCTAGTTCTTTCACTCACGAACTAGTTAGTAGGTTGAGCAAGGTCTTAAGCGCAGCCTGACTGTCACTACAGAGGCAAACACTCCGACCCCTCGACATATTCTTTACAATATAGTGGGTAGCCACTGGGATAGCATAGACCTTCGCTTGAAAAATAGTGGCATGTTTATCGAAGTCTAGTGTTGTCGGACTCCACGAACATACCCGTGCAGGACCCTAGATCAGTCTTGGAGCCATTCGTGAAAATTCGACTACAGCCCGTCCCAAGCTCAGACTCTGGCTGAAGCCAGTCCTAAACGCAAGGAAAGTCGACTCTAAATTTGCACAGCAGCCGGAGTTCCGGTGTCATGGGACCAGGGAACCATGGAACCAGGGAGGGTAGCAGGATAAGTGTCGTGCAAGAGCTACCTTGCCTGAGGCGGTAGATTGCTTTGATAGTACAACTCCTGATGTACGTATCCAGAGGAGGTAAATCAAGCAGAACGTCTAGAGCAGAGACAGGCTTACTCGGTAAAGCTCCTGTGCCGCCGAGACAGACCATTCTTTGAAGTTTAATGCAGAAGGCAGTCACATACTTACGGAAGAACCTTCGCCACGACGCACAGGCTAGAGAAGGTATTCTTATAGGCCTCAACTATTTTCGGTGATAAGTCCTATGTCTTGGTAAAAACACCCTTACACTGCCAGAAGACTGAGAGATGCCTTGGTCGTCTTCGACGTGAGATGCTTTGCCCTAAGAAGTTTCCTGGAAACTTAAGATTCTCCTAAGTCACAGCGTTGCAATGGGGACTGTTAGGGGTTTTTATTAGAATTTTACACGTGTACTTACATGGATTGATATGAAATCACCACCAAATTGAACTACGCTTTGTGGATCGATCCACAATTTCCGATTTACAACTTCCTGCTGAAAGCTATTTCTGAGATAATTCAAGCAATGCACACCTAATAGGTGCCGTTGAGCTATGCAAACGTTTTTAATTGGTTTTTCCTCTGTAATCCACTATCTTTATGTCGAAAACGAATCAGGAAGCAAGTAGCAATCGAATGGTTAACACGCGTGTACTTTACGATCCCATATGCATGTAGCTACTCATGTGTGCATTACCAATTGGTTCCCTTTTTTGTTTTGTATTCGTATCTAAAACTTTCGCAGTATTTATGACCACAAGATGATTTACGAAGCAGCAGTAGCAGTGGCAGTAGCAGCACACTACACAAACACATAATCCCTGGAGCAGCTAAAAATAGAAATTATCTGTTGTGGGGCTGCAAACAAGTGTCTGTTGTGTTCCGTCCACTACGTACATCATATTGGACATTTGTACTCTCTTTCCAGAAGCAATTCCCTGCAGATTCATCCGCCATTCGTTGGCGTGGCGATGATGGCAGTAGACATCATGCTTGTCCCGCGTCGCTCACTTGATAGCAATGCGTTTTATAGAGTAATCAATTCTTTAATGGAACTCATTTGGGGGAAAAATGGGAGGGCTTCGGCTCAGTCAAGAGATCCGAGATACTGTATCTACTCAGTTGGCCTCCTATGTGTTGTGTGCTGGGTGTAATGTTCTGCAATTATAATAAATTGGCGTGTGTTCACATAAAATCCACTGCAGGAGTAAACGCTTCCGTGTCAATAGTCAGCTTTATGCACACGGTTGTAAAAAAATATAAAAATTATCCTTTAATTTGAAATGAATTAAATTTTTTAAATGGCCGACTGAAATTCTTTTAATAAGTCATTTAAGCCTTTAATTGCATTATACGCGTAAAAAACAACTGTACTTTCGTAAATACTCGCGAAGGGGTAGGCCTAACTTGTTTCCCATGGATCGCGAAACCTACTGGACAACCTTTCAAATTCAGGTGTCTAGTTGAGTACTCTATCTGACTGCGAGCTAGAAATACGTTAAAATGGAGACTATTTGTAGATATATCCTCTGTGTATGTGATTAGACATGTGAAAGTCGTATTTTATTGGATTGGTTTCCCTTCTGGTGGGCCTACTGCTCAGAGTCTCTCCGAAACATTTCCATCGATCTGAATCTAATCGTAACCATTCTGCGGCGAATTTGATTTGCGTCGTAAACATGTGTAAACGAGACTGGTACTGTTGCTAAAAAGAGACACAGATACAGGAATTCAACTCTCCATTTGATAGCGCAAACCGCCCTGAGATGTCCAATTGAGATCTCCCAATAGCCGGAAGAGAAAGGGGTGGACAAGATGGCTATGATGAGCAATTTGGCAAAAATGCAGCAACAACATTTGTGTCGAGTTCCCAAAATTATTTTAAGGATGGTCACTACCAATTTTAGTAAGAACAATACCGAGCCAGGGCCAAGTCATAGTGGTGTCTAATAGTGACGTGTAATACATAACTCCGCCCCTTTTTCTGAGCTCTTTGTCGATGTGAGGTAGTGGAAGCCAATCTTGTCTGAGGAACCATCCCAACAAGCCTGACAACGCAGGCAATACTTGTCTACAATCGCAGAGAATTATGAACCTTCACCGAATGTCCACTGGTTTGGAGACAGAGACAAATCTGTTGTGACTTAAAATAAACTCTGCCCGAACGAATGCTCATCTTTAACCTAGTCGTGACCGATCCTCCATCCGCAAGTTAACGGAGTAATCACAGGACACTGCGCCGTCGGAGCCATGCTCAGCAAATGGAACGCAGGGTCTAACGATTTATGCAGAAGCTGCGGTGACGAGGAGGAAGTGGAATCGATCCAACTGCCCCGCCCTGCAAGAACGACGCCTACCGAATCTAGGATCCAGGTTCCAGTAGTCCAGATACCGGATCTGCTACACTTCTTAAGAAGCAGCAACTGGCTTCAAATGCCACAATTTAGATAGGTTTTCCACGGGTTACTTCCAACAAAATTTTTAAAAAAGAGGATTCACAATGGACCATTTAGTCTCCGAGTGAACGCTATGAGTACTATCCATCACACACCCTTCTAAACCTAACCTAACCTTACCTTAACCTTGTCAAACGAATAGAGGCTTCTTTGTGTCGGCGGACTATGAGTTCACTGCCATTCATTATGGCGTCACAGGTAGAAAAATACCAACTGCTTGTGCCCATTTTTAGGCCTTGACCTTGGAAAGCTCCATGAATGTAGAATTTAGCATCCAAATAGACTTCTGATCCTCTAGATTATTGGTTCTAATTTGGAGTGCCCGACTTACTTCAGAAAACCATAGTCGGAGGAACGATAGAATCCCCGGTTCTTAATGAACCACCTCCAGTATTACAGACAGAATTTCTCTGATAAATCAGCGAGGAAGACAGCCAAGTGGCCGATATTGCTGAGTACCCACTGCCTATCCTGAGGACCATTAGAGCTACGTTCAGAAAAAGTGTTTCCATTGGCTAGCTTTGCCATCCCAAAGCTCTGCAAACAGGACCATAATTCGGTCACAGGGGCAATAGATCTACTCAGTTCTCCGTCCTGAGTTTGCCAGGGTTAAACTTAGTTACTTACTTAAGGTGGAGAGGACCTGGACCTCAACAAACAACAGTCTCCAGCCAGCTCGATATTTAGTTAGCTGTCTTCGGTTTCGAACGCCAAGTTGGTAGAGATACCCTTCCACTTGTAAGTACCACCTCAGTCGCGGTCTTCCTTTACTACGCCGTCTCTCGGTGGATTCGAAGATTTTCCAAGTCGAAGCATTGGTGTCCACACATGACCCAGTCACCTCAGTCGTTGGACTTTCACTCTTTTGGCTAAGTCGATGTCGCTATACAACCCGTATAGTTCGTCCTGGTATCTCCTCCTTCACTCACCATCTATGCAGGTGGGACGGAGAATCACTGGAAGAATTTTTCTCTCGAAACAACCAAGACAACCTGATCCGCTTTTAACAAAGTCCATGCCCCTACACCATAGAGCAAGACTGGGATGATTAAGGTCTTCGAGAGAAGGCTCTCCTACTCAATCGCCTTCTTAGCCCAAGGGAAACAGCGGCGTAAAGAGTTGTTCTTCGTTTAATCTCAGCGGTGAATTCGTTGTCTGAATTAACAGCGGAGCCTAGCTAAATAATGTCCTTATTTACCTCAAAGTGGTATCTGTCTACGGTGACGTTCTGTCCGTGTCGGTGCTGATTGTGCTTTTTTGTTGACAGCGTATAAGTGCTCTCTCACTGACCGTTAAACCCATCTTCCCCGCTTCCATCTCAAATCTCACGAATCCATCACTGACATCACGCTGCGTTCTTCCGGTTATGTCAATATCGTCGAGCTTTTGGACGGACTTTAAACGATTCTGCATCTCATGTTGGCGTGTGAGTTTTGCACTTTCTTTCAAGACCGATGTCAAAAAAGTCGCATGACAGTACGTCGCCTTGTCTGAATCCTTTTTTGACACAAAAGTCTCAGTGCGTTTTTTACTCACCTTGATGGAGCAGTGTGCATTCTCCATCGTCACCCTGCACAAACGGACGAGTTTGACAGGGATGCCAAAACTAGACACTCCTCTATATAGCTCGTCTCTATAAATGCTGTCATACGCGCCCTTGAAATCGATGAAAAGGTGCTGGGTAACGATTGGAAGCTCCTGGGATTTTTCCAAGATCTGCCGTAGTGTGAATAATTGATCGATGGTGGACTTTTCTGGCCTAAAACCACACTGATATGGACCGATTACAGGAGATAAGATGTTATATGACAAGGGTAAAACCCATATTTGATGTATTTGAAAAAGTACGTGGTTTCTGTCTATGCTAGTATCCAGTGTGATTTA
The DNA here is from genome assembly GCA_946965025.1 of Blera fallax. NCBI lineage: Eukaryota > Metazoa > Arthropoda > Insecta > Diptera > Syrphidae > Blera > Blera fallax. Next base: position 61,222,105 of record OX337247.1, read on the forward strand.
CTAACATTTTCTACCACCCATTCTTAGTCAATTAAGTCCGTTTTTGCAGCGTAGAGCCACTTACTAAGACCAAAACAAGCTGCGTTCTCGTCTGGAACAGTCCTAGTGCTCAGTAATTTCAGTGGCACATCTTTTTCGATAGATTACAAGCTACATATACTTCCATATCCGAGGTGTTGCTCCATCTCTATTTTTAGACACACGGAGAACCCTAGACTTTCTAGTTTCCCAGAAAATGCAAATGCAACCAATTACAATCATTGCCGTTACAACTGCGATGTTACATCTCCATACCCCGTTGTCAGTCGAAGGGACAACACAGGCCTACCTCTAACAACCGATCCGTTAATAAACTCAAGTCCACACGACATCGATATTCTCTCAGTTACACTTCGTTTAGTTTGAAAATGTGTGTGGGTTGAATTCTATTCCACCAAAATATCTGTAGCGCCCCAAAATGAATCTATTCAACATCTTTAGATACTTTCAATAATTTTCGTCGCTGGCATGTGTCTCACGTTTGTTTCTAATGAATATCTTAACACACAGCATGCCATAGACTTATTCACACGCCGCCGCTACAAAACTGAAAACAATACAAAAGACTCCGTACCTTGTCGTGTTATACACCAAGGTGACAGAAGAAAGTGTCACAGACATGGCATGGCACCTGATAAATTAATTATAAACCTATTGTCCAACTTCATAAAAACTCATCCAGTCGTTTCTCGTTCCTAATGAACTCTAATTGAAGAGAGACACACAAAAAAAAAACCGAATTCAAGATGATCATCATCATCGTCGTCAAGTCAACCAGGAACTTTCCGATCGCACCTAATAATTTACACATTTTCCTTAGCCCGCCGCCCTCTGCGGGGCCAAAAATAAAACGTTCTAACAAATTGAGCTTAATCTGCTTAGAAAAGAAGTTAACTTAATAAATCACTCAAACGCAGTATGCCGCTGATTCCAATTTTCTAATCGGTCAATTGCCCCAACAGCTTGTGGATCCCTAGGTTTGTGGATCAATTCACTTGAACAAGGTCGACGAAAAAGCTAGAGGGCCTCATCGACAGATGAACAGAGTTGACGGACAGATACAACCGTCCAACCGTCCAACGGACAGACAGATCAAAGTGCTTTAATGCTCTCATTGAAATGACAAATTGTTTGAAATTCAGTATCGCGAAGCTGAAATTTTCTCCGCATCTGGGCGGCAGATACATTTGTTTATTGTTTACTTGAAATGGGAAAACTTTGCAATTTGCAGCACAATTTCACGCGAAAATATGGAAAGAATGCGGAGAAGCAATTTGTTAGGCTTCTTTGGTTGAAAGCAAGTAAAACGAAAACAAATTGTTTAGCTGAACGAGAGGTACTGGATGTTCAATTAAAAGAATCTCAGATACGAGTATTGATGATGCATCAAGAGTGATATTGTTAAATACATTCTTTTCGATGGGTTGTGTATCTATGTATCTATGAGGTTTTTTTTTGTTTGAATTGTATTTTTCTTTTTTCTTTGAACGTCAAAATTTGATTTGCTTTGTTGAGATACATGCTGCGATCTTTTGGGTTCGGGGTTTCTGTAGCACATAATTCATAATTTGAGATGAGATACATTTTTTCGTGTCTTGTTGTGTGATGTTTGGCGGATGAGTTATGACGATTTTCTCTAAAAGTATATGTTGGAGGAGAAAATGAATATTTTTTTTTTTTTTGTGGAAACCGAATGGCGCGTGTAGAAGATCACATGGTCGTGACTAATCGGGATGAGAATATTCTGTGACGATGATGATGAGGCTAAATTAAAGAATCGGGTTCGACACAGTCATACAGAAAGGAAATGTAAGGAAGGCACAATTAAAGTCGAATTGAGGGCAATGGTCATTAGACTTAACCTGCCTCCCGCTCGGGTAGGTTGTGTACAGCATCGGCACGGTGAACCCGAACAAGAGAGCTTTGGTGGTTTCGTCATTACGCAGAGTATCTGCCGTCCGATTATAATCCATTATTCAACTGCTTCCGAAGCCTCTTTTAACCCAGCCTAACCGAAGGTTGGAGTTGGTAAATTTCTGTTAAAAAAGTTTACGCAGTGAGGCTGCACCAGTAGGTCCCGGGATGGCTTTAAAAATGTAAGCAGTGTAATCAACCCCTCAGAATTAAGGCGAAAATGGAAGAAATATGAAACATTAGACGTACGTGAACGTACGCAATTATACATACATATGTTAACGGTTCAGAAAAGTTGACAGATTGCATTGCACTTCGTGCAATACTGCTGAACTGTCACGTTGTCGAAGTGTATGAGCGATGAGCCCCTTCTGTTGGATTTACTAATCTGATCAAATTTACAATTTCCTTCGGATGGTGTCCAAGAGATTCCAAAGTGATTAGTGAGACTGCTGCTGTGCTAGCTTGAGAGCCAATTGTAAACTTACTGTGAACGTTGGTTATACAAGATGGCGGAAAAGCCATCACACTATCGGAAAATGCTGTCATTTTGCAAATGGCATCTGATGTCATCGCGACTTTGACATTTATGAGGCAAAGACAAGTTGGCAAGCCATTGACGGCCGACATTCTGCAGAAAGCTATTTCTGGCCACTTAATATCCCGTTTATGCGATTTGCACTGGACCGCTTTAATGACAACGAAAATTATTTCAGGCACATGGCCATCATGGGAGCAGGTCTGAGGACCTGCATCGTGGAGCTGCAATTTTCTACTACTTTTTTGAGCAGTTGAGACCAGGTCTCACGGATAGTGCACTCGATGTTGGTTTCCAAGGTTAGAATCGTTATTGACTTGTCCGCATAGACCAATGACTCCAAGTACCCACACAGAAAATAACCCAGCGACGTCAAATCACACGATCTTAGAGGCCAGGCCACAGGTCCATTTCTGGAGATAATGTTGTCATCGAACACTGCTTTCAATAACTCGATGGTTTAGCCGGCAGCTTGGTATGTGGCCCCATCCTGTTGAAACCAAATGCCCTGCAGAACATGTTGACGCACTTTTGGAAACAAAATGTAATTGATCGTGGCTCTGTACCGGGCGCCATTAATGGTGATATTTGTATTTTTGGAGAAAAACGACCCGTTGATACCTCCAACTCGTAAAGTCCACCAAACTCTGGGTTTTTAGGGGTACATCGGTAGCTGGTGGATCACTTTCGACAATTTTGCTTATTAACAAAGCCACTGAGCCTCATCACTGAACAAAATTTGACGATAAAAAAGTGGATCGATTTCCAACTGCTCAATCGCCTAATCAGCGAAGTCACGACAAACAAACGATGATCACCTAGCTCCGATTCTTACATCAATTGAATCTTCTTAGCGTGTAAGCCAAGATCCTTGAGTAAAGCCTTGTGTAAAGCCTCTTGCGCACGAGGATGCGTTGGGACCTTCCTCAACACTGACCACAACGGCGCTGATATTTTCATCTGTGCGCACTCTGCGCATTGTTTTCAGTGACTTGGAGTCCAAAAGAGTTAATGTAGTGCGAAATTTTTGAATTCTGTTGCTAATAGCCAACTAAAGCCTGAAACAGACGTGCAGAAAGGCTGCTTGCAGTGCTGAATGCAGCAACGCACGCCAGACAGACGTGCAGTAAATTGCACGTATTAGTTTTCTGTCATTTCCTCCACCGTCCTTTTGGCAGTGGACCTCAAATGGTAAAATGTCACTTACGTGAAACGTCATACCCCAAAAATTGTACTAAATTGTACTAATTTGCTGTTCTGCTACTGGAGGTTTGCATCAAAATTAGAAATAGAGACGTCTTGCAGCAACGCATGGTAGTACATATAAAGTACATATAAAGCCATGATCAATAATTTTGCTGAACGCATATTGCTGCACGTTTGTTTCAGGCTTAACGTGGTCGATTATGTTGACCGTAAAATTGGCGCAGCGCTCTATAAAAATTGTTTGCTGAACACTGATTTTGGAAATAAATCTCCACAACTTGAAAACGTTGCTCGGGCGTTAGTCTTTGCATGATGATTTGCCAAACAATGCTCAATAAAAAGATGTTGTCAGCTGTCAGATTTACTGTCAGCTGTCTGAGAGTTGCCATATTAAAGAAAAACCTCCTTATTTACAAACAAAGTTAGAAATAATATGAAATCGAGTGAGAACTTTTGTGCCACTAAGCATCAGCCGCAACATTTGCGGATGCAATCTCTTTCAGTATAGATTTGGTGTCCAGCTTACTAGATGACAATTTTCTTTCGATTTCAGAAATATCAGGTCAAGTCGTTGCTGATTCATCACTTAACGAGCTGCTCAAGTCGAGATGTACACATTTCTCCAAGGCGTTCTGGCAATATTCATAATCACTACACCCTCCAGGAGTGACTTTTACAAAAGCTGAAGTCTGGGAGCTCTTTCCCAGCGAAAAGTAGACCAAAAATCGACTCTTTCCGACGGACCTGCTTTGAAGATCCAGAGTTCTTGGTAGTCTCTCTTCCAACGATCTAGTGGGCTTATAACGAATGACAGAAACTACTCGTATATCCACTAGTTGATCCGGGACCATCACTCAGCAAAGAATTCGCAAAATACCAGATCGTGGTAGACTCATAAATAAAAAAAAAATTCAAATCCTCTGTCTGTCTACCCACTCCGCATGCCTTGCGATCGGTCACTGTATAAATAAAATATTCAAATTCGATTCCATTTATTTGCAGTTCTCTTCCTCTCATAAATTATTTATCCACCCAATGGCATGGTACCCAATCTCATCAATATAGATTCCCAAAATCAATCCATCACACATCATGGCGTACACACCATCACACGTAACACTGGCACTGATTCAATGAATTACGCCAAAATTACTCGTATCGAGCTGAGGCAATCATTAGCGTTTGTCTCATTGCATAAACCCGCTGCGGATACACTCCGTATGCCATACATGACCAAACGGCTATGTAAATTGACTGTGTGTGTTGAACAATTTGACTCTTAATTAATTACTAATTAAAATTCGCCACCATAATAGATTTAATCCAAATTTAGGGTCTAGTTAGCAAACAACCGCACACCAAACAGCATCAGTGGCTCTGGTCATTGTTGTTGCATCACATTGTGATAGTGGTGGCGCGAATCCAACAAATAATTTGTTTAAATAAAAAGCGTAAGTGAATTGCAAAAATTTGTGTAATTTTCTTTTGTTGTTATTGTTGGTATTTGTTGGATGCTGAACTGAAAATGTGAAAGTGCAAATTTGGCGCCCATTCACGTATCCAGCATTTGCGACGGCGACACTTGGGTGAGAAAGTTGTAAAATTTGTTACAAACAAATGACGGTAATGCGACGAAAACAGTGTAGCCGAGTGTACGCGATTGCATTACGTATTCATTAGGGTAATTGCTAATTTATTTTATGAGCCCAGATTTATGGTTGTAAACCCAGCTAATTAGTTGGAGAGTTTTTGTACTTGAAATGGCGAATTCGCGAATAAATGAGAATTGATTAACAGGATACGGAGTGGAGATTAGATGACCTGTGGCAGTGCTTACATGGTTACAGGTCGTAAAACTGATTTTATGCCTTGTCATAGAAATCCTGCTTTATGGCTTCAAAAGCGTGTAGATTTTATTGTCTCGTTTCCCACATCAGTGACTGGTCTAATACCCATGGGCCATGTTTGAACTTGAAACGTTAGCCGGAAAGCGTTACACAATTGGAATATTGATTTAGGTTAAAACAAACTTACACTACAGTATGAATAATTTTTTAGTAAGGGCACAGGTGCACAAGTATTGTCATAATCATGAGTAAGACTAGTGTAAACGAGGTGGCTGACACTTGTATCAACTATTCAAACTTCCGACGAAGGTTTTAGTTAAGAACGAATGTAGAAGTTTCTTTATAAGACTACGTCAGAGCGAGTTTGTCACTTGTGTAAGTTGACTGCGGGTCAACATATGTATTTCAGACCGCCATAAATATATTCCTATGGTCACAACTGATGCCGAGCATTCTACAGATTTGGGAATTGAACAGCCAAGTTCTGCAGCAGATGAAAAGCAGGAGATATATCGAAACAAAAGGTCTAATTTATGGTTGCCAATTAAGGCAGTTCACACAGCTCAGAATGCCATAGAAGCAAGACTATAGAAAGGAGACAATATTCATTACATTCCCATCACAACACTGGTCATCAAGAGAGCACCTTCAACCCTGTAAGCTTGAAACATATTTTGAAAGCACTACGCAACATAAAGGTGCCTCAGTTAATCAGGAAAATTATGACCGATTGCTCTAGATAAACCATTTTGTTCTATGCCACAGAAGATGGTGTGAACGAGTACCAGGTCATAGGTGGCGTACCACAGGGTTCGGTCTTCAACCCAATACTGTGGAGCATTGCGTAAAATGGCGTTTTTCGTATTTTTCAAGGGAATAGTAGAGGAGGATAAATCGGCTGCAAACCGACCACTACTAGCAAAGAAATAAAAAAAATTATTGATGTAATGTCTATGGCGTGGCTTCTCGGTGGAAGGACAGTTTAATATTACATCCGAAAACCTGAATTAAGATACTTTCGGATGTCTGCAAAACACTCGCGAGAAGCATGATTTTCTGAGATTCAAACTCCAAATTTTGCGCTCAGTACTCCAAATCACAGCCCGAATGCTTCAACACCATAGCGATTTACGAAAACAAAAAACTACCCTGACTCTCAAACCTCATCCTAATAAGAAATAATAGCTACGATAAAAGCGCACAAGGCTTGATGGCATTCCTGTCGAACTCTACAAATCCCCGCCGGTGGCATCAGGAGACCTTCAACATGCATTTTTAAAAATGACTCAAGAGACCGAGACCTTCCCTAAGACAGAAGAGAATGGCTGTCAAACTTTCAAAGAAACGGAATTCAACTGAAAGCGAGAACTAGAGGAAGGGTAAAAAGCTAAAATCAAAGTAACTTTCAAACGCTTATGGAACATCTTGAGAACAGGATTGACAATGAAAAAGCTGGTTTTCCATCCGACTTATATCATGCATTGAGTTAAGGTCTCTGCTACACTAATTTTCATTGACTTTAAAAAAACCGTCCATAGCGTAAATAGGCAGTACCTACAGTATGCGTTGCATAGGGAAGGTATCCCAGAAAAATTAAAAAAAGGAGCAGAACGTCAGAAATATCAGGTTGTGAGATAATTTTGAGGTACAGGGCGTTGTCCGACAGTGATTGACAACAATGATTTATAGGTGGAATCCAATGGAATCTTACAGTCTATCTTAAACAATTCGACGATATTTGCCCATTGCCGCATCAGATAATGGACTTGCACCACCAAACGACCATCTGTGTGGTGACAGGTTCATATAGCCCCCGCTAAACCTGTCACAATGGTTGGCATCACTTCCACGTTCCACGCAACACTGCCATTTGCCTATCTGTCAAATTCAAATATTTTCACATTAACCGCCAAGCTAATCGCTTTACCAATGAGCAAGGAACTTATAAATTAATTATAAAACAAAATAGCTCAGTACATCGTGAGTTTATTCTAAAGATCAAATTGAAAGTTCTTCAGCCATAACAATGACTCAAAAGCGGAAGTAGGCAGTGCTGAATGAAAAGCTACAAGAGAGCGCAAAACTTTCAAAACTTGGTTAGTATTATGGACAAGGGCGGCACCGAATTGAATGTACATATCTATTGAATCAGGCAAAATAATGTCGATTTTGGTTTGTTTGCGAAAATCTAGAGAAGCAGTGTATCTAGCTTAAACACCAAGCTCCATCTTTTACGCTCAATTGTGGACTCAGTTCTTCTTTAAGGGTACAGTACTTGAAAGATGGACGCCATTGTCAAAAGAAAACTGCAAAATTTTTTTGATAGCTGTCTCAGAAATATATTGCGAGTGTTCTAGCCAAATCGCGTCTCAACTACTAGGTAAAACGGACCAGGAACATACATATAAATGCGATTATTCAAAACAGAAAGTGGTAATAGATAAATCAGAAGACCCGAAAGGACAAGAATTGCATAGAAAGTCCAGGCCGATAGTCCAAGAAGGAAGAAAAGTTGGTCACCCTCAGCATACTTAGCGGAAAACGGACGAAAAGGAGGCACTGTATTTGGGAAAAAGCTGGAGGGAATGGAAGTACATAGCCAGCAACTGACGTAGACGTAATAGATGCCAAAAAAAATCCGTAAGAGAACGTATGAACAAAGCAGGTAGGTATGCAAATAATCCGCTCTAAGAAAGTGTGAAGGTTGTTCGCTAAATAAATACATGTCACCTAAAGTGAAACCACGATTCGAAAAAAAAACATTTAAAGTAGAATGGCACTCGACCAAGCCTTAGATAGAATCACTAATTTGCGAATCCGGAACACCAGTCTTCGTTTTAACTTTGGACTAAATCTTCTGCAACTGAACTGAATACGCAAATTCTCACACTATTCAGGTATTTATTTCAACTTCAAGAGAATATTCGCTTGATACTTCTCCGTCGCTGGAGTTTAACACAAAAAAAAAGAAAAACTTAACAAAAAAATTAAATTGCACACAATTTCCAGTAAAACAAAAATAAAACAAAAAAATAACCAAATACATACGTGATTCACATAATAAGGCGCACCATGGCAGGCGGCAGCAAAACGTTGTCGTCACACTGCACTATACTGTCACATTCGTATAAATTTTCCGAATGCAAATTCCAGCACTGAATGCGTTGTTTTTGAAGGTAACAACAACGACAACGAGGAGCGCTTAATCCATGTGGAAAATAACTCCCAACACACTAGCAGAAGAACCACAAGGAAAGAACCAAACACATAACAAAGCACTGAGCACAGCGCAGTGAAACAAAAAATAAAAAAAAAATAAAAAGCAAATCCAATTGAAGACCATAAAATGCTATCTAGGTAACTTATCCACCAAGCATACTAATTGTCAGACAAACAGCAGCAACGAAACGTAAAAAAAAAAAGTTTCAAAAAATCGCGCAAACATAGTCAAGAAAGTGTATCCACAAAATACAAAAAAAAAAAAAAAAAATTATTTGGGTTAAACACAGAATCAACAGAAGATCTTAGCTTAAAATAAAGCGAAATTGGCATGCATTAAGGGTGAACTCAATTCCCAAATTCGCTGCAAGACCGACGATGGGACACATTTTTTTTTTTATTCTATTTCACTTTGAATTACTTTTTCTGAACGAGGCACAGATACTCTATCAAGAGGAATCACTTAGCGTGATCCAACTTTCTCCTCTGCGAGAGGAGGATTCAACCGATTCAACAGGAAACCACATGTCACGTAAACAAACCGCCGAGGATCCGTCCGACACACGTTTAACGACGCGTAGGCGTTTGACTCCTTTTTCACATTTTTTTCTTTTTTTTTCCTTTCTACCACGAAACGTTTATGCCGGGTATCACTATGGCAACGATAATGGCCAGAGCAGGACGAAGAGCTAAACAAACATCAAAAAAGGTCATTGACGGACCGTAATGGTGTGTGGGGAGCATTTATCGGGATTCGTGCCGAAGGTATGCGTCATCAGCTCAAAAGAAATTCCGACAAAACGATAACAAAAAAAAAAAAAATACAAAATCCTTTCAAATGAACTCGCACTCGTATATCGGTCTCCCGTATCTGCTAAGACTCTCTCCGTCGATTCGCGGTACGCCTCTAAAGCAAACTGAAACTTCGAAAAGCTGCAAGCAGCGATTGAAGCCCGTTCGGTGGCTTCAAAATGACTGAGGCACAAGTATGAGTTCGATTCGATGTTCGTTATGCGTCACTTGGAGCACACTTGTTCGGGGCCCCAATCGTGTGCTTCGTGGGCTTCTCTCCATGGGGGGAGGCAGGGCACTCAATTTTTGTTCATTTTTCTTTGCCTTCTTCTTGTTTCTTTCGGTTTTCTGTTGGTAGTAAGTCTTTCTTTGGGTTTTTCTTTCAATGAAAAACGAAAAAAAGAAAAAAACTGTTTTCCTAGAGTCGCGTGCCAATTGTAATAATGCACAAACAGTTCACTGTCTGATGCCTTTAGGAATAAAGATACTCTCACACACACACACACACACCCGCATGATAGATACTTCATTTTGCTAGTAGTGGTGGTGGTGGGATAATTGCTTTGTAGTGGAGTAGCTTTGCGCTGGCTATTTGAAATTAAGGCTATCGAATTGCATTCTTATGGATTATAAGTGCCTGTGGGGATAGTTTGGGCTGTTATACGCGCGGTCTAGGGGAGAGCGTGAACATGTAGATAAATTGTATCTTAAAGATACACATACCTATAGTCCATACAACTGGTGAATGGTGGAAGGTATCACAGATATTATTGGTGATTCTTTTGTGTTGTCACATTTAACAATTGGCGTTGAATGGATTTCGGGACGGTAATCGGTAATGTTTAGATGTTCAGTTAGTGAATGGATGGCGGGAATTTAACTGCAGCGACACAGAGTGGAAACGTTTTTAATTGCTGCAGAAAATAAGCGTTGAAAAAGCATTTAATGATCTGATCACAGTGATTTGTCAGGTTCCAATCATTAAAAACAATTATTTGCTTTGCTAAAAGGATCGGAAAGTTATTAATCATGAAACTTACGTAAGCAGCTTAAAAGCATTTGAAAATTGACTCGTATACAGCTCGGGCGATTTTCTACAATGCATGTATCTGAGCAGAATTTTATGTATTTGTATTTTTTTTTAAGGATTTTACTTCGAACTCGCTGTCTACTCATAGCTTTTGCTTGGGTTTGAGCTAATGTAAAAGCATTTAAGAACATTTAGTACATGAGCGAAGGGTTCTGACCTTATTGTATATAGCATAGAACCTAATACAACATCTAAGATAAGTAGTACATTTCAAATCGTCCCGATTTTAATTTGTGTAGTATCGGATGCTAGGTGACATGGAATCAAATACTGAAATCGTACAAACATCTAGCACCTGAATGTATACCCCTAAATGCAATAAGTTAAGAATTTATTGCATAAGCTTTGGTGCTAGGGTTTCTATAAGATATAGGATTTTCTATCGCCGCTTGGAAGACGCTGAAAGACATTGTTGAATAGGGTTTTGAAAAAGAAGCTGGATAAAAAAATTTGATGGCGGCCATTATTGAAAGAAATTTTGCTGTCATTCTTTCACAGATTTAGAGTACGCTTGTAGTAGAGGTCACCATTCAATGATTAAAAACCACACTACGAAACTGAAGACTACTTTTGACGAACTATCAGCGATCGCTTTAAGCTAGAAACGTAAACTATCCGACCATTTGCAGCCCAATGTTTGGTTGATTGAGCCCTCGAGCAGTTGGAAATTAATCCGGATTTCAACAAAACAAGAATCATTTTCAGATAGAAAAGAATTTTTAGTTAAATGATTTTGTAAACAAGCAAATCTCTCATATTTGGGGCGAATACAATCTACGAGAGATCTAAGAGTATCACTTGCATCCAGCAAAATATGCTGGACGTTATTGACTGCTTTTGTTCGACGGTTAGCAAGGCAGGCCACTTACTTCCAACGGAGAAGAGTACCAAGCTATTGCAGAGTTTTTTCTTAACTTTGTTTCAAATTTCCAAAGTCGATAATTTCGCGAATCGGAGACATTAAATTGGGTGAATTACAGCCGCATTTATTCAAAAAATTGGACCTCTCGTATGAAAAGATGCAAAATACGACATCGTATTCGGAAAAGGCGGAATGCGTCACATACACCTACTTTGGTTGAACTTTAAAATATATGCCGCCTTAGAAAAAGCTCTCTACAATCATCTCGGTAGTTTTCTATTGATTTCAACATCGGGTTGTAATGATTCATTCTCTAAGAAATACATTTCTTGTGTGTGATCCACCCAAAGCGTATTTTTAATGAGCACCTTCAAAAACTTTAAGCTGCTGACTAATCACAGCTTACAAAAGGACGATAACTACATGCACAGCTAGCTAGGCATCTCGTTCGCATCAACACTTTCATAATCATGAAGTCCAGGAAGGACTGTTTATCATTCTCTAAATCTACTCTGAGGAGGCTTTCACGAATTAAAAATAAAAATTAAAAATATCCCAGCGACGTGCAACCAATGTCTCCGTTGGAATAAACCATTCAAACCAACTTCAAGTCCCTGAACAGTTCAGTTCATTGTTTGCCATACGTTACAGTGCAAAACACCAGCTGTAACACCCTTACAAGATAAACGTTTTTATTCCATAACCGTAAATGAATTTTTCTAAAAGTTAGACACAACTTTCACTTAGTAGTTTACATCCAACAAAGGTTCCAGCCGTATATGGGTATCGAAATAGCAGCCTTGTCTTACATAACCCAGTTACCAGGTGACACCAGCTTGGGCGGGGACACTCATATACACCACCAGTACCCAAACTCTTCCGCTCCAGACTCTGTTATCCGCCCTTTTATCACATATTTCCCAACATAAATGACTTCGAGTACATATTTCAAAGAGAAATTGTCTTTTGAAAACGATGGGACGCTGACGACAACTATCTAACAAAGACGAAAGACGAAAACACGACAGTTCCCCTAAAAGATAAAAATGTAAATGAATAATTACTCCATGTTTAACCAGGCTATCGCGTGGGAGATCTGCAGGGACCTTTTCAACCGTAAAATAAAAAAAAAAAATCTCGCGGCCAAAAGTATCTTTTTTTTGGTCTAAAACTTATCCCCATCTCTTGACGTTTTCCCCGTTGTTGGGAATCAAATTTATGTATCTCTTGGCACTCGCAGAATGTTGTATAAAGATTAACCTAATTACGAATGTTTCTAGAAAATTTGATTTGTTTTGATATTCTTTGGAAAATTAAGCAACGGGAAATGCCGTGTGCGTGTGTGCGGATCAATTGAAATGGTGCACTTCCTTTCCAATGGAGGTTTAGTTTTTTTTTTTTTCGAAAAATGGAAATGAATGGAATTTTCTTTACAAAAAGATTCGCCATAAATTTGTAAATTCCAGATTTACCCATGAGTGGTACGCAATGTGTAAACAAACGAATTCCGCGGATCGATGAAGGATACGTCATTGTTTTTATAAGTTTTTTGGCATAACAAGGGAGCAATATTTTGGTTTGATTCCATACGATTTGCAATGAGAATTATGGCCATCAGTTCCGGTCTAGTAAATCCAATTTGCACAGACGCGAATTATGGGAACTTTTGAAGAAACGTCGCGTCGTATGGAATTAGTCATCGGCCAATTTGTGCATTTACAAGTGAACTCCTTGATCAGCAGACAAGAGTCGAAAATTCTGAAAATTCTCTTGTGCTGCTCTAGTGCGCACTACAAAACAGAGTTCCCTGCTGGAAATACCTAAAAATATGTGTTTACTAGAGCATTGGGTAATATATCATTCAAAAGACCTCAGAGAGAATAAAATAATAGAAAGCACACTTGAATAAGTTACTTAAAGTTGACCCTGCAAGAGGCAATTTGTTAACGTTAATTTGTTTATCGGATGACACATCTCTATGATTGTTTTGTTTTCATGTTTCCAGAAGGTCAATGCTCTCAGAAGATGAATGTTTAACTCAATCTGACTCTTTGTTACCTCATGACTTTTCAGTCATGTGTCATCAGATTGCATTTGTGCTCATAATTCAGAATGATATAACTGAAAACAAAGCTCACTCATAGGCTGTTTCCCCTGCCCCATAATTTTTTCCACGAGTCTCCCTTGTTTATTGCGGTGGACTGCAACAAGTGGCATTGCCGGGAGCTGAAGAAAAAGTCCCATTAAATGTGCAAAATTGCACGATTTTTTTTCTAAAGGTTGTCGGCCTTTAAACTCTGACGTTTGTCAGCTGGGCAGAGTTCTAAGTAACAATAGGGGTTTTTCTGTTTCAGCTCAGAGCAGAGCTTGAGTTGTCAAAGAAATAAAATTGTTTTCCCTTTTCACGCCCGACACAACAAAGCTTACATTTTTGTTTCTTTTTGCGTTCAAAATGTGACTAGAGATCGCTCTTAAGACCCAATGCACTGTCTGAGCAACAAGCACTGAATACTGCTAATTCGAGATCTGTCAAATGTACTATGACAGCTGAGCCCTCAAAATGTTTAGTAAACAAATCAATACCCTCTGAACAGTCAGCTTATTTCATAACCGACATATCGGAACAGAGTTCAGTGCACTATTCAGATAAAAAAAAAACAATTAACTAACTGCACTGTCAATTCTGACGTTTCCCATCCTCTTTCAGCAAACAATGCTTAAAGCATTGTGAATTTTTCTTTTTGTTTTTGTCATTTTTGTGTTGTCATTCAGTGAAATAATTTAGATTGTGGGTAAAAATTAGAAAAAAAAATAATTAGACAAATATTTGTCATGAAACGCCACACAAAAGACCAGCGCCATCTGACTGTGAAAATACGTCACAAAAATGTTGAGAATTTGAAGAGGTGACAGCGATTTTGCAAAGAAAATCGTTTACGGTGATGAAGTGAACTTTCAATTGCATGGCTTTATGAACAAACAAAATTTTTAGATTTGGGGCACAGACAATAATCAAGTGATCCGTAAAAGACCACAGCATCCCCAACAGTCTTTGTTTGGCTCAATTTTTGGGCAGGTGGAGTTATTGGTAGGGCGCCGTGACTTAATGGTTAAGGCGTTGGATGAACGGGAGGAAATAATGGCTTTGTTGCAACAACATTTGCCAGTCCTTGGGACAGGTCTACATATTGTGAATAAACTATTAAACCCCAGAAAAACATGCAACTTTTTGGCGTCACTGTCAATTTAAGTGAAAAAATTAAATGACTCCCATATCCAACTTCGCAATATCAAAGTCCGTAAAGTTAAGCTGCCTGTTCGGAGCAAAAAGATCTTTTAAATCTGCTCCAGCTCCCACGAAAAGTGCAATTTAGACTAGTTGGTGTTTAGCCCCAAAAAAAAGCAGAGACTACTAAGCAGAGAAGAGCATTCGCTTAATAGATGATCCCATGCTAATTTAAAATCCCCAATCAATACCTCATTTAAAGCTGATCTCAGATCTGCATTCTTACTGCAGATACTATTACGAAAGATGTTCGACAAGACTCTATGAAAGTATCCCTAGAAATTTGGACGTTGGCAAAGCTGTAAAAGCGTTCCACTTTTATGTTTCTGTTCAAAATTTTTTTTTCAAAACAAACAAACTTTGGAATACATTTTCAGGAGACATTTCTAAAAAGACATGTGCTGACATTTCGGCACGCTATCTCACCGGAAAAGGATTCCAGGCGCCCGTTTTTCCTTTGTGCAACATTTTCTATAGACCTTCGTAAAATGAGTGCATTTGGTAGCACTTGCATTGAGCAAGTCGGGTAATGCCAAAGACAAGAATTACAATGACATGGACTAGAAATACAATTGGTGAAAATATAGATCCCTGAGGTACTCCAAAAAATTGTACATCTTACTGCAGAGGTGTTCCGGTAGTTTATGCGAGGATAACCTGTGACAGACTATATCAAACCCTTTTGAGGTGACATGATGACAAACTCTTGAGTCCTCATATTGTTGGATGGCTAACTTAAGTCCGTTTTAAGCAACCATTTGAAAGGAGAATTTATTTTTTGTAAAACGTGTTAGATAGAGTTGAGTCCAAAGATGACAACAATAGCTTTCGTGTTTCGCGTCGCGTCGTGCATACAATATTCAAAAGTCAGATAAGTTGGACTTCTTTCTACTGCCAAAGTGATCTAAATTTCAAGCTTAATGGCTCAATTTCGGCAAAACCCAAAATTAATTTCACGAAATAGCGTGAACTACACTCTCTCATCCATTTAATCAAACTATAAGTAGCGGGTAACAAGGGTACTTCTGGCAAAATAACAAAACATCTTCCAAAAGTATTGCGTGTTTGAAAACTCATTTCGAACATTGCCACCAAAAGATGTTGCTCTAGATGTCATTAATTCAATTTGTTGTAATGAATTACATCGTTCATTAATGTTAATATCGCGTGTGCGACCGTTTGCAACTCTATTACGTGCGTT
The DNA here is from genome assembly GCA_946965025.1 of Blera fallax. Lineage (NCBI taxonomy): Eukaryota > Metazoa > Arthropoda > Insecta > Diptera > Syrphidae > Blera > Blera fallax. The sequence goes on from OX337247.1 coordinate 61,238,099, forward strand.
GTAATATACAAAGTATATAAAAAAAATAAAAATAAAAAAAACGCAAATACAAGGTAACAACATGGCACTGCCAATAGTCAGTCGGTTGGTTGGTTGCTGATTCCCTTGAGTTTTTATTTTCATTACCACAAAAAGGAATGCAAATAAAAAATAAACTAGTAGGTACGTATAGACTGGTAAGCAACAAATAAAACTTTATTAGCTTATAGATACGGATAGGTATTTGCATTGCATGCTGCACATAATAGGATTTTTTACAAGGAGAAATTACTTTTTAATGTCGCATCTGTCTGAGACAACTTTGTGTTTGGTGTGAAAATACAAAAAGAAAACTTTCCAACTCAAAAGGAGCATAAAAATGCTAAATGTGGTATAAATGAAAAATTGAACAAAAACAACCGACTACAGTGGGGGGAAAAAGTGAAATGAAAAGAAACCTTTAAACCATAAAAGTGGATTTTAATTGTCTCACTCTATCGCATTGGAATTTTAAATTCAGAACGCAGCTGACTAAGCAATTCGAACGCACACACGTAATTGCTACTCTATGGCACTATTGGAGGATACTGAGTATCTTTGCTGTTCTTTTTTCGCTTTTTTTTTGCATGATGGGGCACAAATTACCACAGCACTGGAGTTCGGTTGTTGACTTTTATTTAGTAAAATTGGAAACAACGAAGTACACACGTAGTGCGAAAATGATTGATTAATCGAGGATTAATACAGTCTGTTGCGCAAGCACGGGCCTTATTTGAGAAATACGAGGTTGGATTGAAAATTTAACTAAATGTGTAGTTTGGATTCTAAATTAATCCTAAATCTAAAAATGTACTCTAATTTATTTATTTATTTACTAAGAACTTAAAAGCTGGCTTAAAACTTTTTTTGACGTGAGTCCAAGGGTCCAACTTTTCATTTCAAGAACTATATTGAATAACTTAACACTAATGCTTAAACTAAGAAAGAGAGGGGAAGGTTGAGTAAAGGAAATCTTTCAGGACCTTTGCATTTGGTTCGCCATGCGTAGCATTCCTGACATTGAAGTGTTACAAACATAAATGGTGCGATGAAAATTATGGGAGAAGACTGGTACAGACCTAAGGTTGCGTAGGTTTCTATTAAGGGAAATCATTTGCAGCAGGGGCAGTCAATGTTGCCTGTAACTAGCTGCTAAACAAGGAGTATGTCAGCTGCTTCTCGGAGTTGTTGGAAAGACACCCTGTGATATAAAGCAGATCCGTGGATGTAACAACAGTTTTAAAAAATAAAATTGAGACCCACCCCAAAGAAAGGTAAGGATCAATTCTCGTTGGATAAGGTAAAGGGAATTATTATGTTTCATTATCTTGTCAAGGCTGAGCAACAGACAACGATTTTTACTGCGCTCATTTGCCTCGGATGCGGAAGAAAATAAAGAAAACTAGTCAAGTGCGACAAATTGGTAGAAGGTGGTGACAGACAGGCGGACGCACGAGCGAGAGCAATAGAGTTCCGTAATTAAGATCACAAAGGTAGCTTAGACAGTCATGGCTTTAGTGTAAACATACATATGCCAAACGAGTTATTCAGACTTTTTGGAGAACAAGAAAACAGCGACAGAAACGTTTTTCTAAATTTTAAGGAACCAGAATGCAAATATTTGACACAGTAAAGCGCATGGGGTGCAATGGTTAGCATTGCTGTTGTGCGTGTCAAATTTGTTTGCACAAATAGAAGGAATTTACAGTTTAAGGCCGTATCTTAATGGTAAATTAAGAAGCTTTCTTATGACACTTATTACTCTTGGATGATCGACAGAGATTCGCAAGAGGTGAGACCGTGAAAAACTGGTGAACTACGAACCTCTTGATCAGTAGCCTAACGCGCTACCCACTGGGCCAAGACCCCTATGATACAATTTAAAGAGGCAATTACATACCTAAATATTTAGGTGTAAGTTAAACTTAAACCTTTTGGCCTCGAGTATGTAGGTAAAAGGCGTGTATCCCATAGAAATCCCTAGGGAGGATGTTGTCAAACATCGGTGGACCCAGATACAACCGTAGAATCTTATTGTCCAGAGTAGTGAGGTCGTTATGCGGCTCCAGTATGGGCTGATCCCATGGCAATAAAACAATTAAGAAAAGTATTACCGTTGTCGTATAGACTCAGCGTCCAAAGGACACTCTTCGCCTATAGAACAGTGCCAGAGGAAGCGGCAGTGTAGTCGTAGGAGATATGCTTTCTATCTATAACCTAGCCAATGAAATGAAACGACTGAACATCTGAAAGCTCGTTAATCGACAGCAAGAAGTAAGACGAGAAGTCACAAAGCAGTAAACGGTAATGCAATATTGCAACGACTGGAAGATGGGCACACAAACTTATCCCCAACATGGACCCTTGGGCGAAGAAAAAAGTTGGAAGGGTGAACAACGACGTCACACAATTCCTAGCTGGTCACAGCTGATACAGGTAGGATCACCACAAATCCGGGCACGACAGCTCAGCACTTTGTCTCTACTGCGCTCAATACACGTCATGTTCCACTGTCCAAGCTCCAGAAAAATTGATAACAAGCTGCCAGACTCCAGGAACATAATTGCAGATATCATCCAGTCGGAGGAAACGTGGAGCGAAGTGAATGCTCTAGAAACCAGCGCCTAGGAGCAGGAATCTTTGAATCTATGGAGGAATCCCACCTCCTTGGTGTATCCAGTCAGCAGGTTTTTTTTCTAAATAAGTCCCATTTCAAACCCTTTCAGTGAAAGCGCTGAAGGCCATAGAACTCTTACGAAGAGGGTATGGTAAGGATAGGGTATGGTATGGCTAGGGTATGGTATGGATAGGGTCTGGTATGGATAGGGCATGGTATGGATAGGGTATGGTATGGATAGGGCATGGTATGACGGAAATGCACATAAGATTGGCTTAGGTTAGGTTAGAGGACGTGTTGGTCCATTGTGATTCCCGATAGATTCTGGTATCGTCTCTTATTTGATTGCCTCTCGATTGATCTAACATCAAATCAAGCAGAGTTCCAGAGTGGAATTTGCCCCAAATCCTCCAGCTCATCACAAAGTCTGTTTCCCCATGAAACCTACGAAGAGAGTACTTTATGATGGTGATCTTGTAGCACAAACTGTAGACTACACCCACTGCTAAAATTGATTAACCAAACACTTTCCACACACTATCTACTTCAATACCACTTTTCCACTTAACTTAGGCCAAACAATGTCATGAGAAAAAAATCCATAAGTACATATGTACATATATTGCCAACCACTGCTAATCCATAGAAAATACCCCCACCCAACCCCATAGAAATGAGGTTAACCCCCAATTTAAAAGGCTACTGCGTACCGTTGTAGAAATGAAAGGTTTAAACGCTGTAAAAGGAAAATTGCATTATTTTTCCTCACGAAGAAGGTGTCACTTCCACAGGCTAAGACGTCAAATTTCGATCGCATATTGATTCAGTATCTCATAATGTGACACGCATATGCGCCCGTTATTCATGTACGCCACCACCAATACCGCTAGACTCACTAAATGGCGGACTTTCTACCGCTTGTTAGGTTTCCCTAAAGAAAAAAAAAACCAAAAAAGAAATAAACAAACCCAAGCTGCTTCAATGATCCGTAAACAACCGAAGCCTTACAGCTGAGCACAATAATTAGCGAGTGCAATGCTGAATTGGAATTAAAAGGAAATAATGGCCTTTCCACTGCTGCTGCTGTTGCTACTTAATTATTGTATGCAACAGTAGACACAGACAGTTAAACAAAAATCGATATCTGCACTTTGGCTCATTTGCAAGCTGAACATACCCGTGGAAAACTCATTTGTTGTTGTTAACATTTTCGATTTATATCGCCGGGTACGTACCTGAAAAGACCAGAAAGAAAAACTAATTAGTTAATGCATTTATGCAGATGTTTTGTTTTTAAATTTTGTTAAAGCTTGCAGCAATTTGATGGGGTGTTAGTTCAGGAAAACGAACTGAAAGGAAGTAATGCACAGATTGATGGTTGACGGGGATGGTAGAAAAGTATCTTTTGTCGGCGGGGCTTTAGAAAAACACAAGTTTACAGTATTCTCGGTACTAACTGATAATTACTCTACAAAGACAGGAAGTTTTTTATGTTTGAAAGCTTTTCACTGAGCAATAAACACGGTTGATAGCAATTTGTGGCTGCAATACCAAACCAAACTAAACATCACGGACTGATAATTTGTTGAGGAACTTTGGCTATCGACTATGGACAGTGATTAGATTCTGGAATGTTAAAATCCACCTTGACTCATGTGAGGATAGGCCTTAAAATGCCAGAATATTCCAACATAAGTGCACCCGTTGAACGATACGACAACTTATGACTGAGCGAGACAAGATGGCGGACGGATGAGGGTTCTATCATTGTCCTACAGAAAAACACTGCCATGCTCTAGCCCGGCACAGCAGCTGGGCGCGTCGAAGTTCTCACAGTAACCAGGTTTTTTTTTTATTATGAATGAAATTTCTTACATGCTAGACAGAACCTTAAGACGAGCTTAACTACCTCTACTACTTTACACTAACTTAGTGAGCCCATAGCAACAGGAAACGATGAAGTACTTCCCTTTCCATCTGCTAGCCAACAGAATTTTTGATGCTGCCATTCAGCATCCCTAAAATCGCGACCTCGCTGCCGCCCTAATAATCCCGCGAAGCTCCGAGTGCTGCATGCGACGTGTCGGACATTGTTGAGAGGCCTATCTACAGCTATTCGCGCAAAATGTTACTCTGTCTTGTATCAGACCTCCTTTGTCGATATGGAGTAATGACTCTGGGGCGACAAAGTCGTTAAGACGCACTCCCCCGTGATACTTGCAATTGGGACGGGACTTATCCCGGAGATGAGGTCATTCATCGAGCTCATTGCTCCTACAACGTGTCTTTAATTCATTTTTACCATGAAAGTATCAATTCGGCTTCACCCTGTTACACAGGACCTTATTGCAAGTCCTCTCAAACACCCGATTCCTTTCCATGAAGCTTTCTACCACATTGAACCACACAGCGCATCCATATGCGAGGATGGGAAGGATGACGCTTATTCGACAGAATTCTGATGGTAGTATCAAGTTCATCCGCATCTCATCACATCGGGAGAGTTCGCAGTTGCAGTTTGAAGTTACCCGGAATGTCTCTATTAGCTACCACCCACAAGCCTAAATATTAAATGCATTTGCCATACCCGTGAAAGACGAGCTCAGAGTAACCAGATACAATACCGACTCCGGGATCGCCAAGTGCGTTAACAATTCAGAGACGGTATTACCTTAGAAGCAGAATCAATCAGCAACACAATGCTGAATCAAGGATGAATGGAACTGGGCACGTACATACGTTGGTAAAAGACAGAAAAGCCACCGCACATGACCATCAGCAGGCTTCTTTAAGATGGATCGATAAACGAATCACAACCAAGGCTCTGATTGTAGCTGCTTCATCAGTAATGAGACTCGAGTTAGAAGCCTAATATCGCGTAAAGAAGAAGGAAGTGGAGCACTATATGAGAAGTGACAAAAAATTTACACATCAACATACTTGCCTCGAAGTCTAAACAAGTAGTAGACAGGTGCGAAAGTACGACTGCCTTAAGCATCATCAAGGATCTTTAAGGTGGTCGGAACTCAAAGCATTACCATGTGAAGAGCCTAGACGGTAATTTTCTGATTTCGGATGAGGATCAGCTCAGTAGATGCAGAGAATATTTCGCTACATTGCCGAGCCAATTAGACGAGAGCGTTATGTTTTCAAATGAGACTTCCGAAGTATCAAAGTCCCGAATTCGCTTCGGCCCTCCCAGTATCATAGAGAACTATTTGCAGCGGCCAAAAACATCGTCAAAACTACTTCATCCGCTCATACGACAAGGATTAGCGTGTAAGCGCTTCCCGCAGGAATCGAAAAGAGGAATGCTCACCAAGCTACCGAAAAAGGTTAACTTGATGGAATATAGGAACTGGAGAGATATGTGCATTCTTCCCACCGCAGCCAAGTTAGTACCTCGAATAGTTTAAGACAGGGTTAAGGAGCATCTAGATTCAACTCTCGATGTCGTGAATCGTGATGTTATCTAGCGGACTCTGCGCAGGGCATCCCAGAAAACTTATCCGGTTTAACTCTATACAGCGGTTATTTCATTTCAGTCAACTCCCCGCAGAATTTCTTATAGGATTCTATTCTACCAGGGAACACTTGTACCTCTTCTGTGAGATCTGACCAGACAGACACTCTCGTAGCTTTCAATCGAAGTTTAACTCAGTTTTTAAAGCTTGTAAAATACCTTTTAGTCGGACTTAACTCAATCAACTTTGCTTTCATTTCGACTTCAATGTGTTTAGGTTTCAATCGAGCGAAACTTTCTGGAGATGCTCGAGACTTGAACTCATTCAAGGGAAAGTATGAAAGTATGTATATAAACCCAGACAGAAAAAAGAGCAGCGTGAATCCCAGAGACTCTTTAATGGAAAAATAGAACAGTCCTCCGAGGCGACTGACCTCAGAAAAATCATTTCTACCAGTTTGCCCATCTCAGATCAGACTAAATCCCGTGAGGAATCTCTTGACTGATTGTTGAACACTCATTTTCCTGGTACCTCCATTGCCAGGGCATTATAGTCTAATTCCTGCAGAAATACAGTAGATATCGGATGTTATAATCCACTGGCTAGATATCAGATTCAGACGACGTCTACACCTAGTTCACGTTTCTAGGATTTGGACCACAGCAAAGCTACTTGTTCCCCACTGCCTCGTCTGTGAACGAATATCAGAATTATGTCTGCTTATTGGTAGCGTTCAGTTGCTTATTGCAAATTTCTCCTAAGTTAACAGTGGCCCGGCTTTTTCCGACATTAATGCCTACAGTCTTAGGCTCCATAGATCTAGTCAATTAGAGTCCTTTATCAGGTTAGTGCTGCTAAAAATCTTGCGTCACTTCGCCTACATATCGCCTTGACTTTTTCAGAACGGTTCTCATTAAACAAATAAAGTATCCGTCAAAAAGTTTAGGACCTAGGAGCCAGGACTTGCCTTCTCCCATCCATTGCTGTTGTGCTAGTGTGTTACACTTAAATTGAAAGGAGCTCCTGTTTATTTTCATGTTTGAAAGGGAGACTTGAGAAGCTTTTCATGGCGGTGTGGGATCGCGAAACAGTTTTGTTTGTGTTTTCTGTGATTTAAACCTGTGCCTACTCCAACGCACCATCGAGCCAATGGCGCCCACATTGACCAAAACATAAATTTTTTTTTATTGTCACGATCCTTTATATCACCGGTCGCACACACACGCACACATACACCTGTTGGCCATCCATCTATCCGTCTATCCACTGACCATTGAACAGTAGGTGTTCAGTGTTCAACATCAAAATGTTTATTCACGATGCATCCAGCAATTAATCCACTCTCAACCAGCGGCTATCATTCAATGGAACCAAAACCAACAAAAAAAAAAAAAAAAGAATCCAACACAAACACAAATAGTGAACCGGTGAAAATAAATTAGCATCAAGTTTTCCTGGTTTTGCAAACGAGTTTCCTCCTCGTACTCGTATGTATCCCTGCACCATCAGCGGCAGCGGTTAACAGTTGTGCAGAGAGTTGCACCTTAAAGTCACAAAATCACGAACAATGTGGAACTGTCCGTTAACAGGGGATTTCCACGTTCATGTCCGTCGTCCATCGACGGCAGCTTCCAAGGCAATTGACCGACCAGTGTCGATGTCTGACCATTGCAACAGCTGCTGCCGCGCTCCGCCTCCTACTTCTAGAGGAGTCATTATCTTCTGATGACTGTTGGTTGGTTGGTTGGTGGTGGTGGTGGTGTCGTTGTCTCCTCTTTGAGATCACCGATCGCACAGCCTAACAACAGTGAAAGTGAAAATTGTCTTTCCGAGAGGTGCTCCCCGATGCTGTTTGCGTGCGGGATCAATGGATTTCCTTTTATTTTTATTTTTTTTATTCCTTTACGCCAAGGCGACCATAAATAATTAAAGTTTTGCACGGCCTTTGACACGGGTAGATCGGGCACGTTGTCGATCTGTACGATCATTTGAACACCACTCAGCCGATGGTTGTGGTACATAGTTAGCCAGGCTGCCTACAGCGGGGCGTGCCACGGCTGTCGCTTGAGAAAGTCACCATGATTCGCCCGCTGTTTTATAGCTCCTTGGCTATTTGAGTTATTAGCGCCCATTAAGTTGTTATAGATCTACGAGAAGAGTTGTGATTGATGAATTTTCGAGGAGTGATTACTCCTTCGTTGAAGGCATTCTCTTTGAGCAACCAGCACAGCGCTCTCTAGCGTTGTGCCAGTAATTACTGGCAGTCGCAAAATTGATTTTTTTCGAATTAAATTTTATGCAGTGCCATAAAATTGGTGCAGCAGCTTGAGCAGCCAGCTTGAGATTAGTACACGATTTCTGATGCTTCAGATTTTCTCCGGTAATTTCATTCGTTTACTGTAAAAAGAAAGTGGTGCTGGCTTGGACACTGGGGGGATATTTAAATGTTAAATTATCTGACGTATCACAGATGGTCGCTGGTTGATACCAAGGATTTTACTGATTTCTATTACGAATGTTGCAAGTCGTGGGGTATGCACTGGGAATGATAGATTTTATTGAATTATGTGGATCCTGGTGGAAGTAAATTATTACAACGTGAGGGAATTTAACTTGCATTTAATTCTAGCCTTAGGGAGGGTTTTGCGTTATTGACAGTTGCTTTGGCGAGATATTACTGAAATCACTGGTCTCACTGTCAGTTAAGAGAGTCATCACCAATGCAGTCATTTAATTGGATATATTGCCCCATAACAGGATATGTACGTTCGAACTTAATTATAGCATTTAGCACACCGTTAGATGCTAATCTTTTAAGAGGTGAAACTAGATTTTTACGAATTTATTATTGGATTGATTTTCTGGATAGATTTTGCTTCCTCGTTTTCGGGAGGATGGTAGAAAACGACTAGAAATATTTCTGGTCTCGTTGGTCCTTTTTCCAGTCCCCATATCAGAGGGATGGTCTACAATACAGACGGACCCACCCAAAACCAATTGCAGTCGAGCAGAACGCGGTTAAGACATTAGGTCGTCTTTATTCCACTTAAGGTGGCGCTACAGTCCGGGGTGGAATTGAGTCAAGCAACAAGCGTCTCCAGACAGCTCTATGTTTAGCGAGCTGTCTCCAGTTTCGCACGCCAAATTGGATGAGGTACCCTTACACTTGTTTGTACCACCTGAGTCGCGGTCTTCCTCCGTTCCTCGGGGGTAGATTCGAAGATTTTCCGAACCGGAGCATTGGTATCCAAAAATGGCACCATCTCAGTCGCTGGAACTTCACTCTTCTGGCGAATGATGTCGCTGTAAAACCCGTACAGTTCATTTTTGTATCTCGTCCTCCACTCTCGCAGACGGGAACGAAAAACACACGAAGAATTCTCCTCGCGAAACAACCAAGAGCAACCTCATCCACTTTTGATAAAATTCATGCCTCTACACCATAGAGCAAGACTGGGATGATTAAGGTCTCAAGTTGTTCGAGAGAGGGCTTTGCTACTCAATCGCTATGTTAGCCCAATGAAACAGTCGTTGGAAAGAGTTATTCTTCGTATAATCTCAGCGCTGAAGCTGTTGGTGATGCTGTCCACGGTGACGTTCTGTCCGAAACGTCGGTGTTGATTGTCCTTTTTCGTTGACAGCATATACTTGGTCTTGCCCGGTCGATGACAATAAATTCATCTTCGCCGGTTCTGCCTCTATACTCAACAAAGCCCGTTCTTCCTATTATCGTCGGTGTATGCGAGGAATTGGAGAGACTTTGAAAGATCGTGTGTCTGGTGTTGGTGCGTGAGCTTTGCACTGTTCTTTCAAGAAGGATGTTAAAGAAGTCGCATGATAGCGCACCGCCTTGTCTTAAACCTTTTTTGACATCACTTCGTCCAGGTCGGGTGGACGGAATTGTTGGCCTACATCGTGCATGTTGAATGGTTCCAGGTGCCTGACAACGAGATGTGGTTCGTCGTCACCCATGAACAGTCGGCAGAAATGGTTCCTCCATATCATCAACATCTACTACATTTTTACTACGTTGCTTGTTTAACACCATTATCGATTGTTGTCTTTAAGACCAAATAGTCTAATTGGGCTGCAAAAAAAGAAACGAAACGCTAAAACCCAAGAGGCAGACAATGCAGAGTCTGAAAGCGCAACACGTATGTCTGAACTATGTGCCTTAGAAACACGAAAGTAAAGATTACTCAAACGTGCTCTACTGGTACTCTGAACGCTCCACTGGCCTCTAAACGCCCCACTGTAGAGGAATGTTTAACCGGGACAGAACCACAGGGAACAGTGCAGCAAAACTTAGATGGGTTTTATTAAAAAAGAGTCCCACAAGGTGCTGTATGCTGACTCATTTTTTTTTCGAAGATTTCTAAATTCTACTGCAAACAGCTGCGTTAAAAGAAAAGTGTTATACGTTTTTCCATATTTCCATTGTAGACCAGCTAATGAATTCTGCAGAGAAAGTACTTAAGGTCAATAGAAGACCATTCGTAAAAGGCCTTCTTGAACATAAAAGAAGGATTGGATAACATTTCACACGCAGCCATTAGGAAATCCCGGGAATTATGTACAAGGACTGTAGAAACCGTGCCGGATGGAAAGACAATAAGCTATTAGGGCAAGAACAAGATGAACCTGTCGCAATAGAGAGTACTAACATTCCTTAATTGGAAGCCTAAAAGTGGATAAATCCTTGAACTGACCAATAGGCTAAGGCATAGGCTATACAGGTCACAATATTTGCTATTTATGCAGACATTTAGGTATGAAAAGACTACAGATAATTTAGAGTCTGTGATGAGGTGTCCCTACAACAGGTGAGCCTATTTCACTTCCACAAGTTATATCGCATTATCCATCGTCTCTCAACTCTTACTACCTTCACACTGTGTACGCCGATGTCTAGTACTTTTATCCTCGACTGGATTTCATCATTCCTGGAACGCTGAGGATGGAAAGTTATTTACATATCATATTGGAAATCCACTTTCGCCACATTTGCAATCCCTTTCCATAACTGAGTGTGGGGACTGAAGTATATCTCGGAGCAAGGTCTTTGGTCGTGGCAAATATTTTCCTCACAAACGAGCGAAAAAAAGGTAAATATAAAGAACAAGGGACTGTTCAATGGCGAACGGATGGTCTGTCTGGGGAATGGAAAGAAATTTTGTACCAGACATGCAGAGAGGATGCGAAGATCTCCCCTAAAATTTATGGTGAACGTTGAAAGACGGTTTATCCGCTATAAAAATAATCTAAATACACAAATATAAGGATGCTTAATAAAGTCCTTCGAATTGCTTTGCACTTAAATACAAATTGCTGTCACAAGGCATGACTGTGACCGTAATTAAAGAGAAAAACACCCTCATTCAAGGACAATAATAGATAAAAATATGTAGACAGCTTTAGCTAAGATACATCTCCAAAAACACGCCCACTTATTACCATACACAATTGACAAATGAACACAAGAACAAATTTAACGACACAAACAATAGTTGCCAGTGCCTCTCATTTAATTAAAATCACATATGCTCAACTGAGCTGGAAACAATTTTCAGCTGAAAAGTTAGATATTCCCACCGCCCACCTCTCCATCAGACAACACACACAAACGCACACAATAGGACGCGGAGGGGGGAGGTTACGAAATGATTTAATTAAACAACAACCATCAAAACTAGGTCGACAGCAGAAAACTTCGCGCGTACTCGAAATTGTGTCATCTCAAGGCATCGTACGTAATTAAGCCACAATCATTCGTCCCACCTCCTTGTATTCATCTGGGAATTTCCAGAGAATTGCCAAATTCTCTGCACCCTCTATGGAACGTTTTGCAATTAATTCCATTGCCACACAAGTGGCAATTCGCATGAACACGACGACACGGAATCTAAAGAATTCACATCACATGCGAGTATCTTACCGAGCATCATTTAGATATCTCGACGGAAATATTTCGTGTACAGATGCAAATTCTGGAATCAAATCCTTTCCAGCTGTCAGCACATAGTTGCAAGTGGGCTAATTGAAATGGCAAATCGCTGTCCATTGCGGTGCTATAAAATAACGCCCGCCCAGTGTGCTAAGACGGATGATAGAGAACCGCGGAAGCCAAGAACCATCTCCAGACGTAATTACTTTCTTTTCTTTGGCTAATTAAATTTTACATCACCATAACCATCGTGAGATCAGCCAGTTGAAGATTTTTTTTTTGTGTTTTTTGTTCATTTTTAATTTCCTTTTGATGTTGTTGCGCATCTTTGTGCACGTAACATGCAACAACACCCATCAGTTGCAGACATCGTACTCAGATGTACAATTAAATACGAGGAGACTTAGCTGTGAGATACGAGTGGTATTTTGGAGACGAGAGCTGAATGCTGCTGCTGCTGCTGCTGCAGTTGTTTCTTTTTTTTCGTAAAAGATTTAATCATCTTCCAATGGATCTGAGAAAAAAATTAATTAGCTGTGTGTTTGTGTGTGTGATTATGAATACTCACTTGGTGCTCTCCAAGTTGTTTTGGAATTGCTGTTTGAAGGAACAAAAATTTTCAAATGGTTTGCGGAATTTTAAGCCGTTACGCAAACCTAGCTAATTCATGCAGATTTATAGGAACAACGGTAAGACCTGTAGATAGATCGGATTCTGTGCGATGACCCTACGAGAGATGAGCCTATTTTATGTACCTCGACAAGATATGGTGTATTATCCACTGTTTAGTACGAGGATTGAAAATTGAGTTTCGTTCCTTTTACAAGGTCGTTTTGTACGGTATTCACACTTAAATTTGGCATTTTTCCCACGTCTACAGACGACCAGTCCACCCTAGCCTCAGACTTAGTTTTCTTGTCCGTTAACATATCAACATTTGCGATCTCTTTTTATAACTAAGTGTGTGTAGTGAATTTTTCGAGAACATTTATAGAGACAAATCCTTGTTGCAGATATTTTTCCGTCAAGGAAACAAGTGCAGTAAATATGAAGAAGAAAATGGTCGTTCGGCGGCAAAGGGCTGTCCTTTGTGGTGGAAGTAGTGAAATTTTTGTCACACATACACATTTGCGTTTGATGAGGATGGTGGACAAGGTGGAGTGTGTCTGTTAACTTTCATCAGAGGAAATAGAATCGTCCTTGAATAAGTATATGGAGATCGGTGAGTTTATGACTAGTTTAAGTGGAAACCAAAGAATTTTCCAGATAAAGTTAACGGAGTAGTCTTCAGTTCCGGTCAGGGCGAGGTGAAGTAAAAAAATGGCGGAAGCAGTCCATATATGTATGTAGGTTCTAGAACAAAGTTTTACTCAAACATTCGTGCTGTGCGGGTTATATTTTCATAGGGGAGCCTACGTTTAATGCCGCATCCGAAAGATGGAATTAAGAAGCTTCTCATGGAAGTTATTACTCTATGATTTGCGTGAGGTTGGAGTGGTAAAAAAAATTTTGTTGCTGTTTTCTTGGACTCGAACATTCACCTCAGTAGTCCAATACACTAACCACTGTCAGGACGAATAACTCGCATCCATCGACACGTTTGAAACATGCAAACTCCGAACGTGGGAACATGAATTAGGTAGATGGGTTGGCTAAAAGGGGGAGACTCCTCTATGCCACACTCAGGTCAATATAGACCCATTGTGATACATGGGAACAAGAGTTAGCTTGGTACAAAATGGAATCTGTAAGCCTTAAGGTCTACATAAGAGAAAATTGTTTCTAGGAAACAGTGCTTTAGTCATATTATGCAATCCAACACACGTGGCAAAGATAAAGCATTTGCCTCATCCATTTTGGATATTCAGATCCCAGCACACAAGGAATACATGTGTGATAAGTGAAGCGGTTACTCAGGACCATGGCAGCGAGAAGAAACTATATCACGGAATATGTCAAAGAATTGGCCCATCTAGACACTCCAGCGAAACAAGTTTTATCTAAAATGGAGCCCAAATCCAGACCCAACCTTTGGATTGCGTGTCGCGAGCTACAAGCCCTCTTCTAATATTCTCTTAAAATGCCCCGCGCTCCTGGAAGTAAAAAAAGACATCAGGCAGTGCATTTGACCTCCCGACCAAAGCTGAGAAGTTCATAGACTTACCCTCTGAGCAATTGATTCTACACTCTCAATAAGCCCTTCAGTGAAGTGGCAGCGTAAAATCTGATAGCCTGCTTCCAACTGACAAAACTAATAATAGTCCCTAGAGTGGGTTCCTTACATCGGGATACCTAGTCTTTTGTTTTAAGGATTTTACACAAAGATGTAGCCCAGCAGCTTGAGGGTTGTGTGACGAGGTCAGATAACAAGCCACTTGAAGTTGAGCAACTAGTAGGGAGACCCTAGACTGCTTCAGAGCACTTCCACCCAATAAGTGTAATGAAGCCGTCAGTCATGTCAGGCCAAAAAGAGGATTAAAAACTCTCACATCGGCTGCAAATGCAGATTGCTTCAGAGAGCCAATAGTAGTGTTTATTTGGACGTAGTCAGAGCCACACTTAGACAAGACGCGTTTTGAGTTCTCTGGGTTTCCCCTTCTAATTTAAAAAATAATGTGAAGTATTCCAAGCGGCAAAAGATTGCAATGAAAACGCAAGCTGCTCCACTAAGGTAGATTTCAACGAAGTCTTTGATGTGAGAAATGTTCCATGTTAACAACATCATAAACGCAGCTACAATTTCGGCTTGAATAAGGTCTAAACTGCATTGCAGGCATTTTAATCAAGCTGCATTGAAAGGCACTTGCAAGCCCACGAATCAACCCGGTTATGTAGAAACTCAGCACACTTACAAGCTCCTCTCGAATCAATCGCCTCCATGATATACCTGCCCATGAATAAAAGAGCCCGCCAACTGAGCAAAGAGGAACCAACAAACGTGAACACACCTACGGGAACAGCCATAGATACAGCTTTAAAGGTTGTAAAGATATAGCAACCTACCTGCCAAAGCCATGAAATAGCGCCTTAGCTCTTACTTAGGCTGTAGCCGAGTATTAGCAACGTTTAGAACCTTTCCTGGGTGCGAGGAGAAAGAGAACCTCGAGCATTTCCTCCGTCGCTGTCCAGTAAGAAGAGGCACTAAAAAACAAAAACCTGGATAGACACACCCAGTCTGGGCTGAGATCGATTAGTCTTTTTAGACTGAGGAACATTGAAAGGCTTACAGAGACTTCCTGAGGCTAAATAGGAGAACCCCACAGGCGGACTAGTAGGGATGCAGTAAGGTGGGAGGTTATTATACCTATAATCCTGACGTAACCTCGCCGAACTTAAGAATAAGAAGAATAAGGAATATCGAAAGGTTGAGTGGACATTCAGCGAGCAATAAGCCTTCAGCCGACAATCCGTTCTCTCACAATTAATACGTTTTTTACCCAGAAAGCTTTCCAGAGAAGAACATAACAGGCACGGATGGCGGGCAGATCAACCCAAGAATCAGTCTTACAAGCTAAATAGTGCGTCTTTGTGCTAAGAACGCAATTGAGTAAAAAACGACCTCTCATTGCCATATGTGGTAACCTCCTTATCACTCCAATCCTGCTACCATCCACTTCAGTTATTTTGAAAGCACATTTTGAAGAATTTTTGGTCGATGAAGTAAGGATGAATGCAACAAATGGCTGGAAGCTCAAGAACGACAAATCTGTCAGAAACATCAAAACATACTCAGTTCTTCCGACTGTCAAAGTATCCAAATTCTCGATCCCTTTCCAATTCTGAGTATGTGTCGTGAATTTAGCAAGATTATATGGAAACTATTAGATGTTTCCGTTACAAAGGGTTTGAATCTCTGACTTAAGATGGAGAGAACAGGCTAAGGGAGTGGACGTCAATGTAAAATCAGTACTTCATCTAATTTCGTGCGTCCAAGTGGAGAGGAACTATCATTTAAAGTAAAGTAAGTTCAGGAATAAAAGGCAGCTTCTCAATCCATGAGGCTTTCTTTAAGTTATGTGGGAGACAGACTGCTGGTATTGATACCATGGTATAGGAATACTGCGTTCCACATGTCTGTCACTGCAATACCACGTAAAAAGCTAGTATACCATGAATAGAACCTAGTATTGAGATTCGCAAATTTTTGGTGGTATACCACCATCTTATTGCTTGCAGCGCCACTTTCTTTCTGTTGGTGAAAGCTTCTTTGACAATTCAAAAGCAAGCAATCACAGCGAAAAATGTTTTGAAAATGGATGAAGGAGGACAATTTTATCTGCTGTGGAGACAATGAAGTAATTAAAGTTAAGAGGAATTATATCGGCGAGCTACGAGGAGCAAGACGCAAAAAATGTGTAAGGAGCTGGAGGAGGCGCAACACAAATGTCAAAGTATACCACGTAATGCAAAAGTCAACGTATACTACGAAGTGCAGTCTGTCAGGGGTTATAGTATTCACTATACCATGGTATTCATACCACACAGTGGTCTCAACCTACCATCTCTACTGTCGGAGTCTTGTCTAATTTTATCGCTGTTAGCATCTTATAAACTGGGTCACTTCCTTCTCGTTTATTGCCGCTAATAAAACCGCGTTTTAAGGCGGCACTCGCAATTTAATAGACAAATTGTTCTCCCTGTCTTAGCAGTTATATGATTGTTAAACCATTTAAAGAAAATATACGCCTCTAGCTCATAAAGCTTAACTGATATCTTATGAGGCCTCATTGATTGATTTATGAAAGAACTTAAGTATCTTTGCGAGTACTTCCCTTCTAAGAATAAAATCGACAACATTTAATCCCAAATAATTGCATCAGATGAAGGCGAACTCCACCAGACAGTTATATTATTCCCACTGCCACTGTAAAGATACTTATGTATATTCACTTCCATTGAATTGACTCCCAAAGGGTCATATAACCATTGATGCATGCCACCCCAGTTGGCTGGGAAGTACAACCGTCCAACACAGATACACCACACTAGGCGAATGTCTGACAGGCTTGCCTCACTGCAAAAAGCGGATGCAACGCTTTTTTACAACCTTCTTCGCAAAGGAAGATAAATATTGTTATAGCAAATTATGTAAGATCCTTCGTTTAGATAATACCAGTCCTGCTGCTGGTTGCAGGCTTCGGAGGCACAATCCAGACAGCCAGATGGACACACTAACACTCGATGACACAAGAGTGAAGTGAAGTACGAATAAACAGATTCGAGATGCAATGACTAAGTCAATAGACTCGAGGCCAGGAAGACAAAGAATCTCATTTAATTCGGAGTTTTGTTTATTTTCTCGAAGGATGTGTGTGTCCAATGCATGTCGTTGCATCTCTCACAGAAGCCGCTTCATGTAATTTTAATCATTCCCTAGACATACTATATGCAAATGCCAAAACGACGACATCGATCGATTGAAAGTGAAGTGCTCGAATGCATCTGAACTCTTGTGTATCTTTTGTTTACATGGCATATGTGTCCGTTTAAAAATAGAATTGCGATTGTATTCTCGGACTGGGGGTAGATAACAGAGTTATATTTCAAGTTAGATGTCGGGGTCTTTTCTCAAAATAATTTAGATACTGCAGAAGGTCTGGCTGCGCACAGGACGGACTGTGCGACTGTGTAGATACAAAGTGTACTCGTATGAAAATATTCACCCCCACATTAAGACTAAGAACTGGAAAAAATTCAAAACGCTCTTCTGTTTTGTGGATAAGGATATGCCGATACTGCCATGAGTCCTTACTTGCACCTTTGGAGAATTCAATTTCAGTTAATTTCTTAATGAGTGCGATCAATGGTATTCACTCAGTTAAACCTGAACCATTCCAAGACAGCCACGCTTTTCTTGTAGTGCGCACAAGACCCCACCTAACACCTACCCAGGAGCTTTGGATGCGAAATAAGAGGATCTGTAGCGTCGGAGGAGTTCGTAGTGACACGGTACTCTGTGACGAACAGTCTCAATGACCTAGAGCTCGCCTCATTGTGCTGAACTTCAACTCGGTGACAATTTTATAGTCAGGAATCGATTGCTGCAACTACTACTAATGGAAATTTAACAACTTTCATCGTTGCACCAGGTTGCTTCCTTTATAATTCGGTGATGCCTCCCCCATTAAGACTGTTAGCAATCTCATAAGGTATTGCAATATTCGGGAGACTTCAAGCACATTACTAAATGGAGGGCTCTGCCTACAATCTCGAATTTGGAATCGGATACAAAGCCATGACTTTGCAGGAGAAGAGGAATCCACAGAGAACTGACTGACTGAGCTGTAGAGAGGAGTTAGATAAATTTATCGAAACTGTCTAAATTGAAAATAAGAAAAAATTTAAGTAGTAGCCTTACCAGATGTTTTGAATTTACATGTCCAGTAATAAATAAGTTCCGCCCGGAATTGGAGAACAACGGAGACTAAGAAAAGAAACCACAACATTTCTAAATCGGTCAATGCTCTACATGCATAGAATTTTGATGAGGTAATGACACCAGAACTACACGTTTCACGCAAATTGAAAGCCGACTATTCTTATGTTTAGTACTGCGTCTGACCAGAATCTGAGCCTGGAATCAAGCTTTTATTCCACAGCAAACTGGGATCATGAGGAATGAGATCTCCGATGAGATTTATAGGCAAGGTTTGGGGGAGGATTTCTCAGTACATGAACCTGCATTGGATCCCCTTACCGTTCTTGATCAGACTTTCATCAACGATTAGGTTTACAAGGCTCTCGAGGATGCAGGCAGACCGAATAAATGGTGCTAGATGTCTGTGAGAAATTCGCGACGGAAGGTTCAAGTTCGTATTTTTTTTTTTTTTTTTTATAATTTACCCGCACTCAAGGGGTTATGAATACCCTTTTACATGTTTTTCACATGGTGCGGGAGTTGGAAAGATAGATAGAGAGAGAGAGAGAGAGAAAGAGATTGGTGTAGTGCTTTGAAACTCAGCTGTATTAGGTTTCACATTAGCTCCAGGGGTGGTGTCCAGAATAACTGGGGAGATTTGATGTTGTCATGTAATTTTTTGCCTTCGCTTCTGATTCACAGTATTTTTTCCCGATCCACCTGATGTCATAAGCATATCAATTACCAACAGAGCGATCAATTTCTCCAGTCATATGACAAACCTACTGCCAGTGTTATGCCTTCACAGTAGTGTTGTCACAAACTTTCGCAATTGATCGGACTGCCTCTTATCATATAATTCTTGCTGACACCAGGGAATGAACTGTGAACCATCAGCTCGACAAACGATGACGCTACCACTACACCATTGCCACACTTAAATACCTAGAAATATCTCAGACTTGCAAAAAACTTACTCACCCAAGTAAGCGCTCGACAGCTGACTCTCAGCAGAATGAACATTTCTCTCGGCAAAACGAGGTGCTCTTATAAATAAAATTACATCGACTGGCACCAGAAGAGCGGGCTGATAATTTAGCTCTCAAATCACCTAAAACAGCTTAAATTCACCCATCTATTCAACCATGAATGGCGAAATCCACCAATTCATTCTCGCCTACTTCCAGAACGGCGAATTGACCTATTCGTCCTACGGCAGTACGACAGAGAAAGCCAAACTACAAAATAGCGAGGACTATGGTACTCATCCTCTCCTTAACGATGGAAGATAACGCCACAACGTAACACTTTCTCGTATCTGGCCAATCATCAGGAAAGAATCCGACTCAATCGAATACATTGCTCTAGAGTAATCTTTTATGTATAGAACACAAATTTCGACGAAACATGGGAACCTGATCCCTGGACTTATGCAGAAATCAAGGCACTCACCGAAATCCAGTGACTAGAGTGCTTACCAAAGACAATTGCTCCGGTGTCATAACGCCGTAATGACTTATCCATCAAAGCGTTTTTAAAACGTCGTCGGTGTGGTTGGTTGGTTGCTTTTAGAAGGTGAGGTGTGTTGAAATTCGCACTCTGCCCTGCTAAAAGTCCATCAGTCTGACCTGTGAGATTAATTCTCATTTTCCTGTGTTATTACTCGGCTCTTTTCTTGTAGATCTGACCACTCTGGCCAGTAGTTATTGAACTCCTCTCGGATCTCATTAATTGCCATAGGGAGCCCTATTGTCTTTTCGGGGTATGGTTCCCTGTTCCCAACGCATTTCCTTGCTAGTTCATCTGTCTTTTCATTACTCAGTACGCCTTCATGAACCGGTACCTCTCGAGAGACGAACTGTATTGCTGCTGGCAAGTAGATCCAGTTTGACTTTGCACTCCCTTCCTAGACATAGGGTTTGTGATAGCGTTTATTACTGCTTTGCTGTTCGAACAGATGTCGAATTGCATCTCTATGCCAGCATCTTCTGTGAGTATTTCTATTGATTCCATTTTTGCAAAGACTTCAGCTTGGCACGAATGGTTCTAGATGAACACCAAGTTCAACAACGCAAAAGATATCAGCTCCTAATTCCCTTGATATGTTAGAGCCATCTGTGTTTGATACTTAAGACGAAAGGCATAGGGTTACAATGATGTCCTTGTTTATTCCATTTTCATACATTTTCTTAACCTTCAAAACTCTGCTAAAGTAAGCAAAACTAAAGCCTTTTCGTAAAACCAATATTTGCCTCATTAAGTCTGCCATAGTTTCGTTAAAATATAAACGAAAAGGAAAAAAAGCATCCTTACTCCCACGTCACACTGGAATAATCTTAAATTCAAATAAATTTCCGCTTCATAAATCACAAAAAGGTATCTCACTCTCAGAAGGAACGGAGGAAAAAAAAACATGAGAATCCAAAGTTTTTTTTTCCCTGCATGTCTTCCCAGAAACTTTCTCCCCAAGCCAGTCAGGGCGAAACAAAAAAGAACTGCAAACTTAGGGCAAAAAGGAGAAACAAAAAGCCAAAGACACCCATCCTGGTGTTTTTCTTTTGCTCGTACCCTCCTCTACAAGCAGCAGCATAATTAATGAACATTTTCCCTCTTTTTACTGTCAATGAATGAATGCAATTTTCCCCCATTCCGGAATGCATCTATCGTTAAATGCATAAATTTAATGATTCATCATCGTCATCATTCGCATCCACATCTGCGGTGGACGAGTATATTCGTATCTCCGCATCCATATGTTGCACTTGCAGTCGATAGGTGTACATACTCGTAGTTTATCCTTTCCTTGCACTGCGTTTTAATATTTTATCTCAGATGTATACACGTTTTTATTTTAGACCTGTTTTTTCTTTTATTTCCTTCCACCTTTGGAACAAAGCACACTTTGTCATCTAAGTGGGGCACATACGTTTAATACCCTTACGAGGAGGGGGTAGGGCATTATTATAGATGGAAGGCGCTTTGTGTGCGACATGACATGAAAAGGGCATATTTCATAGATACTCGTACATCGAAGGAACGAGAGAGAAAAGACTAAGTGGAGCAGCTCTTTGCATGGAAGCCATGAGGACAACTGTCGACAACGGATGCATACGGAAAGTGGGATGGGGTAGCTTCACACAATGCGCTTGAGGAACATGGTTCTCTTTTTGTTATTTCGTGTCTTCATGAGAATGTCATATGTCATAACTGAGTGAGGATGATGTGATCTACTTGTTGACGCCGCTGGAAGTGGATCATAGACGTAATTAAGTGCTTCAAGTTGCTTAATCTTGTTTTTAAGTTAAGTCTTGTGTGAATATGCAGTATGCATCGCTTTTGAGGCTAATGTGATACGGATGTCGAATTTAAATCGTGTGCAACGTATTGTGAAAGTGGATTTTACACCAGTCCTACAGTAGCGGAATTGAAAGCCTACTCGCGACAGTCACTAAGCTGAAAAGTGTCAAAAATTCAGAAAAGCCTCTTCGTTTACGTTCTCAGGTTTTGATGAAGCGTACCCAACTCAAAGGCTGTGAAATATTTTCGAACTGCCTTACATAAGAAATGTTTAAACAAATCTAAGTGCAAACCAGATTTTGTACCCAAAAGGTAGTAGATACAAGCACTTCACAGACTTTTATAAACTGCCACCGTACTTCTACGAATATATGGACCTTTGGAGACTTGAGAGCAGTGAATACCCAAGGTCTGAATGGTCGGGATCTGTACAATGAAAGGTGCCTTTATCCGAACTTAGTTAATGACATGGACACCACTCGTTCCCTACACTTGTTGATAGACCGCATCAAGTAAGAATTGGCGGCAAACTGAATACAAAAAAAAATAGCAACCAAATCCCAGAAGCATTCAGACTCTATTGTGCGGTGTACTCCTTTTTTTAATGTAGTAGTTGGAGAAAATCAGACTTTATTCATTTCTCTGTTGTGCTTGGTGGCTGTGATTTCTGTTCCCCCAGCGGGGCTTGAACTTACACCGGCCAGGTCACAAGCAAACACACTACCTACTACTTCGTGGCCACCACTGGGCTTTCGACTTGATTGAGTTCCAGTCCTTTGGCATCGTCTTGATGGTTTCATTATATAGAATGGGTCGTACAATCAGGCTCACTTATGTACATCTCTTCGATAAACTTTGGATACATGTACGGAGAGGCCTGCGCTTTTATACGATCTTTGTACTCGAGAAGCACAAATTTTAGTACCTTTTCCGGAACAGATAGTTGGAACAATTTGAGTAGAGCCTATAGCGTTTTTAATTTTTCCGCAGAGTATATTCGACTTCAATTTCCGTTCGATACACGTCAAAACTTCAAATCTCGCAACAAACTCAGGTCGCGGTAGGTACCTACAGCAAAAGTCTGATCCAATATGCGGAATCCCGAATCTACGTTCGGGCGCAAACCAAACAGTTGGGATAGCTTTTCCACTGGAAAAGAAGCTTAAAGGCTTACACATGCAAAACACACTTTTTAATACAACACCGACGATATCAGAAGACTTGTGAGCGTCAGTCAGTCAAGGGTTTTAAATGCCGACTCGGTTCAGAGGAGGACGAAACCGCGGAACACATATCAACTGGGTGGAATCGGAAGCAAAGACATTCATGTTCCTGCAGATGTAAGAAATGCTTCCACAGAAGATGTTCTCGCCTTCGTTAGGAAATTTGAACACCTAGTGGTTTGAAGCAGGGTTTCGCCTGCAAAACATTAAATCAAGCCGAAACTATGATCCACCATAAGTGGGTCATGCTTCCAATAATTGACATGACCCTTCTGTCATCGTTGAACATACCTAGGTTCGGACCGTGTCCACATCAATATTTAAGTCAATTGTAGCCAGCATTCAGGTAAAAACCAGTTTGAAAAGTGCTCTACTTCTAATGTCCTGCGACATCAGCTTTCGGTTGAACTAACAAAGAGTACAAGTCGTCCTCACTTGCTGCTTCGAAGGTTTTTATTTCAATTGACTGGAACTCATTAGAATTGTAAACATTTCTCGCAATTTTCATCTTTGCTTGACAGTAGACGAATGGGCAGTTTAAGGTAAAACTTTAAGTTGCTTATGTTCTCAACGTCAAGTACGCACTCCGATCAGTAACTTCTTTTGAATGGAAACTGAATTGCGGCTCTGATAAGTCTGAATCTCTACGTTGCATTCACAAAAACTACATTCCGTCATCTCTTTTTCTATATTGCCTGTGCATTTCCCTCGAGACGTTCATAACCTCAAAAACAGGGCACTGTGAGCCTAGTTTTCAAGGATATTGAGACAGTCTCTAACAAGCTGCGACCTTACCCACTTTTTAAGAGCCCATAACACTGGCCGACCGCCACAAAAGATGTACATAGATAGATGCAGGTCCTGAACCTTCTCCACAGCCACTCCCCTACACATACATATCTATGTAGTTTGATCGCATGGAAAACAGAAGTAACACACACAAAAAAGCGCCATCTCTAAGCAATTAAAAGACAAGATCTGAGACTCGAACCACGGGAGCGTAAAGATCAGTGTGACCAATGGTTTACAAAATGTGTTTGGGTCGACCTTAATAGCAATTTAAGAGTGGCCTACCATAAAGGGGCTTCTGCGCTAAATTAATACGCGCACACCTTTTTCAGTATACACCGTTAGTTTAATCCGCGATGAAAACTTCCCAGCGAACAGGATTCTTCCACATACGCACGCTATCTTCCCAAGCAAATGTAACTACTATTCAAATTCAAATCCACACATTACCCAGAGCATTCGACTCAATGCAATACAAGAGAAAAATCATGGTAGCCCAAGTCCCCAGGCGCACATTGCATACACGCAACGCCTACCTACTTATGTTGCCATTTCGACAGCTTTTTATGGTTTATATCGTGGCATACCGCAATTTCTCTAGCAGTTGCGCGTCGTAACAACAAGATATATGACATGCTAAAACCAGATACCAAGCCCTTCTGCTTCTCCTCTCCAATCTACACCATGGCCACCACACACCATCACCAAAAGGTATAGCTCATCCAAACCATGAACATACTGTTCATGGGAAGCCAGCCGGTCTCTTGGTAACTGGCAATAAATTGACACAAAATAAAAAAAAAAAAAAAAAACTCAAGCTCCACGAAAGGCTTAATGCAGAGCAATCCCAGAGTGTATCTCCTCCGCCAACCATTCGCGCGTTTGTTTGGCAATAATGGGAAAATAATAGTTCCAGGGGAGGAATGGCATTAAAGACAAAAGATACTTGTGTGGCGTGCGGTTTTGTGCTCTGCGGTCAATTGTTGTGCGTCGCGGTAGATTAATGGAGCGCGGGAACCCAACGCGAATATTGCGATTTGCATGAAAAATTTACTTTCATCCTAAGAATTGTGGTGATATAGTAGCGAAAATGTTCGCATTTTGAATCTGTGGCACTGCAGTAGTTTTGCATAAGTCCCCATGCAGGATATTCTTGATTCATATGCAATGCGGATTTGCGAACTTTCCCCGGAAACTGGACATATTTTATGGCGATATTTCTATTTAGCCCACTGCCCACTTTCGGTAAATTCCTTTTCATATTTATTCCCTCCAATGAACAAAGAAACCTACCCCAACCGCTCAAAATGTCGAACAATTAACTTCAATTAACCAAGAAACAAAAGAAATGCACTACAATGTAGACATGTGTGCGTATCTACATAAAAATAGTTTTACACTACCATTCCAGACGTCTTTTCTTATGCACTTGTCCCCACATATCATTCACAAGTGCATTACATAGCTCTTGAGAGTTTATTGACAACATTTGCTCTGTGTGAGTCCTGCAACAATGTTGTATGTGAAATGAATTTGCGCGACAGTGTAAATAGTAATTGATCCGACGCTAGACGTCCGGGCCATGAGCACGACAACGTATGCACTAAAGGACATCAAACACGATGCAAGAGAGATGGTTTATTGAACACACACACACTCGTATCTATATGCTCACATCCACCCAGATGTCAATTGCGGAATGCATCTCGAATAGCTTGGATAGTGGTTGCATTCACATTTAATTATTCGTATTGCGAAAGGATGGGACTGTCAACTTACACTGGTTCGCCCAGCGACATACCACTTCTGCTTTGTATTTTAAGTGTAGCCAAAGAAAGGTGTTCTTCAGCGTTGCTATCGTCTGAAGTGAAAGGCATTGCATTTGGGATTAATGAAAAGTTGCCACTATGTTGCTAAGATAGAAATTAATTACTCACGTTTCATTGTTTTGCTAAAAGAGTTATGTTCGCTCTTAAGGACAGATGGTATGTCGTGAATAATTAAACTGTATTGGAGAAACTTTTTTCAAGTTGAACTTATTAGGAGGTAAACACGGAGAAATATTAACTGTTAGGAAGCAAATGTCTCCTTTGGATGAATGAACTTTAAAATGAAGGGTGTTTTTTAAGAGGCTCCGGGTTTCTGACAGCGGTAGCTGTCAAACTAGCTGTCATTAATTAAGTGGCATGTTTTTAGTTTCCAGTAAAGTAAACTTCACCAAATCGTGGAATACTGCATCCAAAATCCGTGTTCAGTTGTTATACAAACCTATCGAGCTCTTCGTCAATTCTATGAATTAAACGATTAATCGTCCATTTGAACGTGCTATTCGTCGGTGACAGATTTCGCACTAATTAAACGCTACATGTCATAAGGCCAACAATAAAAATGAGACTAATGCGTTCCAAAGAAAATATCGCGTAGTTGAGACCAGTGTTTATGAAGACCGGAATTTGTTAGTTCTCAGGGGTGCACAGAAGCGTGGGCTTTATCCGTCCATAACTTAGAACTTTTGGTGGGCGCCGTGGCTCAAGTGCGTTGGATTGCTGAGCGAGAGGTTCTTTAAGTGCACGTTCGAATCCCAGAAACGCCAAAAAGTTTGTTCACGGTCCCACATCTCGCGAATGTCTGACAAACGTCGGAATTTTATGGCAAAATTGTGTTCAGGTTGAGGCTGACTTTTGGCTCTGAGGATACGTAGCCGTATTTGTAGTAAGAATAATCTGCAAGTGATTTTTCAAACATCATTACGTCCACACACATGTAAGGTATGGTGTGGTTTGTACGCTGGTGGCATAGTCGTGCCTTATTTCTTTAAAAATGAGGCACGTTAGTCAATTGTGATCGATTTGTCCTCTATTTTACGATTATTATAAAGCTGCTGGGTGTCCTCTTTGAATGCATCTATTACTCCAAGTCGATTTTATGGATCCTAGCAATCCTTCTTTAAGTGTACTTATTGCCCTAAGGATTTAGCTACAATCACTGTAAAAATAATTTGTGTGAATAGCTGGATTCCACGATCCTAAAAGAGAAACAAGCACGGGTAACACATCAATGTATAAAATTTTATGTGCAAACAAAAATACCTTTAAACATCACATTGAAACCCCATTTGTGATTTAAATGGATCGGAAGCTCAAGACGGATAGTACCTACGTGCATATTCATCTCACGCAATTAAAGTCCATCAAATTGCCTCTATTACACAAGCAAAGAAAAAAAAACTAAAAACGCAACTCTACTTCCAAATCCAGGAAGAAAAAAATAAATAAAAGCAAAACGAGAAAATTCAGTTCGATTCACTAGTTGGTGCTTCAGGTGCTCCAGCTTCTACTGCAGCTACTACCTGCCACTAGCAGTCAATTATCAATGCAAAGCCACAGCCGTCATTATAATCATCATTATCATCATCAAGCATCGTTCGCATCAATGTCCGATCGAAATCTATCGACACAATACGGACAGATTGCCTGTCGGCTATTAAAACGGTTTCCCCGTCAATCAGGCATCTCTCATCGACCATCAACCCATACACATGTTCAAGGAGACAGAGAAACGTCGTACTCTGCAATTGGCTAGATTGCAGAAATCTTGATCCGGATAGAAAAGCTAATAACTTGCACCTTGGCAAATCGATAAAAAGAGTATGCAATCTTCCTGCTTCTTTAAACGAGTACAACGTGCTCTTGGCCATTATTTAACCATTACTCCGCGGCCAAAATCATTCCCATAACGCATTGTCAATCGGGCACACGAGCACTTTTCGTTTTGATTTCTAGTTCCTGTACCGATATTTTATTCGAGCCTCCATCTCAGGACGTCACGTTTTTTTTTAAGAGTCAAAATGAACATACAGACCGTTTTCGAACCGGCAAAACATGATACTGCCATCGTTTATCTAAACCGCATCCAGTTTATTCATTTAATTACCTGTTTTTTTTTCTATCTCCCTCTCTTGGAGTCGAGAGAAAACCATGCCGCAGGGATTTGACCGGGAGAAGTGTTGGATTTGTAAGCGGGACACACTTCAAAAGAACCAACCTTCAGGCGCATATAATACATAAGCAACTTCTCATGTTTTGTTGGCTGACAAGTAATGTGCCGCAAATGATGTTTGTCTTATCTTGTTCTTCTTTAAATTGACGTGAAAATGTGCGCGCTGTGTGTGACTTTACTTCAACTTTAGACATAAATTTTGAACTTTACCAGGGATTTAAGCAAAATGACGGATGTGAGGAATTTCACAAGAAATTACATTCAGTTCAGACTGGGAAAAGGTGTGGCATAATTTATTTTGATTTGGCCTCTACGTCCCTTGATGTGCAAATACTTAAACGTAATAAACTGCAAGCAATTTGGTATCACAAAAGCAAAGAAAAACAAACAAAATGGGCTTCACTGTCAATTACGGTTTACTGTGTTACAACCTTAAATTGCATTCAATTCGAATTATTAGACCAGGGATGGTAGGTAAAAACTGGTTCAATGCAATCATTTATGTAAACTGTTAAAACTTCAGACATTTCTGTTATCGAATAATCGTGAATAATCTTGGATTAGCCAAGGATAAGGCAATTACATGATAAAATGACGGAAGAAGGAAGCGATTAGCAACATATACACGGTCGCCAACAGCAGTTGGCATGTTGTTAATGAGCGAGAAAATGATTACTGGCAATGCGATAGAAAGTAAATTAAATTTAAGCAAATTTACTTCATGGATTGCTTTTCCTTTTGGTTAAATTTTAAACGCTCATGATACTAAAAAAAAAAGATTTCATGAGTCAATGAATCAATGAGGACAATAGACAGGATTTCAATAAATAAGCCGTCAATGACAGACAGTTTGTACGAGAAGTAATGTATAGGTGCAGTTGGAAACGTAATGAGTTAAAAATTTTTGGATTCCGGGTTCGAATTCATTTTTGTTTGCGCCAAGCAGTAAGGACTGCACACCGATTAATTCCAAAAAGAAACGCCACTACAAAGGTGTGGGGTAATATTTGCGCAGACACAAAATAAACCGAAAAAGTCTGGGTTATGATAAACAGAAACTTTAAGGAGGGTCATAATGCCACGAAGTTATGCTTAATCTGGTGGTAATAACGTAGTCTAAGTACTGGATTAACTTAACCACAGTCAGGCGCTAACTAACGACAACTGGTGCGATCTGCCCTGAAAACTTTGTAAGTTAGAAGCAAACAAAATGAAAAAAAAAATTATTTTGGCCTGGAAATTTACGATTACATTCCACAGATCCGGGAAATTTTAAATCAATGGAATGACATTTCTCCACCGAAATAATGCTAGGTTTAAATATCACTAGAGTTTTACGCAATGTAGAAGTCAAATGTTATGAACATGAACAAGGAGTACACGAGTGATAAACCCTGACCCCTTAAGCTGTTTCTATACTGGCTTTTGTTTTCATATTTAAGCTGTAGTTCATTATAGGCGATGATCCATGCTAAAACTCTTAAAGATAGCAAGGTTACTGTAAGCCTATTAATCGAAAACTTTTTTATGCTGTACCCATTTACACAATGGTTTCAGAGTCTTAACAGGACGACATGCCCTCAAAGGTAATATGGTTAGCTTTTGCAGCTTTAACAATGAAAATGTAAGCGCCTTCGGCAAATAGTTAGCATAACAGAACACTAATATATCGCCGAAGACGATAGCTCTTTAGATCTTGCAGCATGAATTGCAAAAAGTCATCCATTTTAAATGATTTACAAAAGCATGATTTTCTTGGTCGTAGTACTCGCAGTAGGTGAGCAATCCCCGGATACGCACAAGCCCAAGCATCAGATTTCCTTAATAGGAATCGCCGCCCTCGACACTTCGGCCCAGAATTTGCTCTCATTTTATGGGAACATTCGATAGTTCGCTAGGCGAGGTTTCTACTATGTATGAGCATAGGTTGTCTGAGAGCTTTTGCGGCTCCTTTCCAGCCAGTCTAACTTAAACTGAGCTGAAATCACGTACATTTTAAGCACAGACCAACATCATCCATTTTTCAAATCTCTACGTCTTCCAAATTAGGTAGGTACTTAATACTTCACATTTATGAAATCTAAATTGTTTCTAATCCTGGTAGAGAACAACGTTGTCATCCTTCGACGGATTTTAGCTCATATCAGATTTATTGTGAGCGAAAATTCAACTCTGTGCGCCTCAACTCATCCTACAAACTCTGCTTTAAAAGGGACTAATCAAGAACATTTTCGAACCAATTTCTATAGTCTATCACAGGCGTAGAATATTTTTATAGTATGTATATCCGTTGAGTAAAGCCTATACTTTCGAGAGCAGCTTTATAAATTCTCTGAATGACTTTTCATTTCAAATGTAAAAAGTACAGTTGGTTACACGGAACCCTGGTGGACTTCTTTTCTTGACCAAAACAAATTATTGCCCAAATACTATAGGAGTTGAAGCCTTTCTATGGTTGCATACTAAGTTTAAGCAACCTAAGACTTACAATATATAACAAAAAAAAAAACCTGTATGACGCTAGTGACTTTACTTCAACTCGTTTTCAACTCGCAAAAATCTTTTAGTGGGGTGTTCAATCTGAGGTCCGAAAAATCGAAAACTGTAACTAAGGCTCAACCTTATTTACTAGAGCTCTTACAAAACAGGCAATAAGGAAGACCAAGCAATGACATAATGGCAAATACAGACAACCACACGGCCTATAAAATATCATTTTACGAGACAAACTTATTTGACTTCCAACACTTGTTGCATCAGCAGTAAATATTCTGCTCAGTACAATTTTTACAGCTTCATTGCAGCTATACTGATTGCGTTATTTAGAATAAGTATCACTTCAAACAATTTACGATCCAACAATGCAAGTAAGTTAATTCCCCGTCCACATCGCATGCAGTAGGAAATTCATGATAAGATTAATTCAAAGATGACATCACATCGTCACATGAAATTTATGCTTTTGTTTTGTCTATCTCGCTTGACACGTACAATCTAAACCAAAAAGTAAATTCAGATTATATTCAAAATTCCTGCTTTCAAAAGAAAAACCATTTCTTTTAATTAGAAAAACCAGATTGCAGCGTTTGAATCCATGCATAGGCCAGTCTGGCGCCATGCCATTTGAGGCAACATTCGAGTGAAAACAGGAATTCTTTGTGGGTCACAAATTCCAACACGAAAGACGACAAAACCCGCCGAGTGCAATTGCTGCCTCAATTAACCAGTGGATTGGTCAATTAAACAAACTAGGAAGCGCATAACCATTTTACCAGTTGATCCATTTGACACATGCAATTAATGGGAGATGGACGCGCGCCCATCCTTACAAGGGAAAGTTTTATTTGATTGATGGAAGGAGACTTAAATGCGATGACTTAAGAGTTTTTTTTTCGCAAAGCCTTTTAGCCGAAATTCGCACTTTCACTCTGAAATTTAAAAGTCATGTAAAGATGTGATGTCACATGATAAATGTCATGCAGCGCGGATGCAAGGATGTCCCTTATAACATCATACGGTGTGAAATTGAGCAAATTATCTCGCATCAATTGATGAGAAACTCACATATGGATGGTGTTAAGGGATTCAGTTGAAGGATATGGTGTACATTCTCTTGCAAGCATATTAAGATCGACCATTAATTCGAGAAATTAGTTTCGAATTTCGTCAAGCTGCATTAAATTTCAAATATCACTGTTGGTACACATTATTTATTAATCATACTCAACGAACGCCGTCAATCGTAATCAAATTTCAATGAAATGCCTCTTAATCCAATTTCAATTGTGGCTAGTAGCCGCAATAAAGTATTCACATTCGAAAGCCCTGCAAATAAAAGAATACCATTCCCGCACAATTCCACTAATCGGATTTCAATTTAATTGGTGCTAAGTACCATTCTAAACCCTATCACTCACTCTGAAACCCAATCGCCACATGATGCGCATAATGTGTACGTATTTGCGGTTTATTTTTCGCCCCAGCAAATAATAATTGCAAATCAGGACACAATTTGAAAAATTTGAAATGCATTTACGTTCATTCAAGCTAAAGGAAAAAAAAACGAATAATAATCATGGGGATGAGATATTAAGTTTGGTGGTACTCGTAGGAGCTGATGTAGTACGCTGTATTCTCGCAGGACATGAATAAATAATTCGCCCTAGGTTATCAGTACCTCCACAAGGAATTCACCTATGTGGTCGGCATATATTCAGACGAGCGGGGTCCACACCAGCCGCCTTCTCTTATTGTTTCTGAATGGAAATCGAGTGCAATCCGACCAAACGGATATCCGCGCTTTTTGGTACAGAACCGAACGGCACTTGCCGTCAATCTGCGATTTTTGGAAACAATACTACCATCAACAATTCTTTGGGAATTTTTATAACGACACAGAGAATTTGATAAAATCAACGCAACTAAAAAATTATCGGATGATCGCATAGTACTTTAAGAATTATAATGGCAAACCAAAGACCATCATATTCTGAAGCACACCAGTTGATCGCACCACGATGGGATAGTTTCGAATCATTATCTACGTAGTCCCAAGACTGATTCTCCTGTAGTGCAAGCGATCAGCTTTTTGTTGGTGCTTCCTTTTGCAACTTCAGACGACTGAAAGTCGTAAACTTTATCTGGAATAAAAGCTCAATGGTATATTTAAAGCAAGAGTCCAAGGGAAATTTCGGCCCAAGGACATGAAGTGTAGCGTATGCTCAATAGTTTAAACTATTAACGAACTTTGCCATAAAGTGAAGTCTAAAAGATTGCGTCCTATACGAATACGACATTGGAGTTGAAGGAGTTCAAGTGGATTTAACCCATTTTTGGTTGTCCAAGCTCCTGACAAGGAGCAGAACTCTACAAAAATACTAATTCAAGGAAATTGTAAAGCTGTCGCTTTAAAACTTGTGCAAATTTTGATATGCATAAACCTAAATACTATGCCAAAAATTAGTCGCCTTTTCATAAACCCATAAATCTATGTAAACATTATTTCAAGCTAAATACCATGTGCCATTGGTAGTAACTTTCGATTTAACACTTTAGAATTTGGGTCAGCATATCTTTATGGATAGTAGAATGCACTTATAGTGGAGAAGATTTTCGTGGAACATGAATTGGTTCCTATTGCTCTCATTTGGGTTCACACTTATTCAATTAGCATGATGCGTTCGATTGATATCTCTTTTGATAAAGACAAATAAGCGTTCCTTTCTCATGCCCTACAAATAATCCAGTAGGTGTTGCGACCATCTATTAGCACCTATTTAAGCCCGCTTTACGAATTCGAAACTCGTGCTTAATTTTTCAATCGCCGTATCCTAATTAATGCACCCTATAAAACTAGAGGTGAAATGCAAACAAAAAATTATCTTTACCATCTCGAAATTATAATTCTAAAATGGGACACACACACTCAAGAGGCTAACGACAACGACACATTATCTTCGTGCACAGATTTTTCTATAAATAGACCACAAGCAAGCACATAAAAAAAAACCACAATTAATTTGCATTCGCATTTCTTTTTCGGTTATAGAAATCGCAGCGAGATACTTCTCAAACGAATAGCAAGCAAAACATACACCTGATGCGATGTATGATTCGTTGTGGTAGTAATCATATGTGCTCTGTATCTGTGTGCAATCAGAGTTGACCTTGTTCTCGGGCACTCTGGAAATACCTGGCGGTCTGCCTACATGCATCGATTGCACCAGTCGTAGATACACAGTGCACGGATAAAAACAGGTCCCCGAAAAAACCACGTCGTATTTATTTATTTGTTTTATACAACTGGACATACAGCTAGTTGGATTGCTGTATAAGTGTGCAATGCAAGCCAATAGGACTCATCGCAGTACCATTAAACCAGAACCAGTACATACGAGTTTTAGTTTATTTTAAGAAAATTTTTCAAAATAGGTTCTTCCTACGACATTTCTGTGCTCTGAAAATAGTTAACGAACCACTTACAGGGTAATAATGGAGATTATGACATTTCAGAGATGCCAGGATTGCGTGGATCTGCGCGGTTTGACGTTGAAATTTATAAATTCCGTCGGAGATGAGTTGAGCGGTGGGATGCGAAAAAAGTGGAAAAATTTATTTATCCAAGTGTAGGTGGGAGGATCTGTTAGCCGTGCAATGGACAGAAGAAAAAAAGCGCAGAAGTGCTTGGCACACTGGGGATTAGTCAGTGGCACGTTGACTATGAAGGCGGGTGTTTTGTAGTATTTCGATCGCGACGCAGAAAGCTGATGGATAGCTAATCTATTTCTGTTATTCATTTTTTTTTGTGGTAGCAACCAGTTTTTAAAATTTGTCCGATTATCGTGGGGTCAGTAATTCTATAATCGCTGATCGCCATTAGGCTACTATTTGTCACATGTACATTGTTTGAGTTTGCTATTGTCAACATTTTTATTGTCGTAAAGCTAAACAGTTTATAAATAAAACAGGTTTTCGTCTAAAGTTACATATCGTTTGTCAAGATCAAGGCCACATCATCAATCTAAAGAAATGACTTCACAAGCTTTTCAACTGAAGGGATCACTTTCAGGTTTTGGTATTTTGAATTATAATTTTGGTTGTGTTAAGCTGGAGAACAAGCGGTGTGCGATGTAATTTGGAAACATTCTTATAAATATTATTCCAAACGCTCGGTGGGTTTCGGCAAAGAGAAACTCTTTCATGTGAACAAACTCAAATCAAATGAAACTCTCGACGGCGTGAACTAAGTAAAACCAGTCCTGTTTGCCGATGGAATCAAGTTGTTTCAAGTTACTCCTGTTCTCGGTCACACAATTTCAGTTTTCAGTCAGGTCTTGTAAGTCCATTGAGATCCCCTGTGGAAGAAAGAAAGTTAAAATACAGATCTTTAGAGAACGTCTAGAAACCAACCCAAAATAAACCGCAACGTGTTGTTCATGGTATTCCAGTCAGGCTTTAAGGAAGTTTTCTTTCTCCACAGGTTACTTTTATAAGCCTTTTGGGGCTTTTATAAGCCTAAATGAGGACAAAGCTCTGCTGCGAAGCGATTAAACTAAATATCATATTGGTTTCCTCGGGAGGAAAAGGAGAACCTATCCGGCAAATCATTAGCTGATGTAGCTTCTTCAACCATCTTTCACTTTCCCACTGCCCGGATGCACATACGTAAGTTAGTTGGAGAAAGATCTTTTAATGTCCAGACAAGACTCTGTTTCGCAGCTATCTGATTTGTGCATTCTCAGGGCGATTCTGGCAAGAAGGGATCTAGAAGGAGCAAATTTAAGATGCTGTTCATGTGAAACTCATTACACTGACGGCTTCACTAACGCAAAACTTTTGTACATATGTACATATTTTCTTTATGGACTTGGTGTTGGTGATTGGTTGGTTTATGAGTTTTACGATTGCAGTGTACAATGCATGGCTTTAAGTCAATGTATGGAAGCTGTACCAAAGTTAACACAACGCACAGGGCAACCATATCGTTGTCTTCATATCGTAATTTCAAAAGTAATGTTTGTTTGCAGTCATACGAGTATAGCTTAGCAACTTCTAGTAAAAGATTTATAAAAACGACGGTCTTTAGACATATTAAACGTGTGCGTCTGGAAACAGCTTAACAAAAATTTATTATAAACAATTCGAAACCAGACGGCTTAGCTGAAGGGGAATCACTTGCATTTCACAAAGGTAGTTGCTATCACATCAATAATTGAGCATAATTTATCAAAGAATTACCATATCTTAATCCAACATTCATGACCGATAAATTTGTCCAAATATTCTTCGACAAATGAAAGCATTTCCAAGAAAATATTTCCAGTTTTATTACAAGTTCAATAATTTATGCAAAAGATAGCTCCACACAAGCCAATAAGAGTTCCTCTCATTTACATTTCATTAAATATTCCCTCAGATGGGTGTATAATCTGTTAAAACAAAAGACACCACGAACCTGGGTGACTAAACAAAGGACATCCTTTTCACATTCCCATCGAGTGAGTCATACTACCTTCATCAGTGTTAGCAACCGGACCTATACCAAACAAAACAAAGGACTGGCTGACTGCGCCGGGCCCCCAAATAACTACAACAAACTACGACCAAAACACGACGAAAACCCGGCAGCAGCAGCCGGCACAAATTTTGTTTTCATTCATAAACCAATTCTGGGCGAAAACAAAAAAAAAAATGAACAGAAATGTGGATAATAATAATAATAATAAACGTGTGCAGCCCCAGCGCCAGATACCAGAAGCGCTTGCGTCAAATTTCGGTTTGGTGCACTTTCGTGTGCACAACAGCGCCATGAAGAGACCAACAACGACGACGATAGTTAGTACAACAGGAAGCCGGCCGCAAAGAGAGAGGAAAAAGAAACCAAAACAATAGAAATTCCGGTTGAAAATATTCCTGAGGTCCGTTGGATGGAGCCATTAGCCGCTGCTAGGTGCCTCTGGCGTTGCTGCTGGCTACCGTGTGGCGTTCCTCCGTGGGAACAGGTGGTACCTGCAGAGAATTTACATTTCATATTATCTTACCTGATAATAGGAATCCGCCATTTTGCTAATGCAGTTGGTCGAGTCGAGGTGGTGCCTCTGCTTCCAGTGCTTCAAAAATCCAGTTCACGAATGGGACACAACAGCAACGATTCTACAAAGAGACACACAGAGACAACAAAGACACGCGCGACGCGAATTATTTATGAAAGAATACTCCAGCGATTGCTTGTGTATCTCCTTCTTGTCGTCGTCGTCGTCGTTGTCGTATTTCTCGTTGTGTATCACACTCTCTGTGTATATCTCAAAGTCAAAGTAATTGAACGAGAAAAATGGCAAAAACGCGAATGCGGATAAAACAAAGATGAGCGCACCACTACACGGTTTTATTGTACTTCGTTGTGTGTTTAAGTTCCGCGGATGAAGGGGGGAATGTTGCACTATCCCACGGCTTAAGGGTTGCTTTTAGATAGAGAGGGATGATAGGCGCGCAAATTACAAACTTTTTTCTATAAAATTCACTTGGTCTACTTTAACTGCGGATAGAATTCCCTTTCTTTATTTGAAAATTATTTATAGAAACATCAGAGATGTCAAAAATAATGATGAAGATGATGACGAGATGATGGCGGTGGTGCTGGCGGCGGTGAATGTCTCATTAAGAGACAACATAGTGCGATTCTACTTGGTTCTTTATGTGGTTTTCCCCTTCTCTGATTGCAGCTGATGGTAATAAATGATTTTCATTCTGGTATTTATCTCAAATTTCTTTGATTTTTTTTCTTTTGATTTTCCGTTCGATCTACACAAGAGAATTGGAATTCGAAAGATTTCCGTGGCAGGAGGTTGATGTTTAAAGGCCAAGCGCACTTAAAATATAATTTATTATATTTTAATTGTTATTTTGCATGGGGATGAACAAAATTCACAGAAATTTAAACAAAAAATATATGAAATTCCACAGGTCCACGAACCGGACTGCGGGCGGAGCAGTTTTTCTTTTCCGTTCTCAACAAACAATCCACGGGTAGAGGAACGCGTTTTCGGACCGTAAATGAGCAAATAAACGTTCGGAAATTCGAGCAAAGAAATAAACGATGAAGGAGAACTAAAACTCGAATAAATTAAAAACCAAAAATTACTGTGAAATGAATAAATTGCAAAAGTAGAAGGTACAACACATCAAAAAAATTCCACAGCAACTACGACATGTTGCTTTGAGGTAAGCAGTGCTGCCAATCGTCGACGGGAATTTTTTTGTGCACAAATTTAAACAGTTTTGACATATACTAGTGAAGTTGGTTGATGTTTACTGTGGAGATGTGTTCGGGAAAATTGTGATTTGCCAAGGGGGTTTGTTTGAAGAGGACGTTATTTAAATTATTCAGAATGCGTACTTCAAAACTTAATTCAATTTAGATTATTATTGAAAAAAGATAATTTGCAACGCCTCCTATGTAAGAAAGCACTAAAAGCACTTTAATGAAAATTCGCATACAGTAATTTTCTCGCCTTGGGTTTGTCTATGAAACTTGAGACGATTCCGGGAGAACGGAGTTGCGAATGTAGAGATCTTCGTGAAGTTCTTTAAAATGTATCCCCTCTTCTCCACTTTTCTCTTATTTTACTTTATACAACATTTTAATCGTTCTTAAAACTTATATTTGGGGGCTTGGGAAAAGTATAAGAAATGATTTCTTATTTTTCAAACGGGCGATACTCATATTTAATCATTTTTAAAGATTGAACAATTAGTTATCTGCATTGTGTGCAGAGAAAGACCAATTACTAAGACAGTAGACAAGATAAAGATGAAAGAAGAACGAACCGTCAAAAAACTTGACAAAATTTTTTATAGTATGCACTCGCTTGATTTTTTTGTGAAACTGAGCATACGGCTCGTTCCGTTTCAATCCCTCAAAAGCCTTTAAAACGGATAGGACCGGGACCATTCTATTTACTATCCTCATGACAGTCTGCGCATAACGCAATATTAAATGGAAATGTATGATAATTCATGCGTAGGTAAGGTAAGCAGTATACAATTCCTAGAGGTGTGGTCCTGGCCTTGCAAAAAGTTTTAAGAATGTGATTATTCTTCTGGACCCAATATTAACTCTTACAGGTCTCTTGGCCATATACATATTTTTAAACTACAGATGAGGCGTTGATCTACGCATTAACTGAATCAAAACACCATATAAACAGAAGCAGAAGAGCCCATTAGTCTTAATTAATCCTGACTAGGTCGCACATAATCAACAAGCGGCAATTATCAACTAACTTATGGCAGAAATTGTTTTCATTTGCATACTGTGACTTGATAGGTACTGATATACCTTTGTGCATTCCATCAGACTTCAATGCCACTTGAACATAGAACTAATACTTCCCTGCCGCCGGTCAAGTATTTTGTACAGACTACTACCAAGCATACGTATTTGGTTTTTTAGTTTCAATTGCTTTGTGATAAATAATGGCCATATTTAAATTCATTAATTAATAAAAATGACTGGAACTATACAACTGAGTACACATTTTAAACTTTCACAAAATAACTAACATCTGAATTTTTTTCACCGGCAAAATTAAACGTGTTTCGTCCACACGATTGGCCTCATCAACACTTTAGGACCAGCAATATCCAAAATAAAAGTCCGGCCGGACAACACTAACGTTGGTGATGTGCTTGTATTTGCTGTTGTAAAGTCGATAGAGTTGTGGTGCGATTCTTTTGTTTCATCTCGTTATGCCTTCTCGTGATTAATCGTGTCTCATCAAAATTAGTTGATATTTACATTTAGGAAAGTTTTTACATTTCACCTTAGATTGGTTATGTCGCTTATAACAATTCAAGGTTAATGTCGATTGTTTCAATTGACACAAATTGCTTGGTCATACCTGGGCCTTGGTTATCATTCGTTGATTACATTTTTGCCTTCCAATATTTAGAATAATTCACATATGTGAAATACTATCTTTAATACTAATACACCTGCGAGGCCTATGATGGGACCAAGAATGTCAAACGTTTCAAAATAGAATCTCTGCCCTATTATCGATCAAGATAATAGATAAATAATCAACGCTGTTCTTTTTTTGTTTTACTTTATTTATACATTCGTCTTCTTTGGCAGCGATCCAAATGCAGAAATTACCGTTCCTTTGGTACCTGTCACTGTT
The DNA here is from genome assembly GCA_946965025.1 of Blera fallax. NCBI lineage: Eukaryota > Metazoa > Arthropoda > Insecta > Diptera > Syrphidae > Blera > Blera fallax. The sequence goes on from OX337247.1 coordinate 61,277,489, forward strand.
GTGGTCAACGCTGGTGGAGCTGTCTTCACTGGAGCTGGCTGATCCCATTTCGATTTTCTACAACAATAATTATAAGCATCTTTTAAAATACCACCAACAATGTCAGTACTCACCTTTTCTTGGCCTCCTCCTCTACTTTCCTAGCTGCAGCTGTAGCTTGCTCGATTTTATCACTATCTTTCTTCTCTTTCTGCCGCTTAGCCATTTCAGTTTTCTGTGCCTTAGCCAATTCCTCGTAGAAACTCTCTGGTCCCCATTGCAACGGATCATAGATCTCTGGCGGATAATTCGTGCCAAACTCATTGATGTCACAAAACGAGATCAGTTTTTCATAAATACTCGGGTTCCTGAAATCCTTTCTTTCCTGGATTATCCGATTCATGTCCATGTTGCTGGTTTCCATTTTATCATACAGATGGCGTATTTTCTCCACCAACTCCGCGGTTGGCTTACCCTTTGGCTCTGGTGGCAGCGTAAATCCATAGTGGGCATACCTATCAACCTTAGGCTCCTTTTGTGGTGTGGATTTACTAACTGCTGTCTCATCGTCGACCTCCATTTTCGTCACTTCTTCAGCCGGGGCGGGCCTCTTTTCTTCTTTTATATTTTCCAGGGTTAATTCATTGTCGCCATCATCACTATCCATTCCATCGTCATCCGAGACTATTGTGTCGTCTTGGTAACTGACTAAACGGAGGGATTTAGGACGCTTAGGCTTCTCAGGGGTTGCCACAGGAGGAGGTGGTTTAAGGATCGGCTGTAAATAAAGCGTTAATAGTAAAACTTTGCTTGAAAAAAGAGTTTTAAGGACCAACCTGTGAAGTAGATGAATTCTGGGAATCTGTACTTCCGTCATCCTGATTGTCATCTTCGTTTTCGGAATCTGTGTATTGGGCTGTAAGACTAGCCAGCGCCGAGTTGCTCATTGTGGTGAAGAAACTGTGTGTTTACTTTCAAATAACGATAAATAATGCACTTGGCTTCCACCTTTCAAGAAATTTATAGATTTCAACCAACAACAATGGTGGCAAGCTGACAAATGTCAAACGCATGTAATTAAAGTGGTAGGATTCAGGGTTAAATTTTAACAAATTATGTGTTGAGTTCAGTGAAATAATTAATTACGGTCTTTTTTAAATAAATTTTGGTAAAATTCCAAGTAACGTATAAGAAATAAAATAATTTTTAAATTTTTTTAATTTTTTAAAATAAGAATGGCCGAAATAATTTTTTTCTCTTTGGAAAACAAATTTTTATTCATCCTGATTTCATCATATAATCAATTAAGGGAATTTTAAAGAAATTGTCCCAATTGTCATTGTTGCAAAATTGTAATTTACTGCAAGTAAAATTTGTGTAAATATTTAGAATAAAAATTCTTTTATATTCTCAATCCCATGATTATTTTAATGAGTGCAGTGATTTGAAATGGTTTACAAACAAAGCATTCAAATATATTCAAAGTTAAAGTTTTAAGGTAAAAGAAAATCAGTCCAATGTCAGAGCTACTATGTGCGATATTTCAATAATGTGAACATATCGTTAGAATTAAATATTTTAACAGTCAACTGTGTAAGCAGCAGACCAGTTTGTACTCAGAACTTAAATATTAGCCCCTTGTGTGTACTTCGAGCGAGAAAATATTGCTCGCAGGACTTATTCATTTCGGTGCTCTTACGATCGACAATCATCGATTGTTACAAATTCCTTGTTTTACGTTTCACGAATGCGGCAACCCCTTCCTAATTGACAATCAGCTGATAATTGTTGACGTTGTCTGGAAAAAATATCTTAAACCGGAGTATTTTTTTCCTCAAAAAGTTTATAAAATGAGCGAACTAACTGCTTCCGAGGAGGATCGTATCCAAAAAAGGGTTAACAAGATTTTAGAGACTCGCTTGGACACTGATAAGGTAAAATTTCTACATAAATAGTCCAACACAGCTCATAGAAAACCCCTTTCAGGATACTTTGGAAGCCCTTTCCGATTTGTCCACGTTCTTTACAGAGAATACTTTGCAAAACCGTCGTAATCTTCGCAGCCAAATTGAAAAGCGCAGTGTTGGTATTAATGAAAACTTTCTAAATGCTTTTCGTGAGGTCAAAATTTCACTGGATGCTGTCTGTACCGAAATCGATACAATGGCCAAGTCGGTGCGCACTATGAAGGAGAATTTAGAGAGTTCCAAGGCTCTGACACACGACTTGATCACCCAGACGAACTCACTGCAAGAGGAAAGGAGCAAATTGCAGATTCATCAACAAATAGCGGAAGCGTTTCTTGGTCGATTCCAGTTAAGTGTTCCCGAACACCAAACTCTGTATGGAACTACAAGAGATGCGCCAATAGTTTCGGATTTCTTCAAAGTTCTAGATCGTGTACAGGCAATCCATTCAGATTGTAGGGTCCTGATGCAGTGCGGCTATCAAACGGCAGCATTGGACATTATGGAAGAAATGACACTGCACCAGGAAGGCGCTCTGGAGCGACTTTATCGATGGACGCAGAATCACTGCAGGAATCTGGATAATAATGAAATTGGGGGTTTGGTTGTCGAGGCTATGAATCGTCTGCAGGATCGTCCAGTGTTGTTTAAGTGAGTTGTGGACAAAAATACAAATACAAATTCTTGGCGCAACAGACCGTATGTGGTCCAGGGCCTAGCTTCTCGCGACCATTCGTGTTGTGCGTGTTATATTTTTTCACACAAATAGAAGGGACCTACAGTTTAGAGCCATATCCGAAAGGCAAATTGAGAAGTTTTCTCTTGACAGTTATTGCTCTCGGACGTTTGTCAGACATTCGCGAGAGGTGGGACCGTGAAAAATGTTTGGTGTTCTCCTGGATTCGAACCTCGAACCTCACGCTCAGCGATCCAACGCACTAACCACTTGAGCCACGGCGCCCACGTCTTGTGGACGTCTTATGAAAAAATCGTTACTAACATTGCTTCTTTTCAGATATGTGATTGATGAGTATGCCATCTCACGTCGTGCGGTGCTAGTCAGAATGTTCATTGACGCATTGACAGTAGGCGGACCTGGCGGCAATCCGAAACCGATTGAAATGCATGCTCACGATCCGAAGCGTTACATAGGAGACATGTTTGCATGGCTGCATCAGGCAATCCCCAATGAGAAGGAAAATTTAATGATTTTGGTCAAGAAGTGCGACAAAAATGGTAAGTAATACGGTATCGAATCCAATCTTCACTAAGTGATCAATTTTTAGATCTCTCTGACCAAATCCAAACTGCATTGGCTCACATTGCTGACGGAGTTTGCCACCCGCTAAAGGTTCGCGTAGAAACAATTCTTAATTCAGAGAAGGACACTATAATCCTCTTTGCTCTGTCGAATCTTTTGCGATTCTATCAGCATATCATTAACCAGGTAAGTGACTTCCAAAATCAAGTTGTAACCTTGTATCACAGTTTTACTTCGCGATAGGTTGTCAAAGGCGGAAATCTTGAGCAATGCCTCTCGGATCTCCAAAAATATAGCGAGCACATCTATCTGACATCCCTGTCTAACCAAGTAAAGACAATTCTCCAGCGACCAGCATCTCACGCTATGGGGTTAGAACCACCCCAAAGAGACCTAGTTCCACCATCATCAATGGCACGCTTGTTGAATATTTTAAAGGAAATTCTCTCGGTTGCGACAATGGTTGATGGGCGCCAGTCAGACATCACCAAAATCGTCTCTTGTGTTATTGATCCTCTGCTTCAATCAGTGCAGGAATCTGCATCTCATCTTCCCACAGTTGACATGGCGGTATATCTTCTCAATTGTCTCTATCACATGCAAAGCACCCTGACGGTGTATGAATATATGGATGAGAGGGTGGAACGGCTACAAGCGCAATCTGAAGCACAGATAGACACACTCACCTCCGAGCAGGCATCATCACTCGTTGCTAACTTAAACTTGGGTCCGATTTACACAATTTTGCAGAATAATCAAGCCAAAATCGAGGCGAATCTATTAAAAATTTTCATGAGCAAGATGGATGCGTTCTTAGAGATGCCAGATATCTTGCTCCTCCCGCAGATTCAGTTGCTAATGTCGACAAATCACCGAACAACCGTACAGAAGAGATCGTTCAACGTTATTGTAGCAATTTACAAGCAGATCTATGAACGAGTTCATGATCCAGCAAACGGATTTGAGAATCCTGAAACGATATTCTCTAAGAATCCGGAACAAGTGGCCAAAATCTTAGCAGTTTAGTTTAGAGTTTAATTAATTAATAGTCACTTGTGTTATATTTCAAAAATAAATAAACAATCCGAGCACTGATACTGCGTGATTTATTCGACAGCGGAGATTGGTTTGATTTCTTAATCATGTGCGGAAATTTAGAGATAGTAGAGTAAATGTACATACATACATCCCATTTTACTAAAGAAATATGAATTTTGCAATTTTTCGTCCTTAAGAGAGTCATCCTTCTATAGCTCAGACTTAAAGCCAAACAAACTTGTTCCTAATCAACAGATGTCCTGAACAAAAATGTGTTCAAAAATAAATTGAGTCCACTCAGTAACTTAGCAAATATTTAGTCAAATGTTATGGGTGTATAGGTCCCGATCCTGGGCCCAAATCACCTCTTGCGTGAACTGATAAGGCCATTGTTATATGCGTAATTATATATGATTCAGTAAAACAGAGAGAATATCAAAATAGCGGCGATTAAGACCGTTCGATATCCAAAATGTGGCATTTGCTCATTGTAAGCAACCCTAATAAACAGTAAACATCAACAACAAATTGTCGGTCCTTTTCCGAAATGTATTTCGTCCATACCACTTAAACAAGAAGGAAAAATGTCGCATGAGTAGATGTCATTTGGTAATGTGAAAAACACTTCCTCACGTCAAACATTCGGGAAAAAAAGAATAATAAGAAGGATTGGATAAACAATGCAGTTGACAAGCGTTGTGGTTCCAGTCGGGAGTTTTTGCAGCTGTTAAAAATATGCATAAAAATCAGGGGGGAATTACTAAAAACAAAAAGATTTTGATTTTGGTTTTGTGTGCTAGGAGGGCGAATGGAGGACAGGATACAACAGCGATTTTTAAGAGTTCACGTTCGAGACAACCAGGAAAAGTCAATTTCCGCCAAGCTCTTGTGGATGCCAGAGCGCTGGGTCTTGATAACTAAAAGTGCCCGGAATAGACGAGCATGGTCGGCTACCCTTTCTCAGACAGACAGAGCTCGGAAGCCCGTTGAGTAAGTGAAAAGATTTTAATTACTGTGATTTGAGAATCATCAGTTTTATGAAGAAAAGAATTTTGTTCAGAAAGAATTAAAGTGTTCTTGTAACTTAGTCGAAATAGTTGTATCTTTAGAATGCAGTTAAGTGTATATCTTATCAAAAAAGTATGACAAAGTTCATATAACCTTTGTACGAAGATGTTTTTGTAACTTCACATAACTATTAATTTACTTAATTAACGACCCACATATATTACTGTTCGCGAAAAGTGGTCAATCGGCACAGAAGCAAACGTCAGTACTCGTACAGAACAACAAAATACATAGAAATAAAATAGTGCGATAAAAATGCAAATGCGTTCGTAACCTTAAACTTTTCCTAAGGAGATTCCCTGAAAACCTGAACTTATCAACGATTCTGTCAAGTACGAACTGCTATCTATTTTGTTTACACATTAGGAAGTGTAGTTAGAATATGCATCCAAAAAGGATACGATTATCTCCAGATCCAGAATTAGTGGAAGAAATATTTCTCCCACGATAACCAACCATAATCAAAACGATAATACTAAACGAAAGTCCACCAGAACGGGATACAGGGAATTTTTTTAGATTACTGAGGCCAAGTCTTAGTATTGTTCTTACCGATGCACTGCAACAATATACAGAAATCATCTTCGACGTTTCTCTACAGACGAAGTTACTACGAAGATCTGGAAATATCAACGATGGGAACGATATCTTTGAAATTAAATCATTTAACTCTAAGGAAATAACACTACGATCTCCCACTGAAGTAGAGGACGCCGTATACGTAGTAACTGAACTCATAGCTACTGAAAGCGTCAACAAAATGAACAAATCTAAATTCAATAAAATTCTGCATTTGGTGGTCAATATCAGCAAATTAAAACAGCAACAAGGTGGATATTTTCCGCTTCACCCAGATATCTGTGCCACCAACGCAGTGGTGAATGTTAAAAACATAGATGTGTACTGCTTCAAGTGGGCAATCTTGGCTGGGCTATCCTCTTCGTATTTTCATTTAAAAAACATGCATTTAACTTCAACTTATAGAGTTTTGGACATAAGTCGCGAGAAGATCGATTATAATAACATTTCGGTTGACTTTTCGGGCTTAAGCTTTCCCATGAAGGTGAGTGATATTAGAATTTTCGAGGATAACAATCCCAAAATTAGTGTTAATGTGTTTGGAGTGGAAGAAAATGGAATGAAATGTAAAATTATTGGTCCACTGCATCGAACGAGAAGGGAGCAGGAGACGCACATTAATCTTTTGTTCTATGAGAATCGATTAAAGACTTTATGCCACTATGCGTGGATAAGGTGGTTGCGTCTGTTGCTAAAGAATCAAATAACAGACAATGAGCACATTCGACATATCAACATCTGTAACACATGTCTGATGTACTTTACGGATCGCGAGGAATTCCAAGATCACAGGGAACATCCAACAAAATGTAAAACACTAAAGACTTGTTAATGGGCGAGCATGCAGTGAAGTAAGTTTTTCTCTTATTTTAACGCTGCAGTTGAAAAAATTCGTTTACTTTTGCAGGTCGATAAATATGATGATTTCAATTCAAAGGCGAAGAATTCAGGACTTTGGGGGCCGCAGCAAAACTCCTTACATCATATTCAAATACTTGTATGGCAGCTGAAGTTGGTGCTCAAACGGACATACATATACATTCACCGCATTTGAGACGAAAAAAAAAAAAAATGGAATGCCTACAGCCATTATTATAAAGTAATAAATTCCGACGCGAAAATCCAAATATCACATGTTCATTTCATATGTTATTAAGAATAGAACGTAAGATCGTAATTTGTATTAGAAGTGTCCTTCAATGTTGGCGCTCGATATTTAATATTGAATAAAAAGCGCTTTGCGTGAAGTGTTCACGAAATCTTTATTACCGATTAAAGTACACACAATGCCATCCACACAACTTTATACACAGGAGGTGACTCGAGAGATTTAATTTTATATGTAAATCAGGCATTGATTTCAACAATGGATTGAATGACGTTCTTATGAGTCGTGAATTATTACTGGCTTATTTGCATAAGTCGGAAAAAAAGTAAGAGTTTTAAGGACTTTTACCTAAATTTTTATCTCAACAAGTCATTTGTTTCATTCGTTGTGTGGCACGTAGTATTTTCTTGCTAAAATCGAATACCTATTATCTATGCTCATATCATCCAATTGGGGATAGTAAAACGTCTTTCAATCGGAAGGCGTATGACCGACTGACGTAGCCTGATCAAAATCCACACTAAATAGTGAGTTTTTCTAGACGCAAAGGAATCTTCTCGATATGCTGTCGATTGACATTTAGTCTAAAATGCGCTTTGTCGATGAAGATTATTTTTTCACCAAATTTTCGATCTACATATGTACATACATACTTCCATGCTTGGTGTATACATACATATGTAGTTTGCGTATCAAAATCGGGGAGAGGACCCCTTTTTTAAATATTTACCAAAAATGTGTATTTCTCTCTTTGAACACGAATTCTAAAAATTTTAGTCCGACATTTTGCAGAAAATCTCCGGCATCTTAGCTAAGACGAACGATGCTAAGCCGAGCAATTTTTGGTGCACTCATAATGGTCCGAGTTGCCTCTACTTGGTACTTCACTAGATGCAATTTGCCTGAACGTCAAACCCCAGAGTGTATAAAGAGTATAAAGTAGAGAACTGTCAATTGTGTTGTTTTTGTTTAGTTTGTTTTGCCTGTATCTTTTTTAACGCTTATCCTCAATTTGTATTAAATTTAGTTATTAAAACCAACTTTTAAATAGAAAAAGATGAAAGAATTTGTCAAAACAATCTAAAGAGAATGTTACAATACACCAAGTGCAAGCAATCATTTCCGTCAGAAGCGGCTCTTGCACATCACAGCAGTAGTCTCTTTGGAAATAGTTTAGCGGGAAAGCATCGTTTTTCCTATACAGGAGAACCTTTAGTGATTGAATTTCAGTTTGACGATGAACCATTACCTCCTAATCCATCCAAACTTCTTGAGGAACATAATCCCGAATTGTTTTTCGGGGAATTCACCACAAAGATTTTGATTCTAAACAAAAACCCATCAGAACTGGATACTTCTACATTCTTAAAATATTTAAAGCCAAATATTTGTACAATCCTTGCAGAAGCCTTGCAAAATCACAAACAAATTACATTTTACATATCACTCTACGTTAATTGCACTCAAGAGGATGATGCGAATGCAGTTACTTCCAATTTGATGTCACAAACCAAGTTATTTAAGAGTAGAACATTTGCTTTGCATTCTAACACCGAAATAGAAGATTCAGTTGAAATTCTTACCACTTTCATTGCAAAGGAAAGCAATGAACAAGTAAGTCGCTGTGTTATTAATGAGATAGTACACCTCGAAGTCAATATCCAACCACTGCAAGATAAGAAAGGAAAATTCATTGCATTGCCGGGGGATATTGTTGGTACGAGATCAGTTGTGAATGTTAACAATTCTGATAATTATTGCTTCAAATGGGCAATTTTTAGTGGAATAATGACCAACCTGAAACCAAATTTGACTACAATCGCGACTTATGGTATTCTAGACATTAGTCAAGATGTAATTGAATTCTCTGGGATGAGCCTCGATTTCTCTGGCCTTCATTTTCCCGTCGATGTCTGGGATACGAGAATTTTCGAGGAAAGAAATCCGAATTTAAGTGTGAATGTGTTTGGGTTGGAAATATTTGGCCAGAATTCTACAAAAATTGTTGGGCCGCTTTATCGAACGAAAAAAGAAAAGGCGACTCACATTAATCTTTTATACATAGAAAATGAACAGGAACAAACATGCCACTATGCATGTATAAGGGAGATGTCCAGAATCTTGCGGAAACAGTTTACATATGTGAATAAAAGGGTGTACATTTGTAATTTTTGTATGAAGCATTTTATAGACCGCATAAAGTATGAGAAGCATGAAAAGTGCATGGAACTTAGAGTCTTAAAGTGAAAAAAATTTACTACAATTTGGTTACGTTTTAAAAAATCGTAGACTTAAGTGAATTTGTCAATAAAACTTTTTAATAATTGATAATTGTTTTCTTTTTTTTAAATTATCTCGACGTTTTAACGTAAGGAAGATATCCTACACGTCCTACAAACTAAGTATGTATGTACTTAAATCTGGCGACGATTTAGAATTTATTTTTTCAAATGTTGTCCTTGACGGAAATGTTAAAACGCGGAATTTCATTATAAATGTGTTTTGTTTGTGGAAATAGACAAATCTACAAATCCCACAGTGTTTCTATAGCTAGTTGCCCTTGAGTTTGAACATTTTCACGAAAGCCAAAACGGTTCCTTTTCGGAAGTACATAAAAAGAAATTGTTGTCTATAAATGTAAATTTCTAACACCGTTGGACTTCTTTAAACCTTTTGACAAGGTCGAACATACGTAAGATTTGTGCCGTGTAGGACCTAATAAATTGAAGTTGAATGCAGAAAATTTAAAGTGCTTAATTAAGAACGAAAGATGGGATTTGGGACGTAGCAGCATAACTCCTCAATTGTAGGCAGAGCACCATCAGAATTCATTTGTGCCTCTTCACTTGTAGAACCGTTCAAAAGAAACACATACATGTATGGTGAATGTTCAACGATTGGAAGCAAGCATTTATTCTAATATAATTCCTTAGCTCTCCTTTCAACCCTTTGCCTTCCATTAGGTTAAATCAGATTGAACTTTGATCCATTATCGGTGTTTTTTTTAACACAGATTGCTTATAATTTTTTTCTTCATTAAATGATTTTATACAGGTCGACGTGTTTGAAGAATCATTGCATTGAGTCGGTATTGAACACTTTGCGCACTAATATCAGTACCACATTTTTCGTTTGATTCTATCCTAATTCCCTTGTCAAAAGCGATTTGTTGCACTCCAAACACGATCTTATTGTGCTGTCTTCGTTTTCTTGGTATTTAGCTCCCAGGTTGCCTTTCGAAAAAAATCGTTTCAAGACATTCAACAACTATTCCGATTGGCCTATTTACTTAGCCCCCTTATAGGTAGCCTTGATAATTCTGCATAAGTTATACCAAATAGAATCACGGTTGGTGTATATTAAAAGCTTCCTCGAAGTCAATAAACAGTAGATGCAGCAGAGATCTATAATCAAATTATTGTTCTATATGCTGCGTAAGATGCTAAAGTAATCAATGCATCTTACGCAATCCTTAGCAGCAACTGCTTGTTTGACATTGAATACATGTGTTCTTTCATACGCAACACCCAAAAAAAAAACAAGATTTGACTCTTCGAACTTGTTTGTTTGATTACAGCATATTTAATTTTTTAAAGAAGTTTTTACAATTTTACAACACACTTGTTAAAATATAACGTCTCAGTACGGGAAATCCTGATATCCGAAGGGTACCCTGCGATCCGTTTTAGTATGCATATTTCTGATGATTACTTATTAATTGGGTCCTGGAATGGAAAATATTTTAAAACAAATGTAAATACAAAACAAACTTACATTACTTTTCCATTACGCACTTGGCTGCAAGTTACATTGTGTTGGATCGGCCTTGTGTTCTTGGTAACGTTCGCTGCTCATAAAGTACATCAGACAAGTGTTGCAGATTTCTATGCCGGAATTCTTCAATAAAAGTTGGTTCGCTAATAAAAGTGGTAGGGACCTTATCCATGCATAGTGGCACACAGACCTTTGTTGATTCTCATAGTACAAAAGGTTTACGTGCTTCTGCTTTTCTTTCCTCGTTCGATAAAGTGGGCCAACGATTTTGCATTTCATTCCTTTTTCTTCGACACCAAATACATTGACACTTATTGCAGGGTTATTCTCCTCGAATATCCAGACATTTCTCACCTCCATGGGAAAGCTAAGACTCGAAAAATCCAGAATCGTATTATTGTAATTGATTTTCTCAAGGCTTATATCGGATATTCCGTAGGAGCAAGTTAAATCTAGGTTCTGCAAAGCGTTATTTTCAGAGGATAAGCTAGCCAATAATGCCCACTTGAAACAGTACGAATCTGTGTTTTTCATATTTAGCACTCCTTTAGTCGCCTCAATTTCTGAATGAACTGGAATATATCCACCCAGCTGTGCTCTTAACTTACTTATACTGATCTCTAGCTGAAGAATCTCATTCAATTCAGACTTTTGCACTTCATCAAAACTTTCCGCTACAATCAGCTCTGTTATTGTGTTAATTGTAGCTTCTATCTCTATAGGCGATCGTAATGCAATGTCCTTAGAATAAAATGACTTCGTTACAAATAAGTGTTGTGTTTCATCTGTGCCTTCAGTATCCTGTAATAACTTAGTGTCGAGAGCAATGTCAAAGAAAATTTGTTGATGTTGTTGTATGGCTTCGGTCAGTATTTTGCTAAGGCTTGGCCTTAAAGCTTGCAAAAATTTCGCAGTGTCCCGACCAGGATGCATTACGTTTAGGATTACCGCTTTAGTTATGATTGGTTCTCGTGCGGCAGGCAATTCCTGGACTAATCCTGCATTAGGGGGAGGTAATTGTATTCTATTAAGAGTTGGTCTGCGTTTATCTCCAGCTTTGTGCATCCCATGCATTTTGCGCTCATGCCTTACAAGAAAATCATGTCTGTGATACTTTCGGGAGCACCCGTCCAATGCACATGCGAATATTGGACGATTTTTTGTTAGACATCGTTTCACGGTGCTATTATGATGAAGGAGTGCGACTCGAGTTGGAAACGGTGTGTTGCAAACTGCACAAGGAAACATATTAAAATAGTAATTACCTATCACTTCTAAGTTTATTTATTATTTATTAAACTATGAACATTTAAAATTGGTTACAACTAAGTCCACAGTAAAAAAACAAACAAAAGTAATAAGTGAATGACAGTTTATAGTGAACTTCAAATTCGCTTAGCGTTCAGGGAACCAGTATCCCATTCTTTGTTGTTGTTTTTTTTTAAACCCACCTAGGTTCAGGCGAGTTACTTTTTATAATTATTCTATTTATATGGCAGTGAAAATATTCTTAACTGCAACATGTATAGCAGAGACAGAGTATATATAAATTAGTTAACAATAATACAGAAATCAATTATGTATAGCTTCAACAAATTTTAAATTTCTACTACAAGAGTATGAATGACAACCTGGTTAACCCTTTCAGTCCGGATTTATTTTTTAAAGAGATAAATAAGTCCCACCAGTTACTAAATAAGCGGTATGTGAAATAAAAATTTCTTATGAAATAAAGCTTTTATATCTAGTGGGACCTATTTGTCCCACGATCTGCTACTGTTAGGACATATATATCCCGCACTTGGATTTATAAGGGAAAATTGCAAGTTAGTCATATGAGTGCAGGTCATGGGATTTGTCCCGATATTTCTGAAAGGGTTAAAGGAAATCATTGTGACAGTTTGACTTTGCCTCGGTCATTGTTTATCGATGTTCTCTGCAAATCTGCATATGTATGTACATCGTGAAACACCTGGAACTATGCAATCGCATTCTGCTAAAAAAAATCAAAACTTAAGCTTTCTCTGCATACTATTTGGTGTTTAGGTTCGAAATGTCACACTGAGGTGATTACAGCTCTGTTTGGATAAACTTATCCACACTATTCCATATGCAAGAGCAAAAACAGAATTTAAAGTTCTTTAGACATGAATGGACCGCAGTACAGTAGTAGCTGGTTCATTGTGAATATTGGCATGTCTAGCGAGCAGTGATTGGAAGATAATTCTAGGACACTTCACATGCGCTTAAGGATAATTTGAAGCTTTTCACAATATGCGCAGTAGTCCAGCACACTTAACTCCAGGCCACGACGCTTACATTAGACATAGATGGGAAACTTACCAGCTGAGGTTAGTTTTTTTCAGTTCAACGACTTTGAATCCATTCATGCTATCTAAAGCTGGACCTAAAATGAAACTCAACACAAGGACTACGTCAAGCCAAGAAATTTCTTAGATGAAAACAGAGGCCAGGAATTTACTGATTTTCTGACTGCTCAATTTCACCTAAATTATACAAAAGTGAATTGAATTAAGTTGAACTGCGATAGCCCTAGTGTTAGCCAAGGTTATTCTTGTGCCAAATGTCATGTGCAAGAGCAATAACTGTCAAGAGCAAGCTTCTAAAAAAATCTTTCGCATCGTGAGAAGCTAGTATCTAGACTACAGACGGTCTGTTACGTTAAATATTTCTACTTTTTTTTTTGCAGTACATAGTTTTAAATAGGGAATGGTGCTTTCATCTATCTGATGTGTTTCCAAACAGCTAACATTGCTACGAGTTAATGTCTTTTGTGATCCGGAGTCTCTCCGGTTGTATTGAAGTTTCTGCATACCCCCTGAGGTATGTTTGGAGCGTCATATCCAGCAGGCCGTAATAGGGTGATGTACATGTATATATCTGTCTATTGCACCTGTCTAGAAGTATGTAGATACCTTCGCCGGATTTAGTTTTGGGGATTCCCGAACTTAACACTTCTGAAATTATCTATTCTCCCATTCCGGAAAAACTGTTGGGTTTTAAAATGAGGTTTCCACATGTTCCCTCGCAGCATATAGTAAATAATAAATTAGGTTAAATTTGTTGATCCTGTAAAGTTTATTGAGTCTGTGCACTAAAATCATTTTAAAGGTGATTTCGTAGCAATTTGATTTGATGGCTCTGCCGTTTCACATAAATGATATGTCTTCCTGCCGATAGTTCCTAACGAGGCAAACCTTCTTATCGTGTGAATTTCCATTTGAAAGACATTAGAATATCTGTTCATTGTGTGCTTAATTTAAAGTCTGAAGATTCCTCCCCATGACTGCATGGAACTACTTAACTACGCGCATATCACAAGAAAAACAACAAGAACATTTTTCACGGTCCCGCCCCTCGGTAATGCCTGACAAACCGCTGAACTAATAGCGGTCACGAAAAAGCTTTTCCATATCGCACTAACCGGAAAATTAATGGCAGAGAGAAGCATGGCTTTGTGCGTCTGTTTCTCCAAATGTTTGCCAGTTTTGCTGTCTTTCGTTTCTACTCCAGTAAGAAACGCTACAGAAGCCAATAAAATGTTCTTTGCAACTCTGATTTATAGTCCATGAATAATATCTTCGTACTTCTCTTTTATAAAATATTTATTTATTTATTAACCTATTTTATTTATTACACTCAATCGTTTTTTTAAGTAAATTTGTTATTATAAATGTAATAGTATCTATTCTATAGTAAAAAATATTTCTTTATTGCACTTCTTCTACAGTTTATTGTTCTATTGGATTTACAATTGCACCATTTATTCTGTTTACTTAAATTAATTTTTTAGATACACGTACATACAAATATATGCAGTATTTATAAATATTTTAAGGACATCTCCTACAACCTAATTGGATATATTGAAAAATTACCACATACATTTTTACATTTTTTTTTGTTTGTTTTATAATTTAATAATTATTTGGATTTCTTAGCTGAATTTGAGCTAAAAATAAATTTACTTTTCTAGAATTAAATAAATTAAATTATTCTAAAATATTGCATCAGAGTAGTAGTAGGTTAACATTTTAGTTATACCCTACCATTGACCCATTGTTTTAAAACTAAGATTGCACTTCCGGCCCGAGACAACGGAAAAATATCACATTTTCGTTAAAATTCTTAAAATTAATATTTAATTACTTAATAAATTAAATATGATTGCACCAAATGATTTGGACGGATTTCTTTACATATACATATTGCACTCTTACGTAATTAATTCGATTTAATGCTAGTAATTTAAAATTATTGTAATTAATATGATTCTTTAAGGCTAATGTTATACTATCGTAAATGCAAAATTCTTTTAAGTTTTCTTTTATATTTACAATTTTATTTTAAGGTTATTTATTCTTTTCTCTTTTTCGATTTAAAATTTTTATTTTAGGCTCTTAGTGTTGAAATATTTACTCAAATCGTATAGAATTATAAACTTGGAAAATAAATGCACGATTGATTTTAAAAAAGACAGGACTACGCTAATAAAAGTTGTGGAATCCATTATAACCACTGGAAATACAATTACATTTTAACCAAATAAAGCAAAATAAGAAAAGTAATATGGAAAAGCTGACATGAAAAAAAAACATAATTCAGAGGGTTTCTGCGTTAAAGTTACAATTTTGGCCCTAGTTTAGGGTTTTTTTTAAAACCGAACTAAGGCAACGTATCATGCTTTGCAAAGCAGACTAAAACAAATATATTATTCATAAAACAATGCTTAGTGATTTTTTGACAGATTTGCCATATTTAACTTGGAAAACATTCATGTACCGTTGCCTTTCTTAGACTTTTATCTGTCAATCTTTTAAAGCTTTTTACTAGAAATAGTGCATAAAGGGATGTTTTGCTACATAAAAACCAAACGTGCCTTTATGGATTTGATATGATTTCTCCCTTAAATTAAAACAAATTTGCACATGTCACGAGTTGCTGTCAACTTTTCACTGTTACAATTTAAGGAGGATAAAAGCATTTATTTGAGTTGATAGTAGTGAATTGATCTAAGGAAGGAGTACAGGAATTTGCGCTAAGGTACATGCATATGTACGTATAAGGGTCGTCTGCCTGAGAATCTATTTGTGTGGATTCTGTTTCTGTCACCACGCATTTGACAGATGTCACTTAAATATTATTCTTCAGTGCCAAAGTTGAACTACGATGGCTAGGCGTAAATAACGTGAAATCTAGGTCGAAGCAATAGCCGCATATGGGGATGTAAACGTTCACGAGATATACATAAGAACCCTTGATTTTCTGAGCTAGTGAGAGTTTAGTACACTATGTGGGTTAAAGACGATTGGTGCTTATTTATCGCAGTTTCTGCATACCCCTTGAATGCAGCGTCGACTTTGAAAGTTATCGTAAAATGATTAAAAACTTTTCTTATCACAATCGAAATAGGTTAACATACATAACTGGCAGGCTGTTTTAAAAAAATGGTGATATGTCGCACACATCACGCATCATAAAGAAAATCTAAATAAGATGCTCTCGAGCAAATTAATTTTGATTAATATTATTGATTAATACACAGGTCCATTCAATTTATGTTTTCGAAACGCGATTTTTTAACAATTAACTAGACAAGCCAGCAATTGATCAACTTGACGGACGCTTAAGAGGATATCGTCATCTGTCATCTGTATGAGTCGCAGGCTCTATTTATATGATGTTTGTTCATATGAAGTTCTCATGTCCATATAGTATACGTAACATGAAATTGACAATTGTTTCATTTTTAGACTATTTATGGTAACACCGTTCGAACGCTCTATACAATACATACAAGGCTTTAGCAAGCTGACCTTAATTGTTGTTTCCTGGGTTTTTAATTATACAGACTTTTTCAACCTCTTTTCTGGGTTCCTAAACTAGGAGAAGAAGTGAATTCCTTGCTAGACTGGAATTTCTCTACAAAACCTTAGTTCTAAAGTTAAAAAATTATAATATCTTCACCTGGTTAACTTAGCTCTTCCTTATATTCTTATACAACACTGAGTGTGTTTCCACACTCTCCGCTCCGGATTCACACATGTCTTCTTCATTCGGTTCATCTTCTTCTTCGGTTTCAGTTTGTGAGACATAAGACGACCGGCTTTGAGATCGTTCTTCATCCTCCGATGCGTATACACTTATAGGAACCAGCTTACTGGACGAACACCTTCCACTGCTTCTTGTCAGTGTTCCATTTGTATCTTCATCATCTTCACGTTCGTGCCCTAAATTGGGATTTTCTACCTCTCTGTCGACCGTTCGATTACTATCTAACGTTCGACTTTTATCTTCACTGCTTTCCGTGGCACAATCTGAATTATCTTCAATGGTATCTACCCTTATGACACGATCTCTTCCAGTCATCATCTTGAAATTATATCGATCATAGAATCTTCTGTTATAGACATCGCTAGAGTCTGCACTCATGTAGCCACTGTCGAAATCTTGCAACCGGTGACCATATCTCTGCTCGTAGTAGTTCATGTAGCTTTGTGGAGCTGACGCACTACTCTTTACACTTGCTACTCTCGTCTGATCATCGATCAGTGATGAGATTCCATCGTCCTTGTCTGGGGAGTCTAAGAAACCGGTTGTTTTATCTATCGGTGAGAGACTGCTAGTGGGGCTAAATTTCGACGTAGCCATGCTTACAAACTTCTTCCAAGCATTCTTCAGATCTTTCGTCTTTTTCGCTCGATCTTTTAGGCCCATCGCGATCTGCATTCCATTGGACAGTGGAGGTATCTCACAGCGATATACTGTTTGGACATTGGTGCCATTTCGTTGGGGGTATGCAATACCAACTGGAACTCCCGCATTTCTGTACATCTCTTTGGTGCGATCCGACAGGCGACTGGATAGAGAACTGATCGAAAGGATCTCGATCTTGTTGGGATCTTCTGGGGACTTGGAATTCTCCGCTCTATCATTGTCCATTTCTTCTTCGTCATCTTCTTCCTCTTCATTGGACTTCTTCCGGTTTAAATACTTATTCAAGCTATAGTCAGTCCTTACACCATTTAGCCTTGACCCGTACATGGCACTGTATTCCTGTTCCTGCTTCAGTTTACTTTTTTTCTTTTTGTCACTCATAGTTAGACCCGATGATGATTTTTTCCTGCCGGACGACTTGAAGTCGTCGCCTTCCGAATTTGCCTGGGTATCTGAAACACCAGTAACTTCCGTGGACTCACTATGATTGCTCGTTGACTCTTGTCCATCTTGATCGTCGTCGTGGTAACTGCCATCTTCGTTATCGTAGTTGGATGTTGCTAGTGGTTTTGTTGTTCCACTGAAATTATTGGTGTTCCAACCCTTCGGGTTTTTTGATTCAATCTCCTCGTATGTATCTGCCGGTGTGTCGTCTGTGTTGTCAGTTGGTGCTGGAATGATATCTGGTGGCATGGCACGTTGGTCCTCCAAAGGAATCACCCTCTGTCTTCGACAATGTTTTGCTTCAAGTGTCAAAATACGGCCTTGATCGGTGAAACTAATATTGGTAAGTTTAGGTCGCTGATTGTTCGAACGGATCACCTTCGATTGGTAGATCTCTCGTAGGCTTCCAAATGATGGTCTCGCTTCCAGGGTGCTCTTCTTAGGACCCTCGGGTGTTGGAGTTTTTCGATGGTTTGAAAGAGCGTTGCTATCATCAGCACTACTACGGAATGAGTTACTCGATCGTAACACATAATGATTCGATCGCTGTTCGCTGGAATCTAAGTCTGGAAGAGTTGTCATGTTTTCAAGAGAGGAGTAGCTGACCTGACCGTCAAGGGAGTTCACAAAGTTCCGCGACTTATTCAAATGCTCGGACCAAGCATTTACATCGCAAAAGCTGTGTTTCTTTGGTTTGCGATCGAGGGTGTCCGGCTCAAACTGATCGCTGTCTGTTGACAGCTCTAGATCACTTTGTGGCTCGTGCTCCACTTCGATGGTCATGCTGCCACGAAAGGGCGTGTCGTACTTGATTCGCGCCGCAATTTCCTTTGGCGTAGGGGCTACATTGGGTTTAGCAACTTTCTTCTTGATATTCGAGTCGCCATCTTTGCGAAACCCATCGATTTTATCGTAGATAGTGTGCCTGATCTCCACTTCTTCTTCCAGCGGAAGGGCTGTACTCAGACTCGGGCTCAGCTGTGAGCTGACATCTGATGATGGCGATGAGGAGGAATTCGATGACTTTCTCTTAGTTTCTAGCCTTTCAAGACTGTCTGTCTCATAATCAACGATCAGATATTGTGGTGATCGCCTTCGATAGACCGGCGAGTCTGGTTGGCACTGCCTCAGAGATTTTTTGCTTAGCGTGCTGTAGTCCGGTGTTGGAACAGATGGCGCTGTACTCTGAGTGGAGTTGTAGATATCTTTGATTTTCTTTTCGATTGTACTGTCGTAGTCTGGAGTCGGAATATCCAAACTGTAGCCATTCGTCTTTGAGAGGCTACCTCTGGAGTAGTCTTTAGCTAGAGCCTCATATACCATGTCGGGCATTTTTTTCATGTTTCGAAGCATCTCGTAGTGCTTGCGATCACTAGGTTTCGCATATGGATCGGGAAATTCTATTCGCTTCATTGAGTTAGTTGGTGTCTTTGATCGGTTCGAAGATGCTCGACTCTTCAGAGATGGCGATGGGGAGTCATGTAGACTGAACTTGGGATTGTTGTAGATCTCTCCGCCGGTCTCGGCAAAGGCGTAAATATTTTCATTTCTCTTCTTGGTGATCGTGATGGTAGTGGAAGGCGGTGATGCTGTCTTGACATTGATCTCTACTGTGTTCGTGTTTGGCTTGAGGGAGTGTGAGATAATCTTTGGTGTGCCATTGGCTGAGACAGGGGGAGGAGGAGGTTTCTGTTTTGGCGGACTCAGCGATTTGGGTGGACTTGTCTTGCGATTTTTAGGACGATCGGTTGGACTTTGTCTTTTCGATTCATCGCCGTCACTATGTGGGACAGTTTCAAGCCATTTCTCTATACTGTTGCGCTTATCGCCACAATTTTTGACATGACCGCTGCAGCGATTTGTCGCGCAGCCCTGGCATTCTGTCGATGATCCATACGTGCCGCTATACAGCATATGCGACGAGCCAGTCTGTGACGGTGTTTTCAGTGGAGATTCCTCTGGAATCATTATAAGTGAGGGTTGATAGCGTTTGGTAGCCATTTTATATTTGGCTATGGCAATGACTTCTCGAATTTTTGTCAGGAACTCTATGGCCGCCGGTGGAGGTGACTAAAAAAAAATAAAATAATAATGCAGACCTGCAATTCGATTGATTTCCAGTCTACACTTACCTGCAACAAATGCGGCTCAAAGTAGGCCGGATTAAAGTAAAGCTTCTTTCGTATTGTTCCATTGACAATTGCCTTCATATTTTCCAGTTTCTCCTCGTTCATCATGTCCTCCACAATGGACACATTCTCCTCCGGAATACATTCATTTTCCTGCGTCGGTGATGTTGATGGATCTATTCCTAAATCTCCCGCATTATTACCATTACTACCGTTACCACCTGCTCCATTACTATGGACAAGTACCGACGTTTGCATCTGTAATGGAAACCAAACCACTCGTCACAATCAAAGACTTCCTGACGACAATCCTAACTCACCTGCTTGATCTTATCATGTACCTCTTCACATTCAGAGTTCGAATTGGAAATATCACTGGTGAAACCCGAATGGTGATCACTAAGATTGGGGAAATGCTGCAACAGTGGGTTGCTCTTCACGATGCCCATTTCCTCCTTCAAATGACTGCCACTGAGTCGATGTTCTGGACTCAGGCTAGCCGCAGAATAAACACTTCCATTGCGATGAAATGGTGCACCAAATGTCACCTGATCATTCTTCGGGTAATTGATCTCGTTGGCAAGATCATCGAGACTGTTGCGTAACTCCTGCGCCTGACTTTTGCGCTTTTTCATGTGCAGATACAGGAAGACAGACGACACGTAAATCAGTCCGAGTAGGAGACTACAAATACCAATGACGATGTACTCCTTGGCGCTCATGCCATCCGATGTTGAGGCGAGGGTTGATGTCGCCTCCGATTGGAAGAGTACTTCTGAGACATCTGCGTGAAATGGAGAGGTAGCGACACGGTCGTGTCAGTAAATGATTGGAGAGATTTTATGTAAATTTATTGACTTACTATGGAAATATTTAACTGGACTTCCGCTGACACGAAACGCTACACAGGGGGAGAATACATTCTTCATTGGAATGCCTAGTTCTGGAAAAAAAACACGTATTACTTAGTGAACACAGACTGGACGTAGAAGGAGGTTTTGATTACCCTTTGTTGCATTTAATGTGATCATCATGTCTCTGCACATTAAGTGAACCACAATGAGTCGTCCTTGCATTTTCTGACGTAAATCCGATTCACCAAGCCACTGAAAAAAGCAAAATAAGTGTGAAAATAATTCTTTCATTGTCATTAAAATTGGTGAAAGAGCCTAGAAAAAAAAGGGAGCGTGGCTAAAGTACCTAAAACAGTCTGAGGGAATTGGCTGGAGGAAAAAAGGAAAACAGCTACTGTGTCTTGAGGAGATGTTGTCCATCTGTCTCAATATATTTCTGTTGGAGTATAGTCACTTGCCTTAGATGGGCACTACCGTCCTGATGTGACTACTCACCGGTTATTTAAACTAAAATTCGGACAACGGATTCTGAAGTTACCAGCGCTTACAGAATTTACGTTGCCTACAATCATACTGAATTCGTTCACTGATTCTATGTCAAGAGATGTAGAGGTAGACGTCTGAAAACGATATTTTTCGATCAGAGAAAGCCATACGTTAAAAGCTGATTGGGCTTTTTGATCTGGTCATTGATGATCGTTCATTGTTTCTGTCGATCCTGCTTCACTGTTTGAGCAAATTGCCAAACGATTAATCCTTTTTGTTCATAAACGGTGGAATCGTCAAAGGTTTGAATGGGCCATCAAGTAGCTGAGGATATCAGTTAAGTTCTTAATGTTCTCCCTGTTTATGCTCGCAGGAGAAAGAGATTAGTATAGCGCAGATCAGTTTTAGAGTTTTAACCTCGATAGTGTTGGACATTTTAAAGGTCAATTCTTAAGCTTGTTTTTTAAAGATACTACTGCTCACACGACCAAAAGGATCTGGACCTGTCAGGGGGAGGTGGTAAAAATTTTGGGCAGTCTGTTGGTCAATTTATTGCCCTTATGTTGCTTGACTTAGTTCAGATTTCATTACAACTGAACCAAGCTCTTTTTGAGCTTATATCCGAGAAGATGAATGTGGTTTCGAAACATGTACTAGAGAGCATAATGTGCCTCGCATTAGTTAGTGTCAAAATTTCTGCCTGGAATGTCGATGAGTGCAATGCAAGACTGCAAGCTGTAATATGAGTATCTGTGGACTCACCAAATCCGTCGTCCAATTTGAAACCATCAGTGAACCAGACTTACAGAAATTCCAACGAGCGGAGCTGGTAGAATTCCCAGTCATTACTTTGAGAGCATGTTATCCAATATCATGCTGAAACACACTCTTCTACAGTAACACCCGTGTTAGTAGAACCGAAAATCGAGGTAATTGAAAGGAAGGGGTCTGTGCATACTAAACAACCTCGAAATTAAACGTGAATCTGAATTGGGAGAAGGTTTTAAATGGCATGGAGGGATATAGTGGGAGTGGTTAATAGAGTCTAAGTCCTGCTGGTATTTCGTGGTGGAAGTATTGTAGGTCTGGGGACTGGATTATAAGGTACAATTTGAGCATCATATTTGGTATCAGTTCCTATCGTAGACTCGTCGATCGATAGAGATCTGTGTGCTGTATTGATAGTGTGGTCTGTGAAAGGCTTCCGGGACAGTTTACTGTCCAGAATTATCGCACGGTCTTTGGGTTCTTACGACAATTGAATTGTTTCGTCAAATGTTGAGGGCGAAGGATGAGGCCAAGTGCATGTTGTAGAGCCTCTAACAGAGAGCTTTGGTGACTATATCGCCACATGATCAATCCCTTGATCTCCAATGATTCCAGGAGACTGTTCCCCCTCTGACTATGCAGCCACATGACTGGCTGTATTCAATTCCTTGATCCTGCAAAAATTAAAGGGGACTGTTTATAACCAGATATCATAAACGAAGACTGAGCCTCCACTAGAAGTCATCCTCGGATTGTAAGCACCGAGATTCCCACATCATTTGCAGTGTTGGTATGGATTACTCTTTCCATTGTCCACAGACATAATTCGACTTCCGATGGTAAGTGAAAGGCTCATACTATTGAGGACATGTCTTGTGGACACATATGAGTTGTTGTTGGAAAAGACAGATTTGCTTTTGCTTGATGGAAGCTTGAATTTTGGTAACTAGGTTATTCAAGGCTGACTCAGTTGATTTTTCTGTTTAGTATGTGTGGCATTAGGCTATTATTAACCCGAGAAATTTGTACATATCACTGTTCTTAAAAACTTAAAATGAATCTGGCGATCTCGACCGCCACTCTTAAATAGGCATACTTGTCAAACTGAAGTACTCTTTAACCTCTTTGGCAGAGTGAACAGCGGCATTATCCCGCTAGAAAATGAATCCAAGGCCTCCGACGTCATTCGAAAATTGAGTTGAGTGTAGTTCAAACCAATTGGCTAATCCCAAACGAATTCTGGTTCACGGTCACCAGAATTCCAGTTGAGATTGTCATTATTGCTGGTTTGGGAATGTCGTATGTATTCTACCTTCCTTGACCCACACACTTGGCATCAAAACAGTCAAATTTTCTAGTACATATTCCGTCAAACTTTCACTCATCAGTTCCTTACCTGCAAGAAAGTTCTTCCTTCATCGCGAAACATCCGAAATGGATAGTCCGTATCGATTGGGTTCCTCAGATCTGCCCAACCAGTATTTGTTAAATACTGCGCTCCAGTCACTGCACACACTGGTGTCCGTATATCTAGATGTAATAATAAAAAGCATTAAATCCAAGCAGCACTCATGTTTTTCCCATTGCTGGTGCTATCAACACAAAAAAAAACCAACTACGATCCATAATTCAGTGAAACTTACCAGAAAAACTGATTTCTCTGCTCGGGTAAATGATTTGGCCGCGCAATGGCAAGAAGACAAATGGAATTTTCTCCGAAGATGATCCACTGACAAAAGGCGACAATGTGCATTCTGTAAACAAACAAAACAAACCCCACACAACCGGTTAAAAAAAAGATCGGAAATTTCAAATAATTCAAGAAAAACAGGTGAATATTTACAATGTACAATCAAAACGGACAAATAGATACATTTGGATGAATGTATCTCTTGCTATGATTTGCATAAATATTTGAGCGAAAGTTAAAAGTTATTATTATTGCTATAATTCCTCACGTAAGTCCTTGGGAACCACATCTAAATTTACACACAATGCCAGGCAGCCCGTGATATAACATTTATGACTTAATTGACGGTGAGAAATGAAAGCGCCAGTTGTGCGGCTTCCTCGTTATGAATTATTCGTAAACGCAGTGCAGTGGCAGATTCAGTAAATTGTATCTTTTTCAGAGTCATGAAGTTCTCTTTAATTAAGCGGCTTACATCTGTGACTAATTTGTGAACACAAGCAATTACGAGTGCACTCTCCGAAATCATTGAACATATCTTGCGTAATCACTCATACATCGATGGTGATACTATGTGTATCTAGGTGTATCTACGCTGAGAGGCTTACATTGTTCGCATTTCTGAAACTATCTATACAGTGACCCAGTCCTCTATCCAGTCTAGCAATCATTTCTGATTCGTTTGCAGCCACAATTATAGCCACCGATGCGGTTTTCCATATGAAAAGGGGTCAAAGACAATGTCCAGCTAACTCCCATGTGACCAGATGTGGGCATAAACGCATTAGGACCAGCTATATTTTATGGACGAATTTTAATGCTGCTGGCGGGCAATAAAATGAAATTTTCTTTTTATGGCTTTGTGGCTGCTCTTCAGATGCGAACTTCTCATTACGTTGGCACATTATTACACCTCAACATATATAATCATAAAACAGGCCAAATAAACAGCGAGAGAGCAGAGGCAGTACCTGTTGCACACCAAGGGTGAGGATCTGCAATATTGCTGAGGTTTTGTTTGGTATAGCTGATGGACACTGTTTTGGCTCCTGCTAATTACCTAGACAATAATAGTAAATTTTTTGATTATAGGGTAACATGATGTCAATGGCTGGTGGGATATATTGCTGGCGTTGTATGCAGCGGCTTTTTAATGATTTCGACAAACTTGTTTGCGTGGAATGTGGTTCTTAGATTGTAGATAATTTACGTTTAGATTGGTGATGTATATGCGTCTGAATGCGAAATACTTGTGCAACAGTGAAGGGCTCTTAATGGTGCTCTGCTGTCACTACAATGTAAATACATCGGGTTGCGTAACCCCTGCTTAATGGCAGCTCCTACGGCAGTACAATATTGATGGACGGAGTCTAGAGTAAGAGAGATCATCAATATCGAGTGTCGTGGATGAAAAATGTAACTTGGGTCACACACTAACGTCACCATAAAGGTCCTCATTATGATGAGGAACCTTATGCGAAAGTGAACACTGACAATGAAGCTGTTAAAGAAGTTAGTGGGACTTCAATAACGTCTTTGACGATGCACAGTGGAAGATTTGTCATCCACAATGTCAGTGATGGCACCTTCTTGCATGAGTCTTGCCATAAATTCAAACGTACAATCCATGCTGTCCGTTTCATGCAGTCTTCTTAATGATCTCAACGAATCACCAGGAATTTATCCGCAGAATAAGTAGTGTTGGATAGGAATTGAAGCTGGGCAACATTGGATGGACAGGGCTCTGCTTTGTGCGTTCATTTGATCCTCGTTTCGTGCAGACGAACACGTGGTGGAGAATAGATCGGCGCAGCAAAAAATGAATAGACGAAGATGAGGGATGAAAAAAAGTGCTCAAAAAGGAGCAAAGGAGAGTACATATTAGCAACGCGAAACCAAGAAAAAGGAGGGCTGTCCTAGCAGAATACACAACCGAAATTTCTACAATGGAGCCGACCAGGGCTTCTCTCTCCAAACTTAAGCTTACGAAGTACAAGAGAAATGCTGACCTTGCAAGCTGCAAAATTCTGAGTTGCGCATTCTGGGTGTATTTAACACTGTTTGTTGGGGAGGAGGTGATTGTGATTGTGTTACAAGAGTACCAGAATGTGTTTTGAAGTTTCTTGATCTTCGGAATAAAGGCAGCAAGTGTCCGAAGGATTTTTTGACAATTGATCCCAATGCCGAACTTTTGCATTAAAATTGGTTAAGAACGTTACGAATACTCGGCGTAAGAAATCCTTGTTTTATTTTTTTGCTGGGAACTTATAAAATTTCTTGGTTTATGTTAAGTCCCCAGTTGAGCATCACTTAGAGACGTTAAACTCTAGCTTCAGATTCCTAGTCGATAGCCAACAGAAAAGGTAAGGACAACAAATAGGGATTGTTAATCTTGTCAGGCAAGCTGAACTACGATCTCCTTGCCGTCGGATCTCTGACAATAATTCTTAGGAAACCTGATGCGGTGTCTTAGAATTACTATGAATTTAGGTCAAAATATGAGACAGAATCAGAAACATAAGACTTGGCTACAATGGCGTGCAATTACTGTCATGCAAGTTTGCTGGTATTGAATAAGCATCGGCTTAGATGCATAAAAATACAACTACTGGGCACATGTCAAAGTTCGAGAATGTAGCTTTCGCAGCCAATTGTGTTTAGTGCATCACATTTTTCACAAAGGAAACTAAACTTTAACGACGTATCAAAAGGCAGGATTGAGAACCTTTTTTTATGACTTTTCTCGAACGTTTGTCAGATATTCACAAAAGGTGGGACCCATGAGCCTGAGCCCTTGTTTGCATTCTGCGACTTGAACCTCAAAACTCCCGCCTACTAATCCAATGAACTAGCTACCGGGCAAATAGCTTACAAGGGTTTAATAACGAACGAAAAGACATGCGAATTGAAGGTCCATGAGAAGATGTTGTGCGGGATATACACTTTCCTGTGAAAGCGTACAATGTACCTCGTTTGGAATGGATATCATTTCACCGGCACGGCGGCTACAAAAGTCTTAGAATAGAATTTATTCTCTGACTCAATCGACGTTTCACAAAATTGCATTGTTTGACAAACGTCAATAGACGCTTTTAGATATGATTTTTCAAAGAGTAGTATGTCTACAGTAGAATAGCCGTTTCAGTGCAGCGCCACGAATTCTCTCTGGGGGATTTTTTAATAACAAGCTTTTAACAACGTTAGGGGCGATGCATTATTTAGCAAAAAGATGAACTCGATATCCGCCTTTGCGATTGGATTGGAATGCTTCAGTCGCATGATTACCCTGGAGTACGTGAGCAGCAGAAGAAAAGTCAGCACGGGGACACCCATTAGGGCGGGTTTCAAAACGGTGGAGTGAATGCTTGTGCCTGGTACTAAAATGAGTACTAAGTAATAGCCTACAAAACGGGCACTAAGCCGGCGTTTTACTTAGGAATTCATCCAGCAGAACGGATATTTGAAAATTAGCGATGATGAAAGGATGATTAAGGTACGCGAATTTAATAGAATGCCGTTCAAAGTTTAGACCCTAACTGCCTTCAGATCACAGAGTATTGCAAAAAGATAAGTCCGAGATCAAGTAGACTAGAGACATGATCAGTAGAATTGTTGTGTTAGGGGTAAATGGATTCAACATGACTGAGAATACGCTTTTGACTATGTTGTCCTCCTGGTATAAAATAGATTCCGTTCATTGTAACTCACAAGGTCAGAAAGTTAATTATTTAAGGACAGAGATATTTCTTTTTACTAAGAAAAGTTCAGTCACCGTATTCGAGATACTTAAATTTGAAATGCCTAAACTACAACTTTTAAGGTCAGTAAGGTATTCGAGTGCTATTTTACGTTCCGCTCTGAATTCAAAGAAGTACATCGATGATCGCATTAAAAAAACATGTCTAGTAGCCTTCTATACATGCCAAATGGTGTTCGGTAATATTTTTAACTTCAAACCAGGTGTCATATTAGTTTTAAGCACATGACTGTTGTAAGATCCATTAAAAAATATTGTTTCACGATTTCGTCACAAAGCTATAGAGACCAGCATCGATAATGATGACACCCTCAACCGCAAAATGTCAGCCCGTTGCACCAAAATGGCGACTGAAGCTGCGTTCAGGCTGAGAGAAGTGCGAATATAATAATCAGCACTATGTAATTATGCATTAACCTTATACTGGTGTGAGGTTGGGAATGAAATGCCACGTCATTTTATTGGCTTTTTAATTTAACATTTTCGCAACATTTTTTTCTCACGAATGAAAAATTAATCTAAATGTGATGCAAGTAAAATTACTTGAATACAAATTCATTAAAAAAGTCAAAGTGAAAAGAATTTCAAAGAAAATTTTATTTTCTAACTTATCTAGATCATATATTATGACAAGTATTCCCATGAAAACACCAGACTTGTTTTATGTTAAAATTTTGTTATTTGCCACCTTGTAGTATGTCCAAATTTGCGCACATTCAATTGCACAATTAGACGTATTAGCCACACCAAACTTAGTAAACTAGATCAGATTCCAGTTTTTGTAAAAAAAAAAATCATTTAATAAAATTTGTTTCAACTATACGCTGTAATTTCAAATTGTTTACCTCATTTTAGGAGAACAGGTTTGTGTTCCAAAAGCAAAGACACTGTCCTGTTGTCTCAACCCTTAAATAGCCAACACACTGGCCCAACATGGAGCCGAATCTTTATGCAATTTTAACATTTTTTTTCACAACACTCGCAATTAATTGATATCGATCCGAATTTGTAATTTATAGCGAATACCATTCGAAATTGTTTTGATGGAAATGGCTGTTGATGGAAATTATTTCCAAACAGGTTATCATTGAAATGGTAAACAAAGTGATAGCAGGCAACAACTTACAAGGAGGTTAAAGGACTCTGGCAGACATGTTTATGTTTGCTTATGCATTTTCCACTAAATTAACCTCTACTCGTAGCTCGTTAGGCTGCCTATTCAAAATTTTATCCCCATTTTCTCTTGTCAAATATGGTCATCAAAACAATCACCCAATGATGTTGCAGATAATAATTTCTAAGTCTCGCAGAGAAGACTCGTGATGAAAGTTCGTAGATTTTAGCGATAGATTCTCATGAATGCATTAAAATTTACGAAAACCGGCTAGCAAAAGCCATTAAGAACCATCGCTCAAATGCTTGATCAGCGACGAACATTTTTAATTGATTTATCATGTCCCACATCAACTTTGTCTTCGTGTATCCTGTGAACTCATGTGATCCGCCATTGTAACTTGCTAATTACATGATCCATTGACTGAATAGCGTTGAAAAACCTAAAAAAAAAAAAAAAAACAGTGCGCACTGGGATTTAAGCCAGGCCAAATGCAAAGCATGCATGTACAAACACTTTCAACCGCACTCCCCAAGATGAGGTTCTCCACGCGATGCTCCGTTGAGTAACTTGTTTGCTGTGGATTGCAAAAGATACAAATTGCTATAACAGTTCTGAATTTGGAGGCAAAAAAAAAAACAAAACAAGCAAAACAATGGGCCAACTTTGTTTCAATGCGCATACATATATGCATGTTACTGTGGGTTTTGTTTGTTTACACTTTGCGGTCATTTACAGCTGTGAATGAGGTGAGTGGTGGGGAAATCTCACGTATCTGCATGCATGTCATTGGATTATGTGTTGATTCATCCTTCTCCCCCTCGGGCCTCCAACGGTCATCGTCGTCTATCTTTGTCAGCATCGCGAGAAACTTATAATTGAACAGATATAGCTAATGGTCCGCGCAGATGCACAGATACACAGAGAGATACATATCTGTGCGCGAGTTTCTTTTAAGGCACGCGTACTGATCTATCCGTAAATAGCAATGGCAATGATCTTGGCCACGACCACGACGACGACAGAGACACTGGCCATGACCATTGGGGTTATGGCACTCTGGCTGAGTGATCAGCATGAAATACTGTGCACCTTGAGATTACCTACTCTCGATAGTTGTTCCATTGCATTGGATTTGTGTGACACTGGGTATTGTTATGTACTATCGCGCACCGATTGCAGCATGGCAATCTGTTTTTCTGCTCGAATGCGCCAGGGATTTAAGACTCTATTGTCTGGCTAGGGCCAGCATTTGGAACATAAAGTGCTTTCACCAGGTGGCAGCCACCAGCCGTGCTGGAGACATGCACAGAGACGTTGAAACGATTTTCCAGTTATTTTCATTTGTGACAAATAAGAAATTAATAGTATAGCTGTTCTCGAGTCCGGGGATTATATGTTAGCCGCAATGGTAGTTAGAGTGTCATTTTGTTTACAACTGAGAATTGGAAAATTGCTCTGTAGTCTGGGTGAGGAGTTGTTCCACGCCTAGATGGCTTTGGAAGTAGTTGGTTGACAGTTAGAGTTGAGTCTCACGGTTAGCTGTTGCAGTTGGTACATAAGTGATGGAATGCGCTGTGTGTCCTTAAAGGTGGATTGAGTTGTCCATGAGAATAGTGGCGATGACCATTTTGAGGTGGGACCGGTAGAACGTTTTGTTATAAAGAGCATTCCAGATGTTGAAAGGGTAGGGAATGTGAGATTATTTACAGCTCTGGAAATAAATGAAACCTTAGCGCTTAGAGGAATGACAATGATTTTAGAGAAAATGGTGCAAAACAGGCGTAAACCAGGAAGTATTTCGGTATTTCTTTGGTCCCTTGAATATATGCCGCGTGGTAGAAGTTAGTTCACTTAACAGGCTTCCAATTCTGAGCTGAGACGAACTACTGCCTGCGACTTCAGAGATTCTATTTTCGTCGACGCCGGGTGTATTATCTGACATCTGCAAAATCTTGGCTTTTAGAGGGAAGATTTTGTCTTAAAAATTCACATGATTAGAACGTATCTATCCCTTCGGTCGAGGTACCCGAAGTAATGTATTCGTCGGTGCCTTTGGGTGCAGCAGACGGAGCTTAGACTACTGGCGGTAGAAATCGTTGATCATGTAAAAAACCGAAAGGTGACACGAATTTTTCGAATCCCGCGAGTGCGCTGAAATCATTGAAAAGGCTACCAAAGAGGCTACCCAATTATGAAGCGCCTCCGGTAGGAAATTATTAGGAATTTAGTGGAGGCTGGGTTGTTTTGCCCTAGGATTTGGTGGGCATTCTGATGACCACCCACGTCTCTGTCTATACGGGTATATCGCAGATCTTATGAAGGAAATTGATGAATTGACCATCTAAGTGACGTGACATATGAACTGGCAGTGACATGGCAGTGAACAAGCATTTGGTATGCATCGCCAGTTAAATTCAATACCCACTGAATGAAACGGCACAGTGGTGAAGACGGACTTACCATGTCAATGTCAGGTGATTGCTGCATTTTTCCCTTTGTGCCATGTGCCATGAGCAAGACGGTTCATCTACGTATATTGACAGACATTCATGGAATAAGTTCAATAATGCCAATGCATCTGCATTATGATAAGCTGACATTATTTTATGTTCATTTGATTCATGTCATTTGTATGTTTCTGTCATGTTTCTGTGATGGTACTGCCTTTAAGCTGTCAGAGTACATGCAATGACTTAGAAAATAAACCCATTTTGCAACAAGAATGATGTAAGTTGTTGATTGCGCTTATTGTCTGAAGCAAAGTGCATTCCTAGAGCTGGGGGGATAGATGAGTGTCATTTTCATTCCCAAAGATGTGGTAACTGCATAGCTAATCGCACAACTTACGAGGAAAAGATATTGATCTGTATGTCATGCTTCCTATAACTCGGAAACTCTTAAAAGATATTTGCGTTGCTGACATAATTAGAGGCGAGTTGCTTGGATCACAACAAGCAGTCAATGGAGACATATCTGGTTGGAGAAGGCATGATACAGTGATCAGTACAATACCAAAAGGAGAGCTGGGGACTATGCTAAGCTCACCCCTGAGACCGACTGAAATCAGTTAATCATTAGCACCATATGGTCAATGGAGCTACGAGTAATCTGAAAGAAACTGACTACTTTACTATAGCATCAGCCTTTGACAGAATGTTCATTCCTTGACTGTATTATATGAACGATTTGACAAACCGTCAACTCACTGACAGATCCAGGATTCATTTTAGCGCACGAGCTGGATTTTTCCAAAATCATATCTACTTTTTTATCCTTTCTTGAACAAATAAGGTTTCGGACACTTAGTGGATTCTAGTTATTGTGTACCCAATGGACGTCATTGATGTTTTTCTATGGCTGATGCAAAGGCCCTCGTTTACCTTTGTAATTTAACCTCATTTCTCATTTTGCCTTTTGGAAATGACTTCAAAATGTAGGCTTCCTTCATTTTGTGGAAAAATATAACACGCGCAACACGAATAGTTGTCAGCTTCGCCAAACGTCAAATAATGAAGAGCTTAACCCACAGAAGCACTTGAAAGGCTGAATATATGAATTGGAAAATATCCGATGGATTCGACATTGGACTCAATTTTGTGCCCAGATGTCGCTGCATTAGACTGGAAGAGCAGCTGTGTAGCAACGTGTAGGTTTCAAGTAATTTTCACTCCACAATATCATTGAATAAACGAATTAAGGGCTAATAGAAGACATGCACCGTTAATGATCAGTGTTTTGCTTACGGTACATTACTATCGTTAATGCTGTGCTTATTTTGCTTTAATGAGATTAAGGTAACCCACAAGGTGATTGGCTGTAAGCGGTCAGCTTAGAGTTTTACATTAAAATTAGAAATTTTTATAAACGTGAGCGCGCTTAATGGAGACATCGTCAGTTAGATTGAGGACCTAGAATACTTTAGCGAGACCATGGAATAGTTAGCAAGGAGCTATTGCTATAACTGACTCACAACTACTCTTGTTTTGAGTCTCTCCTAAGGGATATTATAAACGTCTAGCAGTTCCTAGAAGCAGCTCGCGAAAAAAAATCGTAAATTCTTAGAAATGAGGGTTTGTGACCTTGATACTCTTTTGACAGCTAAGAACTAAACTGAGAATTTCTCCACAAATAATTGTTATGAGCTTCTGTGGATACACATATTTGTCGATAACTTCAAAATGAAAACCTTTCCAACGATAATTTATACCACTTCCTTAAGGAATAGCATTCTCCTTAAAAAGCCACCACCGAAGTCGAAATAGCATTTTTCCTCTTTTAATAAATGCAATTGATTAGGAAACAGAAAAACAATTTTTCTATCCAAATCCAATACGTACCATGTATGTCGTCTACGCATATTCCCAGATCTTCTCGGTAGGTACGCAGATATGGTAAGCATCGACAATCGCATATCTCCTCGGGATCCTTACTTTTGTCTTGTTGCCGCAGAATATCTGCCAATAGAAAAAAAAAAATCATTTTAATGCAGTAAAATTCTAGACATTTTTTTTTTACCATTTTAGATTAAACCCTGTTTACTTACCGGTTTTATCGGTGCCAGCCACGAACAGTCCTGCCGAACCACTGGACAGCCCCACGCAAGTGTCAACGTTACAAGTTGACATACCTGAACGATAAAACAAAAGAAATAAAAAAAATATCACTATTATACAGTAAAATGTAAAATTGTTTTCTAGTGAAGTGCTGTGTCCTCCTGCTGATGGAAAAGTGGCCAGGAGAAGATAGTCGCTTGGACCATGTTTCTCCACCTCAAGGAGTGGTTACACGCTGCTGCAGGGAACGGTTGCGCCGCTTGCTGGGGATACCGAGTGTTGGTATGCTCGTTGCATGGTAGGTAGGTTAATGTCATTTTGGTTGCTTGCATGCTTTGTTGCGATTTATTTGTCATGTTGGTTTAAACGCTATCTAAACGAGGCATAAGGCGTTTTGTTCTTATAAACAGAATCCTACTGACCGGGATATTGGTTTCGTGAATTGCGTGGACGAGGAAGAATTATGCACGAAGTGAATTTTGTTAGGATTTTTCCATTTAATTGTGAAGGCGATTTGTGAATTGTGCCGCCTAGAGGCATGGGCATGGCTTACGTGACTAAACATCGCTTGAATTGTCGAATTGAAAGGCGGAAAAGTTATTAGTTGTTGCCATGAATTTGAAGGAGTGATGGTGCTTGACTCTTACATGGCTCGTAGGAAGAACTTATAATTGAGTTGTTAGGTGTTTTGGGTAGGTTGGGGCGATTGAGGGATCGGAAGACTGTTTGCTCCTTCCACTCATGGGTAGAGTGTTCTCAAATTTTCTGCAAATGGCTATCACTGATCTGTTGTCGACGACAGAAGAAGTAGAAGAAACATGAATGCAAGCTTGAAGTTATACAAGACATGCAAGACATGTCTGGGTCAACAAAATGTAACTGTTAAATAAAGTACAAGTATCCACTATCTGGGCTATGAAATGAAACTAAATTCCGAAAGAACCATTCGTGTTGCTTTGTGAAGCGGAGGACGGAGCAAAGCGATACAAGATAGAAGGCCGCGTTTAAATGAATGACGAAGGAGCATTTGCATGGTTTTCCTGATGAAGTGGTAGTCAAGGCTGTCAAGATTGTGTGGAAATGGTTGCAAAATATGGGACTGCAACTAGCAAGGTACAAAATGGGAGTGGAAACCTGGAAGAAGCCATCTCCCTGGCAAACATATTGCTGTTGATTAAGTATTAAGAAAGCTGAGACGCGATCAGTAAATCGGCGACCATCAATATGATCGACATAATTTGAGCCAACGTAAGACTGAAGTCCTCCTCGTGATAAAATGGCAGACGGCATTGTCAAGAGAAAAAAAGAGTTAGTAAGTGGGAAGTAGTGGACCGGAGGGCCGGATTGGACGGGTCTTTCCACTGTCTTTCGAAGATGTCCATCTATCAATCTAGGGAAAAAGCGACATGGGTGCTTAGTTGATCCTTGAGTCAGCTTCTCTCATGCATATTAAGATTTTAGGCTATTGGAAAGTGACACTGACTGGACCTCTCTGGTATAAGACTGAAAGGTTGGTCCCGAACCTCAAACCATAAGGTATCAAAAAATACATATGAGATCCGTGTTGGGTATATAAACACAGCACAGTTACCAGTGCCCGACTTTGAACTTCCCTAGTCGGTAAATCTAGACTTTTAACTGCGGCGCTAAACCGATTGAATTTGAAGGTTAAAAATTGTCTTACTTTGCTTTAAATTCTTCAAAATTTTGATTTCAATACCAAGCAATACTTCTTTCGCTTTTCATTTGACAAGACTATTCATATATTTCAGTTAAGGCAATTCCTTAAATAAAGCACAGATGCTTCTTTCGTGTTGAGATTTTATCCGGAATCAGTCCAATTGCTTAAACTAGAAAAGGTACTCTTTTAGCAGTAACGGAAATCCATTTTCTTCAATGCAAAGCCCCAAAAAAACGTAGTTCAAGTGCACTACCCGATATTAGGTTGACAAGTTTTGCAATCAATTCGAGATTTCTCTACAAACGAGAGAAGACTGACTAGCTAGTGCCTGAACGCGCTCAATGTGGCAGTAGCCAAGGGCACCTATGGAAGGTATGTTCGATTGTATTTATTGGCAAAATAGGAAATTTCTTTAAAAACGTATGGATTTTGGAATTTCAGAAATCCACTAAATTTTTAAAAGTTTTTGGAGAGAATTTATTGAAATTTTGTATTTTATTCGTTTCAGAGTTTTAGGAACTTATGTCTACAGGTTGTTGGCTTGACATTGTATGGAGGTTTATCGTATTCTTTCATACTTCGATGAATTCTTTGTTATCTTTAGGAAAGAAAATAAACCTAATAGAACAAGAAACATAAAAATTATTTTCAGGTTATCATTTAAGTTCGCTTCATACATCGCTAGTTTTTAGCAACTTTGCCTTTCCGTGCTAAATGAGGCACAAATGAGCGTGTATAACCGTAAATGCTACAGTAATAGCTGCCTGTGGCCTGTCATGTTACGTTTCCATTACGTTTTCATGATGTGCAAACATTATGACAAAGAACTCACTGTTGTAGCCATCAGAGATTTTCTCCATGCAGTTTTGTTCAGGAGGATAGCCAAATCACGACGATCTTTCACCGAAAACTCATAAACTTCTGATAGACTTATTAATTTTTTAAGTCAAGCGTGGTGATTCGATGATCCCTTTCTTAATGTCTGTCGAATGAATGAACAAGATCTTGGACATCTTTCAAAGTCGTCTTTGTTTGCAGACTTTTCCCGTAGAAGAAAATTTAAGAGTCGTTCATCGTTTTCCTGTGGAAATTGCCCACGTACGAGTATCTGTTTTCGTTCGTCTACCACTTTTTCCCGAGAATCTATTAAAATGTTTCGCCTAAAATGGTACCACACAGCCTATGCAGATAATCTTCATCAGAAGCCCATGATGTGTCTTAAGAAGTTGCTTCCACACTCTCATTCCATAGATTAGGAAATGTTTTTCTTCATTTTAGGCATGAACATAACAAAGTCGACTGTCAAACTCTGTTCCCTGTTCGGCATCCTCACAAATACAACTTGTTCACCTGCCTTTGAGCATCCCAATCAAATCCAAATAGGGATGGGGATTTCCAATTTTGGCTTATACACGCAACATCTCCATCATGGCGACAACGACAACGATACCCTTACACAGAGACTTACCATTCGTTCGAAAGACATCGCCATCATGTTGTCTAGTCAGATTGACGACTTGCCCCGACAATGGCTCATCTGCAATCCGGCTATCACTTCCCGCAACAATACCACTGCCGCCACCAGCACCAGCAGTCCTTCTTCCAGCCATATCCGCTAGCGGTGGTACATTGATGATGCCTGGCGTTGGTATTGCCAGTTGGCAATTTAATTTCGATGTGATAATCATCAGCATTAGGATCCAGCGGTGAATAATTGCACGTGGTAACATGCTGGCATAGCGCCAGCGATGCATTTGGCCAGCAACGTCTAAGCTTCGATAGGGATTTCCTCCTTCTCGCTAGTTTTTTACTAAGGCGATGGACACTGATGATACCCAAGGGTGGTGGCGCGTTGCTGGTGCTCGTTGATCCACTACGGGTGATATGCTAATTGCAGCCTCCGCTCATGGAAGAAGGATGAGTTAAATGCTATCTGCGTCGCTGATGGCATAGCCGGCATCGATGAAATTGCATCCTCAGGTGAGCGCGAAAGAAGTCGTGACGTGACACTTACGTCGTCTGTCGATTATGGTCGTGTGGTGCTGTGTTCCGTGGTATCTGCAAGAGAAGAGAAAATGAAAGTTGAGCACAATGTAAAGAGGGCTTCGAAAATGGGTTAGTTGTTTGTATGTCATTAGAATAATTATCGTGACCAAAGGATAATGGCCTGCATCCATGAAAATCTAAGCGACAGGGATAGAGTTCTATGAATGTGTCTACGGTTAACAAACGATTGCCATAGAATCCAATGGGGACACATAAACTGCGGCATGTTGATTGGAGATGAAAGACTGTTTGCCTGAGGGACGATCATTCAGCAAATTGGCGGTTCTTGGACACGTGACATGGGCTAACGCTGGCGAATACAAATTGATGTTGTCTGACAGATGTCAGTGAGCAGGCGATATGAAAAGCAAATTTATCTCTTTTTGTTTGACACATGCAATTTGTTTCCCGATGGCATATGAGGAGGCGAAGTGGAACTGGTTTCTTGCGGCCCCAATGACGTGTATGTGGATGCAATTCATGTATATTTTAACGGATTATGGCGATGATAAAGAGAAGAGCCGCGATTGACTTGACTTTTCCAAGCAGAGGGAAAAATTGAATAGGTCTCAAATTCTGACTGATAAACAGGGGTATACTCCTTACGGGTTAATAAACTGGTGCGGACAGATCAATTTTGATCCAAGGAACACCTCTTTAAGAGAAATATGCGCTCTTTAGCCGATGGATTGAAAAGAAAATGTGCGACTAAACGTGCACACGTATCATCCAAGCCCGAGGCATACTCTTCTTCTTTGGAACAGGATTCCAGTCAACAGTTATTGGTTGCACGCTATTGTGCTAACCGATTTCGCAGAGCATCACTACTCCAAGCAATGGAAGCTTCAAGCTAGATATCTTGACTGAGACTGACTCCTCCTATGCTATGTATCTTAGCTTCACCGTGTCTGGACTTTTTCAAGATGAGGCCATCTACGTACGTCAAACTAACAAACACGATCGTTTGGATTCACACTGAATAAGAAAATCAGGAAGCACACGATGGACTGGAAACCAGGAGCAGTCTATGCGGTTTGTCCTTGCCGTGTGGACACCAAAAGATGATGCTAATACTAGGTCCTTTTGAAAGTGTTGAACCTAACAGAAAAGCAAGTACTTTTTTGGTCAGATCCAGTTCAATTTTTTAACAGGATCTCATAATTGGGCAGTGTACTACAAGAGTGGGTGGACAGGATAGGCTATCCGCTACAGCCTTTTGAATGAAACTACATATTTCTTATGAATAGAAACATAACATTCTACTTCTAAAACCCATGTTAAAAAAGAAACACACAGATGGTCTAACTGTTATAAACCCTGTAGCATACTAGCCTTGATGTATGGTGCAGAAAACCTGGAACTCAATTGAAGCGAACGAAAGTGTTACTTAGCTTAGAGGTGAGTGAAAAAAGACTCTTATTCATCACCTGATATGCACATCAGTCCCCCGGGCTGTCAGTTTTCGGTTCCAATTTGAAGTGACATCGCGGTAGGAGAGGACCTCTCAAAGACAGTTGTTGCGCCGTGCGAAACCGCTAAAGAGGTATCTGGCTGGAGAGGCTCATAACCAAGTTCAACCACGAACTGCAGCGTACATAAATGAAAGAAATCGGACTCCAGGCATCTACATTCTGAGTGGAAGTAAGCCAACTTCCTGGCAGTCTTCAGAGCTGAGTTGACCTTGGTGTATGACAAGTTTTTTAAGTCCTTGAAACACCATCCCAATATTTTACCCATAGACGTCTGACATAAACATAACCTTTCATAACAGCCATTACACTCCGTGCTATATTGACGGTAGGTACTAAATTTAGTACTAAATGTTCATATCTGACCAAAATGCGTACCAAATTAAATTTAATTAAAACTATCCGTTGACGTAAAACATTCTTTAACAGTAAACTACACGTCGGCCCACATTAAACACAAACAGCGATTCTAAATTTTCACGGCCAATAAACGTCAGGACGATTTATAATCCTTGCTTGAATGCGCACAAATTAAGGTTGTGCCAATTGCAACAATTAATTATAAATTATCTGAATTACCCGCAGTCCTTCCATACTTTCTGTAATTTGTGAACATTCGAAACTGGGACATAAATCCTCATGACACTCATTCCCCGTGACGTTTCAGAAGCACTTGACCTTACACATTTGCGGCCAATCCTAACGATGTTCTGTGAGAAATTCTAGGTCCTGTAATTACATGCCCGACAAACTAACGTATAATTGATGGATTCTGATTGTAATCCTAGCGGCATGACGCGACTTCTCTTACCTTTACTTCCAACAACTAAAGTGCCCGTCGACTGGTGTGGTCAGAAAGGCTCTACACACTTTCACGTAAGAATTCTAAACATGCTTGCTTACATCGTAAACTTGTTTAACTACTCACCCCATTTATAGCTTAGCAAGATGATAAAAAACTAGAATCTCCAACTGGCATGTCAATATATCATCCTTCGATCATATTTACTGCGCGTGGGCTGGCCTGCCTTGACACATCGTATTGGAGGAGTGTGCGCCCGCGCACGCAAAAAGTCCTCCGCTTTGGATCGTAACTCATTCTAGACGAGGAATGAAAATTGAGAGATAAATTCTCCTTCGGAGTACATTTACATTAGCGGTATCCACCGCATTGGGTAAATCAGTCAAGAGCTCAGGATGCGCGCATGATGTGA
This sequence comes from Blera fallax, assembly GCA_946965025.1. NCBI lineage: Eukaryota > Metazoa > Arthropoda > Insecta > Diptera > Syrphidae > Blera > Blera fallax. Next base: position 61,317,209 of record OX337247.1, read on the forward strand.
TGTAGAAATGACCATTGTAGAGACGTTGAGTAATGACCCATCGCACACATGATGTGAAAAATTATGAGAAAATGTTCAAAACTTAGAGACTCTGTGCATGCTTTTGTCTGAACGAGCGGTTAATTAATTTGGAAAAGATTTTGCATGGTAATTGGAAACGTTGATTGCCTCTTGGGCGAAGATAATTGAAATATATGGCTTGCGATAGGTTATCTAAGATTTAAGACCAGTTTTGCTTAAAAAAAATCTAGGTAGACATCGAGGAATTTTAGTTTAAACGTCACAGGTCATGTGCGAAATCTATCACTTGAACTGTAGTGGAAAGTTTAGGCGTGACAAGTCCGCTTTGAAGACGCAAGGGCGCCGCTAGCTATAGATTCTACGTAGGAAGGCTTCTTATCGCGGGACTGTCAACCACATCGGCTATTTACTAATTAAAAACGTCAGTTTTGACAAAAAAAAGTTGTTCTTTTCGACAAGAAATTCAGTATGAAATACCAAAGCTAGACTCTGCCAATATATCCCTCTCAGCTACAAAGGCTGGCGATTTATTAGAGGGGCTATGCTACAATCAAGAATCTGTGGTCCTATGAAGAGTGCTTTGAAGGTTTATGGTTAAAGTAGACAAACCAGCAGAGTGACACAAAAGTAGAGAAAAGGCGTGTTTTGAAAACTGCGTATTCCTTCAGCTCAATAAGAACAATGAGCCCTTTGATCAAACCCACATCCACAGATTTTGTGATGTAATAAGCAACTGCCATCGAGCTTCAGAAAAAGCCGAGAAGGCACTTTAGTGATGCTGATCTTACAGAAGCAGCACTCACTACATCAGCACCAAAGATCTGCCACCTGATTGGAGCAAAGGCAGGACATAGGAAGTTAGAAATATGTCCCGTGAGAACGTCAATAAGTTGTCCACAGTCTTTTCCGCTGAGAGACAGCAAGAATCCCTTTAATTTCTTGCAAACGTTCGGAAGCAATCGTTTAGTCATTCTGCAGCCTGGAGAGCCTTTGCCACACACAATTGTGTTCGTGAGAAACCCGCTTGTCAATCGAAGCCCTGACCAAGGACGCAAGAAAGCCTAACGCAGGTTCAAGAGCTGAGAAAACATCCTCTGAGCCTTGTTTAGAGATCTCATTGGAGATCTCATTATCTGCAATCCCAGTTTGACCTGAGACCCTGATAAAAGTTAGAGAGTTTAGTCTTGGGACCAAATTTAAAGAGTTCCTGCATTCTCGAACTATTTTGTGGTTAGAGGGTTGAGCAAGGCCCTAAGCGCAGCCTGAGTGTCACTACAGACGCAAATACTCCAACCATGAGTAACCATGGGTGACCGGGCGAGCGTCAGCGGGAGTTTATTCTTTTAATGTCATCAGAAATAAATAGAAGATTTCGATAATTATAGTCGACTTCATTTGAAACAAAAATTAATACCATACGACCAATGTGTCTGCCCTTAGGGACCCCAAAAGGTAACTCTTTTAGTAGTCTACAGCTTCTATCTGTTCTATGATCCAATCAGCGGCAATGCAAATGCTCGACTGGCTTAGGTTCCTCGCTTAACTGGAATCTATATTTGAAGAGGCTCAAGTCTTGCTGTGGAATCGAGAGACTCTCAAAGATATTTCCAAAAACGGCGGCAACACTTTTGTATGATCGGGCGTGAGGGCGGTTTACGGCTGGTACTTGATCCACTGCTGAGCCGAATGTATTAAATTTCTCAACAATTATCGTACATTTTTCGAAAGGTGTAAAATGTTTAAAGAACAGAAAGCAGCTAACACAGCTGTGTTCAGCAGTTAGCTGTCAGCGAGTGAAAATTGAAATTTTTCCAAGATGGCCGCAATGACTATCGAGTGATCTACCGCCCTTTGGTGACAGAATGGGTCCAAATCGGATCCCTCTTATTGCGTTGAAGAGGTACATATTCTTCTTGACAGAGCCTCTAAAAAAATTGTACCAACTAATAGCAGTGGCGTCAGTGTCGTCGCCTTTATAATCGTCAGCATAGTTTCATACAACGAAGTTCCAGAGAGCACTGAATGGCGTGTCTGTTTGCAAGCCGTCACTCGAAATATTATGTTAATTTTAAGGCATTGGCCCTTGAAATCCCCGAAGCTTTCGATGAAGTGAGCATTTACCACGTTTATATGACCGGATTGAGTTTCGATCCAGGTTTTCGCTGTAACCGGATCGATTTAGAATCGAATCGAAAAAGGATTCAGTTTGACACTTCTACCCGCGGAGTTGTGTATGCCAAAGCCTTCTATCTCTCCACTACTTCTCTAACTCTACTCAAAAACTCAACTTCATTGTGGAAAATTTTGTGATCGGGTCGAGTCAATCCTGTTTTCAATCCAATCTGGGTTTACAAGGCACTCAACACGAATTGAATCCGGATTTTATCCGCCATATAAACGTGGTAATTGCAAAGCAGCAATTAACTATTTTTTCTTTAAATGGATTGCGGGTTTTAAATTAATCGATCGATTGAAGTTGTATTAGGTGGATGCACTTTCACCTCATCATCGATAAGTGTTCATGTACCTCAGGGTTCAATTGTTTCACCTACATTTTTCTTGATTTTAACCAATAATCTCCTCTTTCCTACTCGCAATTCAATCCATTCCTTTACGACCATTGGTCCTCTTGACGTCCCAACGGCAGTGAATATCTACCGGCTCAATTCTTATTAACAGTGCTGCCAGTGTGGAATATTAATGTACACTTATACCAAAAGTAGATGACATGACCACATGACCTACTTAGAAAACCATTTGCTTTTCTGTGCTAATTTTACAATGTTAGCCATATCGGTGTCGTGGAGATTATTTGGATCATTTAACGGGTGTATAGACAGATCAGCAGTCAGATTATTTGCAGTAAAATTCCTTCTCTTACAACGTTACCAACACGTTAATTCTTCGGATGAAACCTGTAGTGGTGTCCAGCAGAGGGCATCTGCTGATAACTTTTTAACCATTTAACACGATTTTAAGGGACTGCGTACTTTATACCAAGTGGAAACAATAAAGGCTTAACGATGCCTTGAGCTCTGCCTTCGAGGAGTAATGTTTTGCCATCAGAAGTACGTGCGTCAGAAAGTTTTAAGCATACAACTAAATATTTTTGGTTTTTTTAAACAGAGCTAAATCCATAAGACTCACTTTCGGATCAGAAGCCCAAAGGACTAGCCTAGATTGTCTTAATGAAAAGATCGGAAAGTCCCACTGACAATACAATTTCGACTGCAAAACTCGTATAAAATTTAACGTTTTCTGAGCAAGTAGACTCCGTTAATCGACACTCATTTCCCTAAGAATTTACGTGCGACTACTTTACTGCGTATCCTTCAGATGATAATCCTATAAAATGAGTATTTAAAATTCCAAAGTTGCTGTTAACTAATTACAGGCCTCTCAGATACTTAAAACTTAATTCAATTACACCTGTCAGAGAGGCAGGCTTGAAATCCCTTTCACCTTTCACTTTAAGTTCTCGTACCTAATCTAAAATTCTAAACAATCGCGTGCAATTGGCGTTTCAATTTAACAACCTTTTCAGATGCTAGCAACACCATGTATCTATTACCAAATACACCTCTCTATTTGCCCGTTTTATAGCCTTTTTCATTCAATTTACCGGAGCAATTTATCTCCTCGCTGAATAGGTAATCGAATACCACTGGCACCTCGTTCGATAATCAATGATTTGTTACCGTGTCTATAAGGCAATGTCCTGCAATGTTCATTTATGCGAGGCCTTACAATGAATATTCATACAGAAGAACGCTAAATACTTTGCATGGTTATTAGTCATAAAAATACTGCTAACCTCTGAAAGTTTACGAGCTAACCAGGAGGACTACAACCTGCCATCTTCTGTTTTCTTTTCCTATCGTCTTAGTAAATCCGATTAGAACTGTAATACTGTATTCGCTGTATTCTCGGTCATAAGTCTTAACGAACTCAACAACGCACAACTGAAGCCGAGGTTACATCATATCGTGTTATATCGCAGGCCGATATGATCGGGTATCCTTGTAACACGAAGACCACTAGAACATGTACATAAGAACCAATAGAGGCAAAAAAAAAAAAAAAAAATGCAAAGAAAATTTATTATAATGTATCTTTGGTGGATGTTGCTCGGTTGAGTAGCATGCTATGGTTACCTGCGCAAACAAGGCGCGTATCTCCTTTCCTTTCCTTCCTCATTCTGCATGTGGGCTTTCAGAAGAATCCCCTCGCCCCTTGTGCTATTCGGTTTATTTATGCGTTTTTTGTTCTGCGTTTCTATGCATTTACTATGTCGGGCTTATTAACCGGATCGCGGTACCTATGTAGCCATCGTTGCATCTCCTTAGGCCAAAAAGAGTCCCTTTGCCCCCGATATGGATATAAATTCCGATGGGGGGGCTTTATAAGGATATAACTTTGTCGATGAGAAATTGTTGTCAAAGACATCCAGATGATGTTGGCGATCTGGTTTATGGAAAAGGTTTTGAAATGTATCTCGGAATTGAAGGATATACCTACATAAGTATGTTAATAGCAAGGACGTCCACCCCAATTAATACCGTCAGGTGTAGTGTTCTTGTCTTGAGCAGTCAATTATGTGGGCATTGTGAGATGCAAACACACTGGGGAGCATCGTTTGAATGCATTTTCCGTGACCAATGCACACGCAGGGACTTCAACTGGATCCACCACTTTCAGAGATAAATTATTGAACCATTTTCAAGGCCACTCGTCCGTTGGATGAAGTTTCTTGGTACTCAGAGATGTGATAGTATAGTTTCTTAGTTTTTTATTGCTCTTCAAGATCGTCATTGAAGTCTTAATGAGCATGCGAGCAAGGCTTCTCCCTATTCTTCTACTGTGTGTGACTGCGAAGAGTTTACTGCTCAAGCCATCATAATGGCTCTGCAAAGTATATCGCTTGAAGTCACTAGAGAATTCCAAATTTTTTCCCAAAGCCACAGTGAGTCAAACGAAGGTCTCCGAGCAATGGACGCATTAGTTAACGTATTCGTGTTCGTGGACTACTCCCACAACTAGGAACAGACAGTGAGTATAATAATTTTTCAATTAATTCAAGAAATGCTGTGTTGGAGCGGGGAAGGGGACAGGAAACTATGCGTTTCAAAAAAGGGCACAATGTCATTGACAACTCCCTCAAGAACTACTATCTAACCATGGAATTCTGAGGAAATTCAATACCAAAATTCGCTTTCTGTCAATTGGCTCAGTTGTGGATCAGTCGCTACCTGTGCATTGCTGTCAAACCAGCTAATTTCACAGCCAATCGTAAAAGTCAAGTCGTGATCTAAATCTTGAAATTCACAAGGCTGTCATTCTTGGTATACAATCTAGTTGACTTAGCAGCTTAAGCCAACGGACCATTTGCAGACGCTTTTCGATTTGATCCTGAAGCAGTTTGAAGCTGACGTCGATTGCGGTAGGAAAACCATTTCCAACGAAACGCTCGGAAGTTTACAAAATCTTAAGGCGTCCAGAAAAAATGTTTAAGGCTAGTGGCGTCATCAGATCATATTTTGAAGGCATGCTATGATTCACAATTTGATTTATATGGGTCTTATCGAAACGTTTTTCCAACTAGATGGCGGTACGTACTACACAGTACATAAAACATTGAACTTAAAAAAACATTGAATTTATTCGTAAAAATATTCCGCCGCCCGATAATTTTCACGAAACTGAGACATAAATTAGCAGCCAAGATTATACGATTTGGACTCGTCATTGTGGGGTTACCTTAAATATCTATCCTGTGTTAATAAGCCAAGAACAAAATGGAAACCAAAATGGCCACATCTCTCGTGTTTGTCAGGGAAATTGGAATGTCACGCAACTTAATGCAGAGGTTATATGTATAGCCATTAGTACTTGGACACTGCGTAGCCACAGTGACTCTGATATGGTCCTTCTCACTCTGGAGTTTACTGCTTTTCCGGTCGTACTTGCGGGGTTGCCTATGGACCTTAAGGGCTCTTTTTGTGTCTCAGCCTAAGGTGGACGAAAGCGTAGCTGATTTCACCTCGCGTGTTTTCAGTTGTGAGGCTGATAGGGGATCAAGGACTAAGTTGTGGTCCACGACGGCTGCTTTTTGGACTCTGTTGAGCACTTTTCAGTCGTCTACCCATTGTCCTTCGTTCTTCCCTTTGAATAAGACCAAAACTTGATCTTGCAAGTTCGTTAGGTCTTTGGTGTACCGAAACATGTTAAGTCAAATTCCTTTACAAAAAAAAAATGTCGTCCTTTATATGACGCTCTTTCTGTCAGTTCTGCTTTATAGCGCTAAGTACTGATTGAAAAGCAGGTTAGCAGAGCACGTATCCAAAAAGGAAGGAGAATATGTACATTGGCTTGGACACATGGAGCGTTTGAAAAACAGTACTCCAGGCAAGAAGATCTTCGTTCGAATTTCAGACTCCAGATTCGAGACGATTAGGAAGATCGACTAACCATCTTGGACTTCAGTGCGCTCGGACACTTGAATTCAGCATGCTTGGGATCAAATAGGTTGAAAGGCTAGTTATCGACACGCCAAACCCACGCCAAGGAGTCATCAATGAAAAAAATCCAGCTGCCAACAGATTTGTCCGGTCTTTGGCTATGGCCAGCGGAACTAACATTGAGTGCTTCTCAGGTTTTCAATTATTTTTCCAAGAAATTCGGTCCTATTAGTCTGCTACACAAAAGAAACAGTGGTAGAGTCCAGAGTAAGGCAACTCAAGACTTAGACCGAGGTTCTGTATTCCCTTCAGTAAAGGATAAAATGCACGAATCTAGATCTAGCAGCTCTCCAGCAGTCCAGCAGTGAGGCGAAGGCTATTGAAGACGGAATGCTATCATTCGGAAGATTCCAAAAATTACAAATACTTTGCGCAATAGACCGCATGTGGTCCAGGGCCTAGCTTCTCGCGAAAATTCTTTGGTGTTTTTGGGATTCGAAGCTCGAACCTAACGCTAAGTGCCACCACCCTAAACTAATGCGATAAGCCGTCCCGAGGTTCAAATAGAGTTGATGTAGGAATTTTCGAAGTATTTTAGAGATCTGTGGTATTATTGGAACTAGAACTGCAGCCATCAGAAAATATAGAAAAAGCATAGAAAAACTCTCTGAAGCAAAGATCTTAAATGGAACTCAATCAAAACAGGACGAAATAAATACTTACCTTGAAGAAACCCCGACGCAAAGCTTTTAAAAGACTTTCTGGTCCAGCTGATCTCACTTAATTAGGAAAAGTTTGGACAAATTTCTGTTCTTAAAGCAAAAATCCGAAATTCATCCTCTAGAATGATTAGCGGTTCCCATTACTACAATGTCTGTACAATAAATTAACCACAAGTACCCCTGGAGCTCAAGAGGATATCTCCTCTTGACCTATTCAGTTCACAGTGTTAGAAAATTTGCCTAAAGACCGCTCACACTATTCATCTAGGTTTCTAAAATCGATTACCTCGATAGCAATGATTTCAAATTGAAATCCGTTTGCAATCAGCTACATCCTTCCACAGTTTTGGCGTTCAAGATCCCATCTTGTAAACAGTTTCCTCTCTAGAGGCGGTACGGCGCCGCTGTTGACATGAAATATATCCCCGACTCCTGTGCAATCATTTCATAAGAAAATATTTAAATCACGGCACCGTTCCATGGGCTGCTTGTTTACTTTAAACAAATCCTCCATTGGATAGGATCCCCGCTCATATGCTTACCAGCAACACCGCTATTCAGTTCAATATCTCTAAGGTGCACACGTATTAAACTAAGCTAAACGGAATCGGCATATTGCAATAAATACCTGCTTGACCACATGGATTCAGATCCAACCAGCAGCAACAAAGAATCACCCCAAACGACGATCGAGGTAGGATAGCCCGTTTGATTCCTCATACACACTAATCGGTGTCTTCGTAGATCTTCCTGGATTCCAATGGCAGCATTAGAGATAGCTCGGCGCGCTGTCCAGCTTGCAATTCCGGATCTACTGGATTTTCCAGTCAAAAAAAAAAAAAAGAGCAGAAATGTTGTTCCTCCGTTGGATAGAAATTGTGTGTGATTGGCTTCTCTTGGCCTGGCCTTCCCCTCATTGGCTTGGCTAATAATTTCTTAGTGGCTCATATATTTACTAGCAGCCTCCCTGCTGCAGGAATTCTAATCACATTTAGAGCACGAGTGTGTGCACAGATATATTTCTCGTTCTAGATACATATACGCGAGAAGGTACCTTCAGTTGGTTGCTGCATTGCTCTACGACAAACACGCAGAGATTTAGACCGTGGATACCACCGAGAGATGCAGCCAAGGAGGCTGGCATATTTCTCTGTGTCAGATCAAACACAGTTAGAGTCACTTATGTGCGGCACGGCAATTTATGTATCGGCCACGCTATTTATCCTCGTGCTACATGTGCGTGTGCATATCTATTCGATCGCTAGATGCTGAATTATTGGGAATCACCGTTCCGTTTTGGATTACAAAACGCTGAAGCTGGATCGAACAAAGACTCCGAGTTGCAATTAGAACTGCGATCAGTCCACTCAGATACTCAGTTGAAAGTTGAACGTTATTGCCGCCACAGGTGGCATAGTATCTGCGATGCTCAATTATTGATGTGTCGCATATGGATACAGAGAGTGTTGTCCCGGTTGTACGACATGGAATCGAACGCAATGCTCAGGGATTACTGTTAAGTATTTTATCCCGCCATTTAATTAATGTATCTCATAAACGAGACATTTAATTATCTTTTTGTGCGATAGCCCGACGATTGAGATTCTTTTGCAGGTGCTCAAATCGGGTTTAACTGTTTAAATGTGGCTGCAAGTTTTTTTCTTTTATTATATCTTCATTTTCTTTATTCAAGTGGATGGGTCCGTTCGCTTTGAAGATGTGCTGCTGTGTAGTACTCCTTAATTGATGATCTGTTCTCACTCGTTCTGTTGGTGTGTGTTGAATAAAAATGAGTTGACCAATAATGGGATGCAATTAATTTTGTACGCGATTCATTCGATTAACGGGATGAGTAATACGGGAATTAGAGATACACAATAGACGAGAGGGTATCTTAAGAATTTTAGTTTGTTTGCAAGATGACAGAGGCAAATGACGCGTGGCGAATTCGGTGTAGAACGCCAAATCGGGGCGAAAGAGAAAGTTAAGTGAGCTGGAGACGTTTGTAGGTGAATGCGACAAGCCTTAGATGGTGATGGATCCTAAACTTTAAATGAAATCGAAAACCGAAGGCAAAAGGCAAGCATTAGGTACTTTTGGGGCCTATAGCGAAACTTTGGGGCACGACGGTAGTATGTGTCATCCTAACGTGTTGGTCACTAGTATGGTAACCTGCTTAGAAAAGCCTAACATTATGGGTGGCAATGGTGTAGTGGTAGCGTCATCGTTTGTCGAGCTGATGGTTCACAGTTCAATCCCTGGTGGCAGCAAGCATTATATGATAAGAGGCAGTCCGATCAATTGCGAAAGTTTGTGACAACACTACTGCGAAGGCATAACACTGGCAGTAGGTTTGTCATACGGCTGGAGAAATTGATCGCTCTGTTGATAATAGATATGTATGCTCATGACATCAGGTGGATCGGGAAAAAAATACTGTGAATCAGAAGCGAAGGCAAAAAATACATGACAGCATCAAATCTCCCCAGTTATTCTGGACACCACCCCTGGAGCTAATGTGAAACCTAATACACCTGAGTTTCAAACCACTACACCAATCTCTTTCTCACTCTCTCTATCTATCTTTCAACGCCCGCACCATGTGAATACATGTAAAAGGGTATTCATAACCCCTTGAGTGCGGGTAAATTATAAAAAAAAAAAAAAAAAAAAAACATCACAAAACTGAGCAGAGTTCAAAGAACTGCTGGAGTAGATACCACAGGAGTCCTGGGATCACGTCCGACAGAAGCACTAAATGTCATTCTTAGCCTTCTACCCCTTGATCTGCATCTAACAGCCATTGTATCATGTACTGCAGTAAGGTTCAAAGAATCTGGCTGTTGGTCCGCAAGATTCTACGGATGAAGCAAAATCCCATATTTACTACCCAGTAGATTGCTAGATGCATCGGAAAGGCCCTAAAACATGTCATATACGGCAGACTAATGGCAGAGGATAGAGGAACCTTGTCTGACCACCAGTATGGCGTTCTAATGTTGATGCCATAAAATAGGTAGTAGATACAGCAGGTGATGTGATATCGGGTAAAAGATGGCAAGGCACAAAGAAATACTGCACAGTAGTAACGCTCGATGCGAAAAACGCCTTTAATTCTGGAAACTGGTCTTACATTAGGAGATCTCTCACCAGAATGGATACACTGTATTACCTCCTGAAAATAATCTTTAGCTAGTTCTCTAACAGAAACTTAAGATACAAGACGGACGATGGCGTTAATTATAACGTGTCCGCAGGAGTCCCCCAGGGGTCAGTCCTTGGACCTCTTCTGTGGAACATAATATATGATTTGTTGATTTCTGCGATCGACGCTTCCACAAAGAGGTAAGGTGATCGGCCCTGCTGATGAAACCTTGTGGTAACTACAGCCAAACACATCCACGAGGAAGAGAAAGGATGAAGCGGTCGCCAGTAGCAAAAATAACTAGAGTTTACCAGTCTTGGACTAGCTGCCCAGGAGATCGAGCACGTAATGTCCCACGGCAGATACTTTACAAAGGAAAGAATGAAGCTACCAATCCCGAAGCTTCTAGTAAACCATACAAAGTCAGGGGAGAACTGGTTGGAGATTTGTTTCTTCAGAACGACTTAAGGAGATTCGAAAGATTAAGAAGAGCCGAAACGGCAGAGGACATAGTGGCTAACTAGCGCCGAGAAGCCTGGGCTTCTGAAGATTACCACATCCATTGGTGCATCCATAAAAAAAACTACCTAGTAGTACAGGACCAAATACCACTGACTACACAACACACAAACCTTCCAAAAATGTTGTTCTGTAGGATTTCCATCTACGTCGGATGGTGGCACTACAGCTTGGGGTGAATCTGGGCCTCAACCAAAATGCCTCTCCAGTTAGCCCGGTTCGTCGTTAACTATCTCCAGTTGCGCCCTTCAAGTTCATTGAGGTCACTTTCTACTTGTGCATGCCAATGTAGGCGAGTTCCTCTTCTACTGCGTTGCCCGTCCGGACTACATTCGAGGACTCTGCGGGCCTGTCTATTGTTATCTGCTATATCTGTTATATTTTAGACATCTTAAACGGCCGATGCGCAGTTTTTTTCGACAGTGTTAATGTCGCTGGATAGCTAGTTAACTACGTCGTTGAATTTTCTCCTTCAAAGCCCGCAACGCAAATGGGTCTTGCATAGAATCTCCTTAGTTCTTCTTAATAGGCCCTAACTACTCAATTGCCTCCTTTGCCCAAGGAAACAGCGAGTGGCAAGGGTTTAAGAGTTTTTCTTCTACTGAGGTCTTACTGTCAGAATTCATAGTAGAGCCATGGTAAACGAAGCCTCTTTGTACCTCGAAGCAGATGGCTCTTAAATGCACTGTGGAGTGGGAGCGGGAGTCTTTTCGTTAGAAGCAAACATATCCTAATCCTTCTGCCTCCCCAATTCAGCCAGCGTATTCCACGCAGAAGCCCTGAACACATTGACATCCAAACAAAACATATGTAGCTATCTTCATTGACAGTCAGGCTGCGACTAAAGCTCTTGATTTAACCTCGACTAAGTCCGAGCTAGTTGAGGACTGCAAATAGACATGCGGCCGGGGCTGTTTGTCGGTTCAAGATCACTCTCCAGGGACGCAAACAAACTCGTCATTCCACATAATACCCACTGCCGAAGTTCACGCAAACGAGAATTGTTTCATTTTATTTGCGGATGTCCGGCATTAAAGCTAGACTTGGGGCACTAGGCCATCTCTCGGACATCTCAGACATTAGATTCAATGACATCATTGACTTCCTTAACTCCACAGGCTGGTGTTGAGATTTACTTCCACTTTTTATTTTGACAAAATTTTTAGGTCTCGTGAATAGTGATATCAAAATGGCGCTCGAGCGCTGATTGCGTCTTCTTTTGACATCAAGCGGAACAACCCGCTATTTTACCTATCTACCTTGATGATGGTGTTAATATTGTTGGCATCTTCAGTAAGCGAAGTAAGGATAATGACCCCCAGATTTGTGTGTAGAGTTTAAGGTGACGCAAGGGTATCTCTACATTCATGGAGAGTCCTATTTCGTCCCATATTATTATAATCGAACGAAGGATATTCAGCAAGCACCCAGTTCAGATCACCAGACTCACGTTTTTCTTTGACACGTGCGATAGTTATCTAACTATCCCACAGGATATCCCCACTTCATGGACGAACTCAAATTCGCCGTCCATTTCCTCTCTCTGCAGGATCTTATATGACATGCAGGATCAGGTATCCTTGTCCGATGCCTGTGATGACTCCGTCATTTAAATATTGGAAACCAAGTGCGGTAATAATTGCCTTTGATTCCTTTACTGTCGCTGGTGTCGCTGGACATAACAAATTACGACGATTTGTCAAGGTACGTAGAATTCTGAGCAACTCCATAAGGTGCTCTTGTGACCGCATTCTTACACAATTAGCTGATAAATCGTTGACGACAAAATTTGTATAAACTACCCGTCCAAATGCACCTCAAGTTCATTAACCTAATTTACACGTTAAGCCTGCTCCGGACTTAAAGCTCACTTTATAGCTGCATATAAGCCACTGGTTAGATAATCAATTAAAACTTCATTCGAGGTAACGATGATATAACGCTGAAAGCCTATCTAAACTGGGTTTCTGCATCCATAACAGACTTCCAAACGCATACATAATCCATACCCTCTCAGATCTGTGTACGAGTATCTACACAGCCACTCACCTCTCTGCCTACATCATTTCCCCAACGAGAAGCCCATAAATTGCGGCGTCACACGATTCGTTTTTCTTATTTAAATCAGAGAGCACCGTGTGTACCGTTTTAGAACTCGTTTTTTAAAGTTTATCAAATAATCAAAATTTAGAACAAAGTCCCGAGGGACCTACATAATTCTTTCTTTTTTTTCCCAACAACTGTTTACGCATCTAAAATGTCTCACAAGGCTGGCTAAGCCGCGACGCGGGTCATTTACATACATAACGAATAATTTATAGGGTTTCAATAAAACAAATGATTAACTGTTAATTGGCATTAGGGACGTTTTTGGGAACAATAAAGCCGCAGGCTAGTTTCTTACTTATTAATCAAGACGTTAACAGATTTCTGAATTGATTGCCAAGATTTAAGCCCTTAAGGCGCGAGAAGTGTTTGATTGAGGTATTTTGCCTTACAGATAACTGTTTACAGGCATAAATAGGATTATGTCAGAGGGAAACAATGTGCGGTAGAACAGTAGATATGTTAAACAATTAACAGAATCGATGGAATTATTTGTGTGATCTACGGTATTTCAGCTGGAAGTCATTAGTTTTTCTTGTTTTGTTTGCTCGAAAGGAGATTTATGCTTCATTACTTTTCTCTTTTGATCATGATAGATGCTAATGACGTTTTTTATGGGCAGCTTTCCTTTAAAGTGAAAGGTCAGAATGGAATTGAGTGAAGCTTAGACGTTTTGACAAGAGAGATGAATTCCCAAAAGGCGAGCATAGGTACAATTGGAATCGTAAGAGAAAAACTCGCGTGTACAAGGTGGCACAAAAGTCATCACCCAATTGGAAGATGCTCTCATGGACTTATGTCATCGCGACTTTGACATTTGTGAAGTACACAGAAAGTCATTACCCAATCGGAATATGCTCTCGACGCAAATGGCGTCCAAGGTCATCGCAACTTTAACGTTTAAGCAGAATAATGACGCAAGCCAAACCATGGATTCAAATGCTCTTCAAGAACGCGGAATAGTTGTGTAAACTCGGTTTGACAGGTAATCAGCCAGTAGTTTTGCTTTAATGTGAATTTTGTCGTGGATAACCCGGTAGTGTGGCATCAACTGGGCAAACAATGTGGCGTTTACTCGTTCGTCTGCAAGAGACTGGCTTAACAGGGGACAGTAGCAGACGTGACCAGCCCCTGAGAAGCCATTTGTTCGTCAAATTCGGCTGCAGATCTTCAAATCACTCTCAACCAAACGGCGGGCCATGCAATTGTGTATCAATAGACGGTCTTTACAGCGAATTTTGGCGAATGACTTGAAGATGCACCCATACAAAGTCAGGTATTGCCTGCAGATGGCCAATAGCTCGTAAATTACAGCCAAGCCATCCAAAGCCTCGATCATGATGAGGATGATTTTCCATTAAAAGTCGTTATTTTCACTCAAGCGGATACGTGATACGTTTTTCGTGGACGACGTTGGCAACACTTTTACTGTCACTTATGAGCGCTGCATAGTTTATGCGTCGCATTGAAGCTTTCTGCGCCAAGTTTTGGTGGTGTAAAAAAAAATGACTTCCGAAAGAAGTTTTACCTTGTAAGTAGAAAAATCCTAAAAATCATAAAAGTCGACTTCTTGGTACCATCTTTGATGCTGGGGACTTAGTTAAAGTTTTTACCCTCAACTTGTACAGAATTGGAGAGTTTCATTTTCCCTGCCTCCTACCGCAATCCAGTCTTCACAAGCCATATATGGTCCACGGTGTCATAGCCTAAGTGACCTAAAAACTTCCAGGAAATACCTTCCTTTTGCCGTCTATCCCGTAGGCTGCAGTTTGTTGAACTTGTTTTTACCACCATCTAAGTGCATTTGAAGCCGAAAGGTACGTCAGCCTAATATGACCAACGTTGCCGGCGATTCAATGCAGCGTTTGATTATATTCGACTTGGGGTTCCTAATATGCACTTTCGGTGTATTGGCGGTCAAAGAAAATTTTTCTGTGTAAAGCTGTGCAAAATGACGTCGTAAACTGGTTAACTAGGTCCTGCGCTCCATTTACGCTTCTCCAAAGCCAATGGAATTCGGTAAGTAGGACCACATCTCCCGATATCCGCTAATACCATCCGCCCACTCTATCCACCTACGCCATTCAAACACTTCCTTACGACGCGACGCGAATAAAATGTTAATTTAACGACCCCTACATGTCCATTTTCGAATAGCTGTCAGCAGCTGATCTGATACCGTTTTAATTTACCCCGAAGGTGGCAATAAAACTCGGTAATAACTTAATAAGATCTGCGAATTAATGCAACATTATTATTAGATAGTCTGTGAGTCCAACTAATGGCTCGTTTAATCCGATCATTCCGATCATCTACTTACTATAAAGCCATAACCTTTTTAACGATCTCTTACTACTTTTCTGCTTCGTAAACCCGTTGTTAAGTACACAAATTGATAGCTAATCGCAAGTAGAAATAATCTACAAGCCGCGAAATGGTATCCATTTACAGATAATTAAACGGAATGCATAGCAGGGATAATTATTCCCTTGGATTTCATCGATGAGTGCTACTGTGACGGTTGTCAATTCCTGTCACACTTCGCGCATCGTAAGTTGTAATCACTGTCTCGAGGCTGTGGTTTCGTGTTGTGTAAGACCTCGCCTCAGGCTGGCTGATGTGTCTGACAGCCAAACGCCAACGGGCGAATGAAATTAATTGCCACCTATCTGGCTTCACTGTACCACTGTACCTGTACCTGAAGCTTCCTTCAAAGTATGTTCGACTCATCGACATGGGAGCGCGGACCAGAACAGACAAACAGCGGGCGCTCTGGTTGGCTATAAATTATGGCATCGCTGGAATTGCACCAATTTCCCGAACTCGAATGGGAGCTAGACGTGCACCAGCAAATTGCCGGTAATAATTCGAGGAGCACTAAATTGACCAGTGACTGGGCAGTCAAGGCTTGGGTAGCTCCAGCTCGAGGAGGCATTGTGTTTGTATGTGTTTGTGCGCGCGTGCATTTTAATTGTAGGTGCTCTCGTGTGGTTTATCGTGGCCTGGTAGTGTAATGGAAGCTATTTAACGATTTGGGGCTGCGAGGGCACATTAAATGATGGCGGACGATAATCAATGGATGATTGAGTGTTTGATTGTCGGTATGAATGAGTTGTAGGGCGGTGGAGTGGTTTTGGGGTCAATCATATGGGAGGACGGGTTGCTGTTAGCTGGATTGAAAATTAAGGTGTTTCTCGGATTTCTGTTGCCATGTTAATGTGAAAATTTTATGGAGTGGGAGATGTAATCAATAAACGAACTGGAGTTTGTTTTTTTTTCCTGCGATGGAATGAGAGATGTAAGTGGCGGTAAATTGGAAGCAATGGTCCTGCCTTAGGAGTGTGCACGCGTATGGGTATGTACTCAAGCTGGACTGGAGTGGATATGCGGAAGAGAAATACAATTTGTTCCGTGTCGCTCACAGTCGTAAGGCAGACGTTTGGATTGCGGAATTCGGTTCAATAGGAAATGAAAGGAAATGTCCGAGGAGTTAGGATGTGAAACTAGATCTTGAAGCAATGAAACTAATGCTATCGACAGATGGGCAGGAAAATATCGTAGAACAGCTGCAGAGTGATTGTCTTCATGCGTACAACTCTGGAGGATTTTATGCAATATGTCCTCGCCAATTAACTTAAGAAAGTGGTGCCACCCAGGACCTTCAAATCCAACCAGCTTTTCATCGATTTTAAGGTAGCTTGATAGAATGGTATTTATCACAGTTTCTCGTATCACAGAAGGAGTAGGATGAAGGGATAGTCTGTACCCGAAAGGAGCAGGCTATCTTTACCGACAGATGCACAATAAACGTACGTACGTACGGCAGGTGTCTACTGCGAGTCTCCAAATACAAAGCGGTCCTTCAGACTTGAGGACGATTGCAGTGTTTTTCAAACCGAAGTTGCTGCCATAATGCAATCTACGGACATGATTGGCGATGGCAACATCTCTGGAAAAACAATCAGCGTCTATGTTGACAGTCAAGCGTTATAGCCAACATCAGTAGGACCCAAGCTCGTGGACGATATTTCAGTGGCCAACAAGGTGAACCTCTGGCCACATGGATATACCAGGTAACGTAAAAGCGGATGAACTTGCCAGGGTAGGGTCACATCTAAACGCCTCGCAGGCTATTCCCGAGCACTTTGAACAGGAAGATAGACATTGAGTCCAACGAGGAAGCGAACATGCGCTGGTATCGAAGAGATCCACAGATCTCATGAAGGCCAGTCGCAGGGATATTCGAATAGCTGTCGGCGTCATGACGCGACACTGTGTGATAGGCAATCATGCAGCACGGCTAGAACTATCTCACAGCGACGAAGAGGAAGTGGAATCCATTCGCCTCTTGCTATGCGAAGGTTCAACGACTGAGGCGGCTGGATCATGTAGAGCGTTTGGGCACCAATGCTCCGGTCCGGAAAATCTTCGAATCCACCACCTGAGTGGTGATCTTTATTTTTGCGCCGTCTTTGAGGGGTTGATTCGAAGATTTGCAAGAGGAAGGGGACCTCAACAAACTTGGCGTGCGAAACTGGAGACAGGTAGTTGAAGATCGAGTTGGCTGGGGACGTTTGTGGGTTGAGGTACAAGTCCATTTAGGACTGTCCAACGTAAGTAAGTAAGTAAGGTGGTGCTACGGTTCGGGTGGGTCAGGCCATTAACCAACCCTTCCACTCTGACTCCAGTTCCTTTCGTTCTTTGAGGTCCATTTTCAAATGCGAACTCTATCTTAAAAATGCAAATACTTGGCGCAGCAGACCGTATGTGGTCGAAGGCCTAGCTAGCACACAAATGGAAGGGACCAAAAGTTTGGAGCCATATTCGAAAGGAAAAGCTTTATCATGAAAATTATTTCTTTGACAAGGGATGGGACAGACATTCGTTCTACTACCAGGGGACTTCCTGGCAACCTGTGCAATGAATCTTAAGCTTCAAAGGTCATCTCTCAACAAGCTCAAGATACACCTGGGCTACACTGAAAAATGGCGACACAATTTTGTATCTCTAAGACAGATTCGTGTCTCAATATCTAATGCAACATCAAGATCACTGCAGTGTCACCCTCATTATCGACGTAAAGATGTCATTAAATCCCTTTCCTTTTGCCTGCAGCCACATCTTGGTACAAAGTCTATCTGCTTGCGTTGAAGTCCGTTCATCTTTTAGTTTCTGCACGCAGTGCAAACACCAAAAAGCCCGTCCATAACCAGTGATTAGGCGACACATTTGTGGTGTCTACATCAACGGAACTTGGCTGTAACGTTTCACACATTTGTTCATCGAACGCTGGACCGCACTCTGTATACACAGAGGTTTATTATTCATCCGCAAATTTACAGCTTTGAGCTAGCTGCCCGCTCCCGTATTTCCTCATACAGTAAGCCGGCCTCCACGGCACTATTTGCCTGGAAAACCCTTCAACATTTGCTTTTGCAAACAATAACCGCACACCATCTGTTCATTTCCTCTTCCATGACAGACAGTCTCTACCTACTGAACACCGCCCGGCCAAGTGTTATTTTAACGACAGGTTTAATACCGACCACAAGGCTTCATGCTTCCACCACGTAAATTATTTATCAATTACTGGCAGAGGCCAGACACGGGAGACCAGCATCACTGGCATTCCTGCCTCTTGGGCAAATTTCCGTAAAATGACATACAAGCCACTTATCCGTTGGATTCAAATGAACCACTCATTAGCGGAATCATGTCGAACACACGCCAAGCCATAACTATCGCGTAACCGTCACTTAGCCCGGGTACGAGCATATGCCCATTGCCCATTGCCCATTGCCCATTGCCCACCAGGAACATTTAATGCTAAACACCATATGCAGTCAACCAACAATAATCTGTGTGTGTGCAACCAATTACCATGCTGCCAGGAGGAAACATCAACAGTAGTCGTGTTGCAGTCCAACGAACCAACACCAACTGCCCACCATTATGGTCAATAGAGTCGAGAATTATTTCCCTTCCGCCGGTAATCAATCTGTCTATCTTAACACCATCTTGCGGGCCATCTCCGACCGTCCTTTGGAATGCCATTCGCGTAGAGTTTAATGCTAATGTTGTCGCTGGCAAAACAAAGAACCAGAAACCCAAACAAGGGATTCTCATCGTCATCATATCTGGGGATGAGATGATGGAATCTTCTGCAAAGAAATCGTTCCATGATGCGCATCATCATCGATCTACGAGTATCTGGCCGGTGTGTGTTACTGGTGAAATTAACAACGCGCACCTGTGTTACTACTACCGAGTGTGGCTAGACCGCTAAAGCAATTATTTTCTAACAGAACTCACTAACATACACCTTTGGGGCGGTCCACATCGCGTATATGGTCAATAAAATGAAACGTCTTCTTCAACACTTACCTGGAGATGTTGCTCGTCGTCGTTGTCGTCCTCGTCGTTCAGCGTCAGCGGATTGCATTACATTACGCGTGTAGAACGTGACGATATTTAATTGGTGGTTCTCAATAGATACAATGTGCGTCTGAAATGAAAAACAAAGAAGACGTCTCCACTATAGAATGCGATCAAGAAGAATGGAATTAATTAGAAGGCACCTTGGCCAGCTATGGTCAACAGGATGATGCAGTCAATTCACGCACAGAATTTCTAGTCTAAAATGGTTTATTGCTTCTTTAGTTCGTCGGGTTAGGTGGGGAAAAAGCTATAAATTTTTCAGTTTGGTCCCGTTTTAACACTGGGCTACAAGTCAATCTGTTGGACAGATATCTATCAAACCATCGGGTCTAGGCTTGTCAAATGGGGGCGCCAATGCAATTCACAAAACCGATTGGGGTTGCCCATAGGCAGTTTTATGGACTCAACACGTGCGCTCTGTAATAGGAGTCGTGGGGGTATTGCATTTCTATGACGGCTTTCATGAGCAAGATTAATAACCTTCCATAAATGTTGGGCTACCGTTTCGATGCTAGGAGTAATAGCCGTTTTTATAGCCGCTATAAAATGAACGCAGATGCAATAAACACGTTGGAGACTCAAACAAATCGAATATGATCTTAGAAGCTCGTGTATCTTTGGGCATTTTTGTCAGAAGGTGAAAGGTGCTTTTTCGTAGAGAACCGCGCACACGAAACTTCTAAAAGAGCTACATATGTGTATCTAGTACAGTGCGGATACGACAAGGGTGAATCAAATGTGGAAGACAATTTAGCTTGGATGCTGTTGAGTTTGTGGGCGCCGTGGCTCAAGTGGTTAGTGCGTTGGATCGCTGAGCGTGAGGTTCGACGTTCGAATCCCAAAAACACCAAAAAGTTTTTTCACGGTCCCACCTCTCGCGACTGTATGACAAACTGTCAAGAGAAAGCTTCTCACTTTGCCTTTCGATTATGGCTCTAAACTCTAGGTCCCTTCCATATAACACGCACAACATGAATGGTCGTGAGAAGCTAGGTCCTGGACCACATATGTACGTCTGTTGCGCCAAGTATTTGTATTTTTTTTCTTTTTTTTTTTGTTGAGTTCGTATAAAAGCATAGACTCTGAGCACACTGAAGGCGAATCTGTCTTAAGACGTTTCAGACTGATTCCACTGCCAATTTTCTTTCCATACCTGGAAGCAGTCACTTTCTGGGTGCTAAACCCCACCTGTGCTACCAGTATTAAATTTTAAGGCAGAAATGTATAAATGTCCTTAGTAAGTATGATCTATTGCTTGTACAAGACTTGTAAATCCTAAACTTGTCAACTTCCATAAAGTGGTCCCTAAGTTATCAACTCAGTGTCAAGCTGAAACGTAACCACGTTGTCAAGACAACTTACTTTAACCGCATCAAGGAATATTTTTTTAAAATAAATTCAGTCTGCAATTTGAAAGCCTAGGGTTTTTGCCATCCACGACTTTTGTTAATGGATTTCTCAAAACGGTTCGGGCAGAAGCCTTTGTTGCAGCAGCAGTGAAATGAACACAGTAGGTCAGCGGCTGGATAACTACCTCCATCATACCTGTTTATGGAGATCTTAAAATGAATGCTAGGTCTCTCTTGCTTTCCCGAAAGTGGCAAGCGGCATTCAAAAGTCCTGAGGCTATTTCTTCATACCTTCAATGCATTGCTTTACTTTCAAGTCTCTGCATAAAAATCGATCAGATTTTGTATCATTGAAGCTGCGCGGTGGCCAAAACACATCTCTAAAAGGGACACTGACACGGTTACGCAATGGTTCGCAAAAGTCCGATTATTTAACGACTGGTGTGACATCAATCTTGCTGGAACCAAAGCCCATCCGAGTCCACAACATCCGGCCAAAAAACTCAGTTTCTGTAGGACACTTTAGAAATAATTTGTCAACTGTTCCCAGCTTTGTTTAAACTTAAAACGATGCGTTTCCTGCTGCAGAATTTTGATACTACATATCTGTCAATATTTCAAGCGTGATAGTGTTGCCAGCGTCGAAATAACACGCACTTTAAAAAGAAACCACCCAAGCAGTTTTCGACATATGTACATATGTACCTACCTATTCTTATAATTTCAAACAAACAGCAGGAATTAAGGTAAATCTCAGGCATTAATCCAAAGTTTTTTTCTTAAATTTGACGTAAGAAATTATAAAGCATTTAAAAGTTCAAAATTTGACAGAAACAATTTTTTTTTAAATACTACCGAGGACTCCTGTCAAAAGTTGGGAATAGTTTGAGGTGCAGTATGTGATTGTGCCTTGACGTTATCGAAAATAATTCGTCCTCTTTGTCATTTTATCACGTCCTTTTTGATCATTCGACAATCCTCTAGTGGAACACTTGCAAAATTTGATCATAATACGGTCCGAGACAACCTTTTTTTTCAAAGCTACGTAAATGCTTTATTTTTTGTTGACTTAGGAAGGCTTGATAACCCTTTAGATGCATCGGTTGTCCTTTACCAGTGTGTTTCGAACAGCGTCCTTGGTTTCTGGGACGACTACTGTGGAAGTACGCCGATTTCGTGGCCCGTACTTGAGTGGAGTACACCCACGTCGAAAATCGCTTGCTCTACTATCGGAAATAATGGTGCTTCGTCGCTTTTTAATTTTTCTAAACATTGCTGTCAAGTCAATCTATCTTTAAAAACCATGAAAAATCTTGGATTGAACCAATTTTTCAGGAAATCATCTTTCATCAGCGAAGAACCATTCATTTTCTGATCTGTCAAAGCCATTGCAACTTAAAAATCACAAGAAAACAGTACCAAAAACGAGATCTTGCAGGAAACGATTTCAATGAATGTATACCGCAGTGCTAGGGAAGGTTCTCAACCTGGCATTGTCCGGTCAAAAATCAATCAATGGTTGATAACTCCATTCTGACCTCATGGCAATTCTGAATTGCAGTTTATACTTGGACTTTCAAAAGCTGTGAGAGATGGAGCGTACTTCAATCATGTTGCAATTCAAGGAAACCAAGGGGCAAACTTCTACTAACAATACTACTTTCCCTTTCCCTTGCCCTTCGAATGGATAGCTTTAGAGGTCACAGCTCGCTGGCACACAGCTTAAGACAACTGCAGCTAAGTAAAGCTGGCCTATTCAAAGGCTGTGGCGTCACATACATGACGAGGACCTTATCTCATTTCTGTATAAATGCTAAATGTTGTCAGACAGACTGCCAACAATGTCACCAAAAGGCATTTCCAAATTTATCCTGAACTCGAGATGGGAAGCTATTCAAAGGTTAAAATCAAAACCATTCACACGAAACCATTGCTTATTCTCTTCTATCGTCTTACAACTGGGGAGTAATGAATAAAGCCTTGAAGTCTACTGCGTTGTAGAACCAACATAACAACTAGACAGAGTCTGCTGCTGCATCTCTTGAGCAAGGAATATTGAGGAATACAAGGTCATCAGCATAGATGCATTCAGTTCTCGAAGTGTGCTGTCGCATCATAGATCAAGCTGCTCTACATACAAGACACTTGCAGTCAGCAAACATCGAATTAGTATTACTACACTTAAAGCACAGACATGAACGTGCAGTTCTAAATGTGAACCCTTCTGAACAAAAGACCTTCTCCACTTCAAAGCACTCACTTATAGTCTGGCCAATAAAATCAACGTTAGTATGCTAATCAGTCGAAAAGGTTCTTGTGCTGTCTGCCACACTAAATCATCACAAATAAATTACAATCTTTATAGGCTCGTAAATTTTAACAGCCTCAGCTTGCTGACATTTCCATAACCAAACACAAGATGTACATAATTCCATGGCATAACCGTTGATCTCTATCAATGTATCTATCATTTGTTACCAAAGAAAAACGGAACTTTGACCGAAAATCGATACATATTCAAATTATGTTCTAAATTCTATTTTCCTCAACGTCACTAAGCCTAACACTACATTTAATATCAGAACAAACATCCCGCATGGAAGGGGCCCCTTTATTCACCTTTCTTTGGACCAAAGATCAACAACTGATTGTGGAACCAGTTCTTTTCCGAATGACATTACTTCGAACGGTTGTCCTGCATCTGAAGTCATCCATTGAATTTCCATAAACATGGATTTTTCATAACATCCTCTATAGATGGAGATGATTTGACGCGCGCCCTTAATTTATTCAAAACTATCGATTCAGTTACTGCCGCCTCATGTGATGGATATTAACGTGACGACGTTACATGGCAATCAGTGGAAAATTATAAAATTAATGTCTGTCGTTCTAAAACAGTTTCTGGCGAATGGACAGATAATAATGCTTTTTGACTGCACTCTGTTACATTTGACCTAAATTTTTTCCCTGCTGATAGTTCGGTCAGAAGTGTGTCAGAATTAACATTTTTTTTTCTATTCAAATTGAATTCATTACTTAAAATTTTTTATTTGTTTTAAGACGAATAATTATAGAAATACAAATTGTAAGGAAAAGTCATAAAAGTTGCAAGAAATAACGAAGTGTCAGAAGTGGATACTGTGATGCCAAACCCACAGGAGAAATTTATGCAATGAAATCAAATTTTACGCACATTTTTGTCTCAATTTCATCGTTAAAAATGCCAAAGAATTGCAAAATGAAAGGCTTTATTATAACAAAACTATTGCAAAAGTATTTTTTATATAAATAAAACATTCAAATGTATGCACATTTCTGACAATATATTGCTGGTTTATTTTATTTTATTTTATTTCGTTGACTTTCCCCGTAAGGTATAAAATTGTTTTGCGAAAAGATTCAGAAAATGTAGGACAAATTTATTACAATGTGCATAAGTGCTTGTGTTATTGGACTTTATGACAGGGAAATTCCCATTAAAATTTTATACATATAAAAATAAAGAAGTTGCATTTTAATTGACAGTAAAAAATTAAATATTTAAATTATTCTTGATGACCCGGCAATAAATAGATGCAGGGAATTTTTTTGTAAAAAAATGTTTTTTGTTTGTATAATGAGCGGATGAAATTACGGAAAAGTGGTATTCTGCATTTGTGGCCTATGGACAGGGTGACTCGTAAGTGCATTTTAAAATGGAAATACTTAAAAATAAAGAACACTTTTTCGTGTTATTCTGTTTTTGCACAAAGTGAAGGATTTGTTATCTGAACGCTGCTGTGACAGTCAGGATTTATTTCCGGAATAAGTTTCGAGGTTATTTCGTAGTCTATGTCGTAAGAAAAACTCCGCCAATTATGTTTCCATGTGTTTTCGATTAGAATGAACTCATATAGTGGTCACAAGGAAGGGAATAAACTTGGAGAATTCATGGGAGTACATAATCCGTATGCAAGTATTTAGCACTTAGTATTTAGTGAATAAGAATTCCACACACTCTCGGACGACCGAGTTTTGTAAAATATTTACAGTGGCTTCCATTCTCTGGTGCCATTCAAGTACGGCACTCGCTACCAATAATCTGCTCGCACTCAACAAAAAGATTGAATAGCATAGATGTCACTGGGAAAGCCGCTCAAATTGACCGATTATGAGCCTGTTATTGGTTGCAATAAGATTCAAATAGTTATGGAGTCTTTGCATAATGAATTCCCTTGCAAGGCTGAGCACGCCAACAAGTCCCTTGGGATAGTGTCAAGCTACTCTAGAAATAGAAAGTTTATGTATGAAATCGATGAAGGTACGTACTAAGCATTGTACAATGTCACAGTCCGCTTCCATTTATAACACTGTAAATTAGAACGCAATAAATTGTGATATATATATATTATTCGGAATCCAGGTTTTTTGATTTTTCACACGAGTTGTGTTGGATAAAACCTCCACAGTAGGAAGGAAAAAAAAGCGTTCCAAGGAGATGATACAGTCATAGAATCTTATGACTTGTCCAGAGTAGTAAGCTCAGCACTACTGTATTCGTCCCCAGTCTGGCTGATGCCATGACAATAAAACAATCTTATCATTGTCGTCGTAGAGACTCAGCGTACTTAGGAGGGAGCGGCATGTCTCGTAGCTCGTATGGTGTGTATCGACATATCCTAGTCGATGAAATGAAACGAGTGTACATCAGGAAGCGCACTGGTCAACAGCACTTGAGAAATGAAAAAAGAGAAAAGAAAGATTTCGATAGAAAAATGGCAAAACCGATGGGGTAAGGTTATGACTGGGAGATTGGTACAGAAACTTATGAGCAACAAAGAAACTTCAGTAAGGTTTGAAGTCACATAATTCCTAACTAGTCATCGTGAAAATACATGCAGGACACGCCATGTTTTACTGTCTATGCCTCAAAATAATGGATAGTAGCTTGACAGCCCTCAGACATCTAATTGAAGATATATGTATGTATAATCTGGCGCAGGAAACTCCTTATTTCAAAAGCTGTGTATCATTTGATTTAATGGTATTGGATGGATGTCAATCGGAACCTTTTCAATTTTATTGTGTTTTCGTTACTGTTCTCAGCGGATATTATTATATATGCACTGATTCGTAAAGTCGTGTCAAATAGTCTCTAAGATACTTGGTAGACCAGTCAGTAATTTAAAATCCATACAAGCTATCGTTGTCAGATTCAATTGGACGTTAATACCTCCTGCTTATACATACATATTTAAAAAAATGCATCAAAAAAATGGCCAACGATCATGAGGTTTTCAAACTGAAGGTTATGGAAGGGTATATGATGGAGACGTCATGATCAGACGTCCAATGTGGATTCCCTTTTTGTGTCGAACTCTACTTTCCATGTGCGGATCATGACTCCAATGGCGCAGTGTCCTGTGATTGCTTCCTTTAAGATGTGGATATACATATCTGTTGATATGTGGAACGATCCAGTGCCAGAAGGCTCTTTGTTTTGTTTAATTTCGTCCATAACATTCGAGAGGTGGCACAGTATGGATGTGTCTGCTTCACTGATATTCATTGCCAAAGCTTCCGCCTTTGGAGTTTGACAATGATCGGTGCATCGCAACATTTCTTAACCACCTTTGAAAAAGATGTCTGTCTTCTATGCAATGCACAGCTTTTTCTACACCCAGGATTTTAGTTTGGAATGCATTGCGCGCTCTTAGTAGTCTAAAAAATTCCTGTTTTTCAGTGCATCCGACGTCAAACCTGGTCCCGTGCTCGAGCCATAAGTGTAGATCAAAACTTCTTGATTTCGAATTCTTCTTATGTCTTCCTATATAGGACTATCAGAAGAAAACCAAATAAAACATCGTTATCTTCGTATTGAGCCCACTTTCAAAGCTGGACTACACTAGATCAACTCTTCAGAGATCCCTTACGGCGAGAGTCCTCGACCACCTGGGAGCTGTTAAGCAGAACATTTGTTCCCAATTTCTATCAAACGCCAACAGATTTACGTACCTACCACAGGGCTCTACATATACACATATTTCTATAATTGTCCAAATTAGTACACATCATTAGCCACCAGGGATAAATGTGTCAGATTGTCAGACTGTCAGACGAGTATGGGAAGCAAACTCTTTTTTTGACTGTGAATGCCTTTCACTAGCCGCAGTCAGACATCTAACCCTAAGCAAACCTTTTTTTCCGACGACTTAAAAAATATTTAAGGGAAACGAATTAGAAAAATGATCACCTCTTTGAAACCCATGGGGTGGATTGAAGAACTCCGTTCTTTTCAAACTTAACGAACGCACTTTGACAACCGAATGACGTGAGTCGTGGCAATTCAAAATGGCAGCCATCTCCCATTTTAGTTCTGGTGAGCTAAATCGTTTCGTTCTCACTAAACTCGAATGGGGTTGCATTTACCCCTTCCATTGCGGTCAATTTATTGTGCTCTTTAAAGACACTGCTCAAAATCACACTCGACTACAAATGTTCTTATCACGATAAGAAAGGACGTGATAGCCTCTTCCCATCTTAAATGATATTCACAAGCTTAGTTTCGAAAAGAAAAGTTTTTTTTGTTTAGATACGAGATCCCTTCAATTTGTTTCCTCAAAAAAATAATTAAAATTAATTACTTCCACAGTTAGGGTCTTATAAACAAGTCACTTGACAGAACACGGCGGGAACTTCTCAGCACAGAACAATGCATTTTCACAACTTAATGTAGGTACCCCAAGTGTAACCGATACCCGCGGATGATTAATTACATTTTAATAGAATCCAAAGGGGAAAACGACAAAAAAAAAACTGTTTACTACCAAATGACAAGCTCTCCGCTACTCAGATACAAATCAAAAACAAATTTTCCCCTCAGTTTCAAGGTATAGCACTCCATTCATGGTAATCACCAGCACATTCTCGACCCAGAACTAACTAATCTTGTCCCAAGAATAGAAGCCACAACATGGCTCCCTCTCCGTCTGTCTGTGTTCTAACCATCTCTTGGCAGTGAGTCATTAATCAACCGTTTAG
The DNA here is from genome assembly GCA_946965025.1 of Blera fallax. Classification (NCBI taxonomy): domain Eukaryota; kingdom Metazoa; phylum Arthropoda; class Insecta; order Diptera; family Syrphidae; genus Blera; species Blera fallax. Next base: position 61,344,990 of record OX337247.1, read on the forward strand.
ATGATGAGAAAACGTGCGTACTAAAGATTTGGCCCAAATTCTCAACGAACATCTAGGTGCTGACTGATTGCCTAGCATTTAGTGCCCCTTTCTCGGTGGAATAATGGTGAAGGCTGTAGGGTCGCATCTTTTCAGATACAAATCACTGGTGTGTGCGCCATCTAATGATGGTAATTACAACCAAAAGAAATGGTCAACACAGAACACACGGTTAACGCAACACAACAACAGCATCAGCATCAGCATATCAGGTGTCATAAATCATAATTAGCTGCGCTTTTGTGTACAAATATTATGAGATGGCGTCTAATGTCGGTCGGAAATACACCGAAGAAGGCTAGACATTCGTGGTGGGGAAAGTGACCAAGATTGGATCACACTGTAAATGAAGACTTTAGAGAAAAAAAAATGGGTATCTAGGCGAGCTGAAGACTGTCACTATTAACGGTTAGGTAGCGAATTTACATGTCCATTTGTTGTAGCCTCTGGACGTTATGGAGATTTCCATAATGCTTTGAAAAGTTGAGCAGTTATTTAGCATTTTTTAAAATTCATAAATTTATTGACCAATTTGTGATGTTGACAGTTTCAGTTAGGACGGGGGATTTCGAGAAAATTTACGGAGAATGGGAATATCTTATTTCCAAGGGGCCACAGGGAGAGGTACATATTAGCGCTTTGACTACACCTACACGTCAACAGTATTATGTGACAGATCCGGCTGTGCATAATTTAGAAGCAGCTTGAACGTTATTGGTAACCCTGTCTTTGAACTTATAAATTTAACTATGTGGACCTAGTTCTGTGCTACTGTGATGGGAATGAATTTCTTATAAAATGGATCGAACAAAGAATGTTCCCCATGTTTACGGTCAGAATTTTGAATGATCGCTCTTTTTAAATGTCCTTCGGCACTTAAAACTCTCTATTTCTAATTTTGATGCAAACCTCCAGTAGCAGAACAGAAAATTAGTACAATTTAGTACAATTATTGGGATATGCCGTTTCACGTAAGTGACATTTTACCATTTGAGGTACACTGCCAAAAGGACGGTGTAAGAAATGACAGAAAACTACTCGTGAAATTTACTGCGCGTCTATCTGGCGTTCGTTGCTGCATGCAGCACTGCAAGCAGCTTTGCTGCACGTCTGTTTCAGGCTTTAGGAACCCTTGCAGTATCAGTAATTTGCTGATTCGTAACCACTTTTAGCCGGCATTCAATTGAGTATGACCAGGTGTTTTTTGGTCAGGCATCTTGAATGACCTCAGAACTAGCTACGATTTTAATACAAGTTAGTTAAATGATTTCAAACCATTTGCACACTTCAGACATCAAAGATACTTCATCAAACAAGGAAAAGATTTGTCAAAAACACTGCGCAGTTTTCCCTGAACGTAATGTGACAACTACTCGTAGTTTGACATTTTCGCATGATAAGTCAAACTTCAATCAGACTTTTTGACTTTGTTCAATAAATTATAGTAATAGATAGTAAGGTTTGGTCGCAGGTCGAAAATAATTTGAATATTTTAAATATTGCATCCGAATGCGTCTCTATGCATCGCTGAGAAACTTAGAGCCTAAAAGTCATCGAAATCATCAAAATTCGTTCCGACAATTTTTGACCCAAATCTAATAATATTCATAAAGAAAAAGGTTCAAAATTATTGTTTTTCAAAAACAACTCATCTCATTAAAGTTTTAAGGGCAAAGTATCACATCGAATTGGACCAGGTCATTCTGGTAACACTGAACTTGTTGTTAAATTTCCGACAGGAATGACCGAAATCCCGGATATTCACTGCCAAAGCTAACACAAAATTTCCTACAGAATTAATTTTCAAATTAAATCAAAAATTCAATCAAAAGCGGTCTAATCTTTTAATCCCTTTTCATACTCAAGTAATAAAATTCCGAAGATGCGACATTTTATTATATCGCCGGCTTACATGGGGAAGAGACAAGGTTTTGATATTTTCTGGTTTTATTGACCAAATCATATTTGTATTGGACGCAGGCTGTATTTTATTGTGAGAAGCAAATTAAGTGACTGTTCGGCTTTCTTGAAGAGATGAAAGACTTCTTGTGGTTTTATTATTTCTGTTTTGACTCACATACTTATGTAGTTTGTTTCTCGCGTAATCCGGGAATATGTAAATATTGTTTAGAATTTTTGATATATTGGGCAGTGGCAAAATTGTAAGAATCATGTTTTGACTTGTAACGATCCCTAATGACGCTTGCTGGTTAGATCTTGAGTTTCCAAAATCAGCAAGAGAATATAGCAAAGACATGAATCTCATGAATTTGCAGCAGTAAATTCGCTTTGTGCCAAAATGTGTGCTGAGAAATGTGTATGCGAGCATTACCAACCAAAGTAGTATATTCCTTCAGGCTGACTGTACTATCATCCGCACATTTCGAGAACCAAGGGTGTTGATCGTCTTTATAAGTAAAAGTGCGAGAGCAAGGTGCACTCGTGTTTTATGACCTGGAGCGGAGTCGAGTTGAGCAGAATGTCAACTTTGACTTTTGACAGATGTTTTGACTTTGACTTTTGACAGCTATAAACGCCTGTGGTGTTACGTACATATGTATATACATTGGGAGCACCTGAAAATATGTATTTGACGGTCGCTTCTTTCCATATTACACTTGTGAAGGCCAATAACCGTGCAGTCGCTCACTCTATATGACGCTCATTGACTAGCTGTCAATACAGAACGGATGTGTTCAATATGAATTTCCTGATGAGCGCGTCTAACCGTTTACCAGTATTTACGACTTGGCTAAGTAAAACTAAGAAATAATGACAAGTACACAAATAACTTAAACAGATTAAATCATTAAACATTTAATGGCCGCCTGTGGTGTCATTTGACATTAGCTGTCAAACTTCGAATATGCACAAAGCAAACCATTTTGTTTTCTTTTTTTGTCAGAATTTGTTAAATACAACAGTCGAGAGGTCTGAAAGTGAGTATGTAGTAGGATGGCAAATTTTTGAAAGCAGGAAGAGAAAAGAAGCAAAGCATGACTGAGTATTAATACGGCCAAGAAAAAGCCCTCATTGTTCCAATTTCCACCGTCCACACAAGCATTGTTGAGCATCAGGTCGCGAAAGTTTACCAACTGTCTTGACTGGCGAATGTACTAAATTTTACTTGGGCAGCAGAATAGTCTGCTACCTTTGATTTGGAAGGGTACGAAATTATTGATATGACTGTTCCAGGGTTTCACAGCGCTATCCACCAAAAACATAAACGCTACCACCGCTGCAAACCTTCGTTTACGATGCCTTCGTCTCATCGTTAGGATAACCTGTCACAAACAGATCTCGAGCCAAGAGCTGAGTTGCGAAGAAACGTCTGTTAAACGCCATTATTCCTTGCGATAGAATAATGGGCTGTCATAAGAAAATGTAGCGCAAAGCGATCTAGGAGCGATCAAGAGAGTTTTGGAAATTCCAAACGGGTTTCAGAAATCGGAGCACAAGACACTTTGACATTTTGGACGCACTACATATGTATATCTATTCCAAGAGGTGCGACGCGACTCCGTGTTTTTTATGTGCCTAAATAAAATACGAGTGAAGCGTTATATGCTGGGTGTCACATAAATCTCTCAGAGGAGTATGTTGACCACAGTAGTAGCTGTCAAAAGACTGTGTAGTCTATGAAAGGTCTTGTTTATGTGGAAGTTTGCTGCAAATCACCTGCTTTCAGTTTGTCTGATGTTTTAACAAATGGATTGAATCCAATTTGCCCTGAGTATTGACAGGACTTCTCCTACCTTTTATGTCAACGATAATGCAGCTGCTGCCAACGTAGAGAGTGTGTTACGATTAAAGGAACATTGGCTGATGTGGATATCCATTTTGTAGAAAATGGCCGCGGATTTGTGTAAAATGGTGATTAAGCAATGTATTCAGCACAATGGCTGAATTATGACCTTCTTAATTTAAGCCAGTTATATATGTATGTACATATGTCTAGTGCTCAGATGAGAAACTCGGCTCTTGAATGTGATAGAATTCCGGTTGAATCGAGACTGAAGACATTTTTTATAAAAAAGCCCTTAGCCCTGCTAGTGTGCATCGGTGTAAACAGCCCTTTTAGTTAGCTTTGCATTTCTTCTTCAAAACATATGTACATGTATTTTCACTACACAAACCTGATCCTACTGCTTCATAATTGTTTAGATAATTTCGACCTTTTGGAAAGCCTTAACCCCTTTCCCGTAATCATTGCCTCACAGCTAATGAACCTCATTGAAAATTCACAGGGAATACAAGTCCCAAGCAAATAAAAAGCAAACCCCGGCTTCCATACAGGAATCATGTTTCCAAACAAGTGCCTTGTATCTCTCTTAAGTCATTAACAACGGCACACTCTCTGACCATTCATCACACAAAGAACATGCACTACTCCAAGGCATAATGGTCATTTCTAAAATTACAACTTTATGGCACTTAGACTATCCGGACCGAACTCAAATTAAGCCAAGCTCACGCATTTCAAATGGAATTTCTTGTGGGTCAACTAGGTGCATAAGTTATTCATAAAGTTTCGTGTATCTAATTAAATTCATTTTCTGGGGCGGTGCTGATGAAGAATGGATGCACACTTTAAAATGCTGGTCAAGCTAGTCATTAAATTTTTTTTTTTTTTTTGTGTGCAAATTTGCTGGAACATTAGTGCGTTCCATTTGTTGAATCTGCATAGATGGGCCAACGGGACACAGTCTATATATTTAAATATTTCATAATATTTGCATTTCATTGACTGACAATAGATAGTTTTGTATCTAATGAATGCGACTGTATACCTAGAATATTGAACTTTGATTATTCATGGGGAAAATTAAGTCTTTTTTTTTGTGTTTATGGAGATGTGGAGTAACTGTTTGGTGAAGTCTTTGAACTCAGGTTTCATAGAATGTCGTAGAATTTTACACTCTGACAAGGAAGACACACGGGATTAGAATGGCTTCTGCGGTTGTCGACTGTGGATTTTGGAATAAAATTCAGGTTAAGCATTAAATTAGACGCGCTGAGGTGATTTGAATAAAACAAAAAAATTGTTTAATGTGCTTCGAGAGCATGGGCTTTGAACCGATATTTAAATAACTGCAATTCTGACGTAGTTCAGGCTGACTTCTTGCCTGTAATTCAGGCATTAGTCTCAGAAATCATGATGATGATGGAACGGGTACTACGATGAACCTCATGTGGCAGTCGTCTTGAAATTGGTGGGATGGCTAACGAGTATGATTCAATGGCTCAACAGTCTAGGATGGCTTGTTTAATAAGCTCCTAGCGGAGTTAGGACCATTAGAACAAGTTGTTGATGAGACACAACCTTCACCCCTAGTTGAAGATGGTTTACGGGTACATGCCAGGGGTGAATCCGGTGTACAAAACCAACTTTAACTAGGTGTTCATGGGACCAAAACATGAACAATAATAGGTTGAGGAAGTCTAAAAATTCTAGAAAGATGTGTGTGTGGACCCAAGACCAAGAGTGTGCATTTTCCAGAGGCTTCACAGTGTTCGTTGAGAATAAGCTGTCGATTGTGAGGTGCGGAAAGACTCAGTCTGAGAGGACACAAGATCGGCTTTAACAGGCACCCAATGGACGAATAGCAATCCCAATACTGCGCGAATCAAATTGAGGAAGTCCTATAAAAATTGAGCGATGATAACTGGCCCAGAATGAGAAGCCAGAGCGCTGGAAGACCACACCAACTTGACGACTTGACGAAGTCTTTAATGCTATGGCGTCACCCATTAAACAATTTGAGGAATCAAGATTCGTACGTTGGACATCTGAAGAGTATTCAATCAATAGTCCTCCAAGTTGTGATCTATAACGCGTCATCTTCTGATGCGCTGAAGTACCGCAGGGATCTGTACTATCACCAACTCTGTTTCTAGTCCACATCAGTCGCTTATTTGAATCGGCAAACAACAAAGTCTTTGATATTGCCAATGATGGTGCTCCACAGAAGATGCTCCAACGGGTGCAAGATGCTCATAATCATCCGAGAAGTCACTCAATGATCCGAGGAAAATCTTGGAGTGAGGAAAAAAATAAATTTAGACCGTCCAACATCAGATGCCCGGAGAGAGTGTAAAATAGGAAGCCACAATTTTGAGACGATTTTGTCTAATTAAGGTCAAAGCTTGCCTATGCGAGTCACTACCCTGCTTGTCAGCAACCCAATTTAACCTAACTTATGCACAATTTACAATACAATCGGGTCAGAAGTGATGGCAAGCGTTGAGCATAACCATTTGTAAGTTCGGAATTCTTTAGATGTGTCGCGATAAAAAAAAAATCAATTTGGTCCCGTGTTCATCGATGACACGGTCACATCAGATGAAATCTAAATTTTATGGTGCTACAGCCTCATGACTGGTCGGTATTTTGTAATTTTACTTTCAGGCAACGATCCGATGGTTAACAGAATAAAATGTTCGACTACGTATTTAGGTAACTAGCCCACCGGGATGGAAGCCATTAAAAGCGTTTAATACGTTTAATGTATGTAGCTTCCCGGTTATATTTTCATTGGTTTTCCGCCTTTGAAATTCCCAGAAGCTTCAGGAATTTACCTGATCTACCTTGCAGTTTACAGACCTTGAAAGCTTTTTGATGGTAATTTTTCTAGAAATATTAGCATTGCATTTGGGTGCGGCATCTTAGAACGTTAAAACATTTAGCACACTTGCAGTGATTTCTTGGATGAATCGTAAATAGTTAAATTTATTTGGTTGGAGGTCGTTTGCACGGGTGTTTACCGTGATGCCTTATAGATTTCAAGAGCTGTAAGCCTCGATACGGAATTATGCGGCACTACCGAGTTTCGTCACGTAGCAAGGTCAATCAGTGTAAAACAATTGCAATGTTGGATCTGGGATTTTATAGTTTTCGTGGATTGCATGGGGTCTGTACGTACACATATGTAGATACATGAATGGGTGTCCCTAAAAGACACGCTTGTAAAATGCTCTTAAATGTGTTTTTTTTTTTGGTTCATGAATCGATAGTTTCACTTTCGCAGGCAATAAGATATCTTGGATCGTTACGTGTGCTGCATCTCTAGCTTGTTCTTCGTCTTCACTTGATTACTAAGTATGTACGTACATATGTATCCATGGAAACTTGAAAGGCACAGAAAGTGAGTATCTATGCACTGAATACTAAATTAGCCATGACTTCTAGGTCGTTGTTCTATGGATAGGTATTTCATAGCTCTGAAAACACAATCTTGCAGTACTTTTAGTTGGATGTTTCTAGAAGTGGGCTTCTATCTCGCATCTGGGCTTCCAACAGCTTTCCCTTTTCCAGAGAAGTTAGCGATTCCTTCCTTCTATGCAGAGGGGCTTTCAAAGCCTTATAATTTTACAGGTAAGTACATATGTATATATGGCATCACTATTCATCAATACAAGGAGGTGGTTCAATCTGAAAGATGGTAACCAATAGTTTCGTCCACCCAACACCCATGGCGAAGTAAGCAATATTTAAACTTAAGTTGAACAACATGGACTTCAGTAGCTGATGGCCTACTGCCGAGCTTTAGAAGAGCAAGTGATGACTTGGTGAGGAGCATGCACCAATTACAGTCTCAACTTTGTTTGCCAGATCCTCATGAAAGTAGATCCACTGAACTGCCCCTAACCCTTGTGTATAAGATCATGTCTGCTATATTTTGTCAGCACCTGAAGCCCTTTTTCAACAACTTGATAGGTCCATATAAGGCTGGCTTCACACAACACGTTAGATCTTGCGGAAACTGAGGAATTTCAAATCGATGTTAAGGGCGAGATAGAAACGAGCTTAATTGAGCAATGTATAGGTAAAGTTTTGGTCTCCCTGGCAAACTCTTCTGGCTGTGGAGGATGGCGGTGGAGAGTGAGGGCACTGCAATTTTTTTAGCAGCAAGCATGGAGAAATTATGCAGAACTCACACGCCAACACCAGGAGTTCCAAATCCCGTAAAAATTAATCGTATATGCCGACGACATTATCAGAAGAACGCGCCTTGATGTCAGTGGCGCCTTCGGAAGTATTGCGGCTGAAGCGCTGAAGATGTGTTTGAGGTGAAAGAGGACAAAGCATGTGCTGTGCTGTCGATAAAAAAGGAGACCCGACGTTATGTTCGGCAGGTAAACTTCGAGGTATTTAAGGACTCTCCGCTATCTACTCAGACATCGACAACAGCGTTGAGACCAAATAAAGGATAACCCTTACCAAACGCTCTTCGTGTGGGTTAAGATGGCTGTTAAAAAGCAAAGCTCTCTTACGAACAACTGAGTGACTCTGTACAACTCCTTCATCGTCCTAGTCCTGCTGGAGTCATGGACTATGTCAAGAATGGATAAGAGTGCCGTCGGTTTTTTGAGAGGAATATCATTTGCGTAGTCACCGTCTTGAGACGAGTTGCGGGCTGTACAGCGACGCTGGTCTGGTCGGCTGGGTCCGAGTTCAGCAACTAATATACCAGCCCTTCGGTCCGGAAAGTGTTCAAATCCACGCCAAACTGACGGCGCAGTAGATGAAGATATCATCTTAGGTGTCACAAATAAAAGGGGACCCCAACCAACTTGGTGCACAGAACTAGAGGTTCACTATAAAGCTGGTTGCATAGGCTTGAATGTTGAGACCAAACTTTATCCCAGGACTGTAGTGCCATCTAAGTGAGTAGGCCTAAGGATTCTTGCAATTTGCAGCACGATGAGAAAAACACCGTTCGACTCGGGGATTTAAAGGATGCAAATGACAAGATCCTTACCAGTACTTCATTTCAAGGAATTTCCAACTCCTCGTCGTCAAATGACGACCTTTCTCCATCGGGCAGTCCTTGCAAAACAGTGTAGCCTGGTATTGGTGTCCTGGAAAGAACGTGTTCTACATTTTTTGGTTCCTCAATTGCTCTCATATCTGTAGCAAGGGAAGCTCATAACCGTTGAGAGTACGTTACGCAGTTTTGAGGTCTCACTTGCGTTAGATACTCGTTTGTGCGGACCCGTTTCTCTATGTAAAATAATTTATCTGTGGTCCGTCTGAATAAAGTCTCCTTCCGGACTCCAAACGAATCCCAGTGAGATACATAGAATGCTACAATCTCTTCCCGTGTGCCTCAAAGTCCAATTTACTTTCGCTGCGCTCAACTGAACAGTGTTTACCACTGAAAGATACTGCAATACTGATTACCCCCTCCGCATAGCGAACTATAAATCATTCTTTCCTCAAGAATTATTCTTTAATTACCTTAAATATGATTACAATTCCACCGCTTTTAACGCTCCATCATAAATTTCCCGAAGAAAATAAATAGCATCCAGAAACTGCAGAAAATTAATTTATTACCCAGACTCACCTCCGAAGACTATTAAATTATGGCGCATCCGTTTGGAAAAAGTTCAAAGACTTCGATGCAGTAATCTCGCGCCACATGCCATCAATAGGAGACCCTTTGCCTTACCAGTAATTAAACCTTAATGAAATCAAATTAAAACGCCGCGCCATCCACCATCGCGTCGGCTGCATTTAATGTGCTCTATGGTTAAGCGCATTGGCTATCCACACCCATTTTGACCACAACCACTATACGTGCACTGATCTCCCCCACTTGCAATCCGAGTCTTCCAGAACCATCAAGCCAGCCAAACCTTTAATGCAGTTCCGCCAGTAAATTCTCTAGCGCACTCCACCATCAGACACACATGTAAACTGTCCGGCCGCCTCGTTCAGATTATGATTGCTAACGAAGAAAAAACCCCGTCAGGTGGAACGATCTATTTTGGAGTTTTCTCCCCGCCCACTTAGAATTAAGGCCCCTCGCTCGTTTTGCCTAATTTATGCACACACTAGCTGTGCCGCGTACAATACCTGCATCTCTAGCAGGCAAATATTCACTCTCACTCCACAGTCTGAAGGGGGGTATGTGCACTGCATTAGATCTGCCACCGATCATCATCATCATCATCATCATCATCATCATCGTCGTCATAGTCAGCCGCAACAACACCAGGTGTTGTGTTTTCGAATTACCCTACCAGTGATCACCTGTCCGTATCCGCATGGAACATGTTTATGAATCTGCTGCTTCGTTTGGGATTCGTTTTGTTCTCTTTCTGGTGTGGCGTCGTCGTCGTAGTCGGTCGGTTGTGGCGTGTATTTGACTGATAAATCGAAGAAGAGCACGTGAAGTCAGTGACGTTGCTGCTCTGGATCTGTTTTGGTTTTCTTTCCATGGGGACCGATGGACGATGGACACACGAGGAGTTAGCTACCTTTTTTGAGGTCAATGAATGAAAATAAGAATCCAAATGAGAAATTGAATTTGATTTCTTTTTTTTTTTTTTTCTTATTCGGATCGTGTGTGCCTTATGCGGAAGTCGTTGTGAGAATATTGAAATTTTTCAGATACATTGCCTCTGTATCCGGAAGTAGTAGCGGAGTGTGTATTTTTTTTTCGTTCGTTTTTTTTTTTAGCGGGAAATTCACAGAGTTGGAGCCGGTTTTGTTGATGGAACCTTTTCCCATGGGTGGTTGGTCTATTTTAGGGGAACCGACAAGTACTTGCACAATAAGTGACTTTAAGGCGGCTTGAGACACAACAACGGGAGGTAATTAAACAGAACGTATGCTGTTCTACATTGCAAAAGAGAAGTTTGTAAGGTGAGGGGGACTACCTGGAGGAAGATGAGGAAATTCATTCCAATTAGGTTGAAGTGTGGTAATTTAGTTTTTTTTTGCTTTTTTGGGAACTTTTGCGCAAGAGAAACTCATTTTTGAATGCTAAACGGTTGCGAATGACCGAGCTTGGTTGCCATGATTTTTCTGGTGATTTGCATTTTGAGAGCGCATTCCTTTCCAATTTTTTTTTAATTTTCTTGTTTTGATTACCGTAATGGAGAGAAGACCTTGAAGTGATTTCTCTTCGATTTGATTTTTTTTTATTTTTTTTTTTGGCAATCGAGTAGTGTTCGGTTAGAAGTTTGGTATGATGGCGCCTTAAACTAGTCATACACACAGATTTTTCGAAATTTGGTCAGAAATCCCCTGACATAGAAACTATTTTATGAGAAAACAGGGGAGGAGACAACATCTTTGGTAGATCAATCCGGAAACATAGCCTGCATGATACTGCGTTCGGAGTGGGATTCACGATCAATGGCGTTGCGAGTTTTGAAGTATGTGACACCGAAGTTCCCACATTTTGACATCCACAAGGCTGCGTGTCATTTGATCAAGGCGTCAAGTGTCTTTGATGTACCTAGGGTCTAAGGTGACAACATTGACTCGTAAACCTTGTAAGCATGGGTACATCCAAAGATGCTATATTCAGCACCTATAGATGGGAGAAATGTTTTTTATTCACCAGTTGACATGATATGCTGAACGCCTTAGAGAACATCTTCAGCGTGTAGAGAAAGGCAACTTCAGCGACAGAGAGCTGATCTACGAAACAACGGAGGAACATCACAGGAGGGATATTTATACTGGCGGGGAACGAGGCTCAAAACTGGTCTTTGGAGTTCTCCTACAATGGAATCCTCCGAATGGAGATACTCGGTGCTGACTACTATCATTAGGACTGACTGATGAGACGTGCATGCATTTTGTATACTTTGACAGAACTCTATTAGTAGTAGAATCCTCTTCCTAAATACACGCCGTTGTCATTCAAAAGGCTTAATAAAGCCATTAGACGGGTCTATTCCTGGGTGAAGGACGACGACTTAAGCCTAGGTAGAGGGGAGTTTTGAAATAGTCCAGCAGGTTAAGGGGCGGATCCCCATTCTAGGAAAGAAAGAGACTGTGAATGGGACTTGCCATACATCTCACATATTAGATGCATAGGAAGTTCGTGTTCGAAGGAGTTACAAATATCGTACATACAATTGGCACCGTGGAAGGTCCTTCGGCAAGTGGGTGAAAAATTCTCCTTTTGTACGACTGCGAGATATAAGCCAGTGCGTTCAGAAAAGAGGAGCCTTCTGGATGGCGAATTCTCACCCTACTGTGGAAAAGTTTGGAGTGAATCCTATCGATCTAATACTGGCTTAGAGAAGGCATAAGCCTGTAACAGACGTGCAGCAAAGCTGCTTGCAGTGCTGGATGCAGCAACGCACGCCAGACAGACGTGCAGTAAATTCCATATATTAGTTTTCTGTCATTTCTTACACCGTCCTTTTGGCAGTGGACCTCAAATGGTAAAATGTCACTTACGTGAAACGTCATATCCCTTGTACTAATTTGTTGTTCTGCTACTGGAGGTTTGCATCAAAATTAGAAATAGAGACCTCTTGCAGCAAACACATGTGTCCTCTTACATACATATGTATAATTTTGCTGCACGCATTTTGCTGCACGTCTGTTACAGGCTATACAGTTTTGAGAGCAGAAGTAGGAAAGCACACGACAACAACGGAAGCCAAGGGGCTCACCATACACCGTTCAGAAGAATTCTGGAGCCGAGAAACCAGGGGAATGTGGATTGTGCAACTTATTGGAAACATTGCCAAGTGAAGTATGGTGATGGTATGGTGAAGTAAACTGCCACCTCACGCAGTCTTTCAAAGGGAGCTGGTGTTTTATCGACTGCATATTCAGTCTACGGAAAGTAGAAAAACAAGGTCCCTGAAAATCGATGGCTTGCAGGGAGACGAAGGCTAGAAACAGATGTAGCCGGCGTCACTCCAGAATAAAAATACTGGAGCACAAGACTACTGTGTAATAGACAAAACAGGATTGGAGTCCAAAAGGGCAAAAAAGTCACACGACCCTAAAGTAATAGTCCCGAGGTTAAGTCGCCTGAAGTTAAAGACTTTCAAGACTAAAAACTGAGTCACTTTGCGTGACAGCCCATCCTATTGGGAATATCACGGAATGTTAAGAATATTACGCCGATGGTCCCCATCGACATCCTCGCAGACGAGATGTTCAGAACTTAGAATAGAAGAACCCTGAACCAATGCGATGACAATGGCATCAAGATGATAAAAATGGAAGAGAAGGCAGCGTCAGCAGCTATGTGGCAAAGTCGTTGGGTCATACAAACTGATACCGAAAACACAAGACTGAATAAATCAAAAACATGGGGAATGCAACTATCATCTCACGCAGTTCCTGTCTGGCCACGGCGATTGTCGCAAATACCTCGAGCGATTTGGACACGATTGTCCACAATCCCGCCCGGAGTACCCGGACAAATATGAAGGTATGAAACACGCAGTATTTTACTTCACACGCTTTACGGCATGGAGAACTACTCTGTCCAGTCCGTCGTTACTCCTTGACCGTATGCTGCGATCGGAAGAAAATTGGATGACAATATGTAGTTTTCCTAGAAACCCTTTGAACTGTGGAGTATTGAAAAGCTAAGAAGAGCAATAGAAGTAGTAGAAGCAACAGAAGCATCAAAAGTATTTGACATAGGACGCATAGCAAAATACCTAATGGCAGTCCCGCGGTGAGAGTGGTATAAGTATGCTGGGTGTGGATTAGTACGTAGAATCGAGTACTCGGGGTTGAGAACCATCCTTGGTGGTAGTCTGGGATAAAAGTATCTTCAGAAAATCACCACATCCATTGGCGCAACCAAACAAAAAGTCTGACGAAGACTGGTCTTCGAAACCGCTGCTACCTCGTCTTAGCAATGCAAGTGGGCTCAAAACTCAGGACTTAAAAAAACTTTCCCATGACAGCAATACTCACTCAGATATTCGCATGAGCCAGAGCCGCGAAAAATTAAATAATTTGGTGTCCTCCCCTACAATAGTCTACGAAACCAAAATTCCTACAAGTCATTCACCTAAGAAAATCCAATTTTTTCGCACTGGTTTCACGGTCCTTGTAGTCCTTGTAGCCCTTGTAACCAAAAAATTATTTAAATGAAGAGGAACAACTGCAATTGGATTAAAGCAGCAGTAGATAGGAAGTTCGTGTCTTCCAAACGATCTTTTAATTTACCTCGTGTTGAATCTTATACTCGATCCTTTTTGGAACAGGTCTGATACCATAGGAGCATAAGTGCCTATAATGTAACGTCTCAATGCAATGGGAACTTCTTTTTTCCTTAGATCGCATGATTTACCAAGAGCAGTAGATAAATGTATCTTCCTCACAGAGTACTCCATCAGCAAACGTTCTCTATAAAAAAAAAAAATAATTCAAACCGATTTGATGTCCTTTCGTAGTTGACAAGATAATATCGCAGTAGACAGCTTGTTTCTTGTGGAATTGATGTGCCTGTGAGCAATTATGGGCCACTTTTCCACTTCAACTGAATTCTAAATCGATGTGTTAATGTTCTTCACCTACTGGCTATGATTGACACATCGATGGACAGTTCGATCAGGAAAATTGCTCAACACTTGCACTGGAGATACATAATGCATCCTCATGGAAGTGACAGGAACTCTTTACCTGTTGTTACCAGATTGCAAACGTGAAGATATTTAATATTTCGAGGGCTAGATACATTTTTTGTACGATTTGCCCATTTGCTTACTAATTTTGTCATCTAATTTTCCTTAGATGAGCCAAAGATACAGAAAAACTGTGCGTGCTGGTATACTGCATGAGTGCTCTGTAATTTTAACCCAAGCGCATCAGAGATCATTAGGTAGGCTTCCAAGTACATACATACATATATCCGAGTATCTTTTCACAGCCACACATGAACCTACAATTAATTTCCGAAATGTGAATCGGAGAACTCTTTCATGACAGTCATTACTCGCGCAAATTTCGTAAATGTTCCCGGGAACGTAAAGAGAACTTGTCTGCGATTCGAACCTTTACCTCCCGCTCAGGTAGTCCAACGAACTACCGACTCACCCATGACGCCCACTTTATTAGGTAAAGGAACGAATCCGTGGTATACTGACGCCTTGTATGCGTAACACGAGGTATGCCTGTGCTCAAAATCGGCCATAATTCAGAAGTGTAGCCAATGGTAAAATTTACATTTCAATTAGAGACGACCAAATGGCTCATAATTCACTTGGATTCAATGAATCGCTTCTTTTAAGGTTCACTGAAATGAACTTCAGTTCAGCGGTTCAGTTGTAAGGTACAGAAGCGAAAGAATAAAATTTCCTCCGCTTCTGCACATTTGCTTCCATTCAAGTGTACAAGTGTATGTAACTACGCGTCTCTTGCTTTAGTTTTCATTTTCAATTTGCGGGTACGATTACACCAGCAGTGGTTCAACAATCCCCGTGGATGGTTATATGGTTGCGTGCCATCCATCCATCCAGGAGTATTGCTGAATTAAAATAAAATAAAGTGCAACATGACTGCAATGCTACGGAATCGGTAATATTTAAGGTGAACACGTTCCGTGCTGAACGCATTCATTGCAAACTATTGCAGTGGGCGTAGCGTAAAAGATATTTTCTACGTTGGCAAAATAAATGTGAATGGGCTACCTCACACAGAGACTCGATTTTAAGCATTTTATAAACCAAGTATGGCAGCGTTAACCGTTTCAACCATATTTGGATAAAATAGTCTTTTTTTTAAACCAGCATTCAGCGAAAATCTAGTCGCCATTTAAGTACATGAAAGCTCACTAATTGTGTAAATTAAAGAACAGCGGCGCTAGGACTGACTCTTGTGGGAGGCCATTGATTAAAACTCCGTCAATGCTTTGCAATGTTTGTTTATGAGGTTCCAAGTTGATTTGAAGAAATATCGAAAATCCTGTTTTTAGACGGTGTACTAGTACTAGTTTTCATTGAATTCGTTGTCGATTTTGCTGGCAAGGGATAAAAAAAAGCATTCACCACAGTCGCTATGCAAATAAAAAATGCCTTGACCAGTCGGGACGATTTAATCTACAGATGGCATGGCTTTATAATACAACTAATAAATTACAGGACAGTCTTTAGGGTTTGATAGGTGTATAAGAAGCTCCTATTCTTAACTATTTTATGAGTTATACCACTAGAACAAAGGGCTACTTTTGTAGTCGTCAGAGGACTGATGGGTACTCTTTACTGGAACCCATTTCGATAGTGGATCCCCAAGTAACTCTTCGCTGGATATCTAGGGCCCTTATTACACCGCTCGCAACTTTTCAATCCTCAAGTAGTGGTGGAACTTGAAAATATTCATTTTTTTAATGTGACTGCTGTGTTGCATAAACTGCGATATTTTGAACGGATTTTTGGTCGAAATAAGGCCTCTGGAAGTGAGTGGTGTAAGGAAACTGACGCACGAAAGAATAACTGTTGTCCAAAGTGTGCCTAAAAATACAAGAACCTAAGCTCGCCGTGGGGCCAACAACTGAGGAGGATATTGCATAACGACTTCGTATTATTTGCGTACAAAGTTCAAGTGACTCAAGAGTTGAACCAAAATGGCCACCCGCTTCGCTATCGCTTTTCTGTCAATTTTGGTTACAAATCACCGTTTCAGACGAGCGCCATTTAAATCTCGAAGACTATGTCAACAAGCATGACCCTAGGGTTTCGGAGTTTAAGAATTCACACGTAGTCGTAGAGATTCCAAAACATCGTTAAAAAGTGACTGTTTGGTGTGGGTTTTGTAGCGGTGGCATGATTAGTCCCTGCTTCTTCGAAAATAAGGCTGATTACAACGTTATGATGGGCAGGCTTTGGTTGCAGCAGGATGTTGCAACGGGGGAACAACACAATCGGTCTTTTACGTTCAAAGTTCGTTACAAAGTTCGGTAACTGTGTTATCAGCAGTTTTGTGGACTTGTTTTACAGATAACTGTTGTTACTTCAATGATCCACAAACAGCCACGCTTAAAAAAATTCATACAGTAATAAACTTTCTTTCGAGGAACA
Organism: Blera fallax; assembly: GCA_946965025.1. NCBI lineage: Eukaryota > Metazoa > Arthropoda > Insecta > Diptera > Syrphidae > Blera > Blera fallax. The sequence goes on from OX337247.1 coordinate 61,361,829, forward strand.
GTCTATGAACAAGTATTGATCACAAAGGACCTATTCTGGTCTAAGTGTATCTGTATTCTGGTACAGACTGCCATCTCATCCTAAACCTAAGTATTGATCAATTGGTTAGGGCATTTGTGGCCAGATACTTATCGCCAAGGTTGGACGAGTACCAAGCCTAAGATGCGGATGTTGCTAGTAAAAACAAATTTTCTAAAGGGTGAACCATCTGTTGGTTTCTTTTGAAAATTGCTCTCAAGACTACAACGTTTATTAGTTTTGTATGATTCATGCCTACTTGAAAAGAATATTCCTTCCGATTATTTATAGAAAGTAATTTCATTCAAATGGCTGCCGTACCTAACTTCGCAGTAGCCCATCCTTTCAATCTAATTTTCTAGTTGATTGCCAATTTTGTGTGGTTTTATCTTCCGAATGAATCGATGGATATTTTCCTTGTGCATCAATTGTTTATGGATTGTTGGGGTAATAACGACCGTTAACAGATTCCCATATCAGTCGAATAGCATCAAATCACAGCTGGGTTATAGTCAAGGGATCTTTCCAAAACAGCTGATAATATGGTTACCAAACTAAGCTCCCAAATACGTTGTTATACGTTGCGCCATGCACAATCAACTTCTAAAATGTCAGGACCGTGTGTTATTAAATTTCCAGGTATCAGGTTTTGAAGGAGTCAACTGTGGCCTAGTGTTTTATTGTTTATCGGGGTTCGAATGAGCTGTTAACTGTTAATCGTTGCAAAGATTTTCCAAGAGATGGAAAGTCCTAATTCAGCTCATATTTCTTCAAAAATCTATCCGCATGTGGCCTTATAAGCAACCAAAATAATAAGTACCCTAGATGTGGAAATATACCGGAGATTATGCCTAAAATGCACGGAATTGTTTTAGCAGATTAAATTATCCGAGGCGATGAACATTTGAGTCCAAAACTAGCTCTGAAAAAATAATCGGCAAAATAATGGCACCCATACTCTATATTCGAATGCAAATATCTCAAGAGCGCCTGGATCGTTTTAAGAAGAGAACAGTGTGCATAAGGCTTGAGTACACCGCAATTTTTTCAAAACGAAATTGCACTCACCACAGTGTATAGATCCTATCTGCCTAGCTACAAAGAAAGCTTACAAAAAAGGGAAAAACTGATCGACGTCAGTATTCTGGGACATGGCGGCGATTTTTCTAGCCATGGGACCAAACAATACATCGTCACTTTCTAAGACCAATTAAACCAAAGATTTCCTTCAAAAAATCGAAATTTAGTCAGCTAATTTAGGTAATTTTTGATCAGCACCTGAGCAGACAGCAATTTCAAAATTTAGTTCATCGTTACTCCGCCGACTGCCAACGTTGTCTTCTTTGCATGAACGTTTTATCCTTTCAAGTCCGATTTATCTACAGTTTCTGTCATCAGGACTTTCCTTTTTTCTAGTCACGTCTCTCTAAATATAGTCATCGAATCGATCCTATATAAGGAGCGGTAGTTAAATCCTGATAACTCTGTAAGGCGAGACATGGGGTGCATCAAATATACTGCACTCAGTCTGCGTATTTTTTTTTACTTCTCAAAGCATGCGTACATAGATGTAGCTTAAAAGAAATAGTGGCTCAGTGATAAGTACTTGGGACTCTGGAGTGGAAAATTCTAGATCGAATCCGAGAAATTATCAAAAAAGTGCTTTTGCCTCTCCTATCTCCAGCGAGTGCCTGACAAACATCTGAGAGTAAGTGTCATGAATAACGGCAAAAATAGACCACACACCTATGGCCTATATGGGCCAAGTACATTGCCATATGCGCCTTCCAAAGATCTTCTGTTTCTAAACACCTGAAACCTTAAAGTCTGACCTACATCTGCTCTCATTAGTTCACCCAAGGTTGAGTTTTCGTTGTTTCCATTTCACCTTAATTAAAAGAGCATATCTCACTCCACTAACCGCCTCTACATGTGGATAAAATAGGGCACCTACTCGTAGCCTCCTACTATAATTATGGAATCCATAAAATATGTTTATGTTCTTTTTCACCAACCCAGCTACTCATCGAAAATGAGGAAAGGTGTTTGCCTAACCTAAGCTCGTCGAAATTCGAATTTACGACTCCGGTGGGAGAAACTCGAATGATACCACAATTTGTACAGCAAAGTACGTAATTATCGCAACTCAGCGAATGGTATCTGCCGGCCCACTTGATATATTCACTTTCCGGTAAATTACTAATTACAGCATCAATATTTGCAAAGATACTCCCATCTGGGCACTGCTACCCATCAAACCTAATCAGTAGACAGTTTGAAGCGCACAGGAACTCCCAGCTCATAATTAATAATCCCATGAGCTCGTCAGTCTCAGCAGACATAACCTCTGCTGGATGAATCAACATGTTTACCCTCTTCCGAGAATAATTGCTATCCGGCAGCGCCAACTTCATCATAATCCGATTCATAATAAACTCGTATCCGAGTATCTGTTGTTCTTTTTAATTTTTTTTTTTTTGCCCATTTTGCTCAATCAGCGCTACTATGGAGCAATAAAAACCGACAGAAAAAAAAAAACAGGAATAATAACAAAAACCCGAATAATACGAGTAAAACACCCAGCGACGACTAGGTACTTGTGAGGTCACTAACTTCTATATTCCTCTTCCTATTCCTCCTCCGCGTACCACCTCCTGTTGTACTGGCTCTGTGTCATAATTAAAAATTTGTTTTGTACTCACCTTAAAATTTTCCCACCAAAAGGTAATTGTATCTGCAGACTGATGACTCTGTATATTCGTATGATAATTTCTTGCAATGTCTGCTTGCCGCCCTCATTAAACACGATACACTACACAGGTTTTTTTTTTTTTTTTTTAATTTAATTTTTTTATTTAACGAACTTCATTTTTATTTTTTATTTTGGGAAAATTTTGTTTTCAAATTTATATAGATAGCTTAACACTTTCTCAAGGAAGACGACTAACATGCAAAAGATTGAAAAAAAAAAATTGTATCTGTTGCACAATGCACTGCAGTTGAATTGTGTATTTTTCACATTTCCTTAATCGTTGTGTTGTGCAGATTCTTTGCTCTACATTGCACGCAAAACGGAAACGAAGACGATGTCGTTAATCTATCACTTTTAATCCGATAGATATGAATTATTTTTAACCGTCACGAGATCAAAGAACGTTTTATATGAGTAGATACCGATTGGCACTAAAAAAAACACAAAAAAACCACACGAAACACTCCCGAAAGATACTCTACTTAGGCCGAACAGAAATACAAAAAATAACAAAAATATCAAAAGTATCTAAGTATCTTTTCTTTTTCTTTTCTTTTTCTAAGACAAGCGAAGTGTATTGTACGCGTCCATCAAGGTCGCTGTCGAGGCACCGAATGCAAAGCAAACATCAGATACATTTTTCCCACCATCACCATCACCATCATCATCATCCACATCGTGGTCGAAGACGAAATGAAGAAGATACTACTGCCTCGTCGCGTTACTACCACTACTTCTTCTAGGAAAACTGTTTTCTTTTTCTTTTGGTGTTTGGCTCCTACCTCTTCTGTATTATCAAATGGCTAAGAAGTATCTATGAACAGTAACAGCAACACAATTCAACCAATGGCTCTGTAATTGTCTAACGATGGTTTGGGCCTAACTTTAAGGCTTACGCCGACTTACGACAATGCAAACAGTAAGAGACCAACTTTATCGTCTTCGACGACGGGGTTGTTGTTGTCGATGGTTGGAAGCGCAGTCGGTTGTTTGAAGTGTGTGCTTGAAGAAGTTAGTACCTGTACTTGTCTCGCTAGCGATTCTATTGCAACTATAGTGCGGTGGCAGTTGCAACGATAGTGTGTCTAAGCGTGCGAGTAGAAACTCAATTCGTCTTGTGATGTGATATCCAATTTTGGAGAAAGAAAACCCCTCGATGCACTGAAGGAGATGTGCAGCGAGTATGCGTGCTTGTGGTTAGTCGCTAAGGCTTTTAAGGAATGGCACATGGCATGTATGCGGCAGAAGGGTTGCCAGGTGGCTGGATTATATCGTTTTGAAGAGATCAGTTGAGAAGCTAAGTCGCCATCGTTGATCTATTTTTCTGAAGGAAGTGCTTTTTTGATGCTCCATGAATATAAAACTAAAAGTGATTCTCTCTGATCCAGGCTGTCGGATTTCCATTCGTTTCAGTAATAACAGTCGTGTTGCTTTGAGTATTCATAGAACAATTGTTCGAAAGTTCCTGTTTTGCTTAAGAACTGGACTGGGCAGTCCAATGTGATACTGCTATGTAGCTTAGCTACTATCAAGTCTAGAAATATTGCAGGGTTGTGTTAGAGTACCTTTTTTTTGTTCTTTTGCTAGGGCGTCACTTTTTTACTACTCAATTCCAGAGAGTAGTAAAAAGCTTCGGAATGGCGTCCTTCACAGCCACCCGTGAATGAACAGATGAAACTTATTAGTGAGCTCTGTGTATCTTTGCCTGCATGGAGAGTAAGGTTTATTCATATAATGAGGACTTTTTGTACTTTGCGCTGATCACCTATATACTTTATGAAGTTCTTCGTCTTTATCGTTTCGTGGAATGAATGCCAGGAATTACTGTCGAGATCTAGCTCACTGTCTAAATTAACCTAGGGAATATCTTCAGTTCTATTTAAACTTTGTTGATGACGGCTGATTGTCTTGAATCGGATGGCATAGCTATTAAGTACCAAGACCGGGAAAAGTGAAGAAACTCATGCACGATGCACGAAGGTATGTATGTATGTTTTTATATTAGCGAAAAATGGAGCAGAAACTTGTCACAGGACAGGAGATTCATAGAGAAAGTGTTGAACAAGATTCTTCTTATTTCCATCGGATCTAAAGTATAGTACCTCCTGACGCTCAGCACGAATACCAAGAGCACAAGATATACTAATAAATTTAGCCCGAGAAAGCAAAGCGCTTTTATCGAAGTTGTCCGGTACTGAATGGAATTCATAGAACGGTTATGGAAAAGCTCCAGGTCCGACCATTTATCTGCGAATTCATCATCTGCTGCCTGCTCGATATCCGAACTCTTTAATGTAATTGCGTTTTGTTTTTGTTATTGATATCTTCAGTTAATTTTGTAAGCTCGATAATGACTGCGACCATTGCTTGGTTTGGCTATTAGACAAACTTAACTTTTTGACTGTCTTGCTTAAAAAAAGGGCCAGTGCCCTACCAGTGCACTATTGGTTCTTAAATTTACTAATCTTCAGCGCAACGAGCCCAAATGCTACGTTACATTCTAGTATAACTAGATTAAGTAACTCTGCTTACTTTGGGTCTCACGATCTTCCTGTTTGATCAGTTTTCAGAAATTTCCTAAGGATCTTTCAGATGTGTAAATGCTTTGCCAATTGTTTCCTGTGTATAATGCTTCCATGGTTAAGTAGTATCAGAGGTCTCATATCAAGTTGAGACTTGCAAGTATTTTTAGTGAAGTGACAATAACCTCGTGGAGCCTTCAAGTGAACCTCTTTCTTACTTGTGTATTGTGTAGTCTTCAAGCAAGTTCTAAAGTTTTATTTTTCAAATTTATTACGACAAATGACAGCGAATTTGCTTGTTGCGTGAATAGCTGCGTGCCTTTATGAACAGCGACTTACCAGGGGCTTTCATGTATTTTTTAGATTCAAACAAAGTAGTTGAGGGTAGACCTAGACAAAGAAAGTCTTTATTATCTATAGCATTAGAAAGCTAACTCTGCCGCAAATCCATACCCATAGAATATGATTAGAAATCTCCTCTGTTCTTGACATAGCCTACTGTTATGCCTGTTTTCTAGACCTAGCTTACTAAATTGTTCTTAGAGCGTACGGTTGTCTCCTCAACTCCTCCACTGCAGTAAAGTCTGATGACAATTTTTCTTATTCTTCCTTAACTACTGAGTTTGCCCAGGCACTTCCATGCAATCTCAGTGGTGACCTTGGCTACCTAATATAAGCGCGCAGGGTTTTATGTTAAGAAGATTGGTGCCCTATAAAATCAATTACTACTTAAGTATTTAGATCCACGGTAGGACGCATTGTGTCAATTTTTGTTCACTTTGGGAGCTCCAAAGCAGATCCCAATGGCCTCTGATTTGCATAGACTTGCAGATTTGGAGATTCACCAGCTGAGTTGAGCGTTTACCAGCTCTCTGAATCTTCTGTTCATTCATTCTTTTCAGAGAAGACGAAGTCTACCTATTGAAGTATCTAAGAAGACAATGAAAAGTCGGCAAAAATCTTTAAATGGGAAAAAATCTTAAATACCGGTCGTGTCGTGGACATAATATCAAAGCCATTTGAAAAACTCCTACTGATGCGCCTGCAACTAGTCACTGAAGGAAGACGTTTAATTCCTGGCTTCAGAATCAAGTATTCCAAAGAATAACTAATAAAAGTCGTAAATGGAAACGATATATTCCAGAGCTTTTCCTGACGTCTCTTAACCCCTCAATAAGGTTGGACGAAAAGGCTTACATATATTAGTTCTTCCAGAACAGTTAAATAAAGTTTCAAAATTCTACTCTAATTCCATTCCAAGAAGATCGCGAGCGTTAGTGCCAACCTGTAACTTAATTGAGTCAACAACTGAAAAGCTCCAAATAGATAAAATTTACGGTATCAGCAAATATTTTTGCTGAAAAGCTATGTATCTGCTCAACGCCATTATGGAACTTGAGTTAGTTTGTAAGAACGAAATGTTTTTAGTTAGTAAGAATCGCAAAGTGTTTATGAAGCCAATATACCGCTTAGTACATTACACAGGTAAATAGACATAGGGTGTCTGGAAAAATCTAACAGACGCTGGTGTCGTTTAGATGCAAACGCTATAGCTAGATCGTTGTGGCCAGTCTATGGTAAGAAAAGATCCATCAATCTACTGAAGCTAAGCCGCAACGACCTTCAAATTACTACTGACATCTTGAACGGCCACTGCTTAATAGGCAACCATTCAGCCCGCCTAGGTCTATCCTAAAATGATTTTTGTAGAAGTTGCAGCGACGAAGAAGAAATGTAATATATTCGCCACCTGCCACCTGTGCAACTGTCCTGCCTATAAAAGAAATTAAACTCTTGGCAGTTACCTCTTGTGTGGTTCAGTTAGTGGTCGATACTCTACGTGGTCTAAGTGAGCTGCACGTCTTTTCCCACTCGTCCTGTAGTCCATATTTCCCCTGGTAAGACATGTGTTTTTAAATCATCCACCGCTTATCCACGTCAATTGTTCAACTATCTATACCGCCTGGCAACCCTACCCACTCGTATACCGTATATTCTGAACAAATAGCCCCTTCACACTCGTGCCTGAGTCGACAATACCCCGTGCATTGCATTTGAAGATGTTGCATGTGTGTAAACACCGATGACCAATGCACCGGAAGAAATTACGCTTGTGAATTAGCCTGACGCGATTGTGCCTGTGCCTGGGCCTGAAGCAAACAGTCATCATCGTTTGACGCGTTGCCTTGACTGCTACATTGATAGCGATGACGACGGGAGTTATTAGGGAATTAATGGCGTTTTGGGTACCAACAATTTTTTTTTTTCTCGGCGGGAGGGAGGGCCTCTTCTTTTTTTTTTCTTGGTTTGGCTGTCTTCTCTGTGTTTCTTGTCGATGGGAAGATCTTTCGGCGGTGATCCCAGCACGCTTGCCGGGGAGATTGGCTTCGTGATGAGAATAGAAATGTGGTTCTAGCTTACGTCTTGGAAGGGAAAGCCCCAAAAGAAGATGGGAGTGCTAGTGGTGGTGGTGCTAAGCGGTTGGTGGCAAAGGAATTGTATTCCTGTTTGCATACTTTTTTTTTTTTGGGAGCGTTGGGTTCTTGGCATTTCTGTGGCTTGGGGGGATTGGCGAATTATTTGTGAAAATTTTCATAACGCTGTTAGGTAACTCCATGTCCATACATATGTAATGAGCTTAGTGATTTGCGGTCATGGGCTTAGCAATTTCGATGCACAATTGTGAAAAAGAAAGAAAATAAATTGTGAACAATGGATTTTTGATTGAAATCAAAATTAAAGCCAAGAGTGAGTGGTGAAATTTATGATCTATTGTACTGGGGCTTAGGTGTCTGGAATGGTCAATTGGAAGTGATAGCGGAGATCAGCTGGGGCACTGGTTTATCTTGAAGAATCCACAGAAGAAATTTTGCAGACATTGGAAGCAATTGATAATGAAACTGAGGCCTATGATACCACCTAATCACGGCAAAGGTCCTCAAAGTAAGCCTCTCTTCATTACGAAGGCCGCCTCTAGGCAAGAATTTGTGGCCAGTAAATGGAAAACCGTTGAAGTGGTTCTTAAACCAGAAAAACCAGCGAATGAGAAAATGTCTTAAAGACCCACTGGGATTCTTCGAATTATATCTAAGGCATTCGAAAGGTTGATTAGGTGAATAGCCGGGTATAGAAAAAAGCAACAACTCATCCCGGATCACCAATTCGGAGTCAGAATCTGGTTGAGAGATTTCAGGGTACGTGTTTGACTAAACTATCTTTTGCAGTTGCAGCTACTCGACATTATATCTTCACACAATGCTTCTTCTTCGTTGAGGCGCTTGAGATACCTTGCCTCCAGAAAGTTACTCATCTGAATCGATGTTGGCCTCTCGGTAGAGAGTTTTTAACAGATGTTCCTTAATGCCTTTGGGGGGTTTTTGTAGCTGTTACTTAGGTGATTGCGGGAAGCAAGCAGAACAAATCGCGCACTCTGCCAGGTTCCGACCGAGCTCGACAAACATTTCAATCAATCAGTTGAGCTTGGAATGGGCCAGTTTCTCAGATCCTTTCTATTTGTTGTGCAATGCTTTGTAGAGCTCTGTGTGAATGCCGGCAAATCCTTTCGCCTCGTTGGTATTCAGTTTGTTGAACGTTCGCTTCCACCCTCTACGTACATAGGTGGCTTCAATACAATTTTAAGCTGTATCTGCTCTTTGATCTGCCCCCAAGTGTCAGTGGATTACCACGTGCTCCACGTTCTACAGCCTCTCTGTAACCTGCCGATAATGCTTTCAGTTCTGTGAAAACTTTCATAGCACTCCAGTGCTTTTCTATATTCCATCACTTGGCGCTGCTGAGGCTGCTGTCATATGAAATATTCTTAAGGAATCCCTTGTTTTGATGGGCAAAAACACATCAACACCTCCTCGTGGTGCCTGCTGGAGAGATATTTAATAATGAACTAACGATGAGCATATGTTGAGTCTGACTGCCTGTGCATGTGCCAGGCGAGGCATTTCCTTCTAACCTGACCTACAATCTTGCTTCTAAGATGTCCAACAAGAGGTCCATAGTAGGAAGACTTGCAGCGGACGAATCGATGAATGGACGTCCACAGCAAGATCACAGATCAGCGGAAGCCGAATTTGATCTACTCCGACATATTTGGAGCTCAGTTCAGTAAGGAACTTGCTGAGGCAGGGTTTTCAAAAATAGATGGTGGAGGCCAGCGGCAACGCTCATATCCCAGGAGTGGGTTACTGGCATCAGTTTACCGGCTCCTTATCCTAGAGGTTTCTTATAAGTATCTGGCCCTCCTTACCACATAAAAAAAGTTAATGACGAAGCTCCTGACTGTCTCGGATATGGATGACCCTACTGTTGACGACCCTGGCAAGCGAAACAAGGACAATGATTTTCACATCTGGACGTGGAATGTTCGGACTCTTAACAGACCGCGTGCTGCGATTAATAAGCAGAAGCCCTAGACTGCTATACAGCAGATATAACAGCCACCCAGGAAGTGCGACGAGATAGACCGGGCAAAAGGAGGATAAAAAACTATGGCATGGCTGGTTGCTGCAGAAAACGGAAGCAGCGCTTAAAAAAAGGCTTTAAAAAAAATGCATCAACTGCGTATCGGTTTCCACTCGCTCTTCCTCTGATTAATTTCAAAAGCGATTTCAAAATTTCGAACAGTCCTCTAAGGCCTGCCTACCGTGTTGCTGTAGTATTCGATTCACAAAGCCGGATAGGTTCCAAATTTTCAAAACATCCCTGTTACAACCGTCTGCCAACAAAGTTAAAACACAAGTTTATCAGCCTTCGTCTTTCATTAATTTTTCATAACCCGCTTATGACTGCACAAATTTCGACAAAACTCAAAAAAATCTTTAAAAATAGTCAAAATTGTCAACGGTGCTACTCGATTTTACGCCAGAGTATACCATTTCACTGGCATAGAACTGCAAGAAATTAATCACATAAATAAAAACAATATTTATAAAAAACTTAAAGAAAAATCGTTGATGCATTTTGATCAGCTGACAGGCTCGGGAATTTAGGCCGTAAATACTTCTTCGAAACAACAGCTGTTCGATTTGTCAATAGAATTTGCGATAAGGACAAGGAATACGATTTCAAATAAGTCAGATACTTACATTCTCATCAAGTGACTTACTCCTCATGAGCTTATCCTTGTAAGCCAGCAATAAAATTCTCCGCTTAAATAGTCTCTCCGAATATTTTAGCGCATCCGACGGCCGACCAATCAAATAGATGTCATACGATATCGTCAACGTGAGCGGAAAGTCGAGTGCGAAACGCAAAACATTGCCCTCAATATCGTCCGTCTGTTCTTTTCCGAACTTCTGGTACAACAGGATCTTGAGGAACTCGTATAACCGGTATATGTCCGAGAATAGTTCCAAGTAAATCGATAGAAACAGAGCCTGGAAGAACGTATTCAGATTGTGCTTCACTCGATTGATACGAAACGATATCGTAAGCAGTTTCCATACAAGTCTAGCAGATTCACGCCTACCCACATGAAAGGAGGTGGTGTGAAGGAATTTATTCATTAGTCCCAAACCGAATTTCACATTTTTACATAATTTGGACCACACAAATCAGGAACAAATCATGAATTTAACCACCAGAAACGCACCGAAACTGGACGGAATGAAAATCGTTGAATCGGGGAATTCCTTCGCGAGAAATCCGAAAATATCAAAAATTTCATTTATCACCGGCATGACGGTATAATCTTGAGTCAGGTAATTATGTGCAAAGATCCCTATGCTTAGGTATCCCGACCAGAAGGACGCTTGAGAGAGGAGAAATTCTTGAACTTCGATTGACGTCATGGTCGTAGGATACGGGTCCAAGCTCCAATATCGAAACATTCCGAGAAAAAGAAAGACGGAGAGAACCGTTCCACAGTGGATTTCCATAATTCGGAATATCAGGCGGGAGATTTTGAAACGGGTTTCGCTAAATTCGACTCGCCGGCTGAAGCTGTTGAAAGTAATGCAAGATAAACCAGCCTTTGGAAGGCTTCGTACAAGACTTTCAGGTGCAACCTTCGGTCGTTTATTTTTGATGGTATACGAGTATTCATTTCTCTACGACTAGGGATGCGGACATACTGAGGAATAGGCCAAGCCATCGAATTTGTTTGTGTTGCAGGAAGCACTTCCCTCGGCGACACACTTACATTAATGACCTCTAAATGTGGTTTAGTGATTTTGGTTAAGTGTAATAGGGGCAACAGATTGAGTTATTATGCATGCAACCCATTTCTAGGAGTGCGGAAACGTCATTTCAATTAATTCGTCGGTTTATCCTCTTCTGCATAAGGTGGCAAGACGTGCTTCTTCCCGGAGTTAGGCACTCAGTGGTGATCAAAACAATTAAATTAGTCACTTGCTTTAGATGGAGGTACAGTCACAAAGAAGTTTCTCTGACTAGCTAAACTAAACAGAAAAGCAATTCCTTCGAAGCCGACACATTTGGTATCTCAGATGACTTATGTGTCGACGTATGAATGTGGTTTATTGATTTCGTATTTGTGTCGTGGTGATGATGCGTTTTTTCCAACCCCTCAACCCGGACTGTAGCGCCATCTAAGTAAGTAAGTAATGAGTGGAACGTATTATTGGTGACTTGGTGGGAAGCCATTCTCTGCGGTGGTGAATCGTCTGCGTATACCACACGACTTTGCGAAATGTGTGTTGTCCAACCATCTTCGATAGATATCCTGAGCAGTGTCAAAGGTACGGAATGGTTGGGAGTGGACATCAATTCTTGGGTGTATCGCTTAATTTCGGTAAATAAAGCACGTTCCTATTGTGTTCCGCTGTCGAACCATCTTGAAGCCTTCAAAAATCTACAGATTTCCTTGATAGGTATGCCACATCGTTTTTCGATAATCTAGAAGGAGTGCCTTCCAAGGGATTTATGTCTGAGATGGCAGATGCCTGGGCAATGACGTAGAAAAAGTGTTGTCTCCTCATTGATATCCTTGTCTCCGAAGACCCTGCAGAGATCAACGCAGAGTATTATGCCCTCTAATCACTTCTACCAGGCCGGAAAGGTTTATTCTGACTTTCTGCAACATTTCAGAAGGTGTTGAGGTAGCGCCATCTGTTGTTTACTTCCACGAGAGACCTGTTCCCTTCTTCGTGTTGAAGTCTACACATCGGCACTTATGCTGAATGATCAGCTTGCTCTAGGTCAAGCGCAGATCCTTTTCTCCCCACCAGATACGAGAAATGTTTGAGAGAATGCAAGTAGGAGTACACTGTGAGTCAGTAGTTTCTTCATCACGTAGATATTTATTAAGGATATGGGTATGTATTTTGGCCGCAAATTCTTGTATAAAAAGTTCGAACGGAAGTTGGTTTAGCATTGTCTCAGATTCGACAATTTTTATTATTAAGGAAGCCAATCAGTCAAAAATGAACTCTGCCGTTGAAAATGAATATTTTTTGCGGTTCCGCACAGGCACTGTTCGTTTAACAACTAAACTGGTTTCCTCGGATTTTCTGAATTGAGCTCTCCACGAAGTACAAGTTTTCAAGTATTTCGGGCCGAACTGAGCTCGATTTTTATAACAAATTTTTACAATTTCCGCACGTTGTTGATGCGTGTTCTTCACCACTAAAATGGTACTTATGACAGATCCCAATCGTTGAAGAATGACAGTGCTGTCATTTCAAACATAACCACAACCGGTTGTCAAAATTCAGCCACGGCCGTTGAAAGACCGTGTGCAATGATTCAAAATTCTTAACAGCGGAAGAAATGGGTCGAAACAGAGAGGGTAAGCAGTTTCCGTATGTGTTTCGAAAACTCAGGTTTAGCCATTCTAAAGGAGGCGATCCGAAGGAACTTATTCATTTTCATGTAGAAGCATATCAGTACGAACTGAGAGTACACGTGGGCAAAAAATGTCAGCTTGGCCAAAATGTGGATGTATGGATAAATTAGTCCCGCTCAGAAATGGACCTGCTTCCTACGCATCTTGGACCAGGCATAGCTGGAACAAATGGTGAATTTGACCACCAGAGGTGCTCCAACTTCGAAGATCTCTAATATTTCATTGATGATTGGCATCACGATGTGATCCAGTGTCAGGTAGTTTCGCACAAAGATCAGCAAGCTGCCGAGCTCTGACCACATGGACGAGAATTTGAGAATATTCTCTCGACCTTCGATGGACGTCAAGGTTATATGAGCTGGAGTCAAGCTTAAATATCGATAAAGGGTTAGGATTAGCAGCAGAAAAAGAAATGTTCCAGAATAGATTTGAATTTCGTGAAATACCAATCGAGAGACTTCAAAACGGGCTTCGCTGAATTCGACTCGTCTCGTGAAACTAATTCACTAATTCTGCACTGAAAATTCACATAGTCGGGTCTGAGGCAGGTGATGGCTTAGGTGCCGGTATCTTCTCGATACATCTTGGCACAAGCTAGACTACTGAATCACTGTGGAGGTTATAGCCTTCGCCGAGAGTTTGAGCAATAAAGGGCGCCTACTCGGGATAATATGAGCCTGATGCAGGATCTAATTTCCAACGAAAAGAAATACCATTGAGATCAAGTGGACAGCTACCAAAACTCACAGACGGACGAATAAGCACTTAAGTCGTCTGAAGCAATGGATTTTAGATTCTTGAAGCGACAACAGACGCTAACTGGGTCCATTATTAACCCCAACTTAGCATCGAGTATCTGCGAAAAGGGACTTTCTCGAATATCGGTCTAGGGAGATTCCAATATAATTCTACGATTACATCAGCACGCTATTGAATGCCTAGGTATTATGATAAGACTTATGTTAAATACGTTCAGCTCTCTAGGGGCATAGGACTTCAACAACGCCTGTGCGCGATCTTGTTCGGAGTACTGCCACATTCTTTACCTGCCTTCCGAATTCCCAAAGAGCTTGATTCGTCCTGAACTGCTCTGCTACAATTCGGGGTGAACTTGCCCTCAACCAAAAAGTCTCTCCAGTTAGCCCGGTCCTTAGCTAACTGCCTCCAGTTGCGCACTCCAAGTTGGTCGATATCCCCTTCTACTTGGGCGCCCCACCTAAGGCGAGGTCGTGCTCTCCTGCGATGTCTTAGTTGCTCCTATTTGGACTTGTGAACTTCGCACAATTCGTTAGATGATACCGTATCACGTCGTCGAAGTCTATATCCATAGCAAATATACGAGCTATCCATATGCCGATTAACACCATTATGGCTCACTCATTACAATTAATCGAAATCAATAAACCTCATTCCGAAATCATTAACGTAGAAGCTTTAACCAGGAAGTGCTTTTCGCAGGCGATAGAAAGCAACTCCTGTAGTATCCCGCAGACCCTTCGCATACAAACATGCGCGAACATAAGATCGACCTCAGTCCGCATCTGAAAGTCTTGTGTGTAATTTTTGAACTCTGCGGTTTTTCAAATTTTACTTTCAATCCATCCACTCGGCGAGTTGAGTTCAATAGAAAACATGTCCGAATCTCTCGCAAGATATTCAAGGTCATGCTCATAGTTTCTAGAACATACCTAACAATGGCTCTAATTTTATCTAGTGCTTTTTACTTCAACCTCATTCCAGTGTTTATGACCTGGAAACCCATTGAAATACAAGAAAAGTCGCTCTTAATGGCAACCTGCATATCGCAAGACGTGGCTATATTCATCTTTGCAAAAAATTATCTAAATTTGGGCCGCACTATCGTGCCAGTCATAAATGAAATGTTCGAAATTTTTGAACTTCTCGCGGAAAAAACCGATTCAACAATTACCTTTCTGTCTATTTTCCAAGCGGCTTTGGCCTACAAAATCCTGCTTTACACCGTATACATGCTCGCTAATATCGTCGGCAATTTTATCGATATTTTCTCTGTCTTAAACATTATCACTCCATACGGTCAGATTTTGTTCATGTTGACATTTTTGGGCTACATGTACTCTCAGTTGGTGCTGGTATGTTTCTACATGAAAATGAATCAGTTCCTTGAAAGCGCATCCTCCAGAATGAATAAACGTGAATTTACGAGCAACGTGAGGGACCTACTTACGATATCGTTTCGCATCCATCGAGTTAAACGCGATTTGAATAAATTCTTCTCGGCATTGTATCTGTCAACGTATCTGGGACTATTTGGGGACGTCAACCGTTTGTACGAAATTCTTAAGATTATGTTTTATACCAAGTTTGACAAGCGTAGGCTGCAAAGATTGCTGCAAATTGTCGTAACTGTTTACTGGAAGATTCCACTCACATTGACTGTATCGTACGATATCTATTTGATTGGACGACTATCTGACATGCTGGTTCACTGCGAAAGGATATTCGAACGGAATGTGTTGTTGCTGATGTGTCGAAAAAAATTAAGCGGGAGTAAATCATTTGGCTGGGAGGTGAGTCTATCTGCCTTTTCGGTAGCCTCAGAGCCAGAATTTGTATTTTTCTATTGCAGATCGATCAGTTGATGTTTCGATGTCAAGTCTGTGACTTGAGCTCTCGGGTATGGCAGCTTATCAAAATAGATCAACGATTTTTCTTTCACTATACAATAAATATTATTTTTGTGTACGGGATTAACTGCTTGCAGTTTTATGCCAGCGAAAAGATATACGCTAATGAAAATTCAAATATAAAATCGCACATACTTTGAAATACTAGTAGATTGCCATGTTTTTTGAAAGCATTGAATTTAATTTAATTTAAAAAAAAGTAAGCTGCATCAAGAGCTTAGCCGTAGTTGGCCAAGCCTATGTTGGTTACTCGGAGTTCAATCTGAATGTCAGTTTTCTGGTCTGCAGGTTGCCGAATACCCTTGTGGATATTGATTCGTTCAAAACGTATGCTAGCTACGGTCACAGTTTATGGCGTAGCCTTTGTTTTATGAATATCCTTCTAAAGACGGGTTGAACTCAGTATGCACGAACTTGACGTTATAGTGAGGTATTAGTTGTATGTATGTCCTGTCAAAGAACCCGTAAATCTGTCCTTTGTGGCTCATATCTCTCCTCCGTTGGACCATGAGTTGATTTAAATTTTGACGTCAATTCGGAATGCTATGACTTAACTGCCTGAAGCTTAAGGCATAATGCATAAGTTTTCGCAAAGTAGTGCCTGCATCTGCTGCACTGTGACCTTCTTTTGCTGCCCATCTCATCGCTTTTCTACGGTGGCAGTGGTAGTGCATCCGTTAATGATTCGGATGCACGTAGTCGGTTATAATATCAATAGCAACGTAGCCACACTAAATTAAGTAACTTTTTAGTGGTCTAATGGCTTGAAGATCTATGCTTAGTCAGCGCTTCACAGGGGCCACAAAAGAGCCTTAGATTCTACAAAATATTCAGTAATTATTGCCTAAGTCTCTGTACCCAAAATCGTGGAGACCAACCTTTCTATTGCAGTGGATTACTATAGTTTCACCCAATGCAGCTGACGAACGGGAGAGAAAATGTTTTGGAATTTGTAGTTCACTGCCAGAATCGTGGCTCATTAATCACTCCCTCCACTCCATGGAGCTACAATATCCACCCAATGCGTTGACCCAATGGCTCTTACGATATTGGTACTATGCCACGCGTTGTATTGAACTCATTTAGTTTCAGTACCACCTTACTTCCCTGCCCCAAGATTGTCATACAATAATCAACGAGAATCCTTCTACCGGCTCTCAGAACAACGTTATTTAAAATTGCTCACAGCCTTTAAGACCCTTTGGGCGTATCGGAAGTCCAAAGAACATTGTAAGCCACTATTTGGTGGAGAAATTCCTTTTATTGATGCGATTATTGGCTCATCTTTCCTGTGAGACTTGCACCTTTGTCCACATATTTCTATAAAAAAAAAGGGTGGGAGACTAATGTTCCACTCATTACACTAACCATAGCCAATAAGTCACATTTCCATGTCATAAATAAGTCATACAATCCACTCTTTCTTACTACAAAAAGGAAGGACATACTGAACCAATTCCGCAGTATACTGTGGTACTCCCCAACAATGCAATGAATACGATATCGCAAACGTACACGTAGTCTACGGTGGGCAAAAATTCCTCGCCTTTGGTATACCAGTATATACTCCCAGAGTATACTCCCCGTGGGAGCCTACTGAAAATGGCTACTCACCCTTCAGATCCTTAGTGTCAGCTAAGAATTTATACGCATGTACTCAATCGTGCTCTGTGGTTCATTAAGACGTAGGTCGGGAGTGAACCCCTAACATCTCACTTAAGCCAAGGTGTGTTGTGTACTCGTGCCAAAGTGAGGGCTACATAGCCTGCTGGTGAAAAACCTGTGCTGGTCGTGAACAGTCCTTATCGATGCCCACGCTAGGTTGGTAGTACAAATGGTTGGCATCCGGACTTACTCGTGGGACCACAATTTAGATTAAAAAAACGGAAAAAAAGAACAACAAAAATGAAGAACTACAGTGGGGAAGCCCGACATTGGCTCCTCATCGGAAGACGAGCTTTTAGGACTTTCCTGGCCTGAAACCACGCTGACAGGATCCAATCAGGTTGTTGACGACGGGTTTCGGGCTTATACACAATGTGGCAGATAAGGTCTTGTACGCGATGACGGTCTGCTCATGGTCAGAATTAGGTAGCCTCCTATTCTCCAGTTCTCTTTTTTAACAATGTGCCCGAGATTTTTGTATCAGAGCTGGCAGTCCACGTATTTTCGAAATCCTATCCTAAAATCAAGCCCACAAGGAGGACATTCGTATTTGACTTCCTTAACAGATCGCAGTTTAGTGCACGAATTGTTCATATAACTGGAACCAGCTGGGTCTAAATTTATTAAAAAAACTTTAACAATTGCTTACAACAAAACTAATTCAGGAATGAAATCCACCAGATTTTCAAAAATAATCAAAATTGGAATCGGTTCTATGTGAACTCGATTTGGAGTATATCATTTCGCTGGCGTAGAACTGCAAGAAATTAATAACATAAACGAAAACAAAATTTAAAATAAATTTAAAGGAGAATCGTTGATCGATTTTAATCAGCTGACAGGCGCGAGAACTCAGCTCGAAAACGTTGCCTCGAAACATCAACTGCTCGATCTGCAAAAGGTGAGAATTAGCTTTCAGATAATACACTCAAGTTCAATATTTACCTTCCGATCGAAGGATTTACTCCGAATCAGTTTATTTCTGCAATTCAGCAACAATACTCTCCGCTCGAAAACTCTCTCCCAATGAGTCAGCATATCCGACAGCCGACCAATCAAATAGATATCGTACGATACAGTCAACGTCAGGGGCAGATTGTACCAGAAACGTACAAAGATTTCCCTTAACTGTATGGTGCCCATTTCTTCCTTTAAGAAACTGTTATAAAACAGGATCTTAAAAATTTCATGCAACCGGTATATGTCCGAGAACAGTCCCAAATAAGTCAATAGAAATAGAACCGAGAAAAACGTATTTAAATTGTGCTTCAGCCGATGGATGCGAAACGATATCGTAAGCAAATCTCGTTCATGTCTGGTAAACTCGACCTTGTCCATTTGAAAGGAAGCGATTTGAAGAAATTTATTCATTTTTATGTAGAAACACACCAACACCAACTGAGAGTACAGATGTCCGAAATAGGTTATGATCGGTAAAATCTGACCATATAACATGACTGCACCAGCTACGTGTCTTTGAATCTTGGATAACAGCAGAAGGATACAAAGCAACATTTTGATACCTAAGACAGTTCCAAAATTCGATTTACAAAATATGGTTGAGTCAGATCTGTGTTCGATAACTTCGAAAATTTCGAACATTTCGTTTATAGTAGGCAGGACGATGTAATCCAAAGTAAGGTAACTTTGCGCAAAGATTAATGCACCTAGGTGTCCTGATAAGAAGGATGCGGTCTTGAGGACTTTTTCTTGTGCCTCAATAGACGGGTAAATCCCATTATCCAGAGCTAAACTTAATTAACGACACACGCAGAAAATCAGAACCACGACCAGAATTATTCCAGATATGAGTCGTAGGACTTGGTAAATGATTCGAGAGATTCGAGAGCGTAGCTATTGTAGTTAATATGTGAGAAACCAAGGTATTTGTAGACTGTGTATAGGACTTTAAGGTGCGGACACAGGTCAACTGTTTGTGATATCGTATTCATTGTATTGTTAGGGAGTACCACAGTATACTGCGGAATTGGTTCAGCATGTCCTTCCTTTTTGTAGCAGGTAAGAGTGGATTGTGTGACTTATTTATGACCATTGGGTGAAGCTATGTATAGTGGTCCACTGCTATAGAAGGGTTGGTCTAGGAATTGCAGAAATGGTGTCGTTTGATTTTATCTCCACGTTTTTGGGTACAGAAATTTAAGCAATAAGTGCTGCATATTTTGTGGAATTTGTGGCTTTTTGTAGCCCCTGGCTTAGCATACATCTTCAAGCCATTGGACCATTGAAAGTCGCTCAATTTAGTTTGGCTAAATGATGTGATCCGGGCAGCTCTGTCGGGTATGATGGACTATCACATCAAATCTCAAACATCTTGACTACGCTGATGACGTTTGCCTTCTCTTACACAGGATAATGGACCTGCATCAGATGGTCCATAATCCGGAGTCAGGGGCGAACAAAGTAGGGCTTAAAATAAGCGCCACAAAAACAGTGGCCCTAAGCACTTCAACTTCGCAAGAAACATCAGCGCCTCTCAACTCAGCATTGCCGGACACCAAGTCGAGAAAGTAAGCAGCTTCTGTATTCAGTTTGTACCGAACTGGATGTGGAAAGCAGAATTCGCAAAGCAAAGGCTGCGCTCGGTATGCTGTCTAAAATATGGAAAAGCAATGCTTTCAGCACAAAAATCAAGCTGAGACTAGATGTCTTCGCAACGTCCTAACGACCAACTATACGTCTTAACGGGCCAGGAGTTAAAAGACGTCAAAATACGGAGGAGAAAGTTGGCAGTGGACTGGTCACACCATACGGCGCGAAGACATTTCCATAGCGAGGTACGCCATGCAATGGAATCCACTTACCCAATCAGGCAGACGAGTGGGCCGCCCTGGGCAGACATGGAGAAGAGCGGTCGAGGAGGAATCTAGATCATTGGGGATGGATTGGAGGGAGCTTACGCACGTTGCAGAAATCCGAACAGGATGTAGCTTTTGACGCCCTATGCCCCACGAGGGGTCAGATAATCTAAGTAAGTAAGCAACACACAATAATGCAGGCTAATCGACTTGACGCCAACATAATCTGTGACTGTAGCTAGCATACGTGTCGAACAAATCAATTTTCACAAGGGTATCCGCCACCTGGGGACCAGGAAACCGAGATTCAGATTGAACTCCGAGCAACCAATACCGGCTTAGGCGACTACAACTAAGTCCTTGATGCAGCTTACATACAACTCAATGCTTTCAAAAAACATAGCAATCTACGAGTAAAAAATTATCGATGTTATATTCAAGTTTTCATTAGCGTACATCTTTTCGCTGGCATAAAACTGCAAGCAGTTAATCCCGTACACAAAAATAATATTTATTGTATAGTGAAAGAAAAATCGTTGATCCATTTTGACAAGCTGCCATGCCCGAGAGCTCAAGTCACAGACTCCACATCGAAACATCAACTGATCGATCTGCAATAGAAAAAAACAAATTCTGGCTTTGAGGCTACCGAAAAGGCAGATAGACTTACCTCCCAGCCAAATGATTTACTTTCCCTTAATTCTCTTCCACACATCAGCAACAACACATTCCGTTCGAATATCCTTGCGGAGTGAACCAACATGTCAGATAGTCCGCCAATCAAAAAGATGTCATACGATACCGTTAATGTGAGTGGAACTCTCCAGTAAACATTCAGCAAAATTTGATGCAGTCTTTCTGTCCGTCTTTCGTCAAACTTGGTATAAAACATAATCTTAAGAATTTCGTACAAACGGTTGACGTCCCCAAATAGTCCCAGATACGTTGACAGATACAATGCCGAGAAGAATTTATTCAAATCGCGTTTAACTCGATGGATGCGAAACGATATCGTAAGTAGGTCCCTCACGTTGCTCGTAAATTCACGTTTATTCATTCTGGAGGATGCGTTTTCAAGGAACTGATTCATTTTCATGTAGAAACATACCAGCACCAACTGAGAGTACATATAGGCCCAAAATGTCAACATGATCAAAATCTGACCGTATGGAACGACAATATTTATGAAGAAGAAAATAACGATAAAATTGCCGAGGCTATTACTGACCATGTGTACGGTGCAAAGCAGGATTTTGTAGGCGAAAGCCGCTTGGAAAGTAGACAGAAAGGAAATTGTTGAATCGGTTTTCTCCTCGAGAAGTTCGAAAATTTCGAACATTTCATTTATGACTGGCACGACAGTGCGGCCCAAATTCAGATAATTTCTCGCAAAGATAAATACACCAGCGTACTGCGACATGCAGGTTGCGATTAAGAGCGTCTTTTCTTGTATTTCAATGGGTTTCCAAGTCACGAATCCTGGAATGAGGTTGAAATAGAATGTCGTTGATAAAATCAGAGCCATTGTTAGGTATGTTCCAGAAAGTAACAGCATGACCTTGAATATCACGCGTGAGATTCGGGAACGATTTCTATTGGATTCGACTCGCCGAGTGGATGGATTGAAAGTAAAATTTGAAAATCCGCAGAGTTCAGAAAATTCACACAAGACTTTCAGATGCGGACTGAGGTCGGCCTTATGGTGTGATGCGCTCATGTTTTTGTGCTACGGGCCTGCGGGATACTATAGAGGTTGCTTACTATCGACTGGGATTTTGGTGTGAAAAGCGAACTCCGGATGAAGCTTTTATGTTATTGATTTCGAAATGAGGTTTATTGATTTCGATTAAATGTAATGAGTGAGATATAATGGCGTTAAACGGTTTCGTTATACATATGTATGTATACTCGTGTATGTGCGACAGTTGGAAGGCTCCTATCAGTGTGGTTTCATCCAGGAAAGTCAACAGTCGGTTGAATTTTCACACTTCGCCAAGTCTTGGAGAAAACTCAGGATACCCACCATCATTTTATTGATTTTAAGGCCGCATTTGACAGCATTTATAGAGGCGTGCTGTGCAAGATGACGAAGGAGAATGATCAGTCAATGTCAGTGCCGACCTCACCGAGAACTTTGAGGTGAAAAAAGGATTGAGACAAGGTGATGCACCGTCATGTAACCTTTAGGTAGTAATTGAATGCGTGCTTGAGTGCTTGAGCAAAGAATATGAACGTCTCTATCGACATAGAAGGCGGTTTCGACGAAGCAACCTTTGACTGCATGTGTGACTCTGCTAGACAACACGCGGTACGGGCAATGCTAATGAATAGAACTTTGGTTGTAGATGTGGATTGTGTTCGTTCTGTTATGGCGCCTGTAAAAAGAGGCTGCAATAAGCTTTAAAGAACACACATTCTCGCCTGCACGGAAGCCTTTCCGAGCACTCCTAGCACTGCTGTAGATGCTCTGATTCAGCTCCCGTTGATACCTGCATATATGTATCATGGGTTGTAGTATCAAAGAAACTACCGTCTTAGATGAGGCGGCTATTGGTATCATCCGCGATCATGGAGTTTCGATGACCTTGCGCGACACTAATCCTACGACCCTGGTTCCATGGATATGCCGTCAGATGCAATGACATCAGAACTTCAGCTGTTGTGCAAATTTGGAGTCGACTTTCATTGTGTTCAGGGCTGACTTCGGCCAGAGTCTGAGCCTGGACTGGGGTGTAGTCGGATCTTCACGGAAAACACTAGACTTTACTGTTCGTTAGGTGAGCATGCCACTGTTTTTCAAGCGGAGGTTTATGCTATCCTCATAGAACTCTTGGAAGCTCTGCATCACTGAAGTGTCTTACTTCCTGGTAGTACAATGGACCAGTTGCTTCTGAGTGCTCCAGTGGAGTGTTTCCTGATCCGACAAAAAGAAATAACAAAATCCTCGATCGTTCCGAAAGAGAACTGCTTCTTAATTTATACGGTCCCGTTTATGTTCACGCGTTTTAGAGGGCTTCACAGCGGCATCAACCTGCGCATAGGTCGCTTAAGATAGCCAGGGCATATAAGACGAATGGACATCAATGCTCCGGCCCGCAGAGTCTTCGAATCTAACCCGGAGGACCATTCCGCCT
The DNA here is from genome assembly GCA_946965025.1 of Blera fallax. Classification (NCBI taxonomy): domain Eukaryota; kingdom Metazoa; phylum Arthropoda; class Insecta; order Diptera; family Syrphidae; genus Blera; species Blera fallax. The sequence continues at coordinate 61,385,221 of OX337247.1, forward strand.
TATTTGGCCCGTACATGAAGAAGGGGATCTCAACCACCTTGGAGTGCACAACTAGAGGTAGCTAGCTAAGGGCCGGGCTAACTGGAGAAGCTTGTTGCTTGACCCACACGTTCACCCAAAACCGAAGGGCCACCTAAATAAATAAGTAGGTATGCCGTTAGCCTACTATGGTAAATGTAAACATGTTCGAAGACTGCGCATTTCGTAGATATTACGTATGCTCTCAACTGCGTCTAATCAGCTAACGTCAAAAATTCTATGCATACCTAAGAGCATAAGGTTTTATGAGTAGGCTATGCGATTCACTCGTCCCTATTTAGTGGCAACACAATGGCTTACCTTCGCTGTTAGTGTGTACCTCATCGATGGCCATTCCTAATCAACCGGCCGCTTTGACTTACCGCTGACACTGACACTGACACTGACACATAGATTGATAGTCTTTTAAACTTTTTGACAGACATTCTGTGCGCAAGAATTACGTCCAATTTCGATTGATGAATTGCCAATGATCGGTCAGATGTAACAACCAGGAAACTGCCTGCAGAACAAATAGACCCGTCAACGTCATCTTCCGACTTTCTCAGCTTTTTGTCGTCATAAACCACATTACTCTCCCTTAAGGACAAACCACAAAAGACTGACTAAAATCGGTAGAACAACGATAAGTACCATCATGTCAATCGACTCTCTGTACACCGTTCAAACGGTGAGCATTTAAATTCCGTAGAATTAAATGCGTGTAACATAACGTGAACTACAGCATTACAGAATAAATTGGTAGAAAAAAAAAAAAATGAGAAGAAAACAAGTTCCACAGCGCTATTAACTCGAACCGCATGCCAAATAGGAAACTTACGATCAAAAGTATCTATGAGTACTGCATCGTCTTGTCTAAGGCGCTCACCAAATGGAAAACGCAATCATTTCCACATTTTCCTCAGCTCAAATAACTGAAATGGAATTCACATGAAAATGCAACTGTTTCTCCACTGTCCTGGCCATTCATCACTGATCTGGTTCGGTTGATAGCGCTGGATGGACAACCACATCCAGAATGACTGTGTGTGTGTCGTCGGTATCTCAGGTGCGGCTAACTGAGGGCACTTCAGGTAGCAGCTTGCGCTGTCTCAAATGTCAAAGCACTCGCCAATTAGAAGAGATTGCAATCATATCGCTCATCGGGGGGCTTGATATGCCAGAGATGAATCTGATTTGCTGGGGATCTCTTTTTGTTGTACAGATACAACTGTCAGGCAGCCAGGCAGTCAGATTGGCTAAGGGGCTTTTGTTTTTCTTTGGGAAACATTGTCTACGAAGGGAATTTCAATGAGTTGCGTGAAATTGTCGATAGCGTGTTGACGACATTAAGTGACATATTGATGAAGTTGTATGCGACGTTACATGAGGTAGTCTGAGACGGTTGCTTCACTTAGGTGCAACTGGTCCTTTTGTGGAACCTGTTTGCATGAATTTACTCATATATTTCCTGGGCATTCCATTCGCAGTAACTAAACAAATTTGTGTGGACACAGAGACAATGTGATACGAAGTATATGTAGGAGATACGTGTGCAGCGATATGCAATAAATCGTGGGGAATTTCTTGAGAGTAGACCAAGTTAGGTCCATTATACTGGCTTTACGTAGCGCCATGTGGGTCAAACTGTCGGCCAATTGCTTTTCTTCATGAATCTCTTTATGTTAGCTGCAGAGGCAGTATTGAGGTCATTGAGACCACTGAAATGGTAATGACCTAGTGTAGGCTTCCTAATGTCAGCAAGTGCAGGGCAGGGAAGCAAATGGCTTCTATTTTGCCTCCTCGTCTCTGCAACTCGTGCTACCAATCCTTACAGATGGCTCGAAGACCAAGGACCGACTCTCGCGGAAGGATATAGCTTAACATGTATATAGGCAGCCAGGCAGCTAGCAAGTCCCTCAAATCCAGCATCACAACATTTAATGCAGTGAAAAACTGCCGCGTATTTCTTAACGAGATAGCTGGACAATACAACTGCATCTTTTATTGGCTACCAGGTCACTGTAACATCTCGCGTAGCTGACAAATTATCTAGACCCGGCTCTTCCGGTACTAATATCATAAGCATTGCCATCTACGCTGATCCATAGATGGAGCCACTTTGGTAAATGCCATATCGCTAGGCAACTATGGTCAACCCTACACGGAAGAAGATCTTACGTTAAGTAAAGAGAGGAACCCTCTCTACTCTAACCAACGTAATACCCGGAGCATCTCTGTGTTGCCGTTGTAAAGGACATCGCCTTACGTCCAATCGAGTCTGTCCACTCTCGAGTGTATGAAGCCTACGGTGAAGTCAGTTTCAGTAGACGAGCGGTTGGTAACCTTGGGGAGATGACGATGCATCAAAAGTATGCTAGCATGACCAGTGTCTTGCTCTTTTCATGGTCGAGTGCTTTTCAGTCGAAGAGATAAGCTGGTCGCCATTTGTTCACCGACGAAGTCTATCGGGAGAAGGTGAAGCATGAGCTGGAGCGCCGCTGTTGGAGAGAGATGTCACTCGTTAATCATTTTTCATAAATTTCAGGTTGGAGTTCCTCTTCAAGGTGATCCAGCACACCATTGCATCATGCAAGAGAATCGTCCTTACCACCGAGATCTATAGCGAGTGGGGTTGCAGGCCGGAGCCCACTACTCTTTTACATGAGTACAGGGCAACCATTGTTTTTTTTGACACGTTCGTTGACGTATTCTCTTCCGTGGAGCTTCCGGTCTAAATTCATTCCAAATGGCTATGTGCGAAAGCAATAACCTTTGCCAGTGTTTTCTATTCCCAAGAGGACCTCGTTGATAACAAGATTCCAGAGCAAAGTTGGAATTCTAGTCGATGATATACTCGATTTAGGGCAGCTCCTTCTATCCAATTTCCTTGATGAAACCGAGTATCTGCAGTGAATCCAATGATGGTAGTTATATAGGCATCCAGGTGTTTCTTTCTTTTGTGGATCAGTGCTCCACACTACCTTTAGCAGGTGCCCTGGAGTTTCCTCAACATCTCCAAAGAATCTATCTGAAGTCTCTTCGTTGCTTTATATCCAGTTTCCTGAAGTGATCCTTAAGTCTTCAGTGCCTCCTTTAGAAACCTGTGAGGATGCGCAGCTGGTTTTTGCTCATGTTTATACAGACCTTACTTCCTCTACGGTTATAGTTACCGAGAAGTTCTTTCGCCTATGTTAGCTTAGGGAGTTCCTCAAAAGGTTTCGCTCCTTTGCATTCTTCCCCCTGCCTTAGTTCTTTTCGTATCGCATATGGTGTCAGCCCACAAAATTGTTTCGGGCCGGTAAAGACGGATTCTGAGCCTTCTCTCGCCAGTTCATCAGTAGCTTCATTTCCTCTTACCCCACATGACCTGATATCCAGTAGAGGGTGACTCTGTCGTTCTCACTTAGTCGGTTTTCCTTGGCAAGATACTCCTACACCAGTGTTGACCTGATTTCACAGGAGCGTAAAGCCTTGATTGCGGCTTGAATATTCGACACTATCGCGATGTCTTGGCCGCGATACTTTCTATGGACATTAAATTTGGTGCATCTTTCGAGTACGTGGACCTCCGCTTGGAAAATCCTGGGGTGTATTGCCATGGCTTCCGGATATTTGCTTCTAGGCCAGCATACGTCTACGCCGGTTCCTAATATCGTGTTTTCGATCCGTCTGTGTACCACTTTATGGTGTGTTGCTTGAGTTGGCTCATTCGGGCTTCATTATCTTTTGCTACTCAGCTTCCAGTTGAACTTCCTGTATCTCTTGACCATATCATCTCTGGGCGAATCCAGAAGTGGGACTGATTTGAAAAATGTTGAGTGAGGTGAGTCCCAATATCACTTAAAGTGATGCTGCGGGACAGGTCCTCATGCAGATGCTAGCTAGCTTCGCTAGTTTTCCAAGTGTTTTTTTCGTTGTGCTCAGCTTGGTTCTTCTAGCGCAAGCTTCAGCTCTGTACGCCATGATGACCTGACCATCATGGTGTACATCTATCTCAGTGTAGCTTTGTTACATCACGATATCCGGATATGTCAGAGTAGCTTACGTACGGTATACTTATGGCCAGGTTGTGATAAGTAAAAAATCCCTTCTTCTAGCCAGGCTTCGTCGCAATACCGCACGAATAGTCTCTGTCGCCATTGCTGGTCACTGTACTAAAGATGTTCATAAGAAGGGCCGCAGGACTTACGTAAAATTAACCTTACAGACGCGCTTAGTTCCTTTATCTGCGTGGTACTTAGACAGTGGTTCTTTCTTTATCGGTTTCCAAAACCAAAAATGGGCACAATGAACCCGAACTATGATCTACGTGAGCATGGTAACGTTCTAAGCAATGTCAGGGCTAAATTGACTCTCACCCAACGCAGCTCGCTGGAAGGTATTCGAATCCACTAACCCTAAATCTAAGAGCTTACTTCTATGAATCTGTAAAGCAGTTCGGCAACTATGTATTGCTGCACTACGGTACTTTTTTGTACTTGTAGTTCAAGTTCTAGCTGCACAATGTTCGAACGTCTTGCAGTCGTAAACCATTAATTGCAACCATAAATGGCCCACTAACTAGTGTTACTCGTTACTCTATAACTCCTAGAGCACCCTTAATATAGCACTTCTGGTATCCGTGCTCTTAAGCAGGTATACACCGATGGTAATTAATAAACCGCCAGCAGGTCCCAACATACCCATGAGCTGACTTTAATTACCGATGGTTATTATCTGTTGAAAGTTTATTGGCAGACCGTGAATCCATTTTTCCTCCAGAAGTGCGCCATAAAATGAAACTTCTCAATCCCATCACCTGCTTCTGCCAAAAGGCTCAAAATTTGTAACTTTTTAGCCCCACGGCATGTGACAGATCAAATTTCAGTTTGACCACGATCACCACGATATCTGTCATCATAAGCGTCACCTTCAGCAATTGGACACTCAATCGTCGTGTTGGACTGGACAACTCATTGTTTATGCATCTCCCAATCCCAATGGGGACAAAAATTGCTGAGGACTACAAGATTGACAGAGATATCGTCCAGACAAGTTGTTGGCATGTTGCAACAATTTCATCACATTGTTGACCAGAATGAGGATCTATGCCACACCACCGATCAATTGACCCAAAAATTTTCCAATTAAAACAAAAGATACACAGATACTCGTCGTACTCGTTGTATTTCAGGCAAATGACGAACAGGAAAACTCAGCAGAAAATAAAATTCAGGTCTTCAGATACAAAAAAAAAACAGGCAACCATAACCCAACGGGGTACGAGTAGCCAACAATAACAACAACAACAAAAAGTTAATAAACAAATACCAAGAAAATTGAGAGAAAAAAAAAACCTGATGATCCAGCAGGAAGATCAGCTAGGAACGAGATTGCACTGTTATTGTTGCAGCCGTTGGATGGACACTTTTTTTTTTGTATGCTGTCTCTGACTGAAAGTGCACTGCACTGTCTACTTGCGTGTACCAGGACTGGTTGGTTGGGGAGCATGCCACCATGGAAGGATTTCATTTGGAAGAACCGTGTCTAACATGGATTCGATTCGGTAGAGATACTTTTTTTTTGTTTGCTTCTACTGTCTCTGGTCGTAAAATTGTGATTTTGTTTGAATTGTCCGAGGATGTGTGCAGATATGAGAAGAGGAGGAGCGTTTAGTCGGTTTTCTGAAATCAATTCTAGAGTACTAGGTAAACAGGTGGCACGTTCGAGTTGGAGATACATTCAGACCGGGCGATTGAGCTGTTAAATGAATGCGACTTTAATGTTAATTGGGCAGATCGGACGGGTTATTACTAAGCAAGTGCTTGGAGGAGATCGAACTAAATGCCTGCTGGTTATAAGGTGTGAAATTAAATTAACCCAGCAGTCACTTGGAATTGCTGAATGGATGGATAACAGGAGCGTCAAAGGAGTGTGTCATGATGGAAATATGAGGTACCTATCTCTCCGGTGCATCTAATTGAGGAAAACAGGACTTGATGATACCGATGACAACGTAATTAAAGCAGTTAATATGAAGTTTAATCTGAGACAGGCTTATTAGCGTGCAGGTAGGTGGTTCCACTTTTGATTTCCTGTTTGGATGGGTATCTGCTCTTTGAGTAGGGTAAACTTACGCCAGACTATCTGACGGCCCTATTTGGCTCTTACCTCTGTCCGTGAAGCTGTTTTGGACAAGAAATATACCTGTAGATACATTGACAGATTGAAATTGATAATGGGGAGTGGTTAAACCCCCCTCTGGCACAACTGTCTCACAGATAAACATATTGTGCCATTCTGTAGGGTTCTGAATTAAGTTGATACCATGAGGGAGTTCATTACCTTCTCTGGGTGTATTACAGCGAGAGAGGTCAGTGGGATGAGTTCGCTGCTTAGAACCTGCTTTCTTATCCGAATGAAAGCAATGCATTCTGTGAGGATGATCACTCGGTAGACATAGTCGACAAGCGCTATCCTGTGCTATATTAATTCGGTGGTGGTGCTTCTTCTGTAGACAGTGACCACAGATAGTCCCACTTATTCGTAGTTTTTGGAGATTTCTGCCGACTTTGCTAACAGATTAACGCAAAACTTGGGTTTCTTGTGAGCCACTGCAAGGAGAAGTACTTGGTCCATATCTATTTTCGAATATTCGTTTAGATAGCATCGGAATTGTATAGGGTTCAGTATGAGCCTCGAATAGGACCTTGCTTACTCCACAGAATGATTTGGGATTAGAGAATGTGGTTGATGCATTCAAAACCCATGCGCCATTCGTGGGCAGGGATCCAGTGGAGTGTGATTAAGTGGATCTGAGAGAATTTCATCTGTCTGCTGGACAACCTGCGTATTCATCATGACTAAATCAAAGGATTTAAGAGCGGTTTGGCTATAGGACAGTTGCTAGCTTGTACTTGGCAACCAATAATGGGCAAATATTTGTCCCTTGGAGAGGGTTGTGTGTACCCTTCCTAACCGATAGGTCGAAAATTCTTAACCCGGATGTAGTATCCATTGTGAACCCATCCGTGTGCCATATTAAATCGAGTTTTCAAAGTCGCGGCTTATGTTTTGGTGGGTGCCGTGGCTTAGGTGTCGTGGCTCAAGCGTCGGATCGCTAAGCAGGAGGCTCGACGTTTGAATCCAAGAACGGTCCCGGCTCTTGACAAACGTCCGGCAGTAATAAATGTCATGAGAAAGCTTCTCAATTTGTCTGTACTGTAGGTGCGAAGCACCTTAGTGTGATAAACTTAAGCGATACCATTGCCTACGACACTCGTGGAGAGGACGACGATCCTTCAGATCACTTCCTTAGTTATTGTCCGGCCTTTTCTCGGATCAAGTGGCAGATCTTTGATGCTGATGTGGTGGGGGCTGATACTCAACACCTTTCTCCCAAAGTCGAAAAAATTTCAGTGAAGTGGGTAATACTGGGTCTTGCTCCCTGGTAGTAAAAGGACCAGTTGCGTCTGAGTACTCCCAAACCGACGAAAAAAAACTTCAATTAGATGGGCGTGAGCAGATGCATGCCCGATGGAAAGGTTTACTGGTTGAAGCCGTGGTACACCTCGAACTCTCTTCAGTAAGTAATTACATCCACGTCTTATATTCCGTCTCCACCTTTCCCAAAGACCATTATTCAGGTATTTACAATCGAAATCAGACTCAATGACGTTCAACTCCCTATACACGGTGCCCGACTTTGAGGGTAAGCCTCATCAAAGCCATGCGCGTGCATCAATACAATTATGTAAATGAAACCAAGATGAAAGGGTGTTTATACCCATAAACCGCGCTTAGCCTCATAAGTTAAGTTTGTTAAGATGTCGCAGATAAATTTGGAATATTTCACGGATTTCGGATTTCAATGCGGATAACAAACTTCTTTGCATATCCCCAGGTATAACCATAAAGATATCAAAATTATGGGTATCACCTCAACGCCACTTGCTTTCTCCCAGAATACTAGTTCATTTCATAACAATCACCACCTCATTTCCATGCATTATAACAAGTCGCCATGAGTGAATAGAATTGACATTTGTTAAAATAAAATAAAATTATATCCGCGCCACATAAATCAAAAACACAAGCGCAGCTTAAATAATTAAGCCATACCCCTCGGTAGCCGATACTTTTCTTCATCTTCTACTTTATTTTGTATCTCATAACTCGGTTAGGTAAACCTAAACAACAAAAAAAAAGTTCATCTGCTCTGCAGTTTGTCTTTTCGTTGAGATACAATTTGTCTGAGTCTGAATTTCTAATTTCACTTTCGGGCCATGTCTATCAAAAAAGTCGAAAAGACAAACAGCCAACAAAAATGAAAGCACTTAAGGTCAATAGTATTAGAGCAGCTATGTAGCTAGCAGCAGCAGATTCAGATTCGGGCTTTGTATGCGGCACGCGTTTGTTTTTCTTATTTCATAACGCACCTCACAAAAGGTAACTAATTGCCCGAGATATAGATTTTTCCGCATTTTTTTTTTATTTTATTCGTAATACTTTTACTTGGAGATAAAGTCATTAACTGAAGATACAGATCAATGTTTATTCGAGCGTACCATGCGAGTAGATAAATAGATATTAATGGGGATTTTTGAGGTTGACAATAGGCGCTCCGAAGCCAGTCGTCGATAGTCGTCGAGATTCCTAAAAACTGGTGAGGAAATATGCGGTAAGATACTTTTCATTGGTTCTGCGGAAGCAAAGTATCTTGTATCCATATGGCAATCTCATGTCTGGATACCACGAAACCATGTTCATGGCTGCATCATTTTTCTCAACCAGCTGCTAATGTTCGGCGAAAGATTCAGCGAATTCCTTGGTGTAATGCAAAACCACATCGTCCACCATAAGTGTTGATTGCATTTTAATAGTTACTCTTGGACACACGTTCATGTTCGGTGACATGTTAGCCGCCGGGCTAGCATAGATCAGGCAAACCAAAGGAATTTATTATCTCTGAAATTGCATTTCACGTTTAGAGTCCCTCACACGGGAGGAAAGGATGGGAGGAAAGGTCGTTGAACATCTATGCTTGCAGATGGCCATCGCCGTATCTAGAACATATCAGGCTACCGGATCCAAGAGCACGCGATTTTTCACCCCAATGACTATGCCTCTCTTTTGGGATGGTGACACTGTGATCCGTGCAAATGACCGTGAAGCGTGTAGATTTTTTGTGTTTTTTTTTTTGGCAATCACCGTGGATAAATCGGAACTGTCTAGCTATGGAATTATGTTGGCAAATAATTACTATTTACGGGGTGTAATTAATATCTGCGCAGGTGTGAATAGATGTGAGTACACGCACATGGAGTGCGGGGTCATTGATCTTGCAATTGTCATCGATATGACATCAGATGGTGGATGGAGATGGATTGTGCTTTAGAGGGTCAATAAACAAAAGGGAATAGAATATATTTCGTGGAATGTAAGTATCTATTTGCTTTTGCAAACTATCTTTTCGAATAAAACCAACTCAAACCAAATTCCACGGAATATGAGTATCTATTTGCATAAACAATCTACCTCTGTGTAGACTACCTCTTTGTATTTTGAAAGCAGCAATAAAAGCTTGGGGACTAAGTTCACAACCTTGGGGTGTATCATTAGAAATAAGTTGGTGGTGGATTTTGGAGAATTGAAAGTCAATAGATTGCTTCTATGAAAAACAAATATATTTGGCGCAACAGACTGTTTGTGGTCGAGGACATAGCCTCTCGCGACTATTCGTGTTGTGCGTGTTATATTTTTTCTCACAAATGGAAGGGACCTACAGTTTAGAACCATATCCGAAAGGCAAATTGAGAATCTTTCTCATGATGGTTGAACCCCCGGCTCAGCAATCTAAAGCACTAACTACTTGAGCCACGGTGCCCACTTCAATGGTCCTGAGAAAATACCCTCTGAGCATTGCTTAGCAATCTCATCGGAGATCTCATTTCTCGCAATCCCAGTGTGAACTGGCACTCATACAAGAGTCAGAGTGCTCAGTCTTACAATTCAATTCAAGGAGTTCTTACATTCTCGAACTATTTTGGAAAGGGTTGTAGGGTTGAGCAAAGCCTTAAGTCCAACCCCTCCACATACTCTTTACAATAGAGTCGATAGTTATTAGGATATCATAGATCTCCGCTGTGTGGTGAGGTGTAGTGTTGTCGGTCTCATCGAAGACACCCGCGCTAGACCCTTGTTCAGTTTTGAAAATTCAACCACAGCCTAGTCCAGGTTTAGCCAATCCTGAAGGAAAGGGAAGTCGACTCTAAATCGGCACAGCAGCCCAAGTTTCGGTGTCATTGAATCAGATTGGACATCCATGAAACCAGGGTTGACCGAAAACCCACTCCGAGTCCACCGTTCATCGATCATAACTAGAGCTGCCTGTCTACGCGTTAGCACAGACAGTCTCTAGACATGGCCCGGCTGAAAGTATGGCAACATTATCCACGTACTTCCGAGTGCAGGCGTTTGAACTATTGAGAGTATGCAACAGAGATTCAGCCACCATGCACCATAGCAGTGGAGACAGAAGACTACCTTGCGGGTAGCGTCGGTTTGCAGCCGCCATAACAGCGTGACCACAATCCACATCTACGACCAAGGTTCTGTTTCTATGTCTCATCTACCCCGTGTTGTCTAGCAAAGTCACACATGCAGTCAAAGGTCACATTGTCGAAAGCGCCTTCTAACATATGTCGATGGAGATGCCCATACCTCCTGTCCGCTGTCAAGCGCTCATTCATTTCTTATAACTACGTTTTGAAGCGCAGTCTAGTATGCTGGTATGCATGTTGCATCTCAGACAGAGGGTGCATCTTCAGTGCGCATTTGAATCTCGACTAGTACCTCCAAACTTTTCAGCAAGAACGAAGGCAGACATATAGGTCATCTCTACAAATTTTTCGTATAAAAGCCACTAGGAACAATATCTAGCCCGGTGCCGAGTACTCCCCAAATCTCTTAGCAGTCTGCGCCTGTGGTACGGGAATCAGCTTCAGATCTTGTTCGCTGCCGTCATATCCGATCTACAACTCGACCTCGTTTTAGCAACTATCTGCATCCATCGCAATCGATTACTGCCAACACCCATAAAACGTCATCGAAATTCAGTGATAACATTGCGACACCACCTTGCTGTCGTCATTAAATATTCCGATGCAGTCCTACACAAACAAGTTTCGAATTCCTAGACTGAAACTATTCGCAGCAGTCTAGCATATGCTAACACTAGTGCCTACCAACCAGCTAGTTGCTGCTGTGATTTAATAACCAAGACCGTGCGAAGTACCTGACAACCATGGTGTAGCATCTTTCATTCCTAAAAGCCCACTGTCATCGATTTGAATTAGTGTCCACGATGATAAGCTGTGGCACGCGATATCGACGGACGTAAATCGATTGTGAAGTACATGGTACAGTGCAGCCAGTGGCAACTAGAACTAGTCTTGTGGGACTACTTAATCCGATGAATTATTACGCGACCAACTTGGATTCCCGAGCCGGTTTAGGTTCGTGGTGATGTGTTCTCGATCTGAACTTGAATTTTAATTAAACCTGTCATCTGCGTATGAAAGGTGACTGATTTGATGATGGTTCAAGACCTCCATGGTACGGCACACACAACTTGGACAAAAGACCAGAAATCTTTCGCAAACGAAAGAACCGTCACGGTGGCCTTATTAGCATCACTGTGCCGAATTTCATTCTGACTGTCTTTCGATTGAGGCCTATAGTTCGCCTTGTATTCGGTTCACATTAAGTGTAAGCTTGTAACTGGACCCATATCGATTGAGGAAATATGTAAATGTCAATCCGCTTAATCGGATGTAACTTCATTTGAAAGATACACATGTACACGTCGTAAATCCGAGCCAGATGTGAGTGGGTTGATAGAAACTTGTTAAACAAATCTAGCCGGCCATCTAAGTTGGTTAATGTGAAAGAGTTTTCGCATTGACACTACATAACGAAGAGCATATCGACTTGAAGTTGTACTCGTCTTGAAATATGTCGCGACGACGTGTGTATTGGATGCAAATCGTTTGAAAGGCTATCTAATAGGTTGTAGGTGCGATGGAGTTATGTACATTTGATTTGAAACTGGAAAAGGATTTGCATAATCCTGCGAGGCTAAGAACGAAACGAAAGATACTAATTTCTGCATGGACGTGGACTCCGTAATGCCGTGAACGAGGGCTTATAAGACTGCGTTCCTTATTCTTCTTGTAAAGGCCGAAAGGTTGAGGTGAAAAAATGAACCTGATTGTAGCCTACTTGCAAAATTTGATGTACAGATACAGGGCTTGTGTTTTTTTAAGTCATTTTCGGCAGAATGGAAAATGTTGGTTTGGATTTTTGAGGAGACGTCAAATTTTTCGGTCAATCTGGGATGGAGTTTTGGTAGTATCATTGACGTCATAGGAACACGGCTGCACTCGAGGTGTTCCTGTATCTTTTACCAGTAGACTAACAAATAAAATCACTGGCGGGCAATACGCCCGCCTTAGGGAATTATTTCCCAATATCGCTGACAAATCGGATGAAATCCTTGATACCCTTGACTTCGATAGACCATACTTATAGGAAAGACTGGCAAAGGAGGGTAGCTCCTTTCCAACATGAAATTTCAGTCTACATGGGTAGTTCCAAACCCAGTGACGGTGCGGAGTCGGGTAGACACTCAAGGGATATATGTAAACCTAGACCTACATGTGGACCTGATACTTCTGGACATATGCATTGTGTTCCAAGCAAAGATTCTAGCTGCACCCAAAGCTGCGGAATGATAAGAAATGGGAGCAATATCCGTCAAAAATATTGTCATCTACATCGGCAGTCAGACTGCGCTAAAGGTGCTAGAGTTCTACGTAAAAAAAATCCAAATTATTCAGGAATCGTCACATAATTCTAAAGACATTCTGTTCACAACCAGAAGGCAACGAAAGTGGCGACTTATCAAAAGGATGAGAGCTCCCACAAAGTGACACAATTGGAGGCATAAGACCATCCATATACGTGGCTAAGAGAGTTATTCTACATACAATCTTCAACTTGGCTGAGCTAAGATGGTCTAGCTTAGAAGGGCATAGGGAAGGGATACTCTCTGGTCATTGCTTTCTGGGGAAGCACGCAATGAGATTAGGTTTATAGAATACGAATGTAAGCATTTACTGCAATGACCTACACGTCTCAGAGGACATCACACATCTACTCTGTGAATGCTAAGGCATTGCTCGGAGCAGACTAAAATTCTTTGGAAAATATTTCCTCGATAATTTTAAAGAGGTTGACTCCTTACATGGATCACGGATGAAATGGTATACGGTTTGCGATGCTTCCATTCTGGTGTCTTATGATGGCCTCATAAACTAACTGACCTAACCTAAGCTAAGAACCTTTTAGGAGGATCAATCACCAAGTCGTATGTACTCAAATTTTCCTACGCTTCAATCGTTTTCATGAAGGCAGGCAGAAGTTCGAAACCAGTGCTCAGGAATACCATACACTTCAATGCTAATACGCGTTATAGAATACAAGAAGCGTAAGAAGAGGAAGGACGAAAAATCAATTCCTTTTAAGCCGTACCACATCCTAAGGAAAGAATAAGTTTGCAGGAATGTGGTTAACACCGATGCGGCCATATTTGACAGACCACCTTCTAGATATGCTTCAACTGCACCTATGCATCGCAAGCTTGGAGGGGATCGAAGGCTCTTTTTATATCTGGGTATGTGCCTTGCTATACAACCGCTAGGACTTGGGACCAATGAACACAAAGTTCTTCCTCCTGACGGATTCATCGATATTCATAGTCGCTCCAAATCTAAGGGATATTGAGCTTCATTAGGTGGTAACGACAATTGGAAAAGTAGTCTTGCAGTTCTGTTAACTTGGGCATAGATGCTTTCCTTTAAAATAATAAAAAAAAATATTCGGCACACTCAGCCCATAAAAGTGCCTTTGCCGTTGATCTTGTCTCGATGGCGACCTAAATAGATCCTTACAAGGCCCAGAAATTAACTTGAAGAGATAGCACCCTTCAAAGCAATAAAACATCGAACACGTTCTGCACATGCAATAGGATCTTCAGTGAAGGATAGGAGCCCAAACCCGCCACCATAAAAAGGATTTTGGCAACAATTCTCACATACTTCTAAAAAAAATGCCTTTCGGATATGGCTCAAGTTGTAAACCCCTTCCTTTGTGTGAAACAATATTACACGCCCTACACGAATGGTCGCGAGAAGCTAGCACCCAGGCTACATACGGTCTATTGCGCCAAGTACTTGTATTTGTGTTCTGACTTACGTGTGTCTGATCTGGTGGCAAGCTGCAAGGAAAACATCTAACCTAAAGAAACACACGAGGCTCAACTAGTTCAATTAGAACAAACACACCGGGCGCCTTTTGGCTCCTGCCTATTGACTTCCACGGAAAGGAAATAGCTGCGAAAAGTGCCCTTCAACAAACCCAGCTTATGGAAAAAGTCCAGATCGCCTACCGTACACTAGGCTGAAGGTGTATTAATTACAGAGGCCCCTCGATATGTCCTTACCCTCCTTTAAACAGATTTCAACATTCATGCATTCGAGACAAGCAACCATCCAGCCATCAATGCTATCGCGTCCACAGTGATTAAATCAAAGCTGGTCAAACGGTGTAACGACGAGCTTAAGACCCTCAGTTTTGACAACAAAAACAGACTCTGTCTACGGAAGCACGAAGGCCAATAGTCTAGCAACAAAAGGCTCAAACAAGACCTAGCAGTGGTCGAACACTTTCTGCTGACACTCATGCACCGGAATAACACTCATGACATTCACGACACTCATGCCCATTTTAGCATTTTTTTGAGCTTTCAAAAGCTAGCTTATTCGAGATGGAGTTCGATGTCATTGTACCGCAGTCTCCTTAGAGAAGTCCGACTACAGCTCAGTTGTTGAGCTCTGTGGCGAATGGATGTTCTTCGCTTTTCACGCACACGTTGGGCACCAGCGGCAATGCTTTCGTCTTTATGCACCGGAAATAAAAAAAAGTCTCCTTGTGCTCAGCTCTCCCCATAAGCTTCTAAAAACATTGGGCCTAAATTCTACAAAGGCTAAGCGACGTACATGAATGCCCAAGTCTCGCAACAACTGGTGATGCAGCCTTCGGAGAATATTTCTGTAACGATTGGACAAATTTCTCCCGGGCATGGTTCAGGGATCGACTAAAATGCATTGATTCCGAAAAAAAATCCTTTTCAGGACTCAGCGTGATGCTGCAGAACGTATTGCGCAGCCACTCCTATGACCTAACGAATTTCTGGGGATGAGACTAGGGGAGGTCTGGATTTAAAACCTCAAAGCGGACAGAAATAAAAAAAAATTATCCTCGTGGGAGACACTTTGGAGGATAAGAACACCGTGACAGCAACTTTGTACGTTGAGCTGCAATTCAGAACAAATAGCCTGGGTAGAACTCTACGTACAGGTTCCACAAAGACGAATTCATTTCCAAATCAGTAGAGAAACTAGAAAAAAAAAAATCAGCTCCTCCTTCAACGACCAATACAATCCAATGGAGAAACATTTTGACGCATAAAATCACTCTTGGTCAGCAATTGACTGCCTAAAGCTTGCATTAATATGTAAAGCACTTAAGACCATAACAAATGGCATAAAACTGTTTGAGCCCTTTCACCTGATTAGTAAGTCATACCACTGCTTCCCATTCGAACCGAATTGATCTTAATTTGTTCTCGTGGAATTTTTTCGGAACACTTACGAATCCAACTTTCAATAGAGCTACGATTAAGAGCCTCTCTCACATCGAAGCCGCTTATGTTAATTAATTTCAGTAGACAGTAAAAAAAAAAAACAACTTCAACTTCACGTACTGACAGATTTATCGCTCCAACTAGCCAACAGATTCAGGTTAAATTTATGAAAAACGATCATCAAATGTTCCCATCCATGTAAATGATGAATTGTTTACAATACTGTACCCGTAATGTAATGCTATTGCAATCTTTTCGGCTCGGTATTTGGGTATTGAATTTGGACGGTGAAAGTACGAAAAACAGTGAAACAATTAAGAGCGTTTGGCCTAGTTTGTGTGGCACAATGGATGAATTATTGCCATATTTTGACAAGACTTTCGATTCGATAGTGTCAACAACTGGAGCTCGGTTTGAGAAACGCACAATGACACTGAAGGTTGTTCGAATCAAGGTTTGACGAGTATTTGTCAAAATATTCAGGTAGTAGAGTGTGTGTGTTGAGGAAGTGCGAAACTTAAGTACGGATACGTATGTATTTAGTTCATCGCAAGCAAAGGAAGCCATAAAAGGTGCTTCAGTTCTGAATTGCTAATGGCTCCGGAAGTAAAGGGTGGCCCGTGTGTTTGTTTGTTTTTGAAGTGCGTGCTATTTCAGCGCTGGCAACACTAACGCCCTTGTAATTTGACACTGCGACGCCAACCAAACCACTAGAAGTGCCTTGGCTGATGGGCTAGGCTGTGCTTCGCTTAGCATCCACTTATAGTCATCGTAGCTTTGACGTTAGTCCGTTGCACTACTCAGCGCCTATTTGCCACCTTCTCCTTTGTATAGTAATGCTTGGCCCGTTCCCAGATAAAGTTCTTCGTTGGAGATGCGGTTCGGCCGGAAAATCCTCAAGATGATTCTTAAGCATTTCTTTACTAATCCTTGGAGCTTGCGTGTGTTGATGGTGTCTACCTTCAAAGTACTGCACCCATAAAGTAGCACCGATTCTAGGTCGGAGCGGAAGAGTCGCGACTTGCTTCTTAAGCTGATAACATGGATTTTGGTGCACACATCCAGTTCGATGCCACCGCGGTCAGTTGTGCTCTCCTTGCAAGAGCTATGATTCCTCTTACCGGTGTGTACACACCACATCGTTGGCAGTCAACTCGGTAAGAATCCTAAGGCATACAAAAATGTGAAAAAGATGTTTATCCCGCTTTTAAGATATTTAAGATTCGTGTCGAGCCCCTTCCATTCTGACGAAAAATACTACACGCATGGCTGCGAGATGCTTGTCCGTGAGTCCTGTACGGTCTGCTCTGAAACATATTTTATCTGTATCTGCTCGAAACTTTTAGTTGGATGGTGTTTATACCTAGGTCAACAGTGAAACTTGGATCCCACGGCGCATGTAAATGGAGTAAAGCCGGTCACGAGCTCTAAGAAAAGAAGATTGGTCTTAGCACTCACCACTATGTGAGCTCATTGTGACGAAAATCGCTCGATTAATAGAAAGAAAAACACGGTCAAGCAACATTTTAGCGGGAGTATCTATCCCTAAGTAAAGACAGCAACCCAAAGTTCTACTAGCCGAACCGGATCCTGCAAGGACATGTACATATGAAAAAAACGATTCAATGGTTCGAAAGGTAATAGAAAGTGTGGATATCTAGGTCTTCGAAAAAAGTCTGCACTGTCTCGATCCTTGGCCTTGCATCCAGTGGATTTGCTCTTCTTTATCAGGCACGTAGTCCATATTGAGGTAAGACGGAGTAATACAGGTTACGGAGGCTATTTGATGGAAATGCTCATAGCTGATGCCAGCTCTTAATAAAGCTGCAAACCTCAAACTCCTAGGGATTGTGCAAAGATCTGCTTGCACGTGTTTCAGTAGTGTACTTAGAACAACCCTCTCTGCAGCAATGACTACGCAACCGCTCATCTGAAAGCCTATTCCTAATGGTCTAACCTCCAAGTTGGACTGTCCTCGATCCTGGATCTGCTGAACTTTTCATCTGAAAACACCGACTGCACCCCACCGAAAGTTAGATTTGATAAATACTTTCGATAAACTATACCTGCCTGGAATGATCTTGACAGAAAGTCAATTCACTCCTGTACAGAAGGATCCAAGACCGGGGTGTTTTCCCCAAAAGTTCAAGTCGAGTATCTCCCTTGGAGTCGTTCTCCCTTACTTCAGAGGCCGCTTTAGACTGGAGGCTCGTCTCTAATGGAGATGGCAGAGCAGTTCAACATTCACCTATGCTGGGTTCCAGGTCGCAGAGACATTCCAGATAAGTGCAAGGCTGACGACTCCGCCACACTTGCTATCACTACGTGTAAGCTTATGCTCAAGATGGAAAAACAAATCGGGGACCTGGCCTATGATGGATCAGAAATGCTCAAATGGTCGGCTCTATTATCGGTGTTCCATAGGACACTGTCCAATAGGCCTGCAGGGATGAAGAAGGCGAGGAAATGATCTTCGTTTGCCTCTGAGTCTGTCCAGCCCTACGTAAAAGAAGATTACTCCATCTTGGAGCTCTTATCTTCGAAAACCTTGGTGACCTGGCAAACATAGACGTCAGACGTCAGCTCCGGTTGATTCTCTTAGATAGACCTTATGTAGCTGATTTTGTGCCAGATCTAGTCGCATCTGGACCTCTGGACCTCTTCTACATCCATTTTGGCAGCACAATTGTGTATCTTTTCGGATGAAGCTGATTTTCATCTCGGATGCTACGACAGGCGCCAAGAGGAATAATTGTCATGAAAAAGCATCTAAGTCCCGCATTTTGCATTTTTTTTTAATCAGTTAGAGGTTCCATCTAAGTTCTACGCCACATATGACCTTTGGTGCCAAGGTTTATGGCTGTCGATAGGGCCGTTTTGATCCAGACAGTGGACGGACTTATGCATGCCTGTTTACCGACAGAAAGTGTGTGGATAAAGGTATTCGTACACTTCAAGACCAATTCCATTCATCTCCTGTAAACGGTATGCTGGGAACTGTCTGTGATGACAATACCATCAGCATACCCCAGGTGCTGGATGGACTTATTGAAGATAGATGCCTACCACGTCCAAGCCAATCTCACGCGCTATACTATGCAGCAAAACCTACTCTGCCTTGCAGTTTCGCCCATCTGTGCTATAATGACGGATTTTTTTACGGAGGCAAGTGAAAGTCTATGAAGACCGACCGTGCATCGGATGGCCTCTCAAGTTACACGGCAGCCTGTTTCCTCCTTGTTATTGGCTCCCGTAAAAAAAACCGATATCTCCTGCTTAAACCTGAACTGAAGTTGCTACTAGTTAGACTAAAAGACTCAATTAAGACTCTAAATGACGTTATTTATCGACACCCATACATCGCCTTCTTATCTTCGCCTGAAAAATAGCACAAACCAGAGCAGGACATCCACTACAAAACGAGAACGCACGCAACTAAGTATTAAGTGAAAGGTGCACATCCTGGTTTCGACACACTTACGACACAGAAAATAAATCGTCCTCGGCCATATGTGCGTCTGTGAATAATTGTTCCTGCCACAGGTAAACAGGTCCGCCTCCATCTAGCACCAATTGGAAAGCCTCCTCTGCATGTCAGATAAATTTCGAGATTAAATCTCTTTCCTCGTATCCCATTCAACTTTACTGCTATCCACGATCGTTTGTCCTCCCACTGCGCTTGACAACCAAAGAAATCGTCTGTGATCTTCATCAATCTTGGAAACACCTTGCCTATACCACAAAGCATCACCATGCTATTGACATGAGCTAATGAATGCATCTGACCATCGTAGTCATCTTACGAGAATCGGAAGTAGCCGATAAGATCCAATGCAGTGCGCGTATCTTTAGCAAAGATTGAGCACCGATGCACTAACTGGGGGTTAACAATACTCGTAGTATCTACACTTGCGTCCATTAATTCAGGTGTTAGGAGGTTATCTTTGGTAGTCCACCTCCAAACGAAATCTCTTAATCTGCGAAGACTGGTCGGCGTGCAAAGCTCTGAAGTTTTAAGATCTACGAGTCACGATCACGATTCTTCTGTCTTTTTTATATTCTTGGCCACACGAGCATATGTACGTTCTGGTATTGTCTGTCTGTCCAATGCCGCGATGGTGAAGTGAATCGGAGTCGTGGTGCCAGTGCCATGACCGAGACCAGCTTGCGCGGCACATGGTCGCTGTGGGTATGAAAAATTGCCATAATCTCCGAAGGCTGCTGATTGGAGTTTTATTGGAGGTTCTCTTATAGCTCGATGCTGCTGGTTAGCATTTTTTTTTTTCAAGGATGTGTTTTTTTCCGTTTTGGCCAGCACATGGCCTGGGTCAGCAGGGTGGAGCTGGGATTTTACCAATGCGATGTGAGCTCTTAATTTGCATTGATGGTGTTCACACTCAATTAATATTGTTGCAGTTGGAGAGACAGTCAGACAGGTGGGTTTAATTGAGGAAATGGCTGAGGAATTTCTCCTTCAATTATAGTCGTGCGGGGATGTGGCGGCGGAGAATTCTTTAGATTTCATGGAGTCTATACCGAACCAATACGGTGGCTAGTGGTTTATGATGGTCATAACTTAGTTTAACCTTTGTTAATGGGTTTTGCAGTCAAATGGACGTTAAATTTAATTGCAATCGTCTTTCTTACACAAGTGATCGATGGGCATTGAATCAATGGATAGTCGGTACTAAGATCGTCTGGATTGATCTGCGGTTTTCGAGACTAAGATCAAAGTCTTTTGAGGTTGTATGGAGTAAGAGGAAAGGGTGTTTGACGAGGTATAGATCATTCTATGTTTTGGCCACGTTCTTGTGAAGGGATTCGACATCAGCCCGATCATCTACATGTTTACTGATGACCACGATCGAGTAAATGTTTAGAGAGAATAAAGGCTTTACAGATCGTGGCCATATCTGTGGAAGAGAACAATTGCTGACATCCTTTGAGAAGTCATAGACATCGGCGTACCTTTGGCAGTAATCTCTGATATTTCTCAACAAAGATTAGGGTACTTCACGGATGGATCAAAAATGGTCGAGGGCACGGGCTCCGGTATATTCTCAGAGGAACCTTCAATCGCCAGGTCCATGAAACTGCCAAACCACGCAAGTGTGTTCCAAGCTGATATCTATGGTATCACCGAGACTTGCAGACATCTTTCCACTCTGAAGAAGCGAAGCGGCCATTAAAGCCATTGTCTCCATCACAACCAATTCTAGATTGGCCCAAAGATGCAAAAAGGAACTCAAATCCCTCAGCACGAGGCATAAAATTAGACTCCGGGATATATGGGTACCCACGGGAATGAAATGGCTGACGAACTAGCCAGAAAAGGCTCAGAATCAAATGACCTACAAGTAGACATCTCTGTGTTAATGCCTATCAGTCTCCTTATGTCCAAAATCTCTACAGACTTTTCTATAACATGGCCAACGCAAGGTGGAAAACTATCACCTTATGCCGAGTCTCTAGAAAGCTTTGGACCAAATACGATAAAAAAAAAGGACGAAAGAACTCCTCTCATTAAACAGACCACAGCTGTCACTCCTCATTGGAGTCCTTACTGGCCACAATTTAATGGCGGCCCATCTCAGGAAAATGAGAATCAGCACTACCGACCTATGCAGAGGCTGTGGCGACACAGAAGTAGAGGAAAACTCAACACACTTCCTCTTCGAATGCCCAAGCCTCAACAGAACCAGACTCTCTACCGTCGGGAAATCGCACTTTATCGACCTTAGCGCACTAGCAAACACGCCACCTAAAACCACCCTAAAATTCATCACGAAATCGGGCTGGTTTAGGGGGGCCACCCTTGCCACTTATCAATAACTAACCAGATGTCCTATTGCCGTGTTCTTTTCTTTTTCAGGTATCCCACACCAGGGGAACACAATGGATCTGTTAAGACCCGAATGAGACTGCACCCCAGAGGTTGAAGTCACCGACTATGGCCTGTTTTTCAATTTCAATGAGCATTCCGAAGCACGTATTCCGCTCCCAGTATCTGAAAGCTAGCAACTGCTATCAGAGTCCTCAAATCCCTGCCTAAATTTTTCCTTGCCTGTACAAAACTTGGGATATATGCAAGTTCGGGAAGAGTGAAAAAGATGATCTTTAAGCTGCCAAAGATGGACAATCGGATGAAGTGCGGGAACAGGGGAGGAATATGCGTTCTTCTAGTCAATGGGGATTGATTTTAGGCTGGATAAAAGCACTTTCATTCAAAAAAAAAAAAAAACGGTATACAAGGCCAGATTCTCCTGCCTTTACCATATCAACACCTCGCGGATCATAGAGAACTATGCGTCGAGCATGATTCCCCGCTCCATCAACTGTTCATTGCCGTTGAAAAAGCCTTTAAACGCAGGTAGGTTTCCACTTAATCTACTGTTTATCGACTTGCAAAGCATTTTTACAGCGTAAATCCAGATGATGCCTGGCACGGGAGAGGTATCATAAGTGCCATATCCTGCATAATTATAATGTATCAGCGGACCTTTAACTCCAAAGTGGAGTATCCCAGGGTTGCGTACTTTCACCCCTGTTGTTTCTGGAGGTTATCAACAACGTACCTCATGCATCATTGAAGAGTAAGACACGAATGACTGCATAATGACGTTGTACCTGAAATACGATGGCTTTGTTCATGATGTTAGCCTGATGCATTCTATCGAGGTGACATAGCCTTGTCCGACGGTAACACCGAATTGGAGTAGAATCGGCCTAAAGCTGCGTTCGAATTTGTCATGAAGATTTGGAAAAATCGATGTTTTCGCAACACCAACTAAGCTGAGGTAGTTCCAAAGTCAATTCAGCACTACTATCTAGGTATAGTAAGTAGCCTCGGACCTTCAATCGTAAGCAGACGTCTGCGTCACATTTCAATCACATTTTGGTCAAACCGGGTCTCAAACGATCAGCAGTGGTCACCTGCTGGTGTTATTATTGGGGTCCAGGCATTTCGTGTCATGGAATCTAGTCCGAATATCATGATACAAGCTGTGAGGTGCCTTGATGTGAATGATGTTGATCTTGTGAGCGTTGACTGTCAGCCCATTGTCATGACTCCACCCTGACACGACGTTCTGCTCCTACTGCATCATAGCGGTTGCCACATTTTATGTACATATCTGCGGGACACCACAATTGCCTTGTCGTCTGCGAATGGGAAAGCTGCACTGCATCTCGGTGCCTTTAGTAAACCGTTTGCATATAAAATGTAAGGAAGCGAACCTAGTTTGGAACCTTGGGGAACCCCGCGTGCAATATTAACTTCATCACGTACTGGATACGAGATGGATGCCGGACCGCAGAGACATTCCAGGGAATTGTATGGCCCACATGCTCACCAGACAGGATATAACTCATCGATTTTACGGAAGAAGGCGGATATCGGTATACCTACCGCTTCAGTTAAATTGCTAATCAAGTTCAACACCATTAACTTAACCAATCGCAAATGGGCAGATGGTACTTCGTGCCTCATTACTACGCAGATCTGGCCTAGGCTGGATCAGAAACTCTCCAACTGTCTAATTAGACAGAAAAGTTTGCTCATTTCAAACATAGAAGGTGTCGATACATGGCACTGCATTATTGGCAGGCATGCTACAAGGCTGTGCCTCCCCGAAAACGACTCCTGCAGAAACTGCATGGATGAAGAAGATTGTATGGTTGCTATACTACATCTTCCTTGCACATGCGAAGCTTTCTCCTTGGCGAACTGGCCGATGGCCTCCAGCGCTTTATAACTAGCTCCTCCTGGTTTAGTGGATAGCTTGAATGAACCTTACTGGTCATGAGAGATTGTATCTAGTCCAGCCTGCCGCCGTAACCTCACTTAATCTGCCTCACAATTTCCCTGAATATCTCTATGACCCACCGTAAAGTCCCGGTGCACCGGAATCCCATTGCTGATTCGAGTGTTCTTATGGCAGCCTGGC
The DNA here is from genome assembly GCA_946965025.1 of Blera fallax. Lineage (NCBI taxonomy): Eukaryota > Metazoa > Arthropoda > Insecta > Diptera > Syrphidae > Blera > Blera fallax. Next base: position 61,408,933 of record OX337247.1, read on the forward strand.
TGTTGGTGTAAATGACCATGGCAGGGTTCATCGACAGCCAAGGCTTCGGCTTGGAACATACACTGCCATTATCCGGTAGCTTAAGAAGCTTCCTTTAGATTAGGGCGATCTAGAAGAGGCCAGCCGCTACGCCATCACCTATTTTAGAACCGTCAATGTAGATTTCGAGCACATTGTCATCATTTGGAGTAGCATTCCCCTCCCATTGCTGTCGGCTGGGAATGCTAGTCTTGAAGTTAATATTGACCTCTAGGGACGGTCTTTCTAGTCCATGATGCCTCCCCTGAGTCATATTCTTTTTATCTAGGTTAGGTTAGGTTAGGTTAGGTTAGGTTGAAGTGGCTGCCAGCTAGGATTCGCCAGCACACTTAGACCAATGAGGTCCGTTGTGATACCACGTGGATCATGGGAGAAGCCTCCCTCCACCTACTCGTCTTAAAACCAAAGTGAAGCCTCCTTCTACGGGAGAGAGCTGGGCAGAAACAAAGAAGGTGAGGGATAGTTTCCGCCACTTCTTCTACAAAAGTCGTTCGCAAAGAGGCGTAGCCTTGTAGCATGCTTGCCTATTAGACAGTGTCCAGTGATGACACCTATTGTGGTACCGATATGCAGTCTATTGAGAGGAATCAAATTCTTAGAGCGCTTTAGATCCAGCTTTGGCCAAATCTGTTTTGTCGCTAGACATGTTGATCGACTTGTCCACCTGAGATTTGCACTCTCCATAGCATCCAGCCTAAGTTTAAGTTTGCGAGTAGCGATTGGAATACCTAAGCTGCCTTTGTCCGGCAAGATGGGTAAAGTTGTTCCTATTCTGGCGAGTTCATCGGCCCTGGAGTGTCTCTACGCCCCGGCACCCAACACTGCTCAGCCATCTCCACAAGAGACGAACAGCAGTCTAGGGCTACTAAAAAGTTTATAGACGTCGATTCCAGGGATTTGATTGCTGCCTGGCTGTCTGAAAAGATGCGGATACCTCTAGCAGATATCACGTTTTTCTTAAGCCAAGATAGGGCTTCTTCGATCGCCATTATTTCCGCCTGGAACACGCTACAGTGATTAGGAAGACGGAAGGAGAGCTTAAGGTTAAGCTTATCGGAGAAAACACCTGCACCGACTCCATCTTTGGTTTTTGACCCGTCAGTGTAGAAGTGAATTGATTCATCTTCTAAAAAAGTATCGTCATCCCAGAGTGATCTGGAAGGGATGGTGGCAAGGAAGTTCTTCTCAAAATTTAGACGTGGGATGGTGTAGTCCGTGTCTTCGGGAGAGATTTTGAATTTATTCAGAAAGAGGTGTGGCCGAATTCTTTTTTTGACCACTGTTGGGTGGCTTCAAGGCGAACGGCTGCAGTTGCTGCCATTTGCTTGCTATATATATCGAGGGGTATTAGATGGAATATAATGTCCAGTGCCGCGGAGGGAGTTGTACGTAGTGCTCCGCTTATGCACAGACAAGCTGTACGTTGGACCTTACTTAGATAATCGCGATTTATAGCTTTTTCTAAGGCTGTCCACCAGACAATCACCCCGTATGTGAGTATCGGTCTAATGATCGAGGTGTAGAGCCAGTGAGTTATTCGAGGTTGTAGTCCCCATTCATTCCCAATGGCTTTCTTACAAGAGAAAAGTGCCTTCTTGACTCTTTCGTGAATAATAGGTTTCCAACTTAGCTTCCTATCCAGGATAAGACCCAAATATTTTGCTTTATCAGAGAAAGTTAAGCTGGTTCCATTAAGAGAGGAAGGGTCGACTAGCGGAATTGTATATTTCCTTGAAAAGAGTACTAGATCAGTTTTGTGGGGGTTTACACCCAGACCACACCGTACTGCCCATCGAGTGAGCTTATTTAAAGCGTTTTGTAAGAGTTCCTTCAGAGTATTTAGGTGCTTTCCCGAGACGGCCAAGGTAACATCATCTGCATAAGCGATCGCCGTGCATCCCTCGCCTTCCGTGATTATCAATAGTTCATTGACCACTAAATTCCACAGAAGCGGGGATAGAACACCTCCTTGTGGAGTGCCTCTACTAACAGATCTTCTGATAGACGTCCCACCCAGCGTGGAGTTGATAATCCGACCATTGAGCAGTAGATTGATCAATTCGCGGAGTGAGCTGTCAACTTTCAGATCTGATAGTGCATCTGCTATCGCTGATGCATTGACGTTGTTGAAAGCGCCTTCTATATCCAGAAAGGCAACCATTGTGTACTCCTTGTGGAACAGGGAATGTTCAATTTTGCGTACCATTGAGTGCAATGCTGTCTCCACTGATTTGCCTTTGCAATACGCTGACAGTAGCTTCTTGTCAATACTGTTGCGTAAATGGATATCAATCAGTCGTTCCAATGTTTTCAAGAGGAATGATGACAGACTGGTAGGTCTGAAATCTTTTGGATTTGAATGGGAGCATTTACGCGCTTTGGGTATGAATACAACTTTAACTTCTTCTTATCTAAACTTGCGTTTATTAGTTTAGCTATGACGGGTTCAATCATAGTAATCTTTAGGACGAATTTCATCATATCCTACGGCTTTTCCGACACTGGCCCTTTCTAGAGAACTGGACCGATTTAGACTCTTTGTTTTTTTACAATCGTTGATTGACACTGGTATGGTTTTTTGAACACTTTTCTTCACTTGGTTCGCACAGATGCGTCTTTGTTTCAGAGTTTTTAGCTGTACTAGTGCTATTATCGCTTCCTAACCTCACAAATATTACTTGACTCAACCAGAATATTTTTTCACATAACACACTTCAATCGAAACAAGTTTGTCGGTGAAGTCCAATCGGACATTCTATTTACATCCCGATCATTTGATTTGCAAAAGTATCTAAGAGCCTTTCTGGCCTTTTCTTTACCCAGGTTAAGGTTACTAATCATTTGGCATCCAGCAAATCTGGCAATCAGCGTGGATGTTATTAAATTTTTACCGATCAAAGCCAATCCTTTACTTTATCGGCGATTCAGTTTATAATCCTTGCTCATCTGAAAATGACCGGAATGAAAGCAAATCGCAGTAAAAAGCAAACGATTTCAATTGATTTGATTCGATTCGATTTTATTGGGATCGGAGACAGTCCCGTGTGCTGCTGGTAACACTGAAGCATTCACTTTGATTGTTATGTGGAGTGGCAGCGTTAATTTTTTATTGCAATTGCAAGTAATTTCAGACAAACTACCTCTATACGGATACGACTGTGTCGGTTTAATGAACGAAGGTTACTTGGATAGCGCTGCACTGTGCCATGGATATGGGGACCCGACCTTTTAGGTTTATGAGTCAAAAATACTATATCGGTGTGCTCTTTGGAAGGCAAAATATTGAATAATTTAAAGAAAATAACTTGATGGGAGGAATGAGAGACATGAAGACGAGAAGACACATGGATTCTCCCCAGTACAGTCATGTACCAGGACCGTGCAATGCCATGTATCTGTAGGATGCAAATACAAAACCATTTGAAGGGTTGGCTTCGAAGCATTAGTTGGAGAGGTAAGTACTTGCAAATGGATGAACATCCTGGAAAAATGGTCCTGGTACTTGCCGCACACAGATCTAGTAGGTGGAGACCATGCCTTCCTAATGATTCTAAAACCAAAGGTCAAAGCAGGGTAACTTTGGTAGTACGTTTGGAAATTTGGAGCCTGCACGATGCGAGTCTCTGGAATGGGGTACTGGCTATCGACTCTGACACCCAACACCCATCTTCGACACTTCAGTACAGGCAGAGGGACTTGATGGTTTCTGCATCGACGAGGGGTCAACTAAATTGATCATGCTACGATAGACCCTCCCAACCTTCCAAGCAGCGAACATGAACTCCGACCACTATTTAGTCGCAGTCAATATCAAGAGACGACAAACTCCTGCAATCTGCCAGAGCCCTCGCCTTAAAAGTTCTCCTTTCGTCGCCACCATCAACGGCAGAAGACCAATGGAAGTACTGCGAGAAAGTCATTAAAAATGCTGCCCCTGGTATCCTGGGTTTCATTAGGCGACTTTAACGAAACCCGTAGTTTGAAGAAGACTTCCGGTCAGCAACTGCAGAGTAAACGAAGGTCTGCTTGGATAGGAATAGGGTTCATCTCATTGTTGATGAGAAGGATGAATTTGAGTCAATAGAGAGTGTTACCGCGGAGAAAAGGTATAAGAAACTTAACCGCTGTTACTTACTCAGCTTGCCCTTCACAGTACGCGTTAAACCTGGGCTTCAACGAATAAGCATCTCCAATTAGCCCGGTCTTTAGCTTACTGCTTCCAACTGCGCATTCCAAGATGGTCGAGATCCCTTTCTACTTGTGAGCGCCACTTGAGGCGAGGCCTTGCTTTACTGAGTTGTCAATCCCGGAATATTTTCGAATACTCTGCGGGCCGGAGCGTTAGTGTTCATAGCTATCTCGGACGTCCAATGCGCATTTTTTTTGACCTGGTTGATGTCGCTGTATAGCTCGTATGGCTCGTTGTTGAATGTTCTCTTCCAAGGTCCGTCCATGCGAACGGAAACCGAATAAATTACGAAGAATTTTTCGTTTAAGACGACCAAGGACAAGGACATCTTGTTTGCGCTACGCGCCGTGCGACAGGAATTTATTGTATCCACCACACGCTGGCATCCTTTTGGCATCCTGAATTATTTTGCTTTTTAATCTTTGCGCCCTTAAACCCTCGAGGGAGTAATGATTGCAACCTCGGTGATTTCGTTTCAAGGGATACCGAATTCAGTGCACACACTCAGTTATGGAAAGAGATCGCTAATGTCTACATTTTAATAACCGGGAAAACTGACTGATCGTCCGGGGACACAAGCACATTACTGAGTATACCTAGCCTTAGTCATAGGGACTACATGGACTGCGCACAAGGCCGTTGGTATTAGGTTAGGTTAGATAGGGTTATGAGGAAAACCTCATAAAACACTAGGCACCAGTATGGGAGCCTCCATTAAAAAGCAAATGGAAACCTAAACACTTTCCTAGAAGACAGTGCCCGGACAGGATTCCTACTGCTGTTCTTAGCTGAATTCTGTTTAGATTCAGAATTTCCCTTGTTCTTTTCCGGTCGAATTCTGGCCACAAGGCCTTGGATACCCTGTGACCTGCTATGTTTGACCATCTTTGGTTAGCTGGTTTGTATACTTTGCCTTTAATGGTAGCCTTAATTTCGCACGAAGGTGGTTTGATGTCCACGGCTTCGCCTGATGGCAATTCTCCTCCATTCCTTGCCAATTCATCGGCAAGTTCATTCCCTTTCCACACCGTCCAGTGGAGTTGTTTTGGTCGTTTGAAGTGTGGTATCTTGTGCTTTCCAGTAAAGAGAACTATTTCCGTTTTGGATGGATTGACATTAAGTCCGCAATCTCTTGCCCAACGACTAAGAGTCGTCAGAGCGACTTCCGAAATTTACCCTGAATCATGATCACGACATCGTCTGCATATGCGGTGACCCCTACACCCATAGATTTTAGTTTCTTCAGGATTCTATCGATAACCAATACCCATAATAAAGGGGATAAGACTCCTCCCTGGGGAGTTCCTCGGGTTACTGATCTCCTGATAGAACTATTTCCGAGAACGGAGTTGATGTTTCGTGTGTCGAGCATTCTACATAACCATTTTGTTATTTCCTGCTCGACCTCCGTACTATCTACGGCCTGCTTAATGGCCCTACTCTCTACGTTGTTGAAGCGCCCCTCTACATCTAGGAAGGCTGCTAAAGGAAAATTCTCCATGATGCAAACTAACCTCTATTTTCCCCACTACTTCATGTAGAGCTGTTTCTACCGATTTCCCTCTCATGTATGCGTGATGTGCTTGGCACAACTGCCCACTGTTGCATTTAGAAGCCTTTCCAGGGTTTTGAGCACAAAGGAGGAGAGACTTATTGGTCTAAAATCCTTTGCTGTCATGTGGCCCTGCTTGCCAGCCTTGGGTATGAACACTACCCTTACCTCCCTCCATGCTAACGGTACGTACCCTAGTCTAAGACAGTGTCTGAATATTTCCCTAATTCTGTTCTAGCATTTTCCGGAGCTTTTTGTAGCATTATTGGCAATATACCAGCCGGGCCAGGTGCTTTGTACGGTAAGAACGACCATATGGCTCACCGTAAAATTTCTTCCTCTGTTTGTTTATGCAGGATAGTGTTCTCCGGTGTTTTGCACCCTAGTGAGTATCCACTAGAATTTCTAACACTTCCTGACTGCTTTCGGCCCAAGTATCATAATTTTTCTTAATGTAGCTTGAAATACTTATCTCTTTCGCGAGAATTTTCTGCAGCCTTGACGCCTCACCTGTTTTTTGCAAAATTGCCGTTGGTATTCATACGAGACCTATCGGGGTAGCCAATGACCCGATGACCCTCATCAGAAAAGTAAAAACTCTTGACAGTGCCTTCATCGTGGAGCCGAAGGACTAAAAGGCTCCTTAAAATCCTTTATGATAGATAAACTACGGTTGCAGTCAACATCACCAATTTGTTGTCTTGTCTCCTACTTTCTATTAATTGAAAAAAAGACCAGAAGCTCTCATAAATGAAGAACAAGTCAAACGCTTTTATGCTTCAACGTAATTATACTCGTCTTCCGTCAAAGTGCAGTAGCACATTCCACGGAAGCAAACATGTCAAGTACACCTACAGCGCTTGTATCTACAAACCATGAGCAAGATATTTAATTAAAATCCCGCAATGCTAGGTATCCTCTGAAGAGAGACACACTGTCAGCGGGATACCAATTGCCGTGGAGAATTTAATCTGTGCCAGAACGAATCCTTTCACACATGTTTCACGCGAGTCATCTGCCAGACAACCAGTTTGGAGCTAAACTTAAAACCCGCGATATCAACGGCTAAGTAACATTTACTCGTGGCTTAGAGTCACATTAACAGCAACGGTAACTGATCCGCTGAAAGTCATGACATTTTATGGCGCCTTGGCTTAAGAATGGGCGAAAAAGTATCTGAGAGTCTGTCAAATAAAATCGTTCACACCACTCCGTCGAAAGATCACGGAAATCACTTAGGATCACGTCGCTGTCGTTAGATTTCTCCTTTGAATGGTCACAGAGTTTAGCATGCGATATGGGTCAATTCTTTAATGATCACCAAAGACCATCCTCTTAGAACTGAAATTAATTCCACTTGCTTTGGGTAAGCAGGCATTGCTGTTAAGTGTCGAACGATCAGTGCTCCTGATCAAGACCGCCATCTGCTCTGATCAGTGACCAGAGAGCGTCATAAAATTTGAGTGGTTGACTTTGTAGTAAGCTGGGTGTGTGAGATTTTAAGGACAAGTTAGACAGCTGAAACCATAAATACAACGAGAGGCTGGCCACCAGGACGGATTCTCTCTCATGAGAAGTCTACGTGTAGACGAACTCCTGCAAACGATAACAAGCATTGGCATAAACTGACAAGGATATGCCAACGACATAGTCATCACTGCAAGAAGGAAATTCGAGGAGACACTCTGTGAGATAATAAAGAGGGGATATCGACCATCACCAGAGTGGTGTCTAATAGTTGGATCAATTATAAGCCCGACCAAGATCACAGTGGTACCCTCCACCCTACTCTACATACTGCCGTACCACTGAATGGGATCAGAGTAGAACCACAACAGCAAGTCAAGTATCTACGAGTATGTACAACACTAGACAACGTAAAGAAGCTGTGGTAGTCAAAGCAACGCGACCACTGATGGTGTATAGAAGGATTTTAGGCAAGACCTGAGGATGTAGCCCAGCCACACTGAGATGGATGTACACCAGCTTGGGCCAGAAGAACCAGGTTGACCACAACGACGAAAACCATTGGAAGTACAGAGGCCAGCTTGCTATTGCATAACAGGAGCTATGAGAACCTGTCCCACAGCGCCACGGCCAAATACATCAGCAGAACTACTACATCTGCTCAAACGGAAGCACGCGGAGAGTGAGCGTTTCCCAGAGGAATAGGAAATAGAATTGATTTTCGAGCTCTCGCGTGAAGTAGAGACGTATACATATGTACATGCAGGTCAGGCATAATTTCAGACCTGATTACGGAACGGGGATACAACTCTCGATGTAGGATCTTCCTGCATCCACAGAAACAGCTTGCGGATCATCATAGGGCAATTAGTCGAGCACAGGTCTCTACTTCACCTGCTGTTCAGTGACTTTGAGAAGGCTTTCGACTGCCTGAATTCAGCATTATATAGGCAACCTGTAAGGGGGATAAGTGTCACCCCTTGCACAGTGATAAGGTGTCAGGGGATTTTCAATTTCAGCGTCACAACAACCAAGGATATTTCATCCACTTTTCTTTATTGTTCAGGCTTTTGAGCCTTATAGCAAGGGTAGACTCTTCTGCACATCCTACAGTAACATCGCTTAGCAGGAGTGATTCATGTTTGATCCCAGTATTTATAAGGTTTATGGGTTGTGCGAGAAAGGAAGATAAACCTCTTCGCCACAGTCAGACCCATTATGATACCCATGGAGGAAAAACATCCCTTGCTTGTGAGGCGTGTGTGGAGTATAATATGCGAGCATATGAGTATGCTACTTACTGCACTGGTGGATTTGACAAAGTTGAGGATGTTATTCACGGACTTGTCTGCTAATTCCCCGATGTCCCAGAAGATGTGCTTACAGATGAATTTGTTTCTTAGATGGCAGAGACCTGGGCAATGGCAATGTAAGTGGTCCTATCCCTATCATTTACCTCGTCGTCGCCGCAGCCTCCACAAAGGTTTTCTACTGCGAGCCATAGCTTTTCCAAACGGAAAGAGTGCCATGCCCCGTGATTACTTCTCTGAGAGTAGAGATCAACTGCAGAGCCTCCAATTTGGTAGACAAATCTTTGTCTATGGTAGCATTCATTCTAATTCGCACACCTTGTGTGTCCTTTCTTCTAAACTTAATTTTGCGTCCTTTCACAGTCACGATTGCAGGAATGGGCTAGCATTTGGTATGAGCTTTGAAATATTACAGCTCTGGTGGTAGCCTGCGAACTCTGTAGAATCTTTTTAAGTTTGGTACTCAGAAGTGCTTAAACTCGACGTGTCTTTGATAAGGTCTTCTCTATATGGCCTATCATAGGCAATCAGTTTCCTTTGCATTGAGTGACAAGTCGGTTGAAAACCTGACTTTAAACCGTAATAATGATCAATCTGGCAGTTGGAGAACGGATAAGATTCTTTAGTCGTGGCACGTCTTTTTGCTCTCCAATAAAACTTAACCCCTCGCACAGTGCTGCTTGTTCTTTCGAAGAAGTCGATGATCCTCCCATCTCTCCTTGTCATATGTCCCTCGAGCAGCCTTCGTTTTCTCCAAAACACGGTTTAATAAGCTGACTGTTTTGCTGCATATGCTCGCAGACACTCTTCACCAAACCCGTAATTTCGTTGTTGCCGTTTATTATCTTGCATCCCTCGGACTTCCTGGACAGCAGTGATATCTGGAGCGCTTTTGTTGGCCCACTAAGAGTTGATCTCTACTTTAAGCCCCTGCCTAAGCCCAGCGAATTTCTAGACACGAGCCCCAAATATGTCAAAATAGCCCGTAGAAAGTGTGCACTAAGTCGTTTGACCTGACTGCAGACCCCATCGTTGACTCCATGTGAAGAATTCTTCCGCCGACGTATGGATCCAAGAAAGAGTGCATTAGACACTCCTTGGCTCGTTAACTCCTTCTACAGACCGTCGGAAGGGGTTGCAACCCATTTTGAATCGATATATTAAGCACCCGTGGTCGTTGACCAGAATTTGGTAGTCTAGGTTAGGTAAGCGGGCTGGCAGAGAGAGAAAAGCCTCCTGCCGCACTCAGGTCAGTGTTGACCCATTGTGTTACCCATAGGGGGGAAAGGTGTTCCTCCGCCCTAGTTACTTACTTTTTTTCAAGTACAAACCACTTTGATGATTTGGCAAAGTTCAGCATCTTGTCTGTAGGAACGCCAGAGAGCTCTTCAAGGCTATGGAAGAAGTGTTTAATTTATTTCTGGAATGTTTAAGTCCAGGGCAGTGGCATGGGAAGTGGAACTTCTGCAAAGTTCTTCTTCTGTCCGGCGCAAGTTCTTCATATGGTACCGCAGACTATTATGCCCCGTGATGATACCCACGAGGATAGAAGGGGATCTTCTGTTCTTTCGTATAAGTCTCTCTGTCTATCGAAGACGGCCATAGTTTTCTTGTGATGTTACACGTTTCCATGGACTTCCATCTTAGGTTCGCCTCATGGCAAATTTCCCTGCTTCAAGCTTGAGCATGCAAGGCGGGATGTTTACAGAGAGATCAGTTGGTTCTATTAAATCTGTCGAACCTTTCCTAGCTAATTCATCAGTTTTTTCATTGCCTCATATCCAGGAACCCAGCAGAGCGATATCTTCTGCTGTATTCCTCTTAAGCTCTTCGCGGCAACATCTCACAAGCTTTGATTTAATTTCGGTAGCAGTAATTGCTTTTATAGCTGCCTGGCTGTATATAAAGAAGGTGATACCATCCTGTGGTATTGCCCTTATGGTAGACTCACGGGCAGCTGCTGTCACTGCCAGGACCTCCGCTTGGAAAACACTGCTGTGGTCTGGTAGTCTAATGGATCCCGATATCCCTAGCGATTCGGAGAAGATGCCAGACCCTACACCGGTGTCCATTTTGGGTGTGTATATTGCTATGGATCTGGTTTTAGCTATATTTCCGCTTTTCCATTCTTCTCTGCTAGGTAAGGCTGCCGTAAAAGGCATGAAAAAATCCAAAAATGGCGTAATGTAGTCTTGTTTGGGTACATGGCCAAAAAATTCTTGCGGGATGGTCGAATGCCCTGCTTCCAGTTCGACTTCCAGTTCGCTGACTGACTGATTCTCAGGGCACTAATGGCTGCTGATGTTTTTGTAAAGATGTCTACCGGAAGCAGGTTGAAAATAGCCTCAAGGGCTGCAGCTGGAGTTTAGTAAACAGTGCACAATGTGTCGGCTCATGTTTCTTCGTATATTGATCTTGTCTACTAGTATCACGATCAGTTCTCAAGATCAGCGAATTTCTAGCAACCACAACTGATCATTAATCCAACGTTCTACGGACAATACTAGACAAATTAGTGTCACACGATACATACTACGACGCAGAAGTTAGCTCCTATCAAGATCAATGATCTGATTCTTAGAGATTTGATGATCGACACCTCGTACAGCAACCTTAATAAAAAGAATCCCAACAATCGATACTCTGGCGAACTATTTGCCAGCATTTGCTCATTAACACGTTTGAGACATGTTTGCAGTCAGCATCCTATCCACCGTACGCTCAAATTCAAAGTTATATTCTAAGCTACCTCCAGCGATCGTGCACATCTGTGAATGCATGCTGCACCCAAAAATATCGAACCAAACACCCAGACCTCGCATCTGATCGCACTTCCCTCAGACAAAATTCCAGATACTTACGTCCAACACCACGACTTCCATCGCTCGAGTCAATTTGGTTATGCGAAAAAAAAAGCATCTCGAATCACTGAATCGTCTTCGTATCAAGTATCGAGTTTCTTATCTGAAATAGTATCGCACACGTCCAACAGTACAATCGAATGGCGAAGAGGCTCCTTCGTGGCGACCAGAAACCGCAACCCCATCAAAACGTCAGCATTGCCAAACCGGATCCAACTCCAACTCAACCGTTGGAAGACGATGACGATGACGACGGCCAGGACGGTTATGTGCATCTTCCGCTGTTCCTGAGCGGTTCTCTTCTTCGCCGTTACCTGCTGGCGAAATTTATTCCGCCATTAGTTCCATCCCAAAATCAATTAGTTGCATAATATTCTATGTAAAAACGCCATAGCCACGGATGAGTCTAGCTCCATACCACAGTTGGACGCGAGAGCAGGATTGAAAAGTGGAAACAACAGCTAACGCGCGCGCTTTACCAAGGAACCACATTTTGTAGAACCAGTCAGCCCTAGTTCTGGACACATACCTGTTTGGATAGATTCCTATATTCAATTCCGCCAACAAGTGGATGCAGGTACGGTATCACTTAGTTGCTATGTGCCCGTGTGTCTATTATTTGGAGGAGCCACACGGCACAAGAAAAAAGTTTCGTTTACATTGGTGCACTAGATGAGCCACCAGGAGGATTCACGAGAACTACTCCGTTCGCAGCTATATAAGGACCGGATTTATGTTCAGTGTACTCAGGTAACATCACAAGGAGTGTACTCGATGATTTTGATTTTGTCACGAATTGCCTTAAGGAGAATTGATGGTTGTAGGGTAATTCGAAACCAGTTGAGTCGATGGAGGAGTTGTTGTATGACTACGAGAAGGATGGCTGCTGTCAGCAAAAATCCGTGTCCTGCAGTGGTCTCGAGAGAAGGCGAAAAAAAGCGGTTTAATTCATTTTAATTAGCAAGTGTGCTCTGTGAGTACAAATCCAAGATTACAGTGCTGGAGTTAGCATTAAAGAGCAGGTGCAACATCCACGTCGTGTGCCAAAGAAAGGAGGCGCATAAATAAATTTTATTTCTCGCCGTCAGGTATGTGTCGGAGAGCACTTAGGCGAAGGAAACTTTCACGAGCAGGCGCTTTAGCTAGGAGCTCATTTTATAGTCTTGGAGTTCAGGATTAAAGTAGGAAATTTAAGGCATTAATATCTTCTTTAATATGAGCCGGCTTTCCTCCTCGAATAGGTTTTAGCTGGGCCTCTGGCTTTTATACTTTATTGCTACGATCCATTTCGAAGCTGTAAACTTAAAAGAGAAGACTCTGTGGCACGAAGTAACCGGAAGCTGTCGGAATGATCTAGTGATCATAGCCAGTAGTCAAGATGAAGGCAACGTGCAGTTCATAAAGTTCCTGGTTGTTGTGATAGGGAAAGTTTTGCTATTGACCATAGCAAGGCATCGTTGTATCCTTAACAATATCGAGAAATCTGAGTCTAAGTTCTGGAACGCACAGCTAATGTATCTTGCAATTGGGCCCCATATCTGGGAGCTGTGCTTGACAAAGAATTTGGTTGGCTGTGACGGGTCCATCAAGAAGAACATTTTTAAGGGGCTGGTGCCAACTCACGATCACCAACCCGAACAGCTTCTCAGATAAGCATGCTTCGTATCACATGCCCGTCCTGCTGTATGGTGCAGAAGCATGGACTCTGTCAGGGTCGGATGGAAGCGCGCTTGGAATCTTCAAGAGAAAAGTTCTGCTTTCGATTTATGGTCCAACCTGGGTAGAGGGTTCGGGGAGAAGAGGATTTAACCACGAACTATGCGAGCTGTAAAGCGACACTGTCGTGGTCAAAAAGATACGTGTACAACTATGAAGATATCTAGGTCATGTAGGATGGATGAACACCAATGCCTCACCCCGAATGTTCTTCGATTCCATTCCTGAGGGACTGCGCAGTAGAGGAAACGACATTATCTCCGATGGCGTGCGTAAGTGGAAGATGAGCTAAACCAACTCGGTGTACGCAACTGAAGCTGGCTAGAGAGGCATAAGTAGAGGCATCATAAGTAAGCTAAGTAAGGTATCACAGCGGTTATGGGCACCTAGTTTTCTAATACCCAAAGATGCTCACTCCCCAGGATCGTTTTGTTAAAAAGGAAAATAAATCGCCAAATGTGTACCGCGTGGCTTCGGCTGTAGTTTTCAACACCTGGAGATACTCAGCATGGTCTCCGACTTGAAGTTGAATTTGCTCCGCTTTGGTAGGATGTTTGACATGGAAATCTTTTTTCCAAACTAAACTTTTTGCCTTGAAGCAAATTTTAGCATAAAACTTACCTTAGATTGGGTTAGGATAGGATGGCGATGAAAAGAGATTCATGACGTCCACCGAGAGGCCTAGTGAATCCTTTCTATGTTCTGGGGAAATAAAAGTGATTTACCATACAAAAAACATCCTTTTCGACCGGTTCGCATATTAGTTTGCCCTTTTGATAAATCCCAGTAGATTCCACATCTGTAAGCCAGTTACCTCTGCGATACTTTCGAGAACCGTGATGCCAGAGTATGTAGTGACTCAGCTCACGTTGAATGGATATCTCGTCCTCGCCTTTGCAGTGTCTGCATAATTTTTTGGCAATGCCAGAGGATCGACCTAGTTAAGAAAGGTGTTTTTTTGCCCGAATTTTCTCCACGGTTGAATCTTTTTGGGCGCCATGGCTCAGTCACGGTCTAACCTCTCGAAAATTTCTGACAAACGTCCGAGAGTAATAACTGTCATGAGAAAGCTTCTAAAAGAAGCCTTTCGGATAAGGCTCTAAACTATAGGTGCAAAGAAGCACCTCATCCATTTCCACTTCGCTTCACTCTGTTAAATCGAATGAAAATCAATCACGAGTTCATTTACTAAGTGAAAGAAAAGAGCAGGGACAAGTATGAATCCCTGTGGGACCTCATATACAATTGGTACATACGATCGTTAACCATCCGACCATGTGAACAAAACGAAGTGAGAATAGCAATATCCAAGCTTAAAACCAACAAAGCTGCTGGACCTAATGCCTTACCGGCCGAGCTATTCAAAGCATCTAGAGATAACTTGGTAGAAGGCATTTATCAACTCATTTCCAAGATTTGCTCAAACGAGTGTATGCCTGATGAATGAAATCTTAGCATCGTCTATCCAATTCACAGGAAAGGAGACTGTCCAACTGGTCTAATTATAGACGTATCAGCACGTCTATCACTGTAGTTTCAGGTCAAGAAAGTCCACCGTCGATCAAGTTCCAATCATCTTTTTATTTATTTTAAGGTCGCATATAAAGAGGAGGTATACGGAGCCATATCTGGTTTTGATACCCTTGCGAAACTCGCCCGTTTGCGCAAAATGACGACCGAGAATGCTGGCTGCTCCAGCAAGATCGATAAGGAGCTCTTCAAGACCTTAAATGTCAGAAAAGGAAAGAATTGTACGAAACTTCCAAGCCAAGCCAACACTAGAGGCACAGTCTTTCAGAAGTCTATGTAACTACTACCGTACGCCGATGATGTTGACATAATTGACAGAACACAGCGGCTGTCACTATAACTGAAAAAGAATCTGCCAAACTTATCTTAGCGATACAAGAGGACAATAACAAGTATATGCTGTCAACAAGAAGGGTCACACAAAATCGACGAATGGAAGAGAACGTCACTGCCTACAGCTATAACTTTAGGGTACGAAGGGACTTTGTCTACCCTGGTTCTCCTATAAATTCCGAAAATAATACCTCACCAGAAACAAAACGAAGAACTCTTGTTCCATTGGACAAGAAGTCCAAATTCAGTAGAAGTAATGCCCTATTCCGAGCAACTACAGACCCTAATCACCCCAATCCCGCTTTATGGCGCTGACACATGGACTCTATCGAAAGCGAATGAAGAGAACAGGCGGGGATATGAACCCCTGTGGAACCCCAATATGCCATTGGTGCATACGATCGTTAACTTCTTCAGCATGCTGCGTGACGAAGAATAACTCTTGCCAATGACTGCTTCATTGGACAAGAAGTCCAAATTCACAAGTAGTAACGCCCTATTCCGAGCAACTACAGACCCTAATCACCCCCATCCCGCTTTATGGCGCTGACACATGGACTCTATCGAAAGCGAATGAAAATATCTTCGAAGAGAGCAGGCATGGATATGAACCCCTGTGGAACCCCAATATGCCATTGGTGCATACGATCGTTAACTTCTTCAGCATGCTGCGTGACGAAGAATAACTCTTGCCAAAATGCTTCATTGGACAGGAAGTCCAAATTCAGTAGTAGTAATGCCCTACAGACCCTAATCACCCCCATCCCGCTTTATGGCGCTGACACATGGACTCTATCGAAAGCGAGTGTAAAAAAGAGCAGGCATGGATATGCACCCCTGAGGAACCCCAATATGCCATTGGTACATACGATCGTTAACGTCTTCAGCATGCTACGTGACAATTTTGCAAATTCCTTAAAAATTCAATTTAGGTACACTTAAATTCTAACTTGACCACGCCCCACTTTTTTTAAAGTTAGGAATTCCTGCTTTATACGGGTTTTTATTTGCTAATTTCCGTTGTCAATAATGCGACAGCGTAGCTATACCGTATGAAGTTCGGCTAAATCTTAATAAAGTGCCATTTCGTTCCAGGGGTTTTTATTATGTAGAATTTTGCTAACGAACTCACGTGCTAATTTGGCTGAAGGTGACTTTTCGAAGAGTTTTCTATTTTACGAGTTGGGTTGGAGACAGACGTCAGTAAGCCACTGTGTCTTCAGTCAAACTTCAACTGGTCATAATTATGCGTTTATTTAAGCATTTAAATGAAGTTTTTAAGTTAAGTTCCTTATTAAATGCTAAATAAGTCATGTGTCTCTCTGGAGACCATTAGAATCGTTTAGGTGGTTGAATTTGAAATTTTTTTTATCACTTACGGGTGCTTCCTTCAGTTTATAAGTCCTCGCATTTGCAAGTATAAATTATTCTCGTAATATAGTCGTGTGTATTTGTTTTGGGACGTCCTACCGTCGGATTGTAACATTTCCGCTTGATGCGGTCCCGGTAATGATTTTGGAAATGCCTTGCTGCATTAATAGTGCACGTGCGGTACAGCATCTAATGCTTGTCATTTGTCCAACTTCTTGGTGACACTAATTTCGGATTTTATGTTTAATTACTTAATGCTTACGAGAACCATTTAAATTTATTCTTATATAAGAAATTTATTCTCGTATAAGGAAGGAGGTCTTTATAGGATTCCACGTCAAAAATCGACTTAATCCAATCAAGGAAACGAAATACGAGAGTTTCTGGATTATTGTGATCTGGATCTTAAGCCTGGCCGTCTTTACTTGAGGTTATGTTTAAATGATTATATGCTATCCCTTGTGAAGCCAAGGTGTGGTACTTAAGTGGTGGATTGTGATTAAGTTGAATATTTTTGTGAAGCGCTAAAAACTTTTGATGCTTCCCAGGATGTTCAAAACACTAAAGGATTCCAATTTGTTGAGGTGATTAAAAGCCTGACTGCAGCAGTATGCCTTGGGAAAGATCCGGGCAGGTGTATAGGAGGTGAAACCATTCTCTCCACCCTTTCTTCCCTGAAGCTTCTGTCAAGTCATTTGAACAGAATTCCAACATTTAAGTATCTTGGCTTATTAGACAGTGTCTCGTGAGGACACCAATTACTTAGCTGATCCGTGATCCTTCTAGCATGCCTAACCCTGCAGTTCTCTTCTGATCGCGCTTAATCAAAATGTGTCCAGATATATGACACGTCGAGCTATTTTCCACCCGTGGGTTAGTAGCTAGTGTGTTAGACTACTGAGCAGGAACTTCGAGGTTCGAATCCTAGAAAACACTGAAAAATTTTTCAAGGTCTCACCTCTCGCGAATTTCTGACAATCGTCCGAGAGTAATAACTGTCCTGGGTTTCTCTAGAATCTGCCTATCGGATATGGCAAAAAGCTAGGCCTCGGATCCGGCCCCGGATTATGTACGGTCTGTTGCTCCAAACATATTCGTTTTTTTGTTCGTCCTGCTGAAAGCGTCCAGCTTTCTCAGATCTTGCAATTTAGGCAGTACCCTCTCTGGTGAGGTGGTCAACCTTGATTGTCTCTATGGCCGGGACCCAACAAAAAGGAATCGATTGGCTTCTTTTGAATCGCTCTTGGATTTTCTGCACCCCAGACTCCACTTTGACTGTTTACGTAGCCATTGAGTTGAAAATTTCGATAAATATCTTCGCTTACATTGGTTTTCTGAGCTCCTGGGTCAGTTGGACCTAGCAGATGCAGTTTTTTGTGAGAATCCTCTGTAATATGCTACTTGAAACATCAGGGGTTTCAGTAGCACACTCTCTCTCACTGTGGCTATATTTTCGAGTGAAGGTCCATTACGAGGACGTCTGGATGACTTAATGTTCAAAATTGAACCAGTTTCCTAAATTTTTTCAATAATCATCGAGTTGATGGCTTATTTGTGGCACAATTTCGACCGAAATTCCACTAGCTCCCGTGAATGTTTCAACAAAGCTTTCATTTCAGTCGCAACATTGACATCTGTCATATTCTGTCAAACTTGAAGAAAAAAATCGAGTAAATTTATATTATTTTGGGACGCTCTTTACAAGCAGGCAGTCAACCATTTTGTGCAGTAGTTGAAGGAACTTGGATTTTATTGGTTTCTTACCCGGCAGGACTCTAACCTATACCTGTGAACTACCACTATACTGTCTCCACCATGATACACGGTATCACTGTATCTTATGCAGTATTCTTGATCTGATAACCTTCTTCCACACGAGTCATTCACCTTATCACGTTGACTGACCTGCCTGCTGAATAGGTATCACTATATCGATAGCTTATTCAAAGGGTGGGCCCTCTGTTCGTTTCTTTTCGGAGTGTCTATTATTTTAACTCCAGCAACCCTAATGGCCTTCAAATATTTACACATATGTAGTGTAAAACCTCCGCAGTAAAAGAAATGGATCATCTTATGCTTCAACAATGCTGAAAAACATTAAAAAAATATGCTCATCTGATTAAGCCCACTTTTGCGTAAGCTTTGTTGAAAAAAGATTTGCTCCTTCGTGTAGCCTTCCATGACTTAAATCCGCTTAAACTATGGACTCAACAAAAATGCTGAGTTCTTTCGTTTTGGCCTTCCTAAAGGATCAAATGTGTCCTCTTGCATGAACATGGATTAAGGTTAAAAGAAAATCCACTCTCGTCAGGCGCACCATACCACAAATCCGCCCCTGGCAAGATATTACACAAACAGAATATAATTCGAGACGACAATTGAAGATTCTGATTAATTATGCAGAACAGCAATAGTGATGCCTGAAATACTAAAATTCTAGATGAGCAATGTGATCTTCTCGTGAATCTTGTTTCTACGAGTTAATTGGATGTTAACATGAAAAACTTGAATTTATTGTTGTGAGGCAGGTCAATTAAGAGAAATTTTTATGATACTTGCAGATACAGATGCTTTTGTTATGCTATTCGGAATCGGATTCAATGAGACATTTTTTTTTTGTATGAAATTGAGTTCAACTGGAGGAACGCTGGAGGAAAAAAAACTGGAATTGAAGCAGTCACCTCATGAGAAAAGCAGGAGGTAAGTGGTAATGAATGGTATTATGGAAGCCACTGTTAAAATTCATTTGTGTGCCATCAGGATAATAAATTTCAATAGAAGACCATCTGGGCACTTTGGAGAGGAGAAATTAGTATTTTTTTGAGAGTCGAGTCCTAGATCTATACTTCATCCTCACAAGCTGGTTGTGTCGCCTAAATCCAGCATAAAGCCTTTGCAGTAATTTTCCTAAGGGACCGAAGAAAAGCCTGGGATTTTATGCATACTCTGCATCCAGCAGAGCCACGCGATCGATGAGAAACCCAGACTTCGATGGAATTACTTATCGGAGATACAGGCAACCCTTCGACTGGCGTCAGACTCCATATAAAGTCGATCGAAAACCGCACCACTCACTTCTGTAGGCAGCAAAGCTTTCGCCCCAATTTGGGATCCATCCAGGATTATCACCTCCTAGTAGAGATCGCCTCCTCTTGTACTTCGGATCGGCAGTATGTGACATGATCCATACAATTGCTGTGGCTGCATTCGTTCCCTTGTTAACCACGTACTCAAAGCGCGGTACAAACGACAATCGCGTGTCGATCATTACGCCAAGGTACTCGAGTCCTTTGTTGATACGATTGACGATGATGCCCACCTACAGGAACTGCTGGTGAGCACAACTTCCGTGTTTTCTTTCGCTGATTTCAGGCTTATAGACGCGTTAGCCACTTGCTCTATCTCATCTAAGAGCTTGGCCACCACCACTGTAAGCAATATCACCAGCGAACCCTTTAATCTTCGCCTCTTTTGGAATAGATAGCCTAAGCACACTGGGGTGTAATACGTTCTACAGCGTTGGGTCTACCACTGAGCCTTGCTGAACTCCACCTATGACCTTGCCCTCCTTTTCACCATTTTCGGTATCAAAGACGAGGACGGAAGGATTTTTATGAAGTTCCCCGATACCCTCTTAGTCCTTAGGGACCCCACGATGTGATTCCAGTTTACCATGTCGAAAGCGTGTTTAGTTCCACGGTTCCATCTTTTTCTCTCAATGGCCTCCTCTGCTATACCACCTCTGGGATTGCGTTTATTGTTAACCTTACTGGTCTTGCGAGTCCCCCTTCGCTTTCCATGTCATCCTCAAGCCTGTCGCGCATCCAGCATTCTAAGGCTTTCCCTTTCCTTGCTGGGGATTCCATAGATGTGTCTTTCGGTTGCCTAAAGTTTTACTGCAATCAGTTCTTCAGGAGCGTCTACGGAAATCTTTAAGCTTCTGGAGGGGCGAGGGCAAAAGCCCTTTGGCAGTGATGATGTTGTGGAGTAGGACTTCAGATATTGCTGGCGGTGGTGCCCTAAAACACTTAAGCTTCTCATCACGATCTGGTTCACTTTTCCCCATGGATTGCATAGGTTAGTAAGGCGTTCCTTTTTGCTTTGGTGGATAGACATTTGCAGAGCTTTTGGAGCGCACTTGTAACATTCGTGGAAGTCGGGTGAACGTTGGTTCCGTCTCCCTGCTCGATGACATTGGGCACGTAGATTGGCAGTTTCATCATTCCGCCAGTATACACAGGCGACTATGTGTGAGGTGTGTTGCTTTAACGGTTGCAGTTCGTCTTCTGAAATGAGCTTCGTCGAGGGTCGGCCTGTAACTGAGTTTTGGTAGGAGTATCTTGCGTCTAGAGTGAGTCCAAGATTGATGTACATAGATAGTATTGCCATTTGTCAGTTGATTGCCGTCAACCTATGACGTTGAATGAGGTCCCATAAAGCAACAATTTAGTTGAAATTAAACAATCAAGCTAAAAGCGTTTTATGGTCTGAAGTACGCAAGAACGTTCTCCGCAGTGCACCACTGTTTCTTAGACCAGCAGCATGAATACAGTTCCTCGAAGAGCCAACCTGAATATTCACCTGAAAGTGTTTTATAATATTTTTCGAATCCTCGGTTTCTCGAACCTCTACTTCAATCCCTCCAGCAGACGAGTCGAATACACCGACAATACAATCGGATATCTAATACCTGGATTTATATTCAGAGTCCTGCTTGTCTTTTCTGGAATAATTACAGGACTTTCCGTGGTGCTCCTCATCATTGTTTACAAAGAATATAAATCGATTGATGAACAGGAAAACTTATTTGTAGCTGCATCCGCCATGTTTCGATGCATTGGCGTCTGGATAGTTTCCAGGAATTACATCAATCAAGGCAGTAGCCTGTTGCCTATCATAAATGAAATGCTGGAGATTTTTGAGATACTCGAGAGCAGGTGCGATTCAAGCATGTTTTTTGCATCTGAGTTCCAAGTGGTACTGGCTGGGGAAGTCTACCTTTGCTGCGTCCGCATGACGAACGATTTGTATCAGTTCTGGTCGTCGGATGTTAGTTTATGTGTGAAAATAATTGGACCGTATAGCGAGCTGTTGTGCATTCTGACGTATTTCGGACATCTGTACTCCCAGTTGGTATTGGTCTGCTTTTACCTTAAGATGGATGAATTCCTTCAAGTCGCACCCTTGAAAATGAGCAGGCGCGAGTTCACGAGTAACGTGGAGGTATTGCTGGGCAGATCCTTTCGTATCCATCGGGTGAAACAAATGCTGAACAAATTTTTCTCGGCTCCGTTTCTGATGACTTACTTGAGGCTGTTTCCTGACATACATCATATTTATGGGATTCTCAAGCTCATATTGTATGAGGGGTTATCGATACCATGGGGATATAAGCTTGCACATATTTTCGTCCTTGTGAGCAAGCAGATTCCCATGACTTTGACGGTATCGTACGACATTTATTTGATTGGTCAGCTCTCGGATATGTTGATTCATTCGGAAAGGATTTTCATGCAGAGGATATTCCTGTTGGCTTGCCAAAATAAGCTAAAGGAAGGCCCATCACTTGAGTGCGAGGTAAGTTTGTGTTTTTTTCTCTGAAGGCTAAAGCTGATGGTACCTTCTATTGCAGATCGATCAGTCGATGTTTCGAAGCCAGGTTTATGACTTGAATTCACGGGCCTTTCGGGTCATTGAAATGAGCCTGCCGTTCGTCTTGGATATGATTTCCATTTATGTAATCAATTGCCTACAGTATTATGCCAGCGAAAAGGTATACGTATAGAGTAGGCAGTGTCGGTGCCTTGTCGTTGTCTATCCAAAAAGATACCCGTAAAATGTGAGATATTTTAAGCTGATGTGTAGTTTTTTATTTGTTCAAAATCTGTAGGCTTCTAAACTCTGTCGAAAACTGATTTTTTTTCAAAAACGTGAACGTCGTTAACTAGTGGAAAAGTCACCGCAAATGGCTATGGATAGACACCTGAAGACAGATCGATGAGCGTTCAACAACAAGCCTCGGATTACAAGAGCCTCAGTAATAGTAGTAGGGAGCCTAGCTAGACGCCCAATATCTGGTTAAAAAGAAGGAAGTGCAGCATAATGTGAGACATGACAGACGTCAGTACCTCGAGTCAATTGCGTCTAGAGGTGTAAGAACTGCGAGCAAGCAGGTTTGACAGTGGGACTGTCTATACCAGCTGTCAAGGAGCTCATTTGCAGCAGTTCTTGAATTCGCACCGAATATCCTAGTAAAACCGAAATAATAACAGCAATCAAGGAATGCAAAGCCGTGGGTATTGATGGCATCCCTACCAAACCATTTCAAGCGGCGCCAAATACTCGTACAAGGGCAGAACTTCTGCATCCGCACATATGGAGCGCGTGGGAAAATGAGCAAATTCCCCAGAAATGGAGAAAAAAGGACGAACATCAAGCTTCCGAAAAAGAGAAATCTGATGGATTGTGGAAACTAGAGAGATACAAGCGTTCTCCCGTAGTCGTAGGCTTCAACTCTGGACGTCGAATAGGCAGGCTTCACGGTGAATCGGCCTGCATCGACCATCCAAACACCCTACGGATCATAATCAGAGGCTGTCGACAGTTTGAGTGGAGATTCTATCTAGTCAACCTCATAGCCATTGCATACGAGGGTAGTAAGGGTCACGTCTTACACAATGGCAAGGTGTCGGAGAAGTACGAAGTCCATAGTGGAGTACGTCAGGAGTGCATACTGTCGTCACTGTTGTTCGTGGTGGTGATCAATAATGCTGTCCGTGCAGAATTGACGCAAGGTAACAATGGAATTCGAATGAGTATGACAGGATGTTTATCTACTTTCACAACGGAGAATGCACCCGCATCTTTTGGCCCAAAATGTAGACGCCAGAAAGAAGAACAAAAAATGGCCTCGAATTTGTTGTGTAAGCCCTGGTAAGGGTATCATGGCATGGGGAGTACAATTAAAGGCCAAGATTTACAACCTAACCGTATATTCTGAGATATTAGACCACCCAGTCGATCCAGCATAAGATTTGTGCTAAACTAACACCAGTTATCGGTTTCGGAGTCCCAGATCCGTCCCTATTAGTACATCAGATTTATCAAAACACCGTGGAGGTAGCTCCAGTACAAGCAAATGTGGCAGCGACATTTTAGTATTTTAGTACACACTTTAAAAGGTGGGCCATCTGCTGATTTCTTTTTGAAATCACGCTTGAGAGACATAAAAGGTAAGAGGTAGTTGCGGAAGGTGACTTAACCAACATTCAAAGCTGAAACCTACTAGCGATTTATCGTTGTTTTAGTACCACACTCACGTGACCTATCAAATGTTGATCAGAAGTTAAACTTTAGAGGTAAGGGGATTAGAGAAAAGGATCCATCCTGAGGCATTGCAATGCTTGTAACTTGCCTAATCTGCGCTGTCTGGACCTACCTAGAGCCAGGAAGTGTAAAATATTTTGTGTCCGATTCGCAATATTGCAGCAGCAACAACTTACATTGAATGTAATACCCTGTCTAGTCAATAGCCCGTATTAATCGCCACAATTCTAGAAATATCTGCAAGGTTTCTACTTTGTAGACCTTGTGTTCTAATTGGCCCTCTGCCTGGATATGATGGAATTCCGCAACCCATGTCATCTGTTATAGCTTTTATAGAAATGCGTGAAGATACTATCCTTGGGAGCTCCCATTGACACGTGTACCGCTTCCGCAAGGGATCTGTCAAAGGCAGATCCCCGCTTCCCTCGTTCCCTCTAAGTTCCCATACCTCCGAACACTGAGGAAACTAAACCTGAACCGATGACCAAGCGATGCGAGTTCCTCTATCCATTATTTCTTCAGCTTGGAAGATGATGTACCGGATACAATCGCCTTGATGATACAATTAAGAGTAGACGTGCTCTATACGTAGTGGACATGCCAGATACGTCAATATGGCCAAAACCTGACCATATGAAGGGAGTACATTATAGAACCCAAGCAGTGTACCGAAATTCTCAAACGCGTCTAACATGATGGGCAGATACTAAGGAACAACTTCAAGGAAAAGAGATGCTCTAAATTTCGAGTCAAAGAAAAGAATCTGTTTTCCTCTCGATACGTTCTAAGTTCTCGAATTATTCACTAAAAGTCGCCAAGAGGGTGTGAC
This sequence comes from Blera fallax, assembly GCA_946965025.1. Taxonomy (NCBI): domain Eukaryota; kingdom Metazoa; phylum Arthropoda; class Insecta; order Diptera; family Syrphidae; genus Blera; species Blera fallax. The sequence goes on from OX337247.1 coordinate 61,433,456, forward strand.
CTAAAAGCAGATAATTTCTCACAAACATGGATATGCGCACAATTCTAAGGACACTCAATGGGGAATATCATTTACGATACATTTCCAAGTCTTAAGAGCCAATTTGACACAAGCGAGTCGCAGAATCTGGAACTTGATTTGAGTTGAAATTCAAGAAACCACAGACTAGGACACATGATTATAGTCTCGAATTAATTCAATTTTCCGTGCTAAGGACAGCGGTGTACTACGTAGCGATTTTTTGAAGCAAGAGGTGCTCAATTGTAGGACACTTGTATCCTAATGGCTTCGATTGATTCCTTATCGATTTCGATTAATTGCAATGAGTGGAACGCTATTTCAAAATAATGAGACGAAGGGTTTATGAATGACACCCATTGAGGTCGAAGTGTAGTAAAGGTATGTGGTCATCCTCCTGCTGCAGCAGAAGCCAATTAAATTCGGAACTCCTACAACTACCACTGTTACTACTTAACTTTGAATTCCAGTATTCAACTCGGCGATGCTTCTAAGTTTATTTAGGAGAGAATGTATTTTGGGCCCTTGTACTACCAGGAGCAAACGTCCTCACCTCCACAAGAAAATGACCAGGCATTTGACTCATGTAGTAAGCTATCTGCAGTCTTTCATTCAAAGAGATATCCGGGAGCAGTTATTTTATTTGCCTGCAACATGATTTTGTTCATAGGAAAACCAATCTTCAATGGAATCCCTTAGCGAGGTTGCAGGACTAAGAAAAGCAACAAAGATTGCGGCCCTAGGCAATGACTGGATGTCACTGTAGACGCATATGCCAGGTCCTTCCACGTATTCCTTAAAATATAGTTCGTAGCCTTAGCAGCGGTCTTCGCTTGAAAGATAGGCGCATACTTCCCTGACGAGAAACCTTGACATGTCGTGAGCTGATTAAGTCAGTCTAAGAGGCTCCACCACCATGAGTCTCTTTAGAAGTTCAGTGTAAAAGTGGTTTCCACATCGGTTATTGGTTACACTTAAAATGGGTCATCTGTTCTATACAGACAACTTCGTCCTAAGCTTTGCTGAGAGCTATCTGAATTTTCTTTCCAATCGTTCGTATATTTTACAATCGCCCTCGTTATTATTATAGACAGCCTTCTCCAGGTGATTGGCTCCCATTTCTCCTTACAACTTCGTCCGCCGAGATTATTGATCCACTTGGTGATAACAGTCCTCTCGGATACCGTGCTCCACTCCCATCCTAATCTCCTGCTTGGATTGCATTTTGGCCTTTAGTACAATAGTACGAGTATTTACGAGTACGGCGAACCCCGTAGGTCAACCAGTAGAGATGCAGTAAAGTGTGAGGTTATGATCCCTATAATCCTCATCATAACTTCACCGAACAAAAGGAAAAGAAAAACCACGAGTACTTACCCCAAGAAGAGGGGCTGCACGAAGATGTTGATGTAATCAAAGATGCAAGGACCTGACGACAATATTGGCTAAGTCCCAATTAAGAGGCTCATCAAATTCCAGTTCAATTCGAAACGTTTAGAAAAACTGAACCACCATTTTAAGGACTAAGCGATCACAGATCCCGAACATACAGTCAAGAAAATTACCCCCAATGTTGACGCGAAGGAAGAGTTCGAACGTTACAGACGGTTACCCTTCATTGAGGAGCCCCTGAGGAGCTTCAATTAATTTCGGATATAGTGCACCGCAAATCAGCATCATCAAGCGAAAACCAGAGTACCAAAGTGTCTACCTTGTGGTACTTCAAACGAAGCATGAACGACAAGAGGCAGAAATATCGTGCGTTCGTGTATTTAAGAACGGAATCAACTTGAGCGCAAAAACCTGTTCTTTCCAATTTAAGGATAAAGACATTTCGGTTAACATAAAACGAAGCCTTTTGAAAGAAACTACGCCATTTGCAATTAGCGAATCTTTATCGTAAGCTTTCTAAAAATTAGTAGCATTCGTGATCGAATTTCTGCTAACGTACATCATTTTGCAGAAAAAAATTGAAGACAAATAATCAAGTAAAGAAAAGCAATTTTAGCTATGAACTTAAAGGCGAATCCTTGATCCATTTTAAACCCTTCACAGACTCGAGAATTTAAGTCGCAGACATTGCTGCACACCATCAGCTGGTTGATCTGCAATTGAAAACGATTAGCCCTAACCTAGCAGAGAAAATAACGAAATTTACCGCCTTATCAAGTGATCTACTTGTCCTCAGTTTATTCTGACAAAACAGCAACAATATCCTCTGCTTAAACATCCTTTCCGACAGTATCAACATATCCGACAGACGTCCAATTAAATAGATATCATACGATACCGTAAATGTTTGCAGCAAGCTCCAGAAGAAAGGTAAGAAAAACTCCACGGTTGCGATGTTGCGATTTTTCCAATCCACTACGATCTTGAGAACGGTATACAAACGATAAACGTCAGAAAGTAGTCCCACGTACGTCGAAAGAAACAGAACCGAAAAGAACGTATTCACGTTGTCCTTCACCCGATGAATACGATACGATATCGTAAGCAGTTCCCGTACATTTTTCGTAAGCCCTCGCTTATTCATTCCCAACGAAGCGACTTGGAGGAACTCATCCATTTTCACATAGAAACACACAAGGACTAACTGCGAGTAGACATGCCCCAGGTAAGTCAGCATAACCAAGGCCTGACCATAAGGGCGGAGGGCGTTAAAACAGATAAAAATTGAAGCGAAGTTTTCAGGCACCTGTGAAATGATGCGAAGATAACAAAGGAAAATTTTAAAAAACAGAGCTGCACCGAAGGATGCGTGAAAGAAAACCGAGGAATCTGATTTTTTCTCGATGACTTGGAAAATGTTAAGCATTTCAGCTACAATCGGCCGGAGAGTGTGTCCTAGATTCAGGTAGTTTCTCGCAAACAAAAACATTACCACGTGTATCGACTCGCACGATATGCGTTCGAGGATATCTACTCCTTTATTCCACTTCACGACATACAGGACGAATTTTGGAACACAAGCCAAAAATACCACGCAAGTGAATCGTAGTACCTTGAACAGGAATCGGGAGATTTTGGAACGGGATTTGCTGTATTCGACTCGTCGAGTGAAGCGATTGAAATTAAAATCTGAATAACCACAGAGCTTTACAAGTTGGTATAAAATGTTCAGATGAAGACGAAGGTCGACCTTTAGCCGCGAACTATTCATGTTTATTGTGCTAAGGACAACCGAGCACTGGGAAATTGGTTTTATTTTGCATCCAATTAAAGGACACTCTCGTGTTAACGAGCTCGAAGTGTGTTTTATTGATTTCGATTAATTTTAGGGGTGGAACGTGGTTTTGGAATAATGAGATGGCCAATTTGCGTGGCCACCTAAATGCTAAATACGCTGGGCGGTCTTAATTGACTGCCTGAGTGAACATTGCCCACAAAGGTAGCAGAAAGACCCGATTTGTGGTAAAAGTTCTGTTACCACAAAGAAGCTCGGCCACTCAGTGGACTTTTGGAACATGGTACATAGAGTTCCATTGCGGTACGAATGCTGGAATTATCCGCACGATGATTTGCACTCCATAGGCCCCAGATTACAATTGTAGTCTAATACAAGACCTAAGTGGAACTATACAGGTTCCACTTATGTACTTTTCTTATTAGAGATGGCGCCGAAGTCTGGATCAGGACCTCAGCAACAAACATCTCAAGCCAGCTCGATCCTTAGAAAGATGCTGCCAGTTTAACGAACTAATTATGTGGAGCTGGCTTTCCAACTGTGCGCTTCTTCACCTTAGGTGGGATGCGCATCTGGGTGTTCTGATAAACTGCACGTACCGGCGACATTGATGTCCATATGCTCTAAGCCATCTTAACCGATGGAATTCCAACGCCTTACTACGTTACTACTGTAAGACCCAGATAGTGCGTCCTTGAATATTCCCCATGTAAGCTGGTTGCTCATTGTGTAAAGGATCTCCCTTTGGGTACGATTAAATCTATTTCCATCCACTTTTCTTAAAATCCGTGCTTTTGTGCCAGATAGTAGGGCAAGAACGATACAGTCTCACACAGAATTTCCTTCATCGAACTAGAGAGCATCTAACTTCTCAGTTGTTTCTTCAGCCTAAGGAGGCAAAGGTTGGTAATAGACTCAACACAGGCGCTGCGCAGCCAAGGTAGACAAAATCCTTAACGTTACCAAAGTCGTAGTTCCCAATGACCACTTCGTCGTTACTATATGTAGCTATGTCCTTTCTTTTTGACCGACAAAGTCATGTCTGTTGCTTCTGGTTGAATACGCCCGCCTGCCAGTTCGCTAGGAATTTTGAAATATCACACCTCTAGCGAGTGTCATATAATCCACTCATGTAGGACGTGAGAGAAGCCACAGAACAGAACATCAATCATTTCTGACACCAAAGACGTCGGGAAGGTTCGTATCGTACCAAACTTTAAGTAACAGCATGTTTTATCCATCGTCATATTGCATTGATGGACGAGCTTGCTACGGATGCCTCAGCTGGATATACCTCTCACACTATCATAGACGGCCTTAAAGTGGGTCCCAGAGTTTTCGTCGTGTGTAAATCTCTGATCGATTGTAGACCTTACCGCCTTAAAACCAATCATAAGAACCAATGACGCTTATGACGGCCTCTACCTGTAACGCCTTTCCAGTGCAGTACTCGACGTGGGTTTTAAAGCTCAGTCTGTTGCCGAGTATCTTAACACCTCTTTAGACCTGATTTTTTGGCTCCCAATGCGGAAGTTTAAGCATTCCCCAGACTTTCGGCTGGTTTTTAGGACAGCCGACGTATTGTGGTCAGCTAGTTCTAGACAGACTCTAACCAATTTCCGATCGTCGCGACCGCTTTATCCGCGATGGCCTCCACCTCGTGGATGTGTTTGGTCACGGTAACCACACCGATATCGTCGGCAAAGCCGATCACTTTAAATCCTTGTGGTAGCATCATCAGTGATTGGAATGGCTGTCGCCGGTTAGGGCGATAACACACGTAGACCATAAATAAATCCATTGTAGTACCACAACAATCTAGATTCTCCACAGAAGCTCCCTGTACGACCAATTAAAACTCTTTATGAAGCGCTGGAGAACGAGGTCGTGTAAGTGCATAGAAGGTGAACCTCTCTGTCCTTACAGCGCCTAGAAACACTAAGCCTTTTGGCGTGTCTTCGAATGAGAGGTATTGCCCGTTAATGCCTCGTATTATTGAATCTATTCAGCGAAACTAAATCACTAGAGCATTTTAAATCCAGCTCAGCTCAGGTCCTTTTATTAATCTAACGCGTGCTATTCGTCCTTCTACGTTTGGTGTTGCTGACCGCATCCAGCTTAACTAATAGTTCACATGAGTTCATCCTTCAATACTGCTAATACTTGCGAGGCTGAAAATTAATCAAAGAATTAAAAAAGGCATGATAGCCCTCTATTCGTGCAAGCGAGCAGCGATAGAAGCGATATCCGCTGTGAAGCCTATGAGGTACTAACACAAAGAGCTCAAGGTTCTTGGAACGCAGCACAAGGTAAGGCTTTACTGAGTCCCTGGACATGAAAGAACAGCAGGGAATGAGGAGGCAACAAAAGGCTCAGGTCTAAGCCTAAAACCAGTCGACAACTTAGTGAATATCCTGCTTTGCACGCTTAGTCGAGGCGAGGCGAATAATAAAGTGCGATCGTGCTTCTAATATGGTGATCTTGTGGGACACCTGAGAATACTTGACTCAATTCCTAGAAAGAACATGTTTTGCTCCATCTCCGACATCATGATCAAGGAATACTTTGTAAACTGGTCTTACCGGTACTAGACCCTAGAAGTCTCGTCTGGTTCACCCACGGATCGAATATGGAATCTGGAGCTGAAGCTGGCGTCTTTGGACCTAACGCCGAAGTCTCGATACGTATGCGAATGTGTCCGACTGTTTTCAAGGCTGAAGTTTGTGCCACTGAGATTTGCACCTTCGAAAGTGTATTAAGGACGCCAGAATAAACATTTCCTCAGATAGTCAGATGGCGCTTAAGGGACTATCGTTCAACTCAGTGGACCCAAGTCAATAAAATGGAGTCGATTCTCGCTATACTTAGGCACAGAATCACTTCTAGTATGCTTGCTAGTTGCACGGAATCGGTGGGGGCTGTTAAAGGACTTTCACAAGGTGGCGCGGCGTGCTATCGACCAACTTGTGGAACCTACTGAAAGACTCACAATTGAATAGGCTTAACGATGGGCGCTATCTTGCTATAGGGTTTGCCGATGACTAGTGTTTTGTCATCAGCGGCACCGACCTTCCGGATCTTTGTTGTCACATACAGGCGGCACTCAACATTGTCGGGGATTGGTAATGTGAACAGCCATTGTCCGACAGTCCAGCCAAGGCTGAGATGATGCTGTTCACTATGAAGAAGAAGCTACCTTCTACGGGATGGTCATCCTTCTTGGGCACCGAGTTACAACTCTCGAACAAAGTTAGGTACTGGGGAGTCATTTTAGACCCTAGCTTGCTTTCAAAGAACACCTAGACGAGGGGTTCTTAAGGACCATCAGAATCCTTTGGCAGAACCGTTGAATTTTCAGTAGAATCTGGAGTTTGAGCTCCAAAATAACCCACTGGATATATACTCCCATAGTCAAACCGCAACTTCTGTATGATGCTGTCGATATTCGAGGACGGAAAAAGGAACTCCGACTGCCGCCATAGAAGTTCTTCTGAGCCTTCCTCCCTTGCATCCCTTCATCGAGTACGTTACCAGGAAAGCATTATCTCTCTGTTTGCGCGAACGGTAATCTTTGGCAAAGGGCGCAGAGGAAGTGAGGCTTCTCCGACCAACTCCACGCGGTCGGGGCGGGACCTTGGATATCATGCGACCAGAACTTATCTTTGAAAGCACATTTCAATGCTCTTTTCCTACAATACAATCTCCGTCTGCCCCGAGAGTCAAACTGCGCTTTAGGCTTTGCTTACTTCTGTGATCACTTCCGAAACAGTTCAAGAATATACGATCTCTCTGAATACGGTCTCCTGTTTGGGACTTGTTTGGGAATTGTTTGGGTTCCAGGTCGCAATGGAAAACGACTTCTAAGAATCTGAGACAAGGATTTCAACTGATGGAACGCCAGGCTGTAGATAAACTAAACTATGCTTCCATGCCAATGGAGACTATGACGACTGTGCAAAGCCCTTGCTGCGTGTGATTCGCTTCAGATGGTCAAGTTTTGGGACTGATCTAGCGAGGGCTGAACACGTAATATCCTTACGAAAATATAAAGACATTTCCACTCTGTTCTTCCGTTTGCCAAACAAATTGAGACTATGTGCCCCAGTGGATATGTGTGTGTGGTTCCAAAACGACTTTGAAGGGACTAGAGAAAGGAAGCACGTGGTTTGTTTGGATTACTGGGTTGTTCTTGCAGTTCATTTATAATTTTCCACAAGGACGTGCTTAACCCCATTTTTTTTATGTAGTGCCTGAATCCTTGCCTATGAATAAACGTCTCCCTTTCGTTCAGTCTTTCTCAATCCCCATTTACAGACAAGTTTTAAGCCTCCAGCATCACCAGTCCACTGAAACTAAAAGTGACATCTATCAGGATTAAATGTTCCCTGTTATCAAACCGAACGATTAATTAATTACTTAAACACACGCGAAATTATAGCGACCGCAATCATCTCAACACCTCTGCATTTGCATCTGGATGCCGAATAGATACCAAGTATCTTGGCAAAGAACTCGATTCATGCATTTTAATGAGCAATCGCGTGCTAATTTATATTCATTTTGCTAAGCATCTGCTTGTTTAGCATCGCGCATGTGAATGTCCTTGCTTTACGTCGACAGCGAAAGATTATGGTATCTGTCAACAAGAACTTCAACGGATTGCGACTGCTATAAAATAATTCAAAGTATTTATGGCTACAAGGAAGGCTATCTGAAGTCAAGTAAACAAGACTCAATGGCAGAACACGAAGCCTTATTGACCCAATAAACTGGAAGCCAATTAAAAATGCGCGTCGAGAAAGCGCGAGTAATGGGGGTGGAGAGGAGAATCCCATTAGCATACATACGAAGGATGCATGCATAATGGAGCGCAAATATGGTAAAAGGAGGCCTGCAAGGTGAACTGGAAATTGACTGACGACGGCTTAAAACAGGACTTAGTCCAGTAGTTCCATTCATGCAGGTATGTGGTGATCGATAACTATGAAAACTCTTGTACTCCGTGGTCTAGCTGGTGGCATGCAACTGGACAAGGAGCATTGAGCATAATCCGACAGGCAGTTAGCCTTCGAACCAGATCTTGGGGATCCCACGATGGCCATTGAAGTTGAGTTGCATTCTACAAGTGGACGACTCTATTTGTAAAGATTCCTGACACAAGTGGCTTTCTGAGACGAAGGAATTTTAAGGATTTTAAAAATATTCTTATGGGAGGAGACGAAGGCAAAGGCTGGGCCGTCTGTAGGTTTCCTTTAGAAGTGTTTTATTTAACGATTGTTGCTTCGTTGAAGAGAGCATACCCTTCGAATATTTATGCATTCAGCCAGCTGCCGTTCAAGACTCCGCACGGAAATGGACAACATCGTCCCACTAACAAACTACAATCGGAGATTCTCTATCAGAATTCCTAGCAGCGAGGAGTCTGTACCGGGACAGAGCTGGCTATCTATACCGATGGATCCAGAATGGATGTAGGTGCTAGTGTCTAGTGCGAGTCCCGAAATACAAACCGGTCCTTCAGACTTGAGGACGATTACAAGTTGCGGACATGATTAGCGGCAATAAGAGCTCTGGAAAAACAATCAGCATCTATGTTGACAGTCAAGCAGCCACTAAAGCGTTACAGTCAACATCAGTGAGGTCCAAGCTCGTAAAAACGTGTATTAAAAGACTGGGTGGTATCGTCAACAAGTTGAACCTCTGCTGGGTACCGGGCTTACATGAATATACCAGGTAACGTAAAGTCGGATGAGCTAGCCAGATGTGGCCCTATCTAAGCGTCTCGCATGCCCTTCCCGAGGCTAAAACATCGCTTTGCACTTTGAACAGAAAGACGGACATTGAGTCCAACGAGGAAGCTAACAGGCGTTGATATCGATTAAATGCACGTGCCATAGCCAAACTGTTATGGACAAAATGAGATGCGCAGATCGCATGAAACTATAGCTGTCGGCGTCGTGACGGGACACTGTGTGATCATGCAGCACGGCTAGGACTACCCCACAACGACTTCTGTAGGAACTGCAGGGACGAATCCATTCGCCTCTTGCTATGTGATTGCCCAGAACTAGCTACCAAAAGTAGGAGCACTCTTGGGAGCTACTTCCCTGCGGAGCTGAATGATATAGGAAACATTGCGCTGAAGAAACTCCGGAGATTTAAACATACTCTCAGTGGTCCACTATTGGGCACAATGAACTCATCGTTAGTCTATGTGAGCCGTTGACAATCTCATGTCAACTAGGGCCCCCTTCTACCTCACCTAACCATCTGCCCTAGCTGGCTTGACGGGAGTTCAACCCTGCCAACCCAATGTTGCAGTAAATTGTCGATTGTTTGTGGCTCTATTTCGCTAACTGTTCGATGAATATTTTCCTTAAATATGTCAACTTCCTGTGAATCGTTGGAGTAAGGATAGCCCCTAACAGTTTCTCATGAAAAAAAATTCAGCAGAGTCAAACTAAAGCTGCTGGGAGGCCAAGACAGGTCTCAGAAAGCGCATTCCATTGTATGACGTCTAGTGCAGTACCTATGTAAGGCTGTTTAGGTCCAAATCGTCCAATTACGGCCGAACAAAATCACTTGTCATGCCTCTGAAGCGCACTTCTTCAATGGTACCGTCCCTGAGAGCTCCATTTTCAAAGAAGTAGGCGTTATTGCCACATCTCCACGACCCACGCCAAAAAGTCACTCTTGGCGTTATTGTATTGGCTGGCTTCTCTAGGACTACTTTTTGGACTTCAAATCCTACAGTTCTGCCTATTCACGTAGCGCCCAAGATGAAAATTAGCTTCGTCCGAAAATATGAACTTACAACCAAAGGTGTACGTCATTTTCGAACTCACTTTAAGGCCAAGCAGAGTGAAATGTCAGCACAAAATCCGAGGTCTTTATTCCTTCTGAGAGAAGTGGGACTGACGTTCTGTTTTTGACACCGACAGCAATAACTCTTTCGTCCTTACACACCGAATGACCACATAGATATTTCCTCAAACCACCTAATGATGGGACTTCATTAAAACAGCACCAACTTCGCAGATATTTTTCAAAAAATTCTAGTATTGTTTGAGTGTAAAGTGGATCGCTTACTTACTGCGGAGGCTTAGCACTAGATACTGGTTGATATTCCAAAAGCGTTTGTATTCCTAGCGTTAACACTATGCACACTTCAAAAGGAAACCAAGAGATGGTCCATCCTTAACTTCAAAAATGCAAGAACTCTCTAAATTATGTCGTGACGCTGAATTCTTTGATTTCGGTCTGAGTTGATTGTCGATGAAATTGCTCAGAGGAGAATTTTTCAGGACATGAACCTGCGTCGAGTCTCTCTGCGTCCTCGATCAGGGCTTCTATTGACGATTGGATTTATTGCATGGCTTTCCAAATGCAAGCTGATAAAACGTATACTGTCAGATGACTGCAAGAAATTCGCGACATTCTTACTGTCGCTCAGCAGGAAAGACCGCAGAGAACTTATTACCTTCGAACGGGACATTATCCTTTGGTAAGCACCTCAATGGGCAAATCTTAAGCAACAGTGCAATTAACGACACTTCTAAAGAAGCCGACGAAATTGTGGAAGTGGCACATATTCGGCGCTGATGCAATGGGTCCTGGTAAGCTGAGCTGAACTTACTCGACTTTCTAAGAAAAAAAAGATTGCTTCCTCCAACTCCACTCCAAAACAAAATTGGAGTGGATATCCCTAGTATTTATAAAATGATTTAAAAAAATAGAAGAAGCGTCCGGTTTAGCGGTTTCCGAAAGGACATTCAAAAATAAAATTGCGTAGCCCTGACGATCATGCATTAGTTTCCTCTCAACTCTGGAATTCCTCCCCATCGACGCACGTTAGGACATGCCATCAGCCCTTTTGACGCATACCAAAAATATACTCGTCCTTGCTTGTCTTTTACTCTCATTCTAAACCTTCTTGCAGCTCAAGCCTTAGCCTAGATTGTAGCAATTCTGATGCCAATTTCCTTTTTTTTATAGCTGCAGATACTTTTCTCAACAAAACGCGTCCACGGCGCCCAAGCAAAGTATCTCAAAGTTGACGAGACTTAACCAACTAGATACGAGGCAGCATAATTTCCCACACATACTCGCGACCAAAGCAGAATTAATTAATTGCGTGCCCAAGAGATTTCTAGAACATCTTGCTAACACACGAGCTTGTCGGTCATAAACTATTGAATGATTCTGTTGGCACAAGACGTCCCATTGCGTGAGTACTATCCGAACGTTTTAAATTCGAATTCGTAATGTTTCCTACGAATTAGTGACAATTTCCTGAGATACTTAATTAATTCGATGCAATTAAGCGCTACACGAAAGGTAGATGGCACCACACATGAATATTCATGGGCTTCATAGTCAGGAACGTTTAATTCATTACGTGAGAGTTGATGGGGTGTTGGAGCAGCATGTCCAACGGTTTGAGAAGATGTGATGGTCAAGACTTTAAGGAGAGGGAGAGTTGTCACGTTGTCATTACTCAAAACGTGATGCTATTGAACTATTTTATGAGCGTTTACAGCTCTTACTGCTCAACAGAAAGGTTAGACAAGGACGACTCTAAGATGCCATTTTAGAAGACATATAGAGGGTGGCGCGAAATTCATGGCGTTGGACAAAGATGTCCTTATTTTTGCAAATGGCGTCTTATGTCATCGCGACTTTGACATTTGTGAAGTAAGCAGAAACAGAATACACGTAGGTTAACCACGGATTGCTACACTCTTCAAGACCGCGGAATAAATGTGTCAATGTTTTGACAAATATTCGATCGGTGGCCTTGGTTCAACGTGAATTTCGTCGTCGGATCACTAGTCGTGTGGCACCAATTGGGCAAGCGCTGGGCATTTAGCCATTCGCCTCGAGGACACTGGCTCAATACGGGAGAGTAGGAGATGTGGTCGGCACGCACAGCACTAGCAACGGTGGACATTCTGCAGGCAGCGTTTCCTGACAGCTTGTTCTCTCCGTTTGACGATTTGCATTGACCCGCAAGATCTCCAGATTTTTTTCTTTAGAAGCCACGGGTCTATGCGAACGGGTCTACGCAGACCATGGTGCCTTGGTTAAAGGAGAACTAGAACTAGCTTGTCAGCTAAACATAGGTTAGTTGGAATAGATGTACACCTCGACGGGTGCTTACACCGGCGCCTACTGGCCCATTGTGATTCACCTTAGAATACTAATACCGCATCTAATACTGATACTAGTTATCTAGTACCTGTTCGAACCAGCTTGTACTTCTTATGAACCGCATTAAGTGCACCAGCAGCGAAGCTTGCGCAAGCTCACGCAGTTCTCCAATACGAAGGGGAGGAGGACAAGCTCGTAGCCGATGAAATTTGATCGAGGAACTGATAGGAGATGCTCACGGGAATTTGTGATACTGAGCTCAGAGAAATTTTGACAACGTGAAAGTTAGCGGACCCAGGTGGGTACCTTGAGGAACTCCGGTGGCTGTAAAATGGTCAGACACCATACAGAAGATCTTAATAGCACTTTGTATTGTCGTGCTTTGAACCCGTTGTTAGAGAGCCAGTCAGTGAAAAGGACCTACTTCTCTGAGGAGGGATTCAGTTCATGGATTATGACAACTTTGCATTGGTCAACATCGCCAAACAGAGAACCGATGGCATCAATACAAGTTCATTACCGTGGATGGGCTAAGATGGGCGAATTTAACAGTTATTTTGACGCAAATGAACACGAAATTATAGTTGTGCGAGACTTAAATATATAAGTGACGAGTCAAGGCAGTTGTGTATTGCCAAAAGCACACCGCGGCTAGAGGAACTGTCCTCTTTCTCTAGACCTTCATCCCGAAACACAATCCCCCTTTAGATTAGTTTTCTTCAACGCAATTACGTCGAAAGGGAGTTGACATGGACCAAGCATGCCAAGTTGAAGTCGTCGAAGGCGTTCTCACTCTTCTGGTAGTGTAAGGGTACTTTTGGCAACACCTGAGGCTTATAACTCAAAAAGTTATCCGGATCTATACGACTTTGACAAGAACTTTCCTAGTTTAAGCGTCTGTTTTTTTTAGTGGAAGGGTCTCCCGTGTAAGTATGTGACTGCCTCCTGCACCAAACTTCAAAGAACAGTCTGCTTCGGCTGAGAAATGAGATCTCCCATAAGTTTGCTACGCAAGGCTCAGAGGATGTTTTTTTAGGACCTGAACTTGTGTTGGGTTTTCCCGCGTCCGCGGTCAGGACCTGCATTGACGGTTTCTTGTGATTTTGCGTGTGGCACAGCTCTCCAGGATGCAGGTGGACAAAGCGTTTGTAAGAAACTAGCGGCATTCTAGCCGCCTCTCAGCAGAAAAGACTGGAGACAACTTAATGGCGTTCTCACGGGACATTTTCGTTTTGCTAAGCATCTGAGTGTGCTAGGCTTAAGAGACAGCACTGTCTGCGACGCTTGTGGTCGGATGTGGTCCTGCCTTTGGTCGGATCAGGTGCCTAATTTTTGGTACTGATGTAGTGAGTGCTGCTACTGTAAGCTCTGTATCACTTAAATGTCTTCTCGTCTCTGAAAATCGAAGAAATTCTAGTGAAGGATCTTGCTTCTTGGCCGTACAATGGAGCAGTTGCAACTGAGTGCTCCAGTGGATGGTGGACACTTTAGTTTCCAAACCTTCTTTCATCCTGGTAATAGATTGACAGGCATTGACGAGGAAGGAAGTGATGGTTTTGGAGTGTTTGATACTCTCTATTTCATCCTCATCCTGACAGTCCGAGGAGATTAGGGCTACCCTATTGACCACTATGCAAACTCGAGATGATACACAGAGGGCGGCAGTAATAATTTAAACACATTCCACCCAAAAAGGCCACCACAGGGACATCCGAGTGTAGGCCTCACCTCATCAACTGTTTAACTAGTGTATCTCCACTTGGAGCTGTGGAACTTGTAAAACTTATGCACCAAGACGAACCAACGCGTTATCCGCCCGACGCGTCGGGCAAATGACTTATCCTCCTTCGTGTCCGTATGCTTAATACTCCTGTCATCAATACCCGATAACAATTAGCATTCATACTCGCACGTAAATTCCAATTCACCTGTCCAGAGCCCCATACCTGCTTATTATGTAAATTGCTCCAATATCGAAAGCTCTGCTTCCATTTCCGATTCCGCCTGCAGCTGGCAAGGCTCTAATTCCCGTTTTCAGTTGTCATAAATTGATTGCAAGCAAATAATTGGGCTCCACCACATCGGGGTGAAACAGAAATACTTGTTGCGCAACACAAAGCGGCCATAAACAGCACTTAAATGTGTATCAGCCAATTTAAGGCTAGACAAACGAGATTCCAGTCCAGGCCAGGTAAATTGAAGAGCTCACCATTAATCTCATAAATTATTGAACTTGAGTGCTCAATTGTGGTGCAGTTTGTGAAAATTATAGGATTGGGTCTGTGTGGATGGTGCAGGTTGCTGTGCTCTGTAACCACGCTATAACCACGCGTTGTTTGCCCACAAGGTCGTATTGGGTTGGGTATCATTCTGGAGGCCAAATTAATTGGCAGGTACGCTGGGTAAATGGTAGCAGGAGAATGAATTAATAAAAATGGCAAGGAATCGTTGATATCTACTATTTGCTTCTGGTTTTGCAATAAAAGGAATCTAGCACGCCCTGGCTGTGGTCAATTAGTGCCTTGAAGTCTTAATTTTGAAGTGTCTCTCTGTGGCGGTCCTAGGGACAATGGAATGGGAGCCGTTGAATTCGATTTTGAATGGACATCGTTTTTTCAAGAGAGTGGCCTTTCATGGTGAACATCCCGAGGAGTCTTCCCTGAAGATGACACTTTCGTATTTTCGGTAAGAATTTCGGGGGGATTTGGGATTCAGAGCTTGGAATGAAAATTGAAGGAAAAGTCACTGAAGCCCTATGCCAAGAGCCTAACTTCTTGAAGCCGTAGCCGAAAGGCAAACTGGGAAGCTTTCTCGCGACAATTACATCTTTCCCTCGGACGTTTGTCAGAGATTCGCTTAAGGTGGGGTCGTAAATTTGGTGGTGGAGTATTCTCCTCCAGAGCCCGACAACGCAAACGGAACCGAATTTTAACGAAGAAACGTTGTGTACTGCTAAGGAACCCCGGGTTTTTTCGAAACTGTAACGTTTAAGACAACTCATCCTGGGCACGAAGAGTTTTCCTAGGAGTTTGTGTCTTAGCGCCCCTGTTGCAGGGCACTCGCAAAGGAAGTGTTCGAGGCTTTCTTCCTTTTCTTCGCATCCCCGCGATGTCATCCGTGGTTCCGTTCTCGGATATTTTGCAGATCTCTGCCTCAATGACAGTCACGAACTGTTCCCACTGGACTGCGTGATTGAGAGGTGGCCTTCGGCAGTAGACCCCGGCTCCCGACTCTTCATCGAGGTTAGTGGGGAGGCCCACAATAGACCACAAGGTAGCAGTGTTAAATATCCTTCTCCAACAATAAGCCTACTGTCGTTGGGGGTCTTGCGCTTATTAATTCATTGTCACCGGTCGTTTGACTCCTTCAACAGAAGGAGCTGCACATACCAAGAAATGAAGGGGGACAGCATTGCATTTAGGACCTAAAGTCCACCTCGTGTCATGACTTATTTTCCCTCTTCCAGCGCATTTGGATTATGGCCATCACAACCATCCACAGAATCGCACTCCTACACCGCATACAACACCATCCTGATGCTGGCGTTGGTAAGTTTCGTGATCACCATCACTTGTGACCTCTACGAGGCATCCTCGGATTTTCTAACCTTAGGTGACGACATCTGTGTTCTAGTTGGGGTAAGATTCATGCAATCCTTTCGCTCACAAATCATTTTTTTATCTCTCATCAGTTATACTTAATACTCTTCAAAATCATCTTGTATCGCATCTACAAACCAAACATCGAATGGATTGTTGCTGAATATGAATGTTTCTGGAAGAAATTCACAACTGGGTCTGCAGCTGTTCGAAAAATTCAAAGATACGGATACATTCAGCAAGTTCTTCTCTTTTACACGTACAGCATGCTGGGGAATGTCCTTTTCGCAGCTGTTGGCTTTCAGCCTTTACTCTCGGGCCAGTCGAAGACGCTGCCATTTCGTGCTAAGTTTCCATTTTCCGTTGAAAATAAGCCCGTTTTCGTTGCGGTCTATATGTTCCAGTGTATCTGCCTTCTGGTTAACATCAAAAGTATCGTTTATATCGATAACGTTGGATGCATATTCATTGCCCTGACCTCGCTTAATTTAAAGATACTTTGTCAGAGGATAAGAGATTTCTCAGGCAAGGATATGAACCGCGATGATCTGCGGGAAATTGTCAGCGATCATCAGAGGATCATTAGGTGAGATGGAATCACTGTGTACCGTTGGTAATCGGTTGAAAAGATACTTTCAGGTTGATTGAGTACATCAACAAGTACTACTACCTGAATTTCGTGGCTCAACTAGCTGCCAGTACGTTCCTAATTTGCCTGACAGCTTTTGAGTCTCACCTAGCTCATGGTCATGATCAACCGTTGGTGGCTCTGAAGTTTCAAACCTACATGTTTTCATCGTTTATGCAGCTGCTGTATTGGTGTTGGGTAGGCAATATGGTGCAGTTTGATGTAAGTAGAATCGGTTTTCGAATTTGTATCTAAATGAATGCGAGTAGTCTCTAGAGATAGCAACTGCAGCCTATGAATGTGATTGGCTTTCACAGTCGCCAGAGTTTCGACGGGACTTGATGTTTGTCATACTGAGAGCACAGAAGCCGCTGTCTTTCAGGGCTCAGCCGTTTTATGGATTTGACTTTCAATCGTTTGCTAATGTAGGATAGTTAAAAGCTGTTTTGCGATCTAACTGGAATTTATATTTTGCAGATACTCAGTTCATCGTATTCGTACTTTACTCTGCTGAGAACGTTAAATGATTAAGGAGCCGAAAGGTATTGCTTACTTACAAGGATTCACAGCACTCAAAACCTCAGCATTTGCACCAGCTTAGCTACGAAAGGATGACACTTTTGCAAAGTCAAAGGACCGATACGAAAGTAGTAGTTATTGCCCGCGACTTTAGTAGCGTGGACTTCCTTCTTTAAAAATAAAGCGTAAGCAAAAAGTAGTGGTCCTCTACCGGGGTGGTACGGATAGGTATTTTGTGAGGGAAACACTTTTTTTTTTATCTATTTGTCAAATCCTTCAGCGGAATCCACTTAGTGCTCCGATTTTTTAACTTTTTCAAGCCATGCAACACAGAATATTTCTGGAACTCTTCACAAACAGCTCTGTTCTGACGATTGGATCCAAGTTTGATGGGAGCCGCCTTCCGCCATTTTTTTTTTTATAAATGTTTGGAAAGAAGAAGAAATTGCAGGGCTAAATCTATAGAATACGGTGGGTAAAGCAGCAATTCGTAGAGTAACCCATTTTTGCTGCGAGGATTGGGAACGAGTGAGCTGATGCGTTGACATAGCCGGAGGAGCACTTTTGTTATTCTTTCAATTCAGCATCAAATCGATCCAGTAAACCAGCATAGAACTGCCTCATAATAGTCCTTTATTTTTCCAAGTAGTCCATGAAGATCATGCTTCGCGAGTCTCAAAAACGATGGGCATGACCTTTTAGCCGATAGGACTGTCCCCGCCTTCTTTGCTGAACGTTCACTGGGAGAAACATACTGTGCTCAGTGAGCATTTCCATTTTTGAGTAGAAGGGAAGGGTCCATGTTTTGTCAGCGGTCAAAACTCACTCAGGTTGCACCCAAACATGGCTAAACATTCCTTAGATGATGCAACGCGACTCCATCTGCCTCCAGTTCCGAATGGAGGTTATTTGGGGTCCCTTTCTACCTTGCGTGCGGTTAGGCCATCCTTTACTGCGTTGTTCCGTCGAGTTAGTTAGTTAGCATCTGAAAACCCCGCCGTTCAGAGCATTGGTATCCATTAGCTCTACACGCCCCAGCCAACTTAGACATGCCATAAGCAGTTTTTTGGAATTCATCGATGTCGTATGAGCTGTACACTGTATTCGTCGTTGGGACTTCACCTTCAATGTTCGTCAAAGGTAACAAGACGAAATTCGAACGAGAAAAAAAGTTTTTGCTCGAAGGGATCTGCAAACGCACCGGTGCGGTGACAAGCCCTGGGTTGTACCTTAGGTTAATATCATCAACAAAAGTAGTTGCACTGAATTTAGTGCTGGCTTTTGAGTTTAGCACAATCCTTTAAAAAAGTCGCATGACAACGCGTCATCTTGCCCAATGGAACAAGCATTCTAGACCAACTTCAGCCTGTATAATCGAATGAGTTCGGCAGGGATGTCAAAACTAGATACGACTCTATAAATGGTGTCATAGACGGCCTTAAAATCGATCAAGAGATGGTGAGTATCCCAATGAGCATCTTGGATTTTATCCAGTATCGATTGGAGTGTGACAATGCTGTCAATTTTGAACTGCTGGAATTAAGCCTCACCGATGAGAGCCGGTCAGATTGTGCATGAAAGGTCTCAAGCTTTCACACATTAAGGCAGAAGATCTTGTATGAGATGGTAAGCAGACTGATGTATCTGCAATTAGCGTCACTACAAGGATCGAGTTTTATGTGAATGGAACTAACAGTGCTGAGACGCCCTTTTCTGACACACACTCATCTGACCAAATTGTTGAAATGAGTTGGCCTATGGTCCCTGCAAAGTCATTTTCTACTGCTTTCAGTAACTCAACAGACAAGCCGCCGCGCCGTGGCAAAGGACTTGTTGGACATAAGTTTGGATATTGCTGTCCTCAAATAATTTTGGTCAAGTAGGCGAAAGTTTCAGCTATCATCGTCTATGTAGAAGGATTCATTCTACCTTGGATAGCGGAAGATTGATCGTTTCAGTAGCCTACAGCAGTAGTTTTTCTATTTATACATTCCAAGCTATAGCTGGGATCAAACTGTGAAGATTCACACTTCCATCTTAATGGTTTTCAGTTTGAGTTTTCCTGCCTTTAAATGTTCCTTTTACCTTCTGATAAGGCTTTCGAATATCATTCGAGTAGTAAAATCCCTCTGTGCCGTATATTATTTCGGAGAAGTATTGCAGCGCAGCTCTCGTCCTTCTCTCCAGCGATACTTCATTTTCCCCTTCTTTTGCAACTTTCATTTGCCGGAATTCCTAGGCAAACCAGGGGCTCCCTGCTGCTAATACTGAAGACAGTTCTAGTGCGGTTGAAAGAACAACTAGACTCAACAACTGTACATTCCTTCTACATATGTACACTGTGTATATCAAAACCTTTCGGCGCAATATAGGACAAAGCATCAAGTATAGGTCTCCTTTCCGTAAATTGTTCATTGACTTCGAAAAGCCTTCCACAGCTGACAACCAAATTTGATTTTGATAGCTTAGCACGTCGTGTTTAAGAGGAGTACATCAGGGTTGCATACTTCTCCGCTATTGTTTCTAGTGGTGATCTGTGAGGTACCTCGTGTAGCATTGAATAAGGCAAACTGGGAACGAAAGTGAAGAAACACGTCATACCTGAAACACCCTCATTGATCCTCATAACATTCTAAATCTCCACCAAACGGTCCAAATTGTGTAAGTTGCGGCAAACAACCGCGTAAAAATAAAAACCCCAATCGATTTCAACTCCGATGTTTAACTCGAAATTGCTGGAAGTCAAGTCAAGAAAGTTGGAAAGTTTCTATCTCTAGGAAACATGATCTCGGTCGAGGGTAGCGCCAAATTGAATGTAAGAAGTAAACTAGGGAAAGATAAAGCGCAGAATCTTGTTATCAGACCTACTACTCCTGATAGGGCTGTTCACCTCACTCAGCTGACTAAAGTGCAAGGATCTGCATGTATTTGCATCACACAAGACATTTTGTTTAACCTGCTACCCTTAGATATTTTCGGTAAACAAATTGCCGTCTAAAAGCCTCCTCTCAGTGGTCTAGTTATCGCATTGGCCACTCCTCGATCCTTGATCTTCTCAACTTCAAACAAGAAAATACGGACTTCACCCCACCGAATTTGAGATTTGACCGAACGGGATGAATGGGACAACTCCACCCCTGTTGATGCCATTTCGGTTCACTTCTTTACAGATGGCTCTAAGACCAAAGGTGGGGTGGACACTATTTTATAGGCCAACATGCCAGAAGACTTGATCTCTTCTCTAACGACTTCTATTAGTTTTGTTAGTTCCTGTAGCCCTGTCGCATAAAAGAATGCTTCACCTAGGGTCGCCCTTCTTTCATCCTAAGCCGTCATTTGCATCCATCGCCGTATCAAAAGCTCCAGTTACTCTGATTGGCCTAATGGTTGATTCATGGTATCACAAAGGACCTTTACTGGTCTAAGTGTGTCTGCACTCACTTGCGGACAGCCAACCTAACCTAACCTAACCAAACGCGCAGAATGATATTGAAAATTTGACAAATCAATGTTTCAGCATAAAAACCAAGCTAAAGCTGTTCCAATCCAACGTCAGCACTACTGTCACGCGTAAGCTGCAAGTCTATGTAATCAAATGTCTGTGTAACGTTTTAGGGATATTTTGGCCAAACGACGACTCGTATCACTAGAGAGCGGACTAAGAACCTAAAACGTCGTCAGACGAAGGCGGAAATGCCAGTGGATAGGTAACACCTAACGACGACGTAAAGAACAAGGAAGTAAGAGTGACAAATAAAGATATTAAAACGTTGTTTAATGGTATCTATCGTAACAGCACGTTGACAAGGTGTTGACACGTCAATTGGATTAGAGACCTTACTTCGTGTGAACCCTCTTCAAACTTCATTTACGACTTAATTCACGGCCAACAATCTAACATTTTTCCCATGGCTAATGGCGTTCGATTACCCGAAGCGTAACTTATTTGATATTCAGAAAATTGAGCGAAATTTTTATGGAAATTCCTGGTACCACAAACAAAGCCCACAAATTTTGATTCATTGTCACACCGCCGCGCTGGTTAACGTCCACTTTCAGTTTTAAACATTCGTAGAACTCGCCACGTAATTTGTTTACACACCCAGACGAACTGTGGAGCATAAATTATGAGCTTGGCAACTTGGGGTGGCTTCCAAACAGAACAGAAATGTATCCAATAACCGCGCGAGTGATTACCAGAAATTGTGATTTCATCCAAAATTATTTATAATTCGAACAAATAGACCGGTTTGGTGGCCACTTTGGATTGTGCAATGACGAACGACAAATATTTTTCTGGGCATTCATCAAGTGAAATTATGGCAGATAACTACTGTCAAAGGTGCCATGGGAAAACGGCCGTGGAAAGGTCAAACGGAAGTTGTGGATGCTAATTTGGGTTTGGATCTGTCGAAGTCGAAGAGCAAGTGAAACGAAAGCCCCGATAAAGGGAGTTCCAAGAGCATTCATCACTTAAACTTTTTGGACAGATATTGGAAACATATCCTTAATCCTAGAATTAAGTCAACGAAACTTGGAGCAATGCGATTAGATTGGACCACAACCTAGGTCCTGTCAATCGGTATTATCCACAAAATCAATGTTTCATCTACGCCTTGCCGTGTTGTCTGACGCAATTAAACACGACTTTAAGCCGAAGGACATTCCTAGCTATGAAGGGAAAGCTATAAATGTCCGACCTACTCTGCTATATGGCACAGAGACTTGGGCGATACAAAAGTAACACGCACAAACCCTCACTCTGCAGCAAACGCATGCTTAGATGGTCAATTGGAGTGAGTTGGATAGATAAATAGACTGGTTATAGAGGTGTAGGCACACTACGACCTTTGTAGATCTATTGTGCTCCTCCGATTTGGAGCTCTAGTCGATGGGATACTGGACTTAAAGCACCTCCTGTAGTTCAATTTCTTTGATGAATCAGAATACTTCGAGTGGATCTAACCGTGATAGATCGTCTTCTGATAGTTGTTAGGTATCCAGGTGTTTGCTTCTTTTGTGGATCAGTGCTCCACATTCCTTTAGAAGGAGGCTTGGGGTTTCCTTAACATCTCCGCAAAATCCGTAGTCTCCAATTTGGTCTACACCCAGTACCTGAGGTGGACCTGAAGTCTACAATGACGCATTAGGAAGCCTGTAAGGATGCACTCCTGGTTTATTGATGTTCATGTTTTCCGGTAATAATTCCCGAAAATTTCTTTGGCCTGTCCTTCGCTCTTTTATAGTCATCTTCCTTCCTTAGTCCTTTCCGTATCGCATGTGGTCTCAGCCTACAAAATGGTTCCCGGCCGGTAAAGACGATTTATGAGCCTTCTCTTACTAGTTTATAATCTGCTTTATTTCCGTCTAATCCCACGTGACCTGGTACCTGGTGGAGAGTGACTCTGTAGGCACTCCCTCATCAGTGTAGATCTGGCTTGATAGGAGCTTAAAGCATTGACGGCTTGACTATCCGAGAGTTTCGTGATGTCTTACCCGCGATACTACCTATCGACGTTAAATTGTGAGCATCTTTCCAGTGCATAGACCTCCACTCGGAAAAAACTGGGGGATGCTTCCGAATACGTGGTTGTAGACACTTATACATCTGCTCCGGTTCCTATGAATGATTTCGATTCGTCCGAGTCCCACTTTATGGGGTTTCGATTGAGTTGGGACATACTGACGTCACTTCTCGACTTTCATTCACTTCTCAGCTTTCAGTTGAATTTCCTCTCGAAGCAGTATCATCATTTCTGGGCCAATCCAGAAATTAGACTGATTTGGAGAGAGTTTCTCGGCGCCCTCTTTGGCGATTCTTTCTAGCGCTAAATGTAGGCGGGTGAGTACCGACATCACTTCTTGTGCTTCTCTGGGACAGGTTCTCACAGATCCTATTATGCAGATACAAGCTAATCTCTGTACTTTCTAGAGGGTTTTCCTTGTTGTTCTCAGCATGATTTTCTAGCCCAAGGTACCATTCCGTAGGTTATAATGGGCCTGACTATCATGGTCAGCGAGCTATTCCGTGCCCACCAAGCATTTGCTTACCACTTAAATTACTTGGTTTTGAAACCATCCTGAGACTTCCACGAACATTCCACTGATCCATCGGAAAGTTTTTCATTACCTAAAAAAAAGTCTTCGTGTTTTATGTGCCAGAAGTCTGAAGGTGCTAGGAAGTCTGCTGCATCCGCATGGACTCTATCACCGCAACTTCTACGCAGCTCTCCTTTGGTGTGTCGAAGTTTATTCATTTGAAGTGTAGCATTATGCTCCGATATCTCTTCTACAGATCATTTAATACCTATCCAATGGAGTCCCTCAAGGGTCTGTTGTTGGGACCGTTTTATTAAATTTTCTGTGCGAAGATATTCTGAACCTAGAAATTCATTGGTTTCGCCAATGATCTATCGATTCTGGCAACCGATAAATTCTTGAAAGAAGCTAAGAACATCTTCTGTGGAACCATCCCAATAATCAGACCAAGGCTGTCATTAGTTGTTCTAATTCTAGCGAAACAGAAGACCGAATCGCTTCTAATTAAACAGTAAAAAGAAAACTGAAATACAACCGGCTATGAGATACATATGTACCTAGCAGTGATATTTAATAGCAGGATACACTTCAAAGTACACAAGGAACGATCCAGCAATAAGGACGGCGAAGTAAAATTTGCGCTTTTAAGGATAATGGTCAGCATCGATGGGATCAAATCCAGTAAATGTAGCTCCGTTCTATCAAGAGCCATCCAGTAACAAGTAAAAATTGGCTTAAAAACCAGGATAGTACCAGTGTAGTACTTTCCGAACAATGTCAGATAACGACAGGATAATGACGCCAGAGACATAACAACTCAAACATCTGCTGAAGGAAGAAAGCAAAATTTAAGGACCTGAAGTATGACTAAATGGTAGCAGTACACCCATTCCTCGAAGGGAAGATGGATCCACCTATTGGTACCGAGATTAACAATACGAAGAGCGAAGGCCATTTTCTGTGGTGTCACGGAAAAGATGGCATCTAACTCAGTCAGCTTTTAACAAGACACTGCTGGTTACCTTTACAGATTTGGAAACAATATGCTGAGGCTAGCACTTCTACAGCTCGTGAGCTTCTCGATAAGCTCCGTCAGACAGATACACTAGTTTATGACAACAGGGCGAACTCCATTAGACCGAATATCAGTCTATAGAGATTGAAAGACCACACAATTCCGACCTGAATCCCCAGCCAAAGAGGATTTGTGTAACACCCCGTCTAAGCCTCAGCCATATGCCGTATTTATACTGATTCCTTCTATCTGTGTAAATCCACCAACACCTTGCGTCCCGAATAATCCCATTTGCGAGACGACTTCACCGCCTAAAGGGTTGTGCAATAGTCCCACTCTCAAGCCTGAACCTGAGTCTGGTCAGATTAGATCGAATTCATTTACTCTCGATGGGCTAAGCAGTGCCCTTCTGGAGCACATTTAAAACCAAAAACTGAAGGAATCCACTGCCACTGTTCAGAAAGCCGAATCCAAACCAAAGGCAAAGTCACCATCCTCGGGCCATTGCAGAAGCAACACTATTAAACGCAGTCCGTACGAGTCGAAGCCCTCATCAAAGACGAAGACCAAAAAAATTGTCTTACAACGAAGATTCCGTATCATATTTGGAATTTATTCCAAAATCGGCTTCTAAACTGAATCTGCTGAAAGACATCGAGGAGCAGCATCGTCCGAGGTTTCTTGAACTCGGGCACCAGCAGCTAGTTGAAACAGAAACGCCTTCTCTGACTCTCAGCGAGGATGGCCAAAGTTCAGATACAATCACCACACTTGCCCTCTACGGTAGATTCTGTGCAGAGTTCTCAATCGCCTTCGCCTGAGCAAGACTCAGACTCACGTTTGACACCACAACGTCGTCTATTTCCTGAGAAAACCGCATCATTAGGCTCGAATACCGGAAGAGATCTCTCCCCTTCGCCACAGAGTACCTCAGTTCGCCGCGTGAGCTTGGAGCAATTCTCTAAATCGAATCCTTAGTCTGATGTATGATCTCTAACTGAACTAACCAAAGCATGTGCCTTGTATTTCTAGTCCTAATTCGATCGGTAGCTTTAACTGAGACCTTTTCTCTTTTTTTCTCTCTCGCTCGCGCTCGCGCTCTCTTTATCGAATATACAAACCTATTTATAACGGTTTACTAACGAAATATAAAAGACTTACTTACTAAGAGAAGACATGGTTTGTGGGTGGATAAGGATCACAAACTCTTACTGCTCAGCTGCGTTCTACATTCATAAGCCCTAACAAAAAAACGTTGTCCTACGGCAAGAGCTTTGAGTATTAAACCTATAACTTCGATGAGCAATGGATTCAGAGCACGAAGCAACAGACCGATGGGCCATTGTTCATCTCATCACTATAGAACGCTTGCCTAATTCTAGAGTCATACATGAGACTTAAGACAATGGACGGCTTAGAACGATGAGCCTGTCTAAAAACAAGGTTCGAAAGGGTAAACTTTTAAACGATTTCTGCTTATCCTTAGTGTTCCGACCCAGTCATGGATACGAAAGGAAGCCTTTAACGATTTCTCAAGAAAAAAGTGGAGAATTTCAAACTCACCCCACCCACTTTCAGTTCAACCTCATCGGCTGCTTTCAAAGCTGAAAAAAATTGCAGATTTGCAAGCTTCACTGATCTCTCCAGCAAAAAAGATCACCATAGCAACGATCCGTCTACACAATCTATAGTCTGGCGCACCTAGACGCCTCCATCGACCGCCAAAACAGATCCAAAAATCTCGACTCCCCACCAATCTATCTGTCATGCAAAAGCTTAGCGCAGAGAGAATTTACAATTGTTCTGTGTGCAACTTGATAGTGATTTCCGGATGTCGGAACAAAGGAGTTCCGGTCAGATTAACATGGCTGACACATTTGGATACTTAGTCAGTCCCAGCATTAGATTCTGCTACACCTAAACAAGCGGGCATCGAGGGGGGGAGGAACTCTCCACTACCTATGGATGCTTCACCTGGTACCCATGTTGGAGTTATGTTGAAATCCATAATGTGTCTCATTGGAGTTGGATACTCGAATGGAAATTAGTTGGGTTGCACGCACGCAATCGACGAAGTTCACCGATACGTGAAACTGGCTACTAGTGCTGTTGTGTTCCGTTGTTCATGGTACGCTATGGTTCGGTGTATGGCGCTGAGAGAATGGACAGAGATCACCAGGCAGAGAGGCCTTGGGATCAAGGGAAATCCATCACAATGGGATGTCATAGTATGTGTGTTTGTTCGGAAAATGTGACCAAAGTAGGCGGTACACGATTATTACACCTGTGGAAATTGAACCCTTTAATATCGGTTCGCTGAGTGATGTTGGCTTTGGGGGGTGGTGGAGTGTGTACGGTGCATCACCTCCCACTACCCAAATGTTTGATGGTAGTGACTTTATGGTCAGCTACTGTTTGCATTGCTTAAGTGGTATAGAGTCGAAATATTTCGATTTTTTTTTTTTTTTGTCAACTTTTTTAGTAGTTGTGGTTCGGTTGGAATTTTTTTTTTTTTTTTTAGATTCTTTTGTTGAACACACCTAATTAATTCAGAATGCGTGGACCTCTTTGTGTGATGGAGTTTGTGGAGTGTGTTTTTTTTTTAGTGATTCCTGAAAATCAGATTTTTAGTTAAAATATCATCATCGAGTTAGTACGCCGCGAATTACTGGATAAATCGGTTGGATTTTCGGAAAAAGTCCTCAGTTCGTCTGGTTATGCAATGCAAGGGATACTTGTGATCAGTTTAGTTGGGACTTTGTGAAGGTGCCTTTTATATATTCATTGCGGCGGGATTCTTTAGAAAACACAGATATTTAATATTTTTTAGTTCAAAAAATAGTCTCCGATCAACTTACATTTAAGTGAATTTATTGAGTGACTTCGTGTACATTAAACGACGAAAATATTGGATAAATATTGCAACCAGTGGGGCACGTAAGGAGATTAAACAGTGAGTGCCTTAAATTTTTCTAATATTCGAAGGTCCTAGTGGATCTTATTCAGTTGTTTTTAAATATTTTCCTAACTCTGATCCATCGTTAAGGATAAGGGGTCGGACGTCACTACTTTTTAAACATATTCTCTATAGAATGGCAGTCAAGACTTTTCTAGATATGTAAATAGTCCTTTAGTGGGAATAAATTAGTAAACCTGCTCAGTGATGCCAGACTTTCTGAATTTTGCAAGCAGCAACTGTGGAGCCCCAGTGTTTAAAAAAGTGTAAAATGCCACGGACTTGCTGATTTGTTTGTAAGTCGTAAGATCTTACTGAAAATTGATAAAAAGTTGAAAAAGTTAAGAAAGGTATAGCAATGAGCTTCTGGACCAATGGAATGATGCAGCGCTGCGACCTCTCTAATCTTCTCTCCATAAAAGCATCGTTTAACGAAAATCACCTTCAAACGGCCCAATCGGCGTTATTTACCGTCTTCCATCTTTCCAGTACGATCTCTCCTTTTTAATTTTACACAAATCTTTGGCCCAACAGACCATATTTCCAGAGTCTAGCTACTGGCCACCATTTGTGTTGTCCGTGTTATATTTTTCGCACAACTATCACTCAGTTTAGAGCCGTACTCACAATGCGAGTTTGGAAGCTGTCTTATGACAGTTATTTCTCTTCGACGTTCTAGACTGTCGAAAACGTTTTCTTTTTCGTTTTTTCTGGGATTCGGAGTTCTAACCTCACTCAGTTGCCCAACCACTAACCCACGGCGTCCGCTTATTAATTTTCGACTTAAAAAATACGCGAAGGCAGTGTAATCTAGGCTAAAGGATTGGTGGGACAGAAACATCTCAGGATTGCCTCGTAGAATACAATACATAGAATCGAATGCAACCCACTGACTATGGCCGTTTCTTCTGAATCACGACTTTCAGTGATCGTAGGGGCTTTAAGCAATAAATTCTCGCCATTGTCCTTTTATCCAACAAAATTCTCTCTTGGACTATTCCATTGACTTTCCAGAACACTGTGGTCACAACTTCACAGATTTTTTCTTTTACGGAATCCGGTTTGGATTCGAAGACGTTGATATTTACTCCTTCTACATGTCCCAACAATTTCAGTCGTCCAAAATGAAGTTTTATTTCATCCGAAGTATCGTCGCCCTCTCCACAAGCGTCGCAGGCTACTGCCCGTGTCTTTTAAACATAGGACGCCAAGGTGCTTAGCAAAAGGAAAATGTCCTTTGAGAACGCCAATAAGTTGTTTGCAGTCTTTTCGGCTGAGAGACAGCAAGACTGCCGTTGGTTTCTTACAAACGTTTGAGAAAGCAAAGGCTAATATCTTCGCAACAATTATGGTCACCAGAGGCACGGGAACCCGTTAATTATAAGAGGCAGTACAAAAGATCTCACTGTTCTCACTCTCCAGCATAGTATAGTATTTGTAACAAGCTGAGCGCCAAAGATCTGTCATCCGCACGTCATGCGTACACGAACGTTCCCTTTTCCCCTTTTTTGCTCAAAAATCCCCAAAAATGGCGCAGTGTTCACCCGTTTAAAAAATGATTCAATCTTAAAAAGGCAGTGGTGAATCTTATCCGTTACATTAGCGGGCATTTCGATTGCAGATTGCAATACTCCAATTGCGTTTTCGATTTGATTCCTTTTCGGTTTTTGGATGTTTATTGTTTCGGCATCCTCCTCTTCAGCTCCGTTCTCATCATCGTTTACATCAGTAGCACGAACTATTGTTTCCAAAATTGTTGCGGGATCAGGTACGTCTGTGGCTATGATTCGTCATCGATTTCAATATACTATTTCCAATCCACGCCTTCAACATTATAGTCCGTTTGAATTAGTCTGTTCCAGATCCTCTTGACTTCATTGGTGTCTTCAGTTGCACATCTCAATAAATTTATCGGAATTTCAGCGTCATCGTCCCATGTCTCAGTCGTAAATCCGGCCTTTATGAGACAATTTTCAGTTGTCAATGGAGTTACATCCTGTACCCATGCTTTTGAAATTTAGCGTACACGGTCGAGCAGCGATATTTTGTAGTCCTCTTTTTTGGTTTCCCAAACCTTCAAAATCTTAGTAGGTATACGACGTTTGTAGTGCACTTTTAAATTTTGGATTATACCCATGTCCATCGGCTGAACTCAAACTCGAGTTTGATGAACTTTAATTTATCCTTTAAATGATTTAGTTGAGCTGGGCAGTTATCGACTATAAACAATACCTTGCGCTTAGATATTCGTAATTTTTCATCAAGTTTCAAAAACCAACTCGAAAAAATATCTCCTGTCATCCAAGAACGTTGGTTGGCTACATTATCCATTGGCAAAGATTTAATTTTGTTAAAGCACCGAGGATTTTTGCTTCTTCCGATGATTTAAAGTTTTAGCTTTTCTTAGCCAGTCATAGTAGATCCCATAAGGCATGTCACTCCAAAACATTTTTCCCTTTTAAAAGCCAAAGTCAGCAAACATTAAAAAAAAATTCTTGTCTCATCGACATTGAAAATGTCGTCCGGTTTGAATCCTACGACAACTTCTGGGATCTGTTGTTTCCTTTCATCGACTTTTGTTTTATCAACAGAAGCACTTTTTCACCAGATAAGACTTTGCCAAGAATATTGTGCCTGGTTTTAAATCTGCTCAGCCAACCGTCACTTGCCTTGAAATCAGAAAAACCGAAGCTGTTTGCAAATTGGAGCGCCTGTTTTTTTAATATTGAGTTGAACACCTGGCCACTAGTACTAGCAGAAGCATATCAAAGCCTTAATTGCTCCCTCTCAGCCCAAACCGACGAAAGAGTACTGCTGGGAATGTCAAAATCTTCAGAAATTTTGTTTTTCTTTTGATGTCCTTTCACAATCTCCTCATTCAAACGGATCTTTGTCGCAATGAAAATCAAATAGTCCAAATCAACGAAAAATTTAAGTGCGGACAGACCGCACAAATTCAGTATTCCAAAAAAAAACATGGATTAATTTATCTACCGATTAAATTTTAATTAGTTTCTGCGAAGAAATTAACAACTTGCAGATTTTTCCGCGAATAGGCGAATGCTTCTTGCGAACTGTCAAATTTTATTCACTTTCCACAGATAGAGAACGCAATCCACGCATTCCAAAATATTCGCTAGAGTTTAACCCCACAATTCGTTTGTACATACAACGAATGACAAAAGAAAGATTAATGCGACTAGGAAAAAAGTTGCTGTGAATTAATTGTCAAAATTTGCGAATATTCGGTCGTTCGCATTCGCAAGTCGCTGAGCTGTGAATTGCCCTTAAGAGGATGACTTTTCTATGGAAAACTGAAGGGAATGCAAAAAAAAGGGTCGAAAAATACGAGTTAGGGGGAATTACGAGTTAGAGGAGGTTCGACTTTTGACTGATATTTACAACATTCACCACGCACTATGGTTCAGACCTAAAGATTCTTGGTCCTCATTCCTCTTTGCCACGACCGACAACAGCTTCATTCTATCCACCACATGCTACAACATAGAATATCCTTTTGCCATCGATTATCCTTTTATTATTCATCTTTGCCACCATTTTACTATCGATTGTGATCTCGACGACGAAAGATCCCGTTTCAAGGAAAACACTGATAAAATTCACTACACATACTCAGCCATAGAAAGAGATCTGGAATATGGATATTTCGACAGTCTATCCAATCACTTGCAATTTAATGGACATAAGCAAGGAATGTACTCCTGAAAAACTGGTTGCTATTACCCAGACAAGTTACGAGATCGTAGATCCTAGGTAGTACTGGGCTGTCGAAGGAATTTAAGATTCGAAAAACGGTACTTGGCAGGCTTGTCACTACTTTTCCTGTGGTGATCAGTAAAGTACTTCACTACCGACTATACATATGTATGTATTGTAAAGAATAGGTGGAGGAGTCGGAGTATCTACATCTGTAGAGGCAGGCAGGCCGCGTTTAAGGACCTGAACCTACGTTGGGTCTTCCATTGGATGATATTGGGTTTTGCTTCCTGCTAGTACAATAGACCAATTGCGTCTGAGTGATCCAAGAGAGAGTCTCCTAACCTCACAAAAAAAAAATACGTACGTTTAATGTATTTTTGCAATAAAGTGGTGAAATATAACAATCGAAGCAGAAGCATTCTGATACATTGAAGTTGTTGATTGCTATGCTAAACTGTAAAAAGATTGCAGCTAAAAAATGAGCAGACAGGTGTTGCATAAAAAATATTTCTCTCTGATAACGAAACTCAGTCATAAACACAAATGCATTCGCATTACAAATAAATGAACCGCAATTTACGGTAATGAATGAATAAAAGCTTTTAGCCAAGTATTTCTATAACAACTCCTTCGTAAGTCCAGCCCTCAGTATTCCACCGTCAGTGTCCACATAAACATGAAGGATTCACCGCCAACAAGAGACCTGTATCCGCACCTGAAAGTGTTATATAAATATTTCCGGTTGTTTGGTTTCTCGAATCTCAATTTTAATCCTTCCACTCGACGACTAGAATATAATAGAAGGCGTTCCATAGTCTCTCGTATCGTATTCGAAGTTCTGCGCAACCTTAGTGGCCTTCTAGCCGGGCTTATCGGCGGTTACCACCTAACTAAGTTGTCAGATCGGTCTGTGAGCGCGCAAGAGGGTTTCCTTAATAGTGCAGCCGTTGTCTTCAAATGCATCGTCACTTGGATCCATGTAAGAAATTACCTTACTCTAGGTCGTCGCACCTTGTTACCGACCATAAATGAGATGTTCGAGATTTTTGAGCTCCTCCGAAAGAAATCGGACTCAAAGATATTCTTTCAGTCCCCCCTAAGAACGGTTCTAGTTTTGAAAATAGCTCACAGCTACTATCGCGTCTTCGTTGAACTGTGTAATCACTTGTACAAGGCAACTTTCTGGCTTATTCCCTTGTCACTATTGCTTCCTTTTGGCATGGTTTTGGGCATTCTGACGTATTTCGGTCATATATACTGTCAGTTGGTGTTGATTTGTTTCTACGTGAAAATGGATGAGATAATTCGATCCACAGCTGTCCAAATGAATCGGCGTAAGCTTCGGAGGCATGTACGTGATTTGATTAAAATATCCTTTCGCATGCATCGCGTAAATTCGAATTTGAACACGTTCTTTTCGACTCTGTTTCTGTCGACTTATTTAGGGCTATTTACCGATGTAATGCACACGTATTTAGGTCTTAAGACGCTTTTGTACAATGACACCTCGGAGGCGTTTTCAATTAGGCTTGTGGAAGTAATTTGTGCAGTGATATGGGACATTATGCTTACTGTCACGATATCGTCGGACATTTATTTGATTGGTCGACTATCGGATAAGTTAATTCATTCGGAGAGGATTTTCAAGCAAAGGATACTTTTGCTGTATTGTAAGCACACAGTGGAGGGAAATGTGTCACTCGAGAGAGAGGTGAATCAGTGCCTTCTACAGTGAGCCTTAAACTAATCACCTTCTATTGCAGATTGATCAGCTGATGTTTAGAAGCCACATCTATGATTTGAGCTCTCGAACGTGTCAGGTGGTTGAAATGGACTTACGAATTACCTTGTCGTTCATGCTCAATCTTATTTTGGTTATTGTTATCAGCTTTTTGCAGTATTACGCCAGTGAAGTGGTATATGTTTCGAATAATTAAGAATAAAAGGAAAAATATGGAGCCACACTGGGGCTCAGTATTTTAGATCGGTGAGCTTGACTTGAAAACAAAGGCTAACACCTTCGCAACAATTATGGTCATCAGAGGCTACCCGCAAGGGTATGTGCTCTCCCCCTTGCTGTGGAGTTTGGTTATAGACGAACTCCTAGTTGAACTACACAGTTGATTCCGAAATGGAAAATGGCAGCACGAGTGCTGGGGTGTATGGTACCAGTTTCCAACGTACAACAGCGCTTGCTCGATGCCCGACATTATTTCAAGCACAAGTCCATTGAGCTTTGTGGGCGAGAATGACTGCGGAGGAGAATGATCCCAACATTTACATCTTTTCAGGCAGTCAAGCAGCCTTATTGGGCCTTAAATCGTATACGGCACGGTCCAAGTTTGTGTCGAACTGTCTCTTGCTTTTAAGAGCAGGGTTACCGTAGCCTGAATGCCAGGTCATGACAGCTTCGAGAGCAACGAACTTGTCGTTTGTCGCCCACCCAACCCACATTTTCGAGTATCGTTTTATAGTACCCACTCCAAGTAACTTCCAAGAGTCCTCATTCTTATGACAGATAGGTCAGGACAATCACACAGCAGATGACGAACAGATTCAATTTCTTCTTCGTCCCTGCAACTTCTGCAAAAGTCGTGCTGTAGCATACCGAGTCGTTCTGCGTGATCGCCGGTAGCACAGTGTTCAGTAATTATGCCAGAAATAACCCGTGCCTTATAACGACTAAGTTTTACCAGAGAGGTTGATCTCTTCTTCCTGAAGGCCGGCCATAGCGCCCTGGCCGTTGCGCGTGTTTCCAGATGAACCCAACGCCTGTTTGCTCGACCGATGGCTTCATCTTCTGTCTTTTTCCGTAAGGAACTGATTGGGATTACTACAAAAGGGCTCACTGACAGCCAAGCGGCAATCAAGTCTCTGGAATCGTGCTCGTTTACTTCAAAGGCCGCTCTCAACTGCCGTTAATCTCTTATGAAGATGACAGAGCAGTTCAATATTCACCTATGCTGGGTGCCAGGCCACAGAGACATTCCAGGAAACTGCAGGGCAGACGAACTCGCCAGACAAGGCACTACTCTAAGGATTCTGTATGCCCCTAGCTACATGTAAGCATCTACTAAAGCTGAATGCGATTAGCAAGACCAACCACAGATGGGAAAACGTGTCAACCTGTCTCATCTCGAGACAGATCTGGCCCATGCTGGATCATAAACGCAGTACCGAGTTGGTCAAACTAAAGCGATCACAAATCAGCTGCGTTGTTGCTCTTCTCACTGGACACTGCCTTATAGGCCAACATGCCAAAAGACTTGGCCAAACGACTTCTGCAGAAGCTGCAGGGACGAGGAGGAGGAGGAAAGTATCCCTCACCTCCTATGTAACTGCCCAGCTCTGTCGCATAAACGAATGCTCCATTTAGGGTCCCCCTTCCTTGAAGTCCTTGGTGACATAGCGTCCTTAGACGTCATGCGCATCTATCGCTTTATCAAAAGCTCCGGTTGGTTCTGTTAGTCCATGAGTAGCGAATTGGTTTTGATCCATGGTATCACAAAGGACCTTTATTGGTCTAAGTGTGTCTGCACTCCCGTGCGGACAGCCCAGCCAACCTAACCTAACCCTACGACAAAAGCGAGGGCCCGCGATAAGTGCAGCGCCGATCCTTTCCTAGCAAGCTCATCAGCCTTTTCATTTCCTTGACCCAGCAGAGGTTCACCGCATTGGCTCTGGATATCTCGTTTGGGAGTTACTTGCAGATTCTCGCAAGCCTCGACCTGATTACCGCGGAGTCCAGAGCCTTAACGGCTGCCTGGCTGTCTATATAGATAGTGATCGTTTTGCCAACGATATTACTCTCGCGAATAATTTCAGCAGCCTGTATGATGGCTGTGACTTCGGCCTGAAACACGTTGCAGTCGTCGTGAATTCTAAAGGAGTGGTTTATTCCTAGGGCTTTACAATAAACTCCGGCTCCCTTAGAACCATCGGTGTAGAGTGCCAGCTCCTTTTTCATGCTCCTACGGTTCTTCCAGTACATTCTGTCAGGAATTCTTGTAGCGAATCTCCTTTCAAAAGCTAATATCGGGTTCATGTGATCAGTTTCCGTCGACCTGTTGGTAGTCTCCCATCGAGACAAAATTGATGCATGACCGTAGAGGCTGGATGACCATAGTCCACCTTCTTTTAGTCTTACCGCGGTTTTGGCAGCCAGACTGCTACAGTACAGATCAAGCGGAATGAAACTAAGCATGGTTTCCATTGCCGCTGTTGGGGTTGTTCTCATTGATCCCATGACTCCGAAACACGCTGCCCTCTGGATTTTGGTGAGGTTTGAGAGCTGGTATTGCTTCTCAAGTACCATCCACCATACTAATGAACCGTATGTGAGAATAGGTCTTAGCACCGCCGTGCATATCCAGTACACCACAGCTGGTTTAAAACCCCACGTATTACTGAACGCCCTCTTGCAAGCATAGAAGGCTACGCTTGCTTTTTTGATGCGTTCGGTATCGAGCTGAACCTGAGAGACTTAGTTCAGTATCACCGATATTTGGGGGTCCGAAGGTAGGGACTACCTCCGTTTTTGAGGGGTTTACTCCCAGTCCCTTGCTACCGACCCACTTATCCACTGGATGTAGTGCGAGATTGAGTCTTTCACTGAGGACTGAAGGAAATTTTCCCGAAACCAGGATGGCCGCATCATCGGCATAGGCCGTCACGTTGAAGCCGTTATAAGGGGAGACAGAACTCCTCCTTGGGGGGTTCTTCTGCAGACCCTTCTCCGTACGGTTATGTCTGCATCTGTGCAATTCAATTGCAGAGGCCGGTGTTAAGGTGTTAAGCTCTGTGTAGACTGCTCAGGATCGTGTCAGTGCTTACGTTGTTGAACGCCCCTTCAATATCTAAGAACGCTCCAAGAGTGAACTCCTTGAGGTGGAAGAGACATTTAAGAATCCTAACTGCCGAAGGAGTTTTAGGAGACTTCAATGGATTACTTTGGGTCTATGCTAGACGATAGGCATGTAAACGTAAAACTGGAAGGAAGACTAGTCAAAGGAATTGCCTTAAGGGCTCCGTCGGTAGATGTTGTTTTCAGCGAATTTTTGTCAGATGTCTTAAGCTGGAACAGTTTCTGTAGACTTGCAGTCAATCCCGAGAAAATAGAACAGAATTCCATCTATTAAAAGGAACCAACTCTTAATTTCAGTTGATTATAATGCTTTCGAAATCCAAGCGTAGTCCTATTTTTGAAGCCTGAAATTGTAGATGACAGAGTCTTTTTGTCATGATCAATCAATCACTTCAAATCTAAAACTTTGATTGCTGTGCTAAACTGTAAAACGATTGCAGACAGGTGTTGCATGAAAAATATTTCTCTCCGATAACGAAACTCAGTCGAGCTAGTCATGCAAAAACTTGCGCACTTAAATTACAATGAAAACTGCTTATGCAACTATCCAATTACGTACGAGCGCCTATATACTTAAATCGAATTATAAACTTTTTTGCCCAAAAGGAAATTTATCATGTCATCATGGCGTTTGGGACATTCCGCACCACCTAACAAAGAGGTCAATTCCATTTGCCCATTATTCAGATCATGGTCTCACAGCTCTCTGCAAGATAATTAGCATTTGGTAGCACTGCCCCCCTCTTCCAGTTCGCACAAATACATCGGTAGTTAACGTTTCAAATTCCCTATTGAATGACAAAAATTTTCTTTTTTTTTTTTTTTCATTTTTAATGCCAATGACATCCGAAAATCAAACCCAATGGAAACGCCTCGACATTAATGGTGTACCTGGCAGGTTATTTAGGATTCAAGTTGACAAAAAAAAAAAAAAGAAAAAAACCGGAACGTACTTCCGCAACGCTGACTATCAGATCCGTCACGCGTTATGCCCTTGTCATAGGAACACCCCCTGTATCTAGCTGGACTGGCGCACTCCTCCAGTATTGAGGTCAAAAATCTCCACTGATGCTTGTCTCTAATTACGCGCGCATACAAACATCAGCGGGTGTATCTGAATTAAGAGTAATTTTGCAATTACGCTTAGAATTCACAATCATTCAATAGTTAAACATTTAAAGCGCTCTGACACATGCGATCCGCATAGAAACCAGCCGTCCAACGAATAGAATCGTTCATGCGAAACAGAGCGATCGTGTACGGTTTTTTTTTTTTTCGTTGTTTGCCACTAAACATAGTCAGGTGGGCTGGGTTTTTTTTTTTTTAAGCGGCCAGATCTAGATGTAAATTTGGGATACATTTTCTGCTGGCAACAGTCTCCACTATTCCATTTGAGGTCTGGTTCTAATGGAATTTAGCAGATGGAACTCTGTTCTCATTCTAACAGAAGATGTGCCACAATCTCAATCTGACAAATCCTGCAGATACATTCGAAAGTGATTTTGGATCCTTCGAAACGCATGAATGATTGTTCGTACAGATATGTATCTGTGAGAGGAGAAAGGTTTAGTTGGGAGCTGGGGAATCATGAAGCGATACTTAAATCCGTACTTCGTAGATAAATATGAGCACAATGAACGATTGAAAGGAAATAGTTTCCATATCTAGATGGGAACCTTAGTGTGAATTATACTGAGGCTGTGATACTTTCTACAAGAGTTGTAGATACGAGCAAAAAAGAGTGACCCTAATCCACTCCGTCTGCACGCGCAAACGCACGCTACTATAAGACAAGATGCAATGAGTGAGAATCTCTTTCAGTGAAATTCGATTGGGTTAGAGGCCGCACCCACCCCATTTGATGGCAATTAAATGGATCTTCTCTGATCTTAACAAAGTAAATCATATGGCATACGAGTATCTTACGCAGGAGAAATATCCCGCACAAACCGATGACTACTACCAATGAATTCAATATTCAAAACGGTGCCCGACAAGGTTGTTTAGTGTCACCACTACTCTTTAGGTGATGTGCAGTAACCTGCTTCAATGTATCTTGTGTGATTGTGCAGCAGTCTATCTCAGAAACTTCCAGCAAACCGAAGGTGTGTGTCTGTTATCACAGAGAAATGTCCACTGGCTTAGTGACATGGACATAGAGAGGTGGGGTGCGGACAAACTGCGCCAAAAACAGCCAACCTCGCCAACCTTACTAAAGCTTGCTTAAATGAAGAGGTATTCGTATTTCTTGATTCCTGAAAAATGCAAAAAGACTCGTTCTACAATTTCCCAGAAGTAAGTGCTGACTTTTTCAATACTCCGTACTCAAGCATTAGACCGTTCAAACATTAGAACTTACAGTCTGCAAAAGAATTGAAAACGTTTTGGAAGGTCGTCAACATGAATTTCAGAAGAAAAATCAATGATACGCGCAGTCGCAGAAGTGATGGATGCGACACGAAATGGATGAAATTGTCGAGGTAAACAGTACAGTCCTGTCAAACATTAAAAAACAGTAAATACCACCGATGTTTTGAGCTTAGCCTGGTAACCTGCTTCAATGTAGGTCGTCAGCGCTAATACTTGGTCCGAACAGCTACGCCCTGACCTAAACCCAGCCTGCTCTATAGGCACCACCGCGTTTATTGCGGGTTCAATTCTGGTTTATATCAGCCTTTCAAAAATTTTGTATACAGCACTGAGTAGAGCGATTGGGCGGTAGCTTTCTGGCTGGTCGTTGGGTTTACCAGGTTTAAGCAAAGCGATTACTGCCGATAAGATGCCCTGATTCCAGTAAATTTGAAAAGAAGCGCACACAAAATGGGTGCCACTGTGGGTAAGGAATTCCGGGAATATTCCGTCTAGTAGCCGCTGCTTTGCCTGGCTTGAGCTTTTGGAGTTCAGCTTCAACTTCCTCCAGGGTGTATAGACTTGAGAACTCTGCGAGTGCGTGAGACTCTTTTAGAAGCTTAACATTTTTTTTGATGAGTTTGCTTCCGATTTTATCCGAGGAAGCCTTGGAAAGCTTTACTATTCTATCAGCTATGTCGTTAGGGGCTGATTGATGGTTTAGAAGCGACTATTGGCGTGCTGCTGCCGAATTTGCGAAATAGGCACCAGGCCTTACGGCTGGAGTGAACAAAACTTGTATTTTCGACAGTGTGCTGCCATTTTTCGCTACGTGCCTTGTCGAGGGACTGGAGTAGCTTATCCGCCATTTCGGGCAGGCCATTCATTTCGAAGGCTTTATAAAGGCGATCGCTTTCTACCGACCAACATTCCATTGGCTGTGGAAAGAATAGTGCCAACGCGTCGATCATAGTTTTTGGCTAGCGGGTGAATCCATCTTATATTGGCGTCCAGGTCTTTTGTGTACCCGTCCCAGGAGGCTTTGGGAAATTCCATCTAGGTTGGGCCACGGATTCAACAATAGGTATTTAAATGCCGATGTCGATGACAATGGGTCTATGTTGGCTATTGGGGAAGTTCGGGAGGACTTGACTTGACAAGAGGACATAGGTCGCGATTGCAGCTCACGAATGTGCGATCGGGGTTGTAGTCCCTAAGCCACCGTCTGGAATAGAAGGAGCCGGCATCCTTGGCATCGAAAACGAGGTGAAAACTGTTGACTTCAGACCACTCTAATAGCTCTAGTCCGTTATGATCGTTATTTGGGTATGGTGACTGTCAAAATCGCCCGCGTAAACAGCTGGGTGGTCAAAGTGTGGTAAGACACTTCGTGGCCAAGGCATGGTTGGAGGCTTATATACGTTGGTGATGTCTGTTCCAGCCACTTCGACGGTGATGCAGAACACGTTGTCTATGGGGCTTTGTTGGATTAGCCTCGTGTTCTTAACGCCGTTGCGAATAAAAGTGGCAGAACCATATATGTACTTGGTGGTATAACACTCCGATGGCTGTGTACCCATGGATTTTGCTTCTTTTACTAAAGTCAGCTTCCGACGCCGAATGAGTTTCTTGGATGACTGCTACGTCGATGGCATTGTCCTTTAGAATCTTTGAGAGGTATTCGCCTTTGGACTTGCTTAGACCTTTAATATTGAGTTGGAGAATGCGGACTGAAGGTCCGATCGTCGGTAAGGCCAATATCTGTGGATTATTAGAGCAGCATAAGACTAATTTTGAAGTGAACTCAGACCTTTGAGTGCCGCTTGACTATCCGTTAATACTATATGGATGTTTACATATGATGCCGCGCATATTTACACGACTTAAGACTCGGAGAGTTGGTCTATTTACCCCAGTACTAACGCCAGAATCCATTTTTAATCTATTTTTATGCCACAGGTTTCCTTTTAGATCGAGAAGCGAACCACGAGTGACCACTGTGGCTAAGCACATCAATCTGGAACCTCTTGCCAAAGCAAAGTGATGTAGGCAATAAATCGTAAACCATGGGAAGTAAACACATATTAGTACCCACAACTACAAAAAGTTGGGATCCACTGCTGTATTCACTGATTAAAAACTGAAAATGAGAATTTAATGAAAAAGTTCATTTTATTTGGCTTTTAACTCAACGGCGGGATGACTTACAACTATGGGCAATGCCTCAAAATAATAGAAAACTTAAACCCTAATCGACAAAATAAACTTTAAAATTAAATACGTTTATCTTAAAGTATTTTGAGCGCGTACTTAAAATTTGTATTGTCAGCAAATGCAGTCAACAAATACACTCATCACGCGGTTCAGCTACTATTCTGTTTTGCAAATACATGTGTAGTAAAAATAGTCGATTTTCCATTCTCTTTTCAGGATCCAAAAACCATCAAAAATGCCAAAGGCTGACCCAAACTGCCAGACACATTAAAAAGCACAACTGCCAGAGCATTTCACACGTAACGCTTGTCCTGAATCTTCGAAAAAAATGTTTAAAAATAAGAAAATCTTTAGACTTACATATTTATTTGTAATAATAATTAATTTAACCAGTATATGGGGTAAGTTTGACATAATTGACAGCATTTTTAGAAACCTAACCTACAACGGACCCATATTTCAGCACAAACAACATGTAAAAACGGACTGGGAAGAGTCCTATATGAACGACTGCCAAATCAACAATTGCAAGGATATGACGATGATGTGGTAAAGCCGGTGTGACATACTGAAATATTGCATATATTTCTAAGCTTTTACCCTCTTAGGTTAGAGATACAGCGCCACCATTCAGAGTTCTTGAGAAATGTCAAGATCTCTGCTTGAGAGATCGAACCGGCACAAATAACCTCGTGCGGACTTGTACGAGTTTTGATTTTCAGCCTGGCAGCCGAATCGCATCATTCGGCGGAAATGCCGAGTATGAGGAATCCATTTGCTACCTAACCAGTGAACAGGCTGGACCCGAGGGTATCGGAAGCCTGATGCTGGTGCCTAATAGTGTTCATTTTAATGAGATTTGCTTAACATGTAAGTTGAGTCCAGTGAATGATGGTTGATTTAAATTTGTTTGCGACTTTTAAACTCGTTTATAGCCAGCAGGCCAGAACGAGAATGCCCCAGTAGGAGGTATGTTTTTGAAAGACATCCAAGAAAGAAGCTGAAACTACCCATTTCGGATATAAAGGAGGTCTGTTGAAAGAGTTGCTTACTGTGGACTTGTATTGACACTTTGGCTTTATAGATTACAGCTGCCAACAGATCAGACTGCGAAGACAAGTGCCTAAATGAATTCTCGTTCGTCTGTCGATCGGCGAACTTTGACTCAACTATGCGATCTTGTACACTAAGCAGGTAAGTGGCTAAATATTTCAGGATTCATCAAGTTTAAAAGTGTTCATGGTTCAATCCACCAATTTGTGTATACAGCCTACTTCCAGTGCTCCTTGCTTACTGTGAAGGTCGGTAAAGCAGTAGAATATCGTTAACTTACCCGGAAAGTAGATTTCCTTTAGCTGTGGAAGCCATTGGTTTTCGTCTTGCAAAAGGCTATCGTCGGCTGTGTCTGCCAACTCAATTTTAGTGATACAACCATTGTGGCTAATAAATGCTATAATTTTGGACCAGCCCTTTAAAAATACTAGTAGCCCGAACTACCTGTACGCACATACACTAGTCGGTCGCAAACCCGCAAACCTAAAAAATCGATGACAGGAAATCGCCTCCTTCCTAATCCACATCCTACACACTCGTAGCACTCTCTCCGCGGGGCTGGTTAGCAATCTATGCTCTTCCTTCTGTATTCGGCGTCTGGTTTTCCGGTCTTGCCTCGTTTTCATTGTTGTTCCTTCTGACTCACTCCAACCGTCGGAGTTCCTTTATGACTACTGCTGCACCTCTTTCAACGTATCCCATGTTGTGCTCGCTGCCAACATATGCATCACAATATTTTCTGGACTATCTCCGTGATGCCGATTCATCGGACTCATCTGAGTCCGTGAGTCGTATGAGTCGATGAGTCGTATGAGTCCATATTCCCATAAAAGACTGGTTCCAAGACTGTTTTCGCTGCCTTGGCCCAAATTTGTGTCACAAACATTATTATAGACTACACCACCCTTAACAGAAGTAGTCTCCATAAATTGGGCTGAATTTTACCAATGGCTTGAATGACTTTGTTCTCCAAGTCGTGAATTGTTTTAACGTAGTCATGGTCGTGGCGCCCAGTTGATATTATCTCTACTCGAACGCGACATCGATTTTTGTCTTTCGATACCTTTTGCTGTTGACAATTATCATTCCGTCTCTCTCATTTCGCAATGGCGCCGCCTGACGTGACTTTTTATGTATCCAAAGGAAACTGCTACAACTGCTGTGGATTGTAATGTTTCAGACCCGACAATTTTAGTCACGTTCGAAGCCATTTAAATAAAATTCAAAATTCGTCGCTTTTTTAACCAAGATTAGGACCCATTTCCAACTGCTAAAAGGTCCGGGCAGTCACACTTGTAAATAGAGCACTCATTTTATAATAAATTTCCACAATTTTGACGCATTGCAAAAAAATTTAGTTTTCAGTAATAAATGGCAGCTATGACACAACAGCGATGTCATTACAGAATGACAGACAAAATGTCATTCCAATCATAACCACAATTGGCTGTCAGAGTTTTGATGTAGGAAAGCCCTTGTTTAATGCTATTTCCATGCTCATGAGATGCTTCTTTAGCTCTTAAGTTTATTAAGAATCCTGCAACTAGGTAGATCTGTATTCAGACTACTCGAAGGAAATGCTTTGTTCTTCTTGCCCATATCCGCAGAGATATAGAGAAATGAGGTTAAGGATGATCGCAAGAGCCACCGCGAAAGCTCTTTTAATTAGCTCTGTGGTTCATACACAAGCTATTCCTTCCAGTTCGTTGATTCCTGCTTTCGTGATGATTTGTTTCGTTTTGTTCCAAGAGGCAGGTGCTGCGGAAGTAACAACTGGTCTTACTTAGTAATTCTGAGTCTTTGTTCCCAATTTTGGACAAGTAAGCTCTTACTGGCCAGAATGAAATTCTGCCCCAATTTAGATTAAGAATTCCATTTGACTTCCTTCAATGAATCCGAAATGAAATCTCTCCAAAATCTGCACACTTTCTGAATGCAGGGTTGGGGTTGAGGTCCAAGCTACCAACCTGGAACTAGTTCTTTCAATATTCTTCGGATAAGTATAGAAATATGTCCATTAATCTATAAGACAAACAATTCGGTTTTTGAATCACGCATTATTTTAAGACTGGTGACTTACCCCCAACCAGTAGATCTTTTCTTTTTATAGACCGACTTATTGCATGATTTCGTTGATGTCAATTTGAATCCTACAGATCTCCAATAATTTCCA
The DNA here is from genome assembly GCA_946965025.1 of Blera fallax. Taxonomy (NCBI): domain Eukaryota; kingdom Metazoa; phylum Arthropoda; class Insecta; order Diptera; family Syrphidae; genus Blera; species Blera fallax. Next base: position 61,476,940 of record OX337247.1, read on the forward strand.
TTTTACCTCGGTTCCTACAAACCTAGATAATCTAACCTACACTTTTTGGACGCCTTGATTCATGGTTGGAATATTAAGCGGGAGACTCTACTCTCAGGAAAAATGTTTAAGGTCCCTTCTCTTGTGAATATCTGACAAACGTCATCTAGTTATAATTGACATGAGAAAGCTCCTCAGTCCCTCATTGTCGACTTTACTCCTGCGAACTAAAAAAATGTTAAGCGCACAACACGAATAGCTAGGCCCCTGGCCCTATATGAGCTATTAGCTGCGCCCATTTTTTTTAACCTCACCTACAGTAAATTGTATCTAAGCCGGCTGTTTCCCAAAGCCACCCCTTAACTTGCCCATTTCCCTAATGTCTATGCTCTCCATCTTTCAAGATTCACAAGACGAACTCACCCAGAGCTAATGGAAGACGATCCGAATTCCGATTACTTGGAGAACACATGCTTAAATGGTAAGTACATCAAAGGACTTGAGTTGAACGTAATCGCCTAACCTTCCACTCTCCACCTTAGCCGAACGACGTTGCGATGGACTAGCTGTATTCGTAAAAGAAGAAAACAAACGTCTCGGAGGACCCTTCGAAGTGGATATTTTCAACAACATGACCCTAGAGGAATGTCAAACAATGTGCCTGCGAGCTGAGAAGTAAATATTTTGCCCCATTAAAGTTATCGGCTTTCTCTGTTCTACACAAGCACTGATATTCCCTAGATATTTCTGTCGATCGGTTGAATTTGATGATCAAACAAAACAATGCATTCTCTCCGAGGAGGATTCAATCTCGCAGAAAGATGATATCAGCATCAGTTCCAGCCCAACGCATCACTTCTACGATCTGGTGTGTCTAGATAATCGTGAGTAAAATAGATCGAATCGCGCGATCATCCATTGATCGTGGTTTTCTCTTTGCATTTGGATAGAGCGAGCAACTGATTATCCAGATAACTCGGTGACTTCACACCTATTCTCTAGCGGACGACGACCGGACACCGCATTCCAGCGGTACAGAAACTCACGTCTCGGTGGGGAATTCCATTCGGAGATCACTGGGCGATCGTTGAGTGAATGCCTGGATGAGTGTTTGCGACAGACAAGCTTTCAATGCAGGTATACACAATGGGCACTAGGGTATCAATTAACCCGATCCACATGCACACAGCTGCTACCGTTTAACTGAATGCCAGCCAGCACTTAATGTTTCTCATTTTCGTAGATCGGCGGTGTATAGTGATCGCTTCAGGACTTGTCGATTAAGTCGCTACAATCAAAAGGATGGCATGCGAATCATCTACGATGCTGACTATGATTACTATGAGAATCTAATGCGTAAGTTTTGATTATACTCGTACAGAGGGAGCTAGGGTTTTAAATGGTGATCTTCACAGTGAATGTGGTCGGTAGTGGCAGTGGTGGTAGCGGTAGTGGTGGTACTGGAGGTGACGATGATCGCCTTGGTGGTGGTCATAATCGTCCAGATGTTGGCGCAGGGCATAGCAACTGGAGACCACCATCCGATCGAGATAAAAACAATGACGACCGATATGGTCCAGGGGGTCCAGGAGGAGGGGGAGGAGGAAAGTATCCGCATGCCGGAGATATTGGAAAGCCGTATGACCGGTATCCCGATACTGACTATGGTAAGTAAATTGATCACACTTTAGTTTAACACGTTTCTAATATACGTTCGATCTAATTTCAATGAGTTGCATGCTCCGCACAGCCTAACCATTAACCATTAAACATTTTAGATCGTTATCCGGGTGGTGATCGTTATCCCGGTAGTAGTGATCGTTATCCTTCAGGTGGTGATCGGTATCCTGATCGCGGTGGTGAGCGGTACCCACCAAGTGGTGGAGATCGCTATCCGTCGACAGATGGTGAGCGATATCCTCCAACTGATCGTTATCCACCACCTGTGAGTGGTGGAGATCGCTATCCTCCAGGTGGAAGCGATCGCTATCCGGGAGAAGATCGGTATGGTGATCGTGATCGATACCCAGGTGGTGATACCGACAGAGATCGTTTACCCGACCGAGGACGCTACCCACCAATTGATGATGATCGATATCCCGGCACAAGAGATAAAGATCGTTATCCCAGCAGAGATCGTTATCCAGACAGAGATCGTTATCCCGATCGTGATCGGTATGCTGATCGTTTTCCGTATTCTGGCGATCGGGATAGAGACAGGTACCCAATGCCACCGTACGCCGATCGTGATAGATACCCCCTAGATGAAGGACGCTATCCACCTCGAGATCGTGATCGATATACGCCTTACCGACCAATAGATCGTTATCCACCAATTACGGACAACAGTTTGCCAGATAGAGATATGCCACACACACGACCATACCCACCTGGCGATGGCCCAATATATCGACCATACTCAGGAGGTTCTCGCTATCCAGACGATGGATACAGCTCGAGGTATCCCGGCCGCTATCCACCCCGAGATCCTGGATATCCTGGTAGGGATTCACCTGAAAATATTTTCCCTGATCGTCGCTTTCGTCCATCGTCTTTTGATTCTCGATATTCTCCAGAGGGATCTAGGGGCCATTCATCACGCTATGGACCAGACAGTGGGCGATATCCTCCAGATGAGATAACACTAAATGCCCGACGTCCAGAGCCGGATTCAAGCAAACGATATCCACCACTACCACCACCAACAACAAATAAATATCCTACGTCACCGAATCGCTTTCCAGTAGGTACGGATCGATTCCCAATTGACATCTATAAATACGGAAATGGAGACCGCTACAGTGGCGGTCGAAGGCCTACTTCAGGTGAGTGTCACATGGTAGCTACAGCACTCATTAACCATTATCATTAACCTGGTTAACATTTCATGTACAGTAGTTTGCTCTTAAGTGTAAGTTATATGGAACCTTGTGGTTCCTTTAGGTTTGGTAAGCCTTCAGGACTGGACTCGAGGAACCTTTCTATTCTAAATTTTTCGTCAGGCAGTCGACAGCCTTTTGCTTCAAGAATTCGCTTAAAGGATGATGATTTTTCGACAGCGGAATTCTAGGACAATCCGAAGTACTCTTCTGTCAGCATATTTAGACTTCTCCTTAAGCTGTCGAAAGTGATCTTCTATGGCAGGAAGAAGGTTCTAAGGAGTTCACCAACAGTTCTTTCTAAGTTCCTTTTCGTCATCGTGATAAGACGTGTGCGTTAGAGCGTTGCGCTCCCAGTTTGACAGGTCTTTTCAATTTCTTTTTCGAAAACCTTTTTTTTTATCTGGTGATCCAGCTAAGTGATCTTTCGACAGCGCATTTCAAAACCGACTCAAAACTTTGTATCTAAGGTGATCTTTTGACAATCCCTTCCAACTTCAGGTTTTTTGAAAATCCTCCCCTTACCCGGTCTGTCAAATTTTGCTTCGAAATTTGCTTTCGAAAATGTATTCAAGAGTCGACTCTTACAACAGGAGCGGAAGTCGAATGGGATATTCATTAGAAATAGTCTCCTCAGGTCATGTGCAAAAATATGATTTTCGAATCTAGTTAAACGGGGAGTTTTCGAAAACATATTCCAAAAATTTTGGCAGGAGAAGAACTCCGACGTCAAATTCCGCAGTTCCTTAAGGCTTTTTTGAAAATGATATTCTTTCCTGGAGCACCTCAAAATTTCTTCTCTGAATTCTCTTCTGAGGTGATTTCGAAAGCTCTGTCGGACCTTTCTCCCAGCTTTTTGTACGATCTCCTGATTTCTGTTTTGAAAATCCTTTTCAAGAGGATCATTCCGCTGCAACCTCTACCTTTTGTTACGAAGATCATATTTCAAGAACCGATCACTTCTCCTACGTTCGTGGCATTGTGAGACATTCCACAGATTTCAGGACTTCTTCCAAAGCAGCATTGAATCTCTTCGCCTGTTCCAATAGCTCCACTTAATCCCAGTCAACAAGTCATCTCCCTCCTGCTGTGACGAACTTGATCTCATTGCAAATTCCCTCCTCCAATCCAGGTTATGATCGCATTCCTCCACCGTCCTACTATGACCAAGAATACGATGACCGCTATGGCGATCGCGCACCGCCATACGTACCCCCATACGATCGTGAATTCGATGGCGGCTACAACCGAAGACCCGTCAGCCCTGGTGGTGCATATCCCCCCTACGAGAGTCCATACAGTCGTCCACCATACGGTGGCAGTTCCATCAATCAAATCCCACCAGAAGCACTCGGCGGTGGTGGTAGTGGCGGCGGTGGTCCACCACCATTCGGCGGCGGCAGCAGCGGTGGACCTGCTGGCGGATCAGCCAGACCACCAAGCACGAGATGTGACGAGAACGATAACTTCAAGCAAGTGGCAGCTAGGCACAAGATGCGACGACACTTTGTTCGGCGTGCCTTGATCGTGCCCTCACTAATCCAATGCGAACGCGAATGCATCGAATCGCGGGACTTCATCTGCAGGAGCTTCAACTACAGGTACGTATCCAATACTCTTTTGCCCTCGTAGCAACATGTTTCTATAGATTCCCTTTGACAGAGATACCGCTGCGTCCACCTACGAGGAGCGAGATCTGCCGAACTGTGAGTTAAGCGATCGCGATTCCCGCGAATTGGACGTACATGATCCCAACATATTCGATCCGGGAAATTATGACTTTTATGAGCGCAGTGCGGGTCGCAGCGACGGCGAGTGCTTGGATGGTAATTGATGGCTTCGGGGATATGCGAGATCCATTATTTACATTTGCTTTCCTTCTCCTTATACAGTTTCGCAAACGTGCAACGAAGAGGGAATGGAATTCACCATACGTACGCCGGAGGGTTTTATCGGACGTATCTACACCTACGGATTTTACGACAGGTTTGTCATCGATCGTCGGGACCACATAACTTCCAGATGCAGATTTGTGCTCAATTTATCATTTTACCTTACAGATGCTTCTTCCGCGGCAATGGTGGCACTGTGAACGTTCTGCGTATCAGCGGCCCACAAGGTTATCCTGATTGCGGAACACAGCGGGTGAGAGATACAATCATTTGGCCACAAAGCAAATCGTATCTTAATGCTGCGCTAATTTTGCATTTCTTTTACAGTATGGAGACACGCTCACGAATATCGTGGTTGTGCAATTCTCGGACAACGTACAGACGAGTCGAGATAAACGCTACAATTTGACCTGTGTGTTCAGAGGTCCCGGGGAGGCTGTTGTCACATCAGGCTACATCGGAGCTGGGTATGATTTTACTCTTCGGTGGCATTAGGTTTGGGGATAAGAATCTCGCGATGAGAAATGATAAATTGTAGATTGTAGATACGCTTCAAAGCTAATTGCGCTTGTGTAGATAAAGTACATCTGATTAGATGGCGCGAATGGCTGAGTATGTTAGCATTTCATGATCGGGTGGCGCGACATTTCTCTAATGAACTTGAAAGTGGATTGACAGCACCTACAGTTCGATACTTCAGCAAAAAATAGATAAAAAAAGAAGTCTGAAGGATAATACACTGCAACATAGAAGTCAGCGTGTTCAAGAGGGAAGCATATCGTTAATGTATCTGATTGTGTAGCTAGTAACGTAACAGCTTTAAAGTCCTTGATTTTAGGGATATAAGCGCACCTGGTAGATCTACTGTACTCCTCAAACTTAGATCCCTAGTCGATGGGATACTTGACTTAGAGCACCTCCTCCAATCCAATTTCTTTGATGAATCCGTGTATCTGGAGTGAATCCAATGATGGTAGTTCTATAGGCATCCAGATGTTTCCTTCTTTTGTGGATCAGTGCTCCACATTCCTTCAGAGAGTGCGCTGGGGCTTACTCAATATCTCAGCAAATTCTGCAGTCCCCGCATTGCTCTATACCCAGTTTCCTGACGTGCTCTTTAAGTTTGCAGTGACCCCTAGGAAGGCTATAAGAATGCGCAGCCGGTTTTAGTTAATGTTTATACAGGCCCTACTTCTTTTCCGGTAATAATTCCTAAGAATCTCTTTGACTTGTCGTAGATTAGGGAGTTCCTCTCAAAGTTTGGTTCTTTGCAGTCTTCCTCTTTCCTTAGCTTTCACCGTATCGTATGCAGTCACAACCCGCAGAATGATCCCGGACCGCTAAAGGCAGTGTTTTAGCCTTTTTTACTAGTTCATTTCCCCTTACTCCCGCGCGGCTTGGTACTCAGTAGAGGGTGACTCTGTTTTATCTTAAGCCAGGCTGTCTTCTTCAACCTACTCGGTCTTATTGTAAATTCTCCTAATGTTGTTCCTATCGCCGGATTCTTGAAGCTCCTTAAGCTGGGATACTACATGCAGTCTTATCTTCCTAAATAAGGCTTTCATTTTCTCCTAAATTTTACAGGAATAAGCTTCGTTGGTTTTGTTTTGGGTTACAGAGCTTTTATGTTCCTTTTCGAGACAGAAATGCGAAGGCATTTAGATCAAAGTCATATCCCGCACCGAATTATGCTACTGTCTTCTAAGCTTACAAATACTTCATCACTGAAACCCAATACCGCTGTGTTTCTTAGTGGCCACACCTCTTTCAAGGCCATTGTTTGAACACCTCCTAACGATATAGACTCTAGGCCAACAGACAATCGTCCCATAAGTCAGATACGATTTACCGATGCAGTCCCCAGCTTCTGTTAAACATTCTACAAGAAAAGCTGCAAGAAAATGCTGATGACCTTAAGTGATCTAGCCTCTAAAAGGCAAGTTTTGGATCCGGATAAGGTTAGCTCAGTGCCCAAAAATACAAACCAAACAAGATCGATGCATGTTCAGGCCAGTAATTACCAGAATCATAGCTTTAAGTACAACTCCATTGCCTAATAGAAGCCTATGTACTCAAGTTAAGTATCTCCCACCATCTGATTCATTTTGTTCGCATATATCTGGCTCTTACGAAGGCTAGACAACGAGCCTCAGGTCTAGGGCTAGGGACTTTTCTAAGATTCAATCATCAACGAACAACACACCCCAACAACCAGGTTATGTGGGTTGTGGCCTCCAACCGGCCCATCTTAAGTGCCAATCAGGTTTCTTATCGAACCACCACCTGTGCATACTTTCCCAATCTAGAATAGCTCCCATCTTCACAATGAAAGTTCAAAGTTAGCTTTGTCTATTCTACTGGCTTTTATTAAAATTTAATTGTCACACAGCGGGGAACCTGGAGCCCCCCACGTCGCGCATTTAAGCCGCTAATAGTTTGGATTTATTCAGAATCTGACTTAAACACGCAGCACTTAAGAGAAATCCGAGTTGAAACGTTCTCTTCGAAATTAGACAAATCATGCGCCTGATACTATACCGCACATTTGACGAGAACCCACTAAAAAATGCATCTTCATCTTTCATTGCATATTCTCAGGGCGTCTTACTACTTCTCTGTTTGCTTTACATCTCTTATGCTCTTATTTACCTTTGCGAATGGCCAAACAATAAGAAAAAAAAAAACTAATTTTACTAAAATTTATTTAAATTTTCGATCGCTTTTTACTAATTTGCGTAGAATTGCCACTAATCACCTTATAACACGCAACCACACGGTGAGCATCCTTGAAAACGATTTTTAATTTTTGTCACGCTAAACAAAATAAGAAAAAATAAAGAAAAATCATTTTGAAGGACTCCCAATTGAATAATCGTTGTCCTTTAAAGAAGCTTCTATGATCCCGACAGATCTGGAAGTCCCATTCCGATCGAGTATCTACCGGCAGAGAACACTCTCAGCTCTAAGGTTCGTCTGATGATTCTCTACCAGGGTCGGCCGACTACAACGATAGCTGTGGGAGATCCATTGACATTCCGTCTAGAGGCACAGGATGGCTATAACCACGTGACGGATATCTTTGCAACAAATGTCGTAGCCAGAGATCCATACTCAGGAAGGAGCATACAACTGATCGATCGATTCGGGTATGATTGTCTCCATCGGAGTATCATGGATAGAATCAAAATAATTTTATTTTTGTTGGATGCAGATGTCCCGTGGATCCATATGTTTTCCCAGAGCTGGATAAGCTCCGCGATGGTGACACCTTGGAGGCAAGATTCAACGCTTTCAAGATTCCTGAATCAAACTTCTTGGTATTCGAAGCGACGGTACGATCATGTCGCGATGGATGTCAGCCGGCGTACTGTCCCGGACCATCTGGACGACAGGAGCCGTCATTCGGACGTCGTAGAAGGTCGCTAAATGAGACCGAAGCAGCAATGATTGATGATGGCGATGGCAGTAATTCAACAGCGACGGCGTTGAACAGTGGGGAATTTAACCGAAGTAAGTCCAGCCCGAAACAAATTCCTAGAAATCCTTTAAAACTAATTTTTAAACTTCAGCTTCATCTGAGGAAGACAATGAAAAAGTGGAGGCAATAGAAGTGGAAGAGCCAGAGCAAGTTCGAGAAATGATCGAGGTGAAAGGTCTACAAACACAAAACTGGATTGCGTGTCTGAAACTTTTTCTTCTAGGTCTTTGAAACACGAGAAGAGATCGAAAAGGAGTCGTACCCCAGAAAGCTGGTAGCACCAATCGAAACAGTTTGCCTGTCTCCTTCGGAGTATCATGGATTGTTAACAGCTGTTGTCCTTCTTATGATTTTACTAATGAGCATTAGTCTTGTGTCTGGATTGGCTTATAGGTAACGCTTTCCTTTTTTCTGGCATTTTGTACCGGGAATCAGTAAGTTTTTGAAAATTTTCAGGCGTTACTGGAAAACAATGTCAAAGAATCGCATTGCAGATCGCAATTCACCAGTGACATCGTTTACTGCATCTTCTATGAGAACACATGAAAGATTTAGTGAAATTGGTCAAATGAATAATGGAACCGGAGGACGATCACATCAGTTCCGCCCGAATTTGTCGATGTTTGGTGGCGGATTACAAAAAACCTTTGCCACGGGGTAGAAATGAATTTAATTTAACTGCGGTGACAAATATTTGGAAGACTTCTTTTCTTTTCTAGAAACTTGGCTAGGATGTGTCAAATCCCGGTAATGAATCCAATCAGAAACAATTCCTCAAGCAATAACAATCAATTTGATGACCCAAGTGAACCTATTTACACGGATCCATCCCTCTTCGAAAGATCAAGGTCAGTACAACAGCTTTGTTAAGTCCGAGTTGGCACTTAATGACTTTACGCAATAGGGTAAGTTTTGATTGTTGTTTCCTCCATTTTAAAAGAGTTCCTTCAAGTTCTTTACAAATCCTTATAAGAATTCATATGCAGCGCAGTGAATTCGACTGCATTATCTGGAGTGTAGCTTTTGTGTGACTGGATAGAGGAGTAGGCGGTAGAAAATGGGAATTTCGCCCAAAAGTGTTGCTTTTAAATTGTACGGTTTGGTTGTGGTCTACGCTGCAGGCTACAGTCCCTTGCTCGGTTAGAAAACTGATGCACTACGTCTCTCCATTCTATTCAGGGCCTACCCCAAGTCAGGTCCACAAATTTTAATGGAAGCCAGGCTTAATTTTCACAGGCTCCTCACTTTGACAGCATCACCTCTAAGTTCTACCACAACGGCCATCTAACTCTGCTCAATTCGTTGTTGCAAGGAAGTGAGTTCAATAGTAACTCCTCCGATGGCATGACTGGGAACCTTACAAAGCCCGAGCATCGAAACTAGACTAGTTCCATGGTAGAGAACAGATGTGAAATTGAAATGAATGTTAAATCTGCAGATCTTCACCTCACTATGGCTCCACACTAGCATTCATGTATTTTCTAAAGAACGTGGATTACATCACGCAGTCCAACAGACATGGCAAAACTATTCTCATCTTTTCAAATAGCCAGGCTACTCTAAATTTATCAGCAACGATGAGAATCCAGCTGCGTTCTAGAGACTGTCGCTCTGGAAACTAGAAATGGGGAATTTTGGGCACTCTACAATGGATCTCGGCTCATTGAGCTTCTAAAGGTAATCATATGACGGACTTTTGGCACTTCTGACCTTATCGCTCTCGTTCTATATCACCAACAAATTCAGCACTGGTCAAGTCCACTTTAAAGCCTGACTACGACTCTGATGATTCTGAACCTTACCAACAACATTGAACAACAACATCTTAACATACCACTTCTACGATTACCTATGTATCTACCCGGATGACATAGTTTTCAAGAATATTGACGAAACTTCCTGTCTGGTGATTGGGCTCTTTTGTAAGCACCGCTTCCACGAGATGTTAGGAAACAGTCTCATCCCAGATAGATTAATAGAAGTGGTGCTTCAAAAGAATCCAATGAGCCCTAAAAACCACGAAAGCAGAATCTCAATATTCATACATGCAGAGCAGGTAAATGCCTCAAGTTCAAGCCGAAACACACCATCATTCATCGCTTGGAGCTCTACAAGGCGATGCCCGTATTCGGGATCCGGAACTATTCCAGACATGCACCGGATTTCGCCAAGAAGATGCTCTGTCATGCGATTCTTTGAATTTAGTGCTGGAACAGATGGTACGGAGGACTAGTGTCAAGTCAATCCCAGTGCTGGAATACGCAGACGATATCGACATTATCAGGAGTTTCCAGCGAGCCGTGTTAGACGCTTTTACGGCAGTTCATTCAGAGGCTAATGATATTGGTCTGAAGGTCAACGAGGACAAAACCAAATATTTGCTGTCAACAAACAGACTTAGGAGACAACGTCACAATCATCGGCAACTACAACATCTAAGAGGTTAAGGAGTTCACTTCCCACGGTGAAAATTTTACATGCGAACTACGCCTTAGTGGAGATCCGTCGGAGAGTTGCCATAGCAAACTGCTGTTACTTCGATTTAGCAAAATAACTACACATGTAGGTTCAAAACTCCTAACACCAAGGACGAATATGATGCCAATCCTGCTGTGTGGCACCGAGTGCTGGACAATAAGCAGGAAAGCCAAGAAGGTCTTGGGCTTGGAAAGAAAAATACGTCGTCGAATATTCTGTGCCGTACGCAAGGAGGACGAATGGAGGAGAAAATTTAACCTTGAACTCTGTGAGCTGTACCAATATGTAGTCCGGCAGTTCAGCACATTAATACCATCGAGCAAATGGACGATAATGCACCAGCCAAGAGAGTCTTTGAATATCAGACCTCAGGTTCGCAACGACGAGGAAGACCGAATTTTCCTTTTGAGAATCCAGCAGGTTGCCATGATGCTTGGCGTGACGAACTGGCAAAAGTCTGCCCGGGGCCGAAGGGAGTGGAAGTCCACAGTGTCTCAGGCATACTCGTAAATTCTTCACAGGTCGGGAACCCGATGAGTAAATAAGAAGGCGTAAGTGCTCCCAGTGTTTTTGCATCAAATCGATCAAAATTGTTTCGAGGAACCTTCGCATTCTGTTGGAAGCCACACATTTTATTATTAAAAAAACTCTTAAAACAAATTTTTATTAATAATCCACTACAATCGCTGACAGTTGCAATTATGAACTTTATCACATCGACCTCCGCGTCCACCTTCCGCGATACATTGCGCTGTACAAAGATCTCCTTGCCCACGAATTTCACACAACTTTGTGGGATAATCAACGAAACCTTTTTCAAAATATTTGCAAAAAAAAAAGAAATATTTTCACATTAATCAACGAATTTCAATTAAACTCACTAGCTTCCGTTGAGTAAGCAAAAATTGCTAAAATTATTAACAATAAATGTAAACAACGCATTTTACTTGAAATCACGTTTTGACAAAATCCAAATCACACTCGTGAAAGACGAACAACAAAAGACTGAAGGAACGAAACTTGCGTCTTTGAAACTGATAGCTGCAGCGGAGAAAAATGTTTTAATCAAATAAAAAAATAATCTGAAATAAAAAACACAGAAATGAACAACAGAATGATAAGTCCGAGGGGTCTGCGTGTCTAGGGGAAGCTGGGGTCCATCGGGTTCACGAAATCGGTTGTTTTTTTCAATATTTGGTTTCAAGATCACATTCTATCGCCGCGCCGTCTGTCAAGGTGTCGGCAACATCTTGAGCTCTACTGTTGCCAAGGCTTATTGCCTTAATTGTGAAAGGATGCTTCTGTTGCCACGCCTATGTATGAGCGAAGTTTCTAATTATCGGCCAATTGCTAAGCTCCCATGCATACCAGCAGTCTTTAAGAGCATTGGCTAGAAAAGCTGTTCCACTTGCCAGCCTAAGATCTCAACAGTAAACTGGTGAAAGCGTGTGCAGCCACTCGGAAGAAAGCTATACATATCTCCTCTATCCTCAACGATCTTGAATTCCTTTCGAAAAACACCGACTACACTCTTCTACAAGTTTTGTTTGATCTACGCTTCGAAACGCGAATACCCCCAGTCTAGAACTTGGGTTACAGAGGGATCTAAAGAAGAATCAGGAGTAGGTGGCCTTCTATGATGATCACAACTTAAAAATCTCCTTCCGCCTAGTCACTGTTGCGTCTTCCAGTTGGAGATCATGACGATAAAGGAAGCCCTGCCGTGGATTAAGTACAATACGAGATGTCATCATTTTTTACTGACAGCCAAGCCGCGATCAAATCTCTGGAGGATCACTCCTCGAGTCTTCGCACTATGCTATCCATATCCTGAGATTCAGGGCTATACAGCGCAGGTTCAACCGCTTCGCCTTACTCGGCCGGTATCGGGCTGGCAAGATCACTACGTATGAGGATGGTGATTTGCGAAACCCATAAGCGATTTTACCATAGATCGTGTACCTGATCTCCACTTCTTCCAGCGAAAGGGATGTACTCAGACTCGGAGCTAACATCTGATGATGACGATAATGAGAAATTCGGTTATTCGGCTATTCAAGGCTGTCTTAATCAAGGATCAGATATTATGTTGATCGCCTTCGATAGACCGGTGAGTCTGGTTGGCAATGCCTCAGGGACAGTGTTGGGATAGTACTGTCCTAGTCTGGCGTCGAAATATCCAAACTGTAGCCATTCGTCTTTGAGAGGCTCCCTGTGGAGTAATCCATAACTACAGCCTCATATGCCAAATCAGGCATCTTTTTCATGTTTCGCAGCATCTCGTAGTGCTTGCGATTACAATGTTTCCATCTTTGGGCGTGTCTTTCTCGCTTTGTGGCATTTCCTGTGCAGATCTTCGATCTCCTGTTTTACCCAGTAGACTCATTCCTTCCATCATCGTGGACTTCGATAGAACTAAGCGCACGGGCATCCACGAACACTAAGCTTCTAAAGCAGAGGTTCGGTCTTACTCGTCGTCTGGAACCTGGCATCAGCGATTGATTCACATATCCTCCTGGCCAATTTAGTCGACGTGGCTTGTTATTCCCATCTCGGCAGAGCTCATAAGGTTAGCAGTTATATCTTCTCTTCCATCGCCTTCTTCTCACCGGCGAAGAATTTTTCTCACCAGGATTAAATCTGCTCTGCTAATCTGCCTATCGTACAACAATCGGCGCCATTCCGCAATACTGACAGGGCTAGCATCCTATTGAGCATGCATTTCGTCTTCCGAGACATGAGTCTTAACCCCATTTGCTCCGCCAAACCGAAGCCAGTATCCAAGGTTTAGCCCTCGCCGAATCTCCACTAAGGTGTGATTCGTTAAGTTGATGTTGACTTGGAAGTAGCCATTGTTTCATTCACTTTCTGGAACCACTTCACATGTCGTCTACGTCTACATCATCCGATTCGAGCAAAAAAAAAATTTATTAACTTCGCGTTGGCAGTTACCGACACGCTTCACTCATTTTGGAAGACATGTGGTCCGCTGACGCTGCCTAATCAGATTCCACAGTGAGTGAGGAAGCTTCTGGAACTGATGTCGTAGGAAGTCATTCAGTCAAAAATCGTTTCCTTGTCGAAGATGTTTATCAACAAAATTGGGATCAGCTTACAACCACTATAGGGCTCGGTCCAACAAAAACCCGACGAATGATACGGCCATGTAACCTTAGTTTTCGAGTCAATTGAATCTTGTATGGAAAAATACAGAAGACTTTCCACAGAATGGGCCAAGTTGAGGTGGTTGAAAGGCCCAGCTCTTGTGAACGACAAAAATGCTGAGAGATTTCGGTTCTAACGCACACTCTTAGCAACCGCAGCAATGTTCTCGACAAATAATCGGTTCTCTCGAATTTCGCAATAATTCGCCGAATTGTGCTCTCGGCAAGACGCTTATGCCGCCCATAAATTCCACGTACCTCGCGCATTGTTTGATGGACAGAGCACGAATTTTACAATAAATTTTCACAATTTCGTGTAGTTTTCAATGATTAAATGGCAGCTATGACAGCACACAATGGTCACAGAATGACACAATTTTGAACATAACCACAATCGGCTGTCAAAATTCATGTGTGACCTTTGAAAGACCCTGTACTTAGTTTCACTGGTATCCAGAATCCAGACTTTGCCTTGTAGAGCTTCGGATGGTGAATGCTGTTATATTCGGCTTTGAAGTCGATGATAAGGTGGTGTGTCTTGAGAAGTATTTGTTCACCTTTTCCAGTATTGATAGAAAATTTGGTCTATGGTCGGTGATATTTACCGATCAGTATATTGCACAGAAAGGCTAGAGTTGTACACACAGTACGTTGGACAGGGTCTTATATGCGAAATACCGCATGGTTAAGCCTGGATAGTTGGTGCAAAAATATATTCCTGACATTCCAGTCACCGAGCACTCTTACACCCACCCATAGTTAGTTGATGATTTGGTAGGCAGATGCCAGTTGCCTAACTATCTGGGAGACTACGTATGGCTTCTTCTTCCGATGCAGGATTTCCGTTTCATTCCTTTATGTTGGTATTGGTATCCCACAGCGGCTTGATTTATCTCGTTGACAATATCGCGATACTGACACTATAAAGCGTTGGCATTTGTGGATGCTGTTTAAACACACATGATTCTCTCACTCAGATGCTACTCCCAGCGTTGAAATTTTTCTGTCTAGCACTTTTCATGGGAGCTATGTACGAATATTAGAAAATGTTCGGTATTGTAGAATGCTGACCATATTTTTCAAAATCCTGACTACCGCCTAGGATGTGAATCGGCGAATCGAAGTACATGTGGTGGCTTAGCTGGAATGTGATATCTGTGGCGGATACCTGCATTTTTCATGGATAGCAAAGCCGTTATTATATCGTTGAAACCGGTCATTTCAAATCCCAGAACGCTCAAGATTATCACATATCTTCTAACGAAATGGCTTAATCAGCTAACACCATTCGCCGTTTGTGAGTGCCGGGACTTAAGGAACTTCTGTATAAGTGCATGACCTATGAACTTTACCGGATCACACATTTACAGAAGAAAGAGAATCTTGGCATGAATTTCACTACATGTAAGCTGGTGGTGGATATGATCAACAACACAAACCATACATGGGCGAATAGTTACTAGGACTAAGCCGGACCTAAAGCAATATGGTATCACTGAAGAGAGTACACATACATATATCAGCACTATAACACTCACAGAAATCATAATCGCGCTCTAGCTCATTGGTAGACAGGCTAGCAAACTTGGTCTCTGTAACGGGTTCAAGGACGAGGAGGACGAAGAGATAAATTTTCATCTCTTGCGCATTTTTCCAGCCCCCTCCATTCGTACGAAGCTCGACTTCGAAGCATACTTCGTTTACACCTTCGGCGACCCCGTTTATAGCACAGCTGCCTTAAATGTTGCATAACGAGGTTTTGGGGGAAATTTCTGGGAAGAACTTGGATTTTTGTGATGTTAGATGGATCTATCTGTAGTCCAAATCGGTCTGCACTCTGAGTGTAAAAAGACAATCTTGGCCCAAACCTAAGCTTAACTTAGCTTTTGTAATACAGCCAATTAATGGGTCTTTTGCACAAGGGCGCAAAATCAACCCATTGTTTCAAAACTGGTCAGAAAAACCTGGTTTTTATTACTTGAATTCAATGTCAACAAGAGATGAAATAAAAAATCATATTTTCAATGGAATTTTGGATCCATCCACAGAACAGGGTTCATGTCTGTGGTGGTTATACTTAAAGAAGTCTTATTTCCTACAATTTCCTACAGTTTCCTAACTCGGTGCCTATATGTACAACATTTGTTTTTTGTTTTTTTTTTGCAGGTCCCTACGAAGTCTATCTGTGGAGGGTGAAAACAATCAAGTCTAAATTCAGAATTAAAATTCTGTAAATAACCAAAATAAAAAAAGAAGCAAGTTGGGGATTAAATCCCTATGTACCCAGAACCAACGCGATTATTTTGAACTTTTTACATTTATAATAGTTTTAGTACCAAACATTTTATATTTTAGTTAATAAGAAATAGTTAAGTACCAAGAGGCAATTCATAATGTTTTTCTATATCAATGAAATCCTTGGAAGCTCATACAGTTTGCATCTGTGATTATGAAGCTGAAATCGACCAAAATTTTAAGGCAGAAACTCTGATAAAGATGGAGACTTTTGATTTTATTCTTTTTGAATAGGATGTAAGAATTTAGTTATAATCTGTATTTTTCGCACCTACTTTTAGACGAAATATTATTTGCACATGTCAAACATAGTTCAAGTCATTTTACAACGCTGGAAACTTAAATTTAGGTGGCAACACCCTCTAAAATATTTTAAAAGACCTTTTCCAGATTTTAATGAATTTAAAAGATTTATCAAATTTTGCACGTTCTGACAAAATAAATCAAAATTTAAATAATAATGTAAGCGAGCATTTAAATTTTGACCCAATTTCAATATTCCAATATTCTATAGCTTTTAAGATCAACCAAAAATATATTTAAAAATAAATTTGCATTTATCTTTTTAAAATCCTGTCTTTTATGTCAACTTGAACTTATGTCGAAAATATATGTACAAACAAACATTCGAGGAAATAGTTAGTAATGACTTAATGTGAAGGTAAGTGTTAATAAAATAAAATGTCACATCCTGTATAAAAGAAAAACGTCAGAGGACTTTGACGTACGCAGTGGAGTATGGCAACGCTGTATACTATCACCGTTTTTATTTTTGGTGGTATTAAGCGATGTGCTCCAGGCAGTCTTGACGAGAAAATAACGCGGACGAAAATGGACAATTTCATCGGAATTAAAACACCTAAACCACGCTGAGAGTGTTTGCTTGTTTTTTCGCATAAAGTTAAAACTAAAATTTTTAGTCTTTCGAAGACCAACACTCAATCAAGTATGGCTGGTCAGTAGATCAAGAAAATTAAAAGCTTCCTTTATTCTGCGAAGAAAATGAAAGTGGATACAAGACTGGGTGTCAACAAATCTGATCAGTGACAGTGAAATCATAATCTACAGTTAGGGAACGTCCATCGCATGCTGTGGTCTTCTGGCTTTCGTAACTGTGTCAAATGAATCTTGTTTGATAAATTCTTTCCACAAAATTGGCCAAGTTGAGGTCGGGAAAAAGGTCCAGTTCTTGTCAACGACAAAAAAAAATTGTGATATCGGCTCTCACTCATAGTAAGCAACAGCAATTGAACCGATTTACTCAAACTTCATGATAACTCGCCGGCAAACAGAGTACGAATATTCACAATATCTAAGCGTTGCTGAGGCGTGTACTCTTCATGTATTAAATGGCTGTTATGACAGAAAACAACCATCACAGAATGACAGCGCTGTCATTTAAAACAAAACTATAATCCGCTGTCAAAATTGTAGAAGGAAACGAAAAGCTTAGTAAATTGACAAGTCCGAGATCGACCATGAACATCAGTGAAACGAACACATCTTTACGGCTACCGATACAACATTTACATTCTGAAATAGATGACACATCTTGACTATTTCATCAAAATTTTTAGCTCGGATAAGGAGCGATAGCCAATTTAATGATTTAAACTAAAGTTAAATGCTCTCCAAACGGGAGTTCCATTCCTGCATTATTTAAATATCGATAAACTATTGGAGGCACTCCAGCTTGTTAGCTGGTAATTGACGGGATTGACTTAGAGGAGAAGGCTCAACGAAGAAATTTACGAGCTATACATCGACATTAACCTAGTCAAAAAAACTGCGCTTCAGCGATTTAAGATTTAATCCAGTCGGACGACCTCGTCTAAGGTGGCGCGCAAAGGTAGAAGGGGAACTCAACCAACTTGGAGTGCGCAACTGGAGGCAGTTAGCAAAGGACCGGGCTCTCTGGAGAGGCCAAGGTTAACTCCGAACTGTAGTGCCACCTAAGTAAGTAAGTAAGTAAGTAAGTAAGTAAGTGATTATCGTTAGAGAGAAATATGCCTTGACCGTTTACAACGGTATTGCATACGCTCTTTAAATCATGTCTTAGAATGGTGCAATAGAGACTGTCTATCAATCCATGTGAGACCGTTATAGTACCATTCATCAAGAGAAGAAATGTCAATCTTGGACCTATCTATTTAAAGGTACTACATCAGCTTACTCTAGTGAGGCCAAATATATATCGTGGAGTTGTCTGAGATAAAAGACTTAAGTGGAGCTCTCATTTAAAGTTCATCGCAGAGCAGTAGAGTAGAATCTTAATCCAAACCAAACATGAACCACTAACTGGTCATGTATTACGATACTAAGGTCCATTACAAGGTACTATATCATAATTCAATAGACGTAAGAATTCGAGTAGACAAGTGCTATAAAGCTTGAAGAGCTTCATAGAATTGCATGTCTTGGTATAACAGATGCTATGTGTCCCTGTTCTACGACAGCCATTGAAGTATTGTTGGGCTCTCGCCCTTCTAAGTCTCCATAAAGAAAATGATGATCAGCGAACATAAAGCAGTGTAAATTAAGCAAATGCAATAACTGGTCTAAATAGACTTGTACACCGATGGTTCAAAAACTAATGAAGGGGTATGAGAGGAATAGGAGCATGCCATTCCTCTTTCCTGAGTACTGTAATATATTCCAGGCAATAATGGAATAAATGGAAATTAAAGAAGTAATGCCAGAGTTGAAGAGAAATACAATATCTGTGAGGCATATTAGCAGCTAAAAACTCTCTGGAATTAGTGTCATCAACATCAAAAGTAGCTCTAGACAGACGCTTAACAAGTTAACAGAGCAGTTTGACACACACCTTTGCTTGATGCCATCGTATAAGAGACGATCTCCAGATAATTGTGAGACTGACGAGCACTCAAAACACCGTATACCACGTACAATATCCATCCAAGCCGACAAGCGGAGTCTTAACATTCCCCTGGCTCTGTGTAACCTATTGTACATTAACCATAGATCCACGTATCAAGTTCAGTTACGAACTAGCTCTCTAAAATTTTACTCTCGCTTAAAAGATCGAAAACAACACAGTGATGTGTAGCTGCCATTACAGGACACTGCACGCGACAAGGCTTAAACAACTTCCACTTTTACTCAAAGAATAACTTGACCTAGGACCTCCCTTCTTACGCACTATCGGTTATTCTGAACTCTACCAAGTAACACATAGACATCGAGGGCCTCCTTAGCATGGTAAGGAACTCCAAATTGTTTTAACCACTGCATCTCTAACTGGTCGAATGGTAGACCGTCCCTGGACTCGAGAGGTCTGGTATGGTCTGCTATTACCGAAGGATCGAAAATGAAATCATGTAGTGAACATAGTGGCACTTATCTTCAGACAATCCAGCAGCACTTAGAACCCGCAATTCGTATCTAAGTTGCGAACCAATAAGATATTGTCCTCACAATAGATCTTAAGACAAACACAGAACTACTTCAAAGTGCTTCAGAGGGACCTAAAGTGTCACTCGACTAAATTAGACAAAATACCTTGCAATCACTCCTTCTCGTGTGGCTCTAACCTCTAATACGAGTACAAGACCTAACAGCATGAATGTTAGCAGAGCTATGTTCTCAACAGAAACTATTCCACGGTTTTTATTGTGACAGTGCTTTGGTCATCCCTCAATGGCCTTAAAGCTAGTCTCTCTTCACTTATTTGGCACTAGACATATGGGTAACACTTCTTATCAGTATTACGATGTTAATATTCTAAGTCTTATCAGAATTACGGTACAGATACGACGAGTGTTGCCGCCTATATATATGAATATGCAGAGTTCTTATCCAAGATGCTTTTTTATCTGATAAAATTTAAAATTCGTCATAAATAAAAAACGTTTTCAAGTTTTCTAGACAATTTTATCTAAAGTCCACTCAACCTCTTCCGCAAAGACTCTCATAATGCACATCCGACTTCCTGACTTCTAATCAATTTGTAAGACAAACATCATAAAAATCAAATAACAATAGTATTCCATACCATGTGTTGGCTTAATCCAATAAAGTCACGCACTTTGACTGGAAGATAGAAATTCTTTCATGTTTCACAGCCACCTTTGTCAATTAATTCATCGAAAAAACGTACCAAAAGAATGTCACTACAGGTGTGCCAGCCAGTAACACCAAAGCCAGTGAATTGACGAATACCTTTAACTCTATTGTTCACAAGACTTATGCATGTACGTGTGTGCACTCAAACAAGAAAAATTCTTTCATAAAATCGCGAATTTGTTTACAAAAATTCAACCAAAACTTAAACTTGTGTACTGGTATAACTAAGACAAGTCAAAAAGAAACCGAACAAAGCACGAATTCAAGTCCAATGTCAGATAGATTTTCGTAATTAAATTCATGTCACAATTCGAAAAACCATTATAATCGAACGAAAACTTGAAGAAGATAGTTCGCTTTGCGTCTTTGGTCTGAAATTAATCTTAACGTGGTTACATACCGGGATATACGATACGATAAGACGATACGATACGATACGATATTTACGCAGTGTTTTAAGAATGTGGATAGTGATATACTGATTTGAATCTTGTGAAATAATTGAGACGAAATTTTAAGTAAATCGAGACGAGACATCATGAGAGATCTCAAAATGTCCATCCTCACGGTTCTAGTGAGTTTTGGATGTTTACTAACGAGCCATTGCATCCATGCAAGATACATTTCGCAATCACCAATCGGAGATGTAAGTGTAAAATAATATTTTAGTGAAAGAATGAAAATACAAGTCGCTGGCTTATAAAGGAAATATTCTTTAAAAAGCATGCACAAGCCTGCTTAGCACAAGGAACTCTATCATCAATTCAAACACCAAAGGATACGTTCTAGTTAACTCAGAAACTTGCCCACTGGACCACCTCGAAAATTGAAGAATAGATCTCATAAGCCAGACTTGAAAGAGATCAATTTGAATAGTAACCCTGGATTTAACACAGCGCCTCAGGAGGATTTTCCTCACTTCACTTACTTTTCCACCACAAACTTTGCACCTTTTCCCGTTCAAGTCCATTCATCATTTCGCATTTCCAAAAGAACTTACCGGTCGATGCAATAAAATCGATTTCAGCAGTCCTTGGAGCTAAGTTTTTAATTTTTTGGATGAATGGTAAACTCTCCAAGGATTTATCTGAAGCTTTCGTTACTCTTTTAGTCTCAAATAAGAAAACGCGGCACGGTCTTTATATAGAAATCCCGAAGCCTTATTTCTGGAAAGAGCTATATCTGTCCACTTCATTCAAACTTCCGCATCATCTAACCTCACTCGGTCATCGTTGATAACAATTAGTTGGGGAAGGAGATGTGCACATTAGATTTGTTTGAACGGACTCCTACGTAGTAAGTGCTTTAAGTGTAATCAAATCCCAGAAGCATGGATTCTATCCGGTCCATTGTGTTACCAAGCAGTAACCCCTTTTTTTCTAAAGTAGTTGGGGAGACTCCAGTATTTTTTCTCAAAGGCTTGGTGGCTGTGATTGATGCTCCCCTGGCGAGGCTCAAACTCCCAGCGGCCAAGTCACAACAAAGCACACTTAAACTTAAAAATGATTTTGCTTTCTTTGTTCCATTCTCATATTCCATCCCGACGGATCCAGTAAAGTTTTATCGTAAATGTTGGATACTGGCGTCGTGGCTCAATGGATAGTTGGTTGGACTTCTGAACAGCAAGTTCGAAGTTCGTATACCAGAAAAAAGTTTCTTAAAACGACCCACATATCATCCGACACGCGTGCAGGAGTAATAACTGCCCCTCATCCTGCCATTGGGACGCAGTACCATTCTTTTCAATATTGTTACACGCTTAACAAGAATCGCTGCTGGAATTAAGGCCCATGCGATCTGTGGCATCAGGTATTTGAATTTTGATTACTTAGTTACTTTACTTCAGGTGATGCTACATTCTGTAGAGGAAGTAAACCCTTCTGTTAGTCGGATTTATAGTTAGCTGCCTACGGTCCCGCACAGTTGATAGTTGGTCTCTGCCACTTGTGTGGTTCCCCCAATGTTTGTTGTTTCCTTAATTCAGTGGTCTACTGTTGCGAACTGAAAGATCCTTGATCTTTGACAGGGCTTGATCCCTGTCTAATTGTGCGCCAGCTCCAAGGTGAGGTTTTCTCTGCCGCGTTGGTGTCCATATGGTCTTCGTATCTTAAGCACTAAATTCACGCATTTTAACCACAGCTATGTCGCTGTAAGTCCTATACGTTTCATTCGTCGTTGAAAATTCACATCGAGGGTGTTTCAATCTAAATCTTACATCACACGAATAATCTTCCTTCTTTTGGAAACAACCAAGCCTGCCTTTACCCACTTTTGATGACACCCAACCGTCGTGTCATATACCGGAACTGGGGTGATTTGGGTCTTGTATAGAAGCAAATTAGTCTTCTTAAAAGGCTTCATTTCTCAAGTCCCTTGTTTAGATACCAACGGCTTCACATCGTCACTTGACATTTAACGAAACTATGCTCATTTAACGACACTTATTCAACGCCACTCTTCTTGCGCTAATAGACTAACTTTGCGATGTGTTTTCTTATATTTTGTGTTGTACATTTTTCTGGCCATGGATTAGTAAATCATCACTTTAATTAGGTCCTGTAACCTCGGGTGGAGCATAAGGTTTCAAATCATGTAATCGTTCAGGCTTGGGGCGTTCAATTCGTCACCTTTTCAATTCAAAATTTTGAAGATCTTCTAAAAAAAAGACGAGCTTTGTATAACTTGTTATACAGTTCTCCTTCTCACAGTAGTAGCCCCCTGCAGACAATTCTCAATTTATAGGAGAGTATTTTGTATAACTTAGTAAGGAAATCCTTATTGCTCAGCTAGTATCTCATCGTCTGTAAGTTGAAGTTTTTGTCATTAACTTCGACTATTCGTAAGTTTTCGTCGGGACAAGCTACACTTTTCTAGCCACTTCGGACAGTCTCAGTTCTTGGGCCACTTACATCACAGTCTACCTAATTTCCTACATTCATACGAACTATATCTTAATTATTGCTTCTTAGATACTGATTTCTCGAGATGTTGCTAAACACTCCTAACAAACTACAAGGACTGTTGCGTACAACTGTCCCAAATATTTTCTTCTTGTTCGTCAAATTTTGCCACATTTTTTCACACCAATTCTGCGTCTTTTTCAAAACGTACATATGTACATTTGTACTCCTGATCTTTGTGGAGTCTCTCTACCAGTTTTTTGAAATGCGAAAACTGTTAGAATATTATTCATTTCATGATATGCAAATAGGAACATTTTCTACAATTTTATACCGTAAGCCTACATAATTCTGAAAATTGTTTCGTCGAAAATCTCTTTTTCAAAGGATGTGTGGCTCGGATTGCTTGAGTTAAATTCTATTTCTTTTAAGCAAATAAAATAATGTAAGGCCTACAACTAAATCGCATGTAGAGATCCAAACATTTACCACTTTCTGATAACCAGATGGCGCGTAGGTTTCTCAAAACAAAGAGCATTGCCAGAGCTACTCAAATGTTACGCCACTTAAGATCTGCTGGTAAATTCCCACGCAAAGTGATACTACATCATCGAATGCAACATGACTTTTCTTGTTTCGCTTTATTGCTCATGTTGTTGCAATTGCACTAAATGTCACACATTGAATACCTAAAGATACAGTTCATTATCATCTGTCAAACAACGATAAAAAAAAATCATTATCTGATCAGTGTTCGAAGCAGCTGTTAATTACGAACACAATTCAGACATTTTCGAATGGAATAATTAACATAGAAAAAAGAATAGAAAAACAGAACAGAATGCCGCAAAAATAGAACAGACTATTAAAACGCTGTGTCTAGCAATAATCCACTAAAATACACTGCCATTGTTTCACTACCTTTTCAGTTTTTCTTTTGTTGTCTTGTAGCTTTGACTGCACTCTACTTGTGTAAATGAATTCCGTAACCTTGACTTTGGTGAGAAAAAGTAAAAATGTGCAACTGAGGTTATGGTTGGCTGTTTCAGCTACTTTATGACTTACAATAGACTTTTTTTAAATGATTGTTTATGGGAATAATAATCCTCCTTTACAGCAAGCTTATGCACCACCTGGAATGTTTTATGATGCGCGTAACGGAGTGTATCGCAGTTTTCCTGGGGGTGGTAAACCACTCGTGTGTGACTATGTAAGCTGAAAATCTATTAACTGTACACAAACCCTGTTACATAAACCACTTTTTAGAACAAACGATGTGCCAACGGATATATAGGACCAAAAGCTCATCCCGAACAAAGAGAGTACTACTACGTCTGTAAACAAGATGCTGTGATCTTTGGAAAGTGTCCAAATTTTCAAGTAAGTTTTTCTGCACTCCACAATCAGATAAAAGAATCTTACAAAAGCATTTCTCTTAGATTTTTGACGATATGCGCAAAAAATGTGTTCAACAAGATTTCGTGACATTCCCCTCACCCGGTATTGTGCCAGCCTGTAGGCAACAGGGTTAGTAATATCTTGCTGTCAGAGTTATTATTTGACATTGGCAGCAAACACTCTGTCACTTCTTTGAACTATTAATCTACTTGAACTAATGCTTGTCTTCTTGTCATTTACAGGACGATTCCCAGTTCCATCTAACTGCTCGCTGTTCTATGTATGTGACATTGACGGAAATGATTTTAGGAAAAAGATTTTCTGTTGCCCAGGCACATCGACATTCTCGCCATTGATGGGAAGGTGCTCTTACAGTTATCAATGCATACCTACGCAGGTGAGTGTCAAAAATAATATTTGGCACTTAAAAATCGGAATAATACAATGTATCCATTTTAGATCTCTGACAGGAGTACCTATTTCGATGTAGATTGCGAAGATAAATTCCCGCCATGTACAAAACCAGGGACATATCGATCTCCTCTAGACTGTTCATTGTATTATACCTGTAGTAACAAGATAGATGGTGCTTTCCTACAGACTCGATTCAAGTTAGTTACTTATTTCGATTTATTTTACACGTTCGTCTAATCTATCTTTCTGTATATATAGGTGCCCAGATAATACATGTTTTGATACATCCAGAGGAATATGCCTGCCAAGTTCACAGGTTAACTGCGATTATATACAATCGGCTGACTTAATGGGCCCCATTACTTATGTTTCATCTGAGGAAGTCGATGATTACTCGCTGAATTGTGACGAATCGTCCGAGCAGGTAGAAAGTGAAGGTCCGCCAGAGCCAGGTAAGACTTGAAATAAATTTTTCTTATGCAGCACTCTAGAGATGATTTTAAAAAGAACTAACTCAATTTCAAACTGATCATGGTTCGTTAACTATTCTCCTACCAATGTTTATGTATTGCGCGTTTGCTAAAATTATGCATAGATGAGAATACAAGGGCAGTTAAGAATGCATTTGTGAACTTAAATATGCCAATCAGTGTCCTTAGCTCAAAAGGTAAGACTCGCACTAGACGCGTACACTTGAAACACACACTGAAGGAAACAATCACTGAACCCTTAATCTCAAAAAGATACTTGACCATTTATACGAATGCATCGACAGAACCAACAATTATTCGTCCAAGAAAAACTACATAAATACCACAACTAACACTAACATCAATATTAAACATGATACCACCAAATCATACAAGAAGTGAACATTTTCTTAATAAATATTACAGCAATAAAGAATGTTGAACCTACAACAGAAGAGCCATGTGACACTACGACAAGTCCTCCATCACCACCATCAACAACCACAACGCCACCGCCTCCGACAACAACGACGACTCCGCCACCACCCCCAACTACAACAACTACGACGCCTCCTCCACCACCAACAACGACAACGTGTACACCTCCGCCTCCACCACCACCAACAACAACGACACCGCCGCCAACAACAACGACAACGACGCCGCCTCCAACAACAACTACAACGATGCCTCCTCCACCTACGACAACAACTACAACAACAACGACATGTACGCCTCCGCCACCACCACCATGCAAGTATACTCCTCCTCCACCGCCACCACCACCAACAACAACGACGCAATCCCCAACGACCACAACTACGCCTTCGACGCCACCTCCAACAACGACGACAACTCCTTCTCCGCCACCAACGACAACAACATGTTCACCTCCCCCACCACCAACAACAACGACCCCACCTCCAACGACAACGACGACTCCTCCTCCGCCACCAACGACAACAACATGTTCACCACCCCCACCACCAACGACAACAACTTCAACGACTCCGCCGCCACCTCCAACAACGACAACGACTCCTCCGCCGCCACCAACGACAACAACATGTTCACCTCCCCCACCAACGACAACAACAACGACGACGCCACCTCCTACAACAACCACGACTCCACCACCGCCACCACCAACAACAACAACAACTTGCTCGCCATCTACACCACCAACGACAACAACAACGACGATGATGCCACCTACAACAACGACAACGACTCCTCCGCCACCACCAACGACAACAACATGTTCACCTCCCCCACCACCAACGACAACAACAACATCAACGCCACCTCCAACAACAACCACGACTCCTCCACCCCCACCAACAACAACAACAACTTGTTCGCCACCCCCACCAACAACGACAACAACATCAACGACTCCGCCGCCACCTCCAACAACGACAACAACATGTTCACCTCCCCCACCAACGACAACAACAACGACGACACCACCTCCTACAACAACAACTACTACTCCACCGCCAACAACGACAACAACTTGTTCTCCACCCCCACCACCACCGACGACAACAACGACTCCACCACCAACAACAACAACTACTACTCCACCGCCAACAACGACAACAACTTGTTCTCCACCCCCACCACCACCTACAACAACAACTACGACTCCACCACCAACAACAACGACCACTCCTCCACCTCCACCAACGACAACAACTTGTTCGCCACCCCCACCACCGCCTACAACAACAACAACGACTCCACCGCCAACAACAACCACCACTCCTCCTCCGCCACCAACGACAACAACTTGTGCGCCACCCCCACCAACGACAACAACATCGACGACACCACCTCCTACAACAACCACGACTCCTCCACCGCCGCCTCCAACAACGACAACAACATGTTCACCTCCCCCACCAACGACAACAACAACGACGACACCACCTCCTACAACAACAACTAGTACTCCACCGCCAACAACGACAACAACTTGTTCTCCACCCCCACCACCACCGACGACAACAACGACTCCACCACCAACAACAACAACTACTACTCCACCGCCAACAACAACAACAACTTGTTCTCCACCCCCACCACCACCGACGACAACAACGACTCCACCACCAACAACAACGACCACTCCTCCACCTCCACCAACGACAACAACTTGTTCGCCACCCCCACCACCACCTACAACAACAACAACGACTCCACCGCCAACAACAACCACCACTCCTCCTCCACCACCAACGACAACAACCTGTTCGCCACCCCCACCACCACCTACAACAACAACTACAACTCCACCGCCAACAACAACCACCACTCCTCCTCCACCACCAACGACAACAACTTGTTCGCCACCCCCACCACCACCTACAACAACAACTACGACTCCACCGCCAACAACAACCACCACTCCCCCTCCGCCACCAACGACAACAACTTGTTCGCCACCCCCACCAACGACAACAACAACGACGACACCACCTCCTACAACAACCACGACTCCTCCACCGCCGCCTCCAACAACGTCAACAACATGTTCACCTCCCCCACCAACGACAACAACAACGACGACACCACCTCCTACAACAACAACTACTACTCCACCGCCAACAACGACAACAACTTGTTCGCCACCCCCACCACCACCTACAACAACTACCACAACTCCACCACCAACAACAACGACCACTCCTCCTCCTCCACCAACGACAACAACTTGTTCACCACCACCGGCAACAACAACGACCACTCCTCCTCCACCACCAACAACGACAACTTGTTCACCACCACCGCCAACAACAACAACAACTACAACTCCGCCGCCAACAACAACGACTACTCCTCCTCCGCCACCAACGACAACAACTTGTTCGCCACCCCCACCACCACCAACAACAACAACTACAACTCCGCCGCCAACAACAACGACCACTCCTCCACCTCCACCAACGACAACAACTTGTTCGCCACCCCCACCACCACCTACAACAACTACCACAACTCCACCACCAACAACAACGACCACTCCTCCACCAACGACAACAACTTGTTCACCACCACCGCCAACAACAACGACCACTCCTCCTCCACCACCAACAACAACGACCACTCCTCCTCCTCCACCAACGACAACAACTTGTTCACCACCACCGGCAACAACAACGACCACTCCTCCTCCACCACCAACAACGACAACTTGTTCACCACCACCGCCAACAACAACGACCACTCCTCCTCCACCACCAACAACGACAACTTGTTCACCACCTCCTACAACAACGACTCCGCCTCCGGAATCAGGAGAGTCGTGCGACGATGATGTTCAAACTACAACTCCTTCTACTCCACCTCCAACAACAACAACATGCTCCCCTCCCCCACCACCACCCCCACCCACAACGTGTCAACCTTCTTCTCCACCACCAAAAAAAAATCCAACAGAATCTCCGAACCCGCCATCAAACGACTCAGGCACTATTGATGAAGCCGAACCAACATTACCCAAATTAAAAATCACTGCCATGGAGCCGTTCGATCTTGTTGTGCGATTCTGTCCTCCAAAATGTGGCGAAGACCACCAACACAATTACCCCTGCAGTAAGTTTCCTATTCAGCGCCATCTTATTGTTCTCCAATCTAACTGATCTTCTATCTGTCATTGCAGGTTCCCAGGGCAATGCGGGCATCTTTTTAGACTGGATTAAGCCTAGTAACTCCAACACGAAGCTCATTTTGAACGCGTAGAACTAAAAAAAAGATACCATTAAGAGTGTGTGTGTGTGTTCTAGGTCTATTTAACTAATTTGTACCATTCTTCCAGTGGAGGATGTAACAATGTCATATCTTTCCCTGGAAATCTACTTTTTTACGACGAATAAGACGCATTATTAGCGCCTGAATGCGGCCAATAAGACCGCCTGTGATACTATTTTTTTTATAAAATTACACAATTTTTGTATATTTTCTTTTGTAAAACGTATTTATAAGGCAATCTTAAGATTAAGTACAACTTCCTCAGCATACCCGGAAAGACTGATTGAATTTTGTTATAAGGCTTTCAAAAAATCCATCTTTTTGGACTTAAAAACTCATTTTTAACTGTAGTGCTTCACTATAGAAGTGTTTATCAGTTTCCTATCGGTAGACTCAAAAATATACAACTGTCACTTTGACAACAACTACTGTAATTAATTTTGTACTAAATTTTTGTAATAATAATTAAAAAATAATTTTTAAATATTTAAAAACGCGTTTAACAAGTAAAAATGATTATTTAGCTTAACAAAATTCAAAAGTCTTCCTAGATAAAAACTTTTATGAAATAGTAGTAAACTACAAACAAACTACTTTCATTTTGACTGATAATAGTAAGAACTGAAAGATTTTGTCATAATTTATATTTTATATCGATCGCCCTAAGATTTTCCATCGGCAGTTAGAAAAATACAAAAAAAAAAATAGCACTTAAATTAAAAATAAAACAAGAAATTATCAAAAAATATTCGCGCTGTTTTTTATCATTTTCGTCCTTTACTGCTTGATCAGTTAAATATTTCCTTGAAGCAATTGATATGTTAGCCTCCGCCACCAATTACCACAGCTATGTGGTACGTAGCGTTAAATACTTCAACGGTAAAAAAAAGAAAAAGAAGAATATGTATCCACCGCCATCTCCAACATCAGCAACACCTCCGCCGCAACCTCCAACAAACGACGACGCGGTCTCTCACTAGGTTTATCTTTTACAATTTTTTTTTTAGAAGGTAAATAACTAGAAACTTCCCCACTTCTTTGGAATTTGGTGGTAACGGAATATTGGTAGTCCTGGAGGCTGAAGGATACGCAGTAATAGCAATTCCGGGTAAACACCTTAATTCCTTAAAAGAACTCCTATAAAACACTTTAATTAAGCTATCTAGATGAACAGCTTGGTGTGGTTAAGGTTTAGGTGCTTTGTGGTCAAACCCCACGGCTGGACTCGAGGTGTTCCTGTATGTCTCACCAGTGGACATTACAAGCGGGCAATAGCGCTCTTCGGCTGACTAACGCGGGAATCTTTAAGTCCAGTGATGTTGGGCATAGCTCAATTTTTAGGGAATCATTTCCTAATATTTCTGAAAGAACAAATGAAATCCTGGATGCTCTAGTAATGTACCCTGATAGCGTCGACTTCCCACTTTGAGGTTGCAGTCTGGAAGGATGGCTCTAAAGCCAGTGAAGGTACGGCTTTGGGTATGCATTCGGGATATATGTATAAACCTACAGGTAGCCCTGAGATTTCCGGACACATGCAGTGTTTGCCAGGCAGAGATGAAAACTGTGCTTAAAGCTGCGGAATTACTGGAGGTGGGATCAATATCCAATAAAAATATAGCCATCTACATCGACAGTTAAGTTGCATTAGAGTCCTTTAGTATAATTTATGAACGCCATCTGAATGAATTTTCAATCGAACGCACCTTTATCTTATCAGAACTACAGACTACTGTCAAAATCTTCCAAACAAACGTTTAACAAGTTTAAGATATTTACCTTAAATACGAAATAATAAAATAAATGGATCAAAAAATAAAAGTGTATGTATAATAATCAACAAATCAGCTTCCTAATCAACTAAATAAATTGTTTCAGTTTAGTCAGTGGCGATGTAAACGGTCGTTTCAAGCAATTATTCAACCGAGTCGAGTCGATCAATAAAAAAGCGGGACCCTTTGAGATTTTACTCTGTGTTGGCGAATTTTTCGGTTCAAATAACGATGAATTAATTGCTTATAAGAATGGATTTAAAAACGGTAATTAATAAACAAATAAAATCGTCTATATCTTGATCTATTTTTGTGTTTTTTGCAGTACCTGTTCCCACGTACATCCTTGGCGCGAATACTAAGCAAACGGCAAAATTCTATGAGAACATCAACGACGGCGAGATATGCTCTAATTTAACTTATTTAGGTAAGGTTTAGTCCCTTTAGTTGAAAAAGACTTCATGTTAATTTATTATAGGTAAGCGAGGTCTGTATACACTATCGTCAGGGGTGAAAATCGTTTACCTGAGCGGTGTAGAAGGTTCCGGAGAGAATACATTCAACAAAGAAGACATCGTGTCCATTCGTAACTCCTGTCTAGTAAATAAAAACTGTACAACTGATTATAAGGGCGTTGATATCCTTATCACCTCGCAATGGCCACATGGCATCGGAGGACAAGAAGTTTGTAGCTTATTACTAAGAGTGCACAGATGTTTATGACTTTATTTCAGAGAAACACATCGAAACTGGTGGCATATCTGTCAAGAGAGATCAAGCCACGCTATCACTTCTGTGGGATGAATGGGGTGCATATAGAGCCACCTCCTTACAGGTAAGAACGGACGTTCCTCCTCTAATCTGAAGCAAGCAAACGTTTTATTTTTATAGGATCCCCGCCGACAATACAACTCAACTGGAACTCTGCACACGATTCATATCACTAGCCAACGTGGGCAATGCAAGCAAACAAAAATATATCTACGCTCTGAGCCTGTCGCCGGTTGAAAAAATGCGCTTGCTCGACTTGATACAAAAAACCACAAATGAGACACCATGTCCATTCGAAGGGATGGACTTCTCTGACTGCAAGGACAAGCAGCAAGCGGTAAGTTCAGAAGACCTATGCTTTTTACGGAGAAATTGTAAAACAAACCTCTTTACAGGACGATGGAAAACAATATTTCTACGACTTACAGTCAAATGACAATCGCAATAGAGGTGACCGTAAAGGTTTCGGATACCATGGCCAAGAAAAACGACAGCGAACCACTTTCGATCAAGGTAAGCTTCATTTAAATTGTGTTTTTCCACTCGGATGTGAATAATTAGTATTTTCATAGAAAAATGTTGGTTCTGCTTATCGTCGGCTGAAGTAGAGAAACACCTTGTCATCACGATAGGTGACAACTTCTATCTTGCTTTGGCAAAAGGTCCAATCAACGAGTATCACATTCTGATACTCTCTGTAACGCATATACAATCGTCTGCCCTTCTTTCGAATGAAGATTGGAAAGAGCTGTTAAAGTTCAAAGAATCGATACGAAATTTTTTCAAAGAGCATGGACAAGCGGTGTGCTTTACGGAACGTAATTACAAGTCATCGCATTTGCAAATCAATGCTTTGGGATTGAATGAAGGCTATTCGTGGAAAATTAAGCACGGTTTTGAGGTAAGTTGCTTCAACAGTTGAGGATGTATGGTAAATTATGTTAAATTCCAGGACAAAGCTGAAGAGTATAGCATTACCTTAGAGACACTGCCAGAGCTCACAGATCCAGCAGTGCTTCCTCAACAGGGACCTTACTTTGTCGCTGAACTACCAGACAAAACTACGCTTCTGACGAGGCAAATGAAACAGTTTCCCCTGCACTTTGCGAGGTAAGGTGAATGATTTAAAATATATTTAAGTCGTGTTACCCGACGCTGAGGATCAAACATATTTGGGGTTCTATAATCCGTTTCAGCTCTGCCATACCCATTGAAATCATCTTGATTTGTCCTCAATTGTTCGCTACCAGGTTTTCTTTTTACTGCGAACAAAGTTCTCACATCTGTTTTATCTACGGATCTTCTTATCCTTTCTCCGACGCCTGCAGACTCAGATAATGACTCAGGTAATGACTAGCACCTGTCCCGGATGCGGAAAGAAAGATCCAACCCAACATAATATACGCCTCACCTACACTCTCTTTTACTATACAGTTCTTCTAGAAGGGAAGGTAACGAGTCCAAATGTTAATCTATGTAGCGCAACATATATAGCTTCACCCTACACAACTAACCAAGCTACCAGGTGTAGACTAAAAACAAACATCCACAGAGCTGAAGTAGGCATCTTCACTACCGCTGCCTTTAACTTTTTGATATTGCCGTAGGTTTGAAGACTTATTTTCGGTCGATGTCTTAACCTCGTTTGGCACCCTACTTCTTGTTACAACTCGACATTACCGCAAAAAAAGGTGAAAATCAACTTCTTCATCTCTATATGAGTGTATAGCTTAGTTTCGAACTCCTCCTTGCTGGAGTCAAGTGAAAATTGTCTTTCCTTCTGCCTGAGCAAGGCGATATCATTCAGAAATTGGCGATTTATTTCCATGACTGGATGTGTCTAAAATCGAAGTAAAAAAAATCTCTCCATAGTGATGGTGTTGAACGCGGAGGTGTAGTGGATGCAAAAGACAGTTCTTCGATATCCTGGGAGAAGTAACTGCTGAGGAATTCATTTCTTAAGTGGTAGTGGCCTAAGCAGTGTGCAGTATTCTCGTAGACTTCCTCATCACTGTAACCTCTACAAAGATATTCCTCTATTTTCAAACGACACCGCAGTCTTATACCTCGTGACCATAGAATCCCTGCCTGTAACTCAGTCGGTTTTCCTTTTATTAAACAGAGGCCAGCTACCTTTGGTAGTGCAGGACATTCAAAAATGCATGTGACGTTGTCAGACACCGTTAAAGAGCTTGGTTTCCTCGGCATCCAGGCACAGGAACCATGCTGTAGCAACATCGTTAATTCAACTAGTTACACCATGCTTGCCATTTTATAAAAGTTTGCTAAAAACACATTTCATTACCTGTAAAAACATTTCAGTAAACAGAAATTTGTCTATCTCTTCACAGGGAAGTCTTCTGTTCAGAGAACCTCCTCAATTGCGACGAGAAAATCGATTGGAAGGACTGCAGCTTAAGCAGAGAAGAAGAAGTTCAATTGGTCAAACAATTCCGTGAGAAATATCAAAAGTTCGACTTCACAGTGTAATAAGTAATGTATCTCATCTCCTCTACCGAATGCAATAAAAGTACACAAGTATTTTTTTAAACATTTTACAATGAAAGTGTTTTAATTAAATTTAATATATTTAAACAAAAAATAAAATACACCCTAACAAACGTATGCATATGTTATATACACATATGTAAATATAAAATAAGGAAAATTATTTCGATAACATATCTTATTATTCTTTTCCTTTACTTCGATCACAATTCAATTTCGATTTTAGTTTTTTTCTTTTAATACCTAAATCGTTTAAAAGAACAAAGCAATTAGTATGTGCCAAGTCCTTAAAAAAGTAACTTTCCCCAACTGTTTCTATATATCTGTCTATTCTGCGCACTCTGAACATTGATTGACTAAAAAAGATACACACGTCTACTTCTAGGATAAATGAGCGAACAGGGATTAATGTGACTATAATTAGTAAAATGCGTGTGATGAGGATCACTTAAAGTAGTGTTGGTGATAGGTAAACTCTTCGCCTCTATGCTTTTGTTGCGTGTGTGTTTTTATGAAGAGTTCAGACCTTCAGTATGGTTTAGTGTAAATGCTTAGGAATCCCTAAGGTAGATCTTATTCAGAACTTGCAAGAATAGCTCATGTGGAACACCACGCGATGTTTGTTGAATGTGCGTTTTGATCATATTGTAGGTTTCTTCCTCGTAAGTAGCATAGGTGTTGGGGAGTCCCAGCTCCTTGTACAATTGCTTGATGCGAGCAATTTTCACGGGATCTAAAAAGAAATCGCGTTAACACATGTAGGAGAGTTTTAACTTCTTTCTTTTTCTTTGTACTCACCATTCTTACCATAGCACTCGGCCATGATTTTCTTTTGATCCTCATTTGCACGCTGCATGCAAACTACAGCCAACCATGAGCATTTATTGTCCTGAATGTCGGTGCCAATTTTACCAGTTACCTCAGAATTGCCAAAGCAATCCAGGAAATCATCTTGTACTTGATAGAAATGACCCATTTCGAGAAGGATTGTCTTTGCCTGCCTGAAGGCTTCTTCATCGCTATAGCTGAAAACGAAGAATGTTGTTAGTTTCATCCTTTATTCAATGATTCACCGATCAACTTACCCAGCCATGTGCATAGCCAAAGCAAATGGTAAATAGAATGTATAATATGAAGTCTTATTGGCCACAATTGACTTGTATTTGTCCATTGTGAAATAGGAAATATCTTTGTTAGCAGTTAGTACATCCAAAGATTGTCCACAGGTGGTAATAAAGATCACTTCATGGAAGAGATCAAGGAGATCAGCATAAAAATTTGTGTGACGGAAATGATTCTTCAGAACTGAGAAAATTGCATTCTCAATCATAATGGAATCATTGATGGCTGTCATGCCAACATCTTCTAACTTGTACCAGCAAGTTTGACCACGACGAGTTGAGCTGTTATCCATGATGTCATCGGTCATTATGAACATGCTTTGAAGCTGGAAGATTAGAAAATAAGTATGAATTACGGAGATCTACCACGCAGCATAATTAAATTACTCACCAGTTCAACACACCATCCCAGATATTGGGCCATTTTGATATTTTCAGGAGTTAATTGCTCCTCACCAACGAGCTTTTTGAAAGTAAGGACGGTTAAAAGTCCA
Organism: Blera fallax; assembly: GCA_946965025.1. Classification (NCBI taxonomy): domain Eukaryota; kingdom Metazoa; phylum Arthropoda; class Insecta; order Diptera; family Syrphidae; genus Blera; species Blera fallax. The sequence goes on from OX337247.1 coordinate 61,512,792, forward strand.
CGGTTTTTCTTTCCACGTGGCACATTGTATTGTAGGGCCTAGAGAAATATAGAGTTTGTATTTTAAAATCGACTGTTACTGAGTGAGTGTATCAATTCATTTACCCTGGCAAACCACTCGGAAGCTGTCTTCGCATTATATTGGTTTGCTTTTTCAGTTAATTCTCGAACGAGATCTGGAAGAAAAATAAAGTAAGATGAATATGAAACAAAAGATTCAGAGATAAGACTGAGTTTTGTGTGAATGAGACACTACTATCTTAGTGTAAGGGTCTTCAACGCTCATAACCGAAGCAGAAATAATTTACAGAGATGTTGTTAAGTTAAAGGATTGCATTCTGAAAAGGTTTTTAAAACAACTTTTTATTGATCGGTTTAGAAAGAAAAAAGTACATCCAAAGCTACACAATAACCATCTACATATTATGGTAGCTCCCAGATGCCTTCTTTTTGCACCCATTTGATGTGATCGCAAGTAGGCTTAAGGATCTCAAAGTACGCCAACCATTTGGCACTCGTTGAAACTGAAAAACTTGGTAACATGAAACCTAAAATAAATAAATCTATTGCAATTAAAAACCATGTTTCCAGTCGAAATCTTGCATATAAACATCATGATATAGCAATGCGTGGAGTACAGGTTTTTTTACTAACATCATTTGATCTACATATGAATGCAAAAGCGACAAAAAGCGTCAACGTCGCTGATACATTCTGGCCAGCTAGGTAGTCTTACCATTAGTCACTTAGCATTTAGTTATAACCCCTGTAAAACAATTAAAATATATGACAAGCATCTGCCTGCTTGTGCAGCACACTCTCATTATAATGCTTATCGACGCCATAATACAATAAATGAAAAATAAGAGACAAGCTTGCGTTAAGCAAATTGTCACGTCCGTGAATTGAATGAATACAAATGCAAATTCTGGTATATCTACATCACATTTTTAAAAGGATTGGAAGCGACCAAGTCACAGAAAGGACAGTCCCAAATTACGTTTACGTTACGGTCAAACATATTTATACATTCAACTTTCAAGCTCCTGGAGCAGATAAACAAAGAAAAACCCCTATGCACGTCCTTGTGCTGAATCAAAATGGGTGCGCATAATGATGGTATCCACTGATTGAAAATCGAAGATAAAGATTTGTGAAAAAAATCTATTTTATTTGCCTTACTGCTCAGCTCCAGAATAGAAACGTCCCAATGTTTAGCTTTAAAAAACCGTTCTGAGAGAAATTCCCTATTGAATGAGATAAACGGTCGAGTCGTTTTTAAGTAACCGCGTTTCAATGTATGGATCTACATTTCTTACAAGTGATACGAGACGGCAAAAGGTATTTCTTTTTCTACCTAATCCGGTTTTTGTTCAATGCACTTTCCATACCTGAAGTTCGATTCTGCAAAATGCCTATCTTTAAAATACCCTTACTCAAAACGTTCTCCATATACAACTTTATTTAGAATTAGGAATACGTGGAAGGTAAAGGAAGCCAAATCAGGTCAATAGACTGGATATTCCAACAATTTGTACATTAAATCCAAAAATTTTCCCATGGTCAAAGAATCTTTATCGGCAGGTATAGGTACTACGTATATTTTCCTATTTTATTGTCTTACAATCCAGGCCTCTTCTTATGCATATTTTTATCCAGTTATTGCTTTACAATTTCAGATAATCAATAAAAATAATCGTTTTTGCATCGCAGAAATCACTGGCTATGACCTTTCCGGCAGATGAAATCGGCTTCTTTTGGTGCAGAGCCATCGGCTTCCACCACTGCTTTGATTTCTATTTCATTTTTGATGTCCAGTGGTGGACAGATCTCATCCAAGGTCACAAATGTATCAACTTTGGGTGAATTTCGGTTACCGTTCAAAATCAAAAATCTTATAACTGCACGATATTCGTACTTCAATAAAACACACAACGTGTCTACTTTAAAAAGTTGAAACTTTACGTTCGTTATTGTAACACGTGTACCAACACCTCAGAGAGAACAATTTCATTTATAGCAATGTCCTCTCTGTGCCAAGGTTGAGAACTTTTCACCTTGATCCCATAAATATACATAAAAACTTTTTATGTACATAGACTGAAGGCACAATTTCGCTACCAAACGGTCTTGTTCTACTGATTCATTGCTTTCACGTTGGCTTTTTTCCTTCAAAATTGAATGAACAACTTTTTTCTTTAGCGTTTTTATGCATGCTAACTGCTACTTAGTTACTCGTTTAGTTCAGGGTCATAAGTACATAGGAAACAAGCCCATAACAAACCTATGACGCATCAATATGGGTCAATATACCATAATTTGATCGTGTACTTATTACCCACCCAACAGATTGTACAACTTCAAAAACGAAATGATAAATAAAATCCGTGTTACTCTCTTACTCACGGGTCATAATTCCACAATTAAAATCGGACTATGACTCCCCTAAGCTTACAACAAACCTGCGATGTGCCCTCCTCCTCCACCCCATGGCTTAACAAAGTTTACGATAAAGTAGTATGAAAGCGTAGTGTGCACCAAGCTTTATGGGGAAAATAGTTAAACCATTTACAATAACAAGTCACATCATCAGTCTTCTAATATTTTTTTTCTCATTAATTTCATTTTGAATCTAAGTGGGTATTTCATTGGCTTTATGACTGTACCAAATTGCAAAGCCAAAGTGGTTTGGCCTTAAATCTGTCTTTTTAAGAAAAATTGTTAAAATGCATTAAAATGTACTTCGAAGACCGGATGAGTCTAAAATGTGTAAGAGAGATGTCAGCAGATTTATGCAAAGCAGCTCGACTAGCCTTAAGGCTTCGTCGCAAGACTATTCAGTCGAAAAAAGTAGAACACATAACGTGAACGAGCGCACGTTTAACAGTTGGAAATTTGTCCTATTTTTCTGGTGACGAGGTTGTCGCAAATTAAAACGAATAACATGCACTTGCAAGTGTATCCACACATGTGCGACTTTAATCGCTACAATTAAAAAATCGTAGTCACAACAAGATGATGTAGGTATGCACAAGCACTTGTGGTTTTTTTATCGCACCATTTGGCGAAAAATGAGACACGATGTTTTTAATTTGAATTTGAATGCACAAGCTATAATTATTATTGGCGATTTTCTTGCCGCAAATTAAAATGTGTTATATGGCGAACAAAAGCGGTACCGTCTATTGACCAAATTAAGATTTGGTCCTGACTTTAGCTTGAAATCCAAGTGTTATACAATAGTCTGTCCGGCAGATGAGTTATGATATTTAAATCATGTGCGTAAAGGAATACTCCTACCCCCTTACCATTCACCATTCTATTTGTGTATAGAAATGTAGAACATATAAGACTCCCATAAAATACCAGTCTAGTCTACTGGGGTTAATATGTGAAACTACATAGACCGTTTTACAATGTATTGCATTCTTGCCATAAAAGTCGGGTAACCCGTACTATTAGCCTTAAAGTCGCTCTATAGCCCGTTAACAGAATATGTCTACGGAAAACAAATAGAGCATTAATACTAGTGCTACAATTGGGGATTTTAAGACACCTGTCATAGAAATTCTTGGACTTTTTCAAAAATTCTAGCGTTGTGCAACGGATTGCGAGTAGATCTAACCTACTAGATGTAAGCCCCCATCTTCGGCGCAGAACCTTTTTACAGGTGGATAGAGTAGTAAAAGGCTTTCCGGCACGATCTTGAATGTTCAATTTCCAACGCAGGACTATCCCTAGAGATTTTGCATAGTACCTAGAGCTGGTACTTTGCATCGTCCTTGGAGACAATCCCCATTCGGTTTTACCAATTTATTTTGTCTGTCCGCTTGACCAGTTCGTTAACAGCTGGTTCCATCAGGTATCTTATAGTGCGAGCGCATTTCCCCGACTAGGCTACGACGTTGTACTTTTTTTTCCCACATATGATGAGTGTCATTTTCTCCACAATTTTGTATTTCATGGTTTATTCTTTATCCAGTTTGCATATTCAATCTTCTCAGCAACATTGTTACTAACTGCTGTTTCTATCAACAAATATGACTATTTTTTTACACTCATTTTAGTGTAAATAATAATACCCATGTTATTTATATCAGTAAAAAAATGATCCAATTATGACCCATTTATGAAGGCTAAATATGCAAATTGTTATCATTCGCATCAGCTACGCAAACATTCAGGAGATTTAGAGATTTGATCTGTGTAAATTTTTTCCTGCGATGACTGGCAAATTGAACAACAAAATATTTGCATATAAAAAAGAGAACCCTCACAGTAAACTGTAATAATAGTAATTTGTTTATTTCGAGGGTGTAAACAGATATTTTTCACGCTTAGCAACCGACCAAGTATTTACCTGGAAACACGGCCATAAAATCTCGGCTTTCATCCTTGGAAACTGTAGCACGTGCTGCTATTGGCACCGACTTATTAAGGGTCGACAAAGTTCTGGAAATAGAAAAAAAAAATTGTTAACAAAAAACAAATTCAGTATCAGTTGCATTGTTATGAAAATTACACAGAAACAAGTAGATTTGTAGATTTGAAAAGTAAAACACTCTATTTACGTGTAAATTAGCAGCTGAATACATTTAAAAATTTCATTCAAATTGAATATTTTCTAAAAAGATAACAACTCACCCCCAAGGTTACGTGATAAGGTTTAAACGAGAGTTGGGAGCAGATAAGGAAATATCATACGTTTGGTAGAAAACTTCTTAGCAGGGGGTATTATTGAAACAAAAAAAAAAAAAAACTTTTTGATAGCGTTACGTGCTAGTAAGATAAGAGAGTGTAGTAATTTTTATCGCATCACTTTTATCGAATTATTGATACAGGCTTGCTTGTTTTTATGACCCATTTATACCAATAATTGCTGATTGCAGAAATAACTGTGGCTGACCCTCTAAAAATAATTAAATGATGGATTCAGTGGGACTAGCCTAAATCATCTATTGTGTCACTTTCTGGTACTAAGCAAAGTTGTTTTCGAGCTGAAATATCTCGAATAATTTGGATCTAAGGATGAGCGGTCTTTCTTTATTCATAGAGCGGCAAACGAATGTGATCCAGATTTGTTGCAGAATCATGTGTACATTCCGCTTTCGTTACATAACTTCCTAGTTTGCTCAGGCAGCTTAAAATACCCCGTGGAGAAGTCCTTAAGTAAACTGAATTTGTTTCTATCGAACTTATGGTGCTATAGGTTTTTTATTGGTTTATATAACTGCCTTTTACTGAGTTAGTTTTTGGGAGTTTAGTTAAGAGCTTAACTCCTATTCACAGATTGATGTGACCGAAGAGTCCTTCTCCACTTTCGGAAGCTTATCAGACTCCTTCCGATAGATTCTGGTTCTAGTAAGAGATAATTTAAAGAACTATCTGCTGAGAATTTTTACTTTTTTATCGTGATGAATAGGCACGTACTCTGCAGTACTTTGTCGATGGAAAGCCCGAGCAGGGATGAAGATAAGGAGGAAACCATTATCCATTTCATCTGCACCTGTCCAGGCATAAGATTACTCTATCTTGGAGCCCCTCTCATCAATAAACTTGGAAATTCTTGGGTAGATTATTTTGTGCTAGGTCCAGTGATGTCACAATAGACCTCTTCTGGTCTAAGTGTGCCCGTGTCTTGATACAGACAGCTACTCTAACCTAACCAAACCCACCACTACCGTTCAACTTCCTGAGTCGTGAACTGGTAAATCTGAAGACTTCTCCCTGCATTGCGCAGATTCCTGCTCAATTATAATTCTATACCCAATCTACTGTAACCGCTATACATTTGAAATCCCCATAACACCATTTCGAGAAGAAGGTTCCGAAATCATGTAGCGAAGTAAATAAAATCTTGTTCCACCAGCCCTATTCTTCTGATTTCGTTGCTTTGGACTTTTATCTATTCCTTAATCGAAAAAAAAAATAATTACATTTAGAAGGACAATTTTCGTCAAATAAAGAAGTTCAAATGGCGTAAAAATGAGTATTTCGAAGGTGTTCATGAAATGCAATAGAAGTGAGAGCCAATGTTGCTAGGTAAAATTATTGAAAAAATGGCTTTTATTTTTACTCTTAGGTTACAAGCTTTTCAATCCACTCTTGCAAGTATCTACAGCTAGTTTGTGTATACATCTACAAGGTCAATTCTTTAAGGCAATAACTTTTTTGTAAATAAACAAAATTGGTTCTGTTTTTTGATTGTTTATTTAGGGCCGATTTTTCAATAGTCACATAAACCACAGATAAGAGACATTTGCCAGAAAAACATACATAAATGCATTTCTCAATAGTCGAACAGCAGCTATTCGAGCAAGATAACACCTATCTGCCTAATAAAGTTATCTACCCGTTTCTGAGACAGATAAAATGTAATTCTCTAGTTAAAGTAGGCAAATTGTGAAATTTAAATTTTGGTGATAGAAGCAGTTGTTTTATATTCAATAATCTTTTGAAACTTGAACACCATATCCATGAACAAACGTGGTTCTGAAGGAGTAAAGTTAACTGCCTTCTCCCGCTTTATCAAATGTAGGTCGTTTTTCTTTGCATTTATTTGAAGCTTTAAAAAATAAACTGTTTGAAATAAATCAAAAGGCGAATGACAAACGTCAAGTTCGAACAAGATTATCTTTTATACCTTAACACGAAAAACTGTCAAACAAACGGTCTCAATCACACACGTTACGTGAGGTTAGACATACTTGATACTGTCAGCAGTTATTTTATGATCTTATCTATGTAGTATATAAAGAGTGGGATAAATTTAATCGTTAAATAGCAACCACACTGTTTATCTGACAATTGAAAAAGCGGCTCTTAGACGTTTAAATTTCTTGCCGTTAAGTCGCCGCCAGAGCCAATGCACATTCGGGCTCGTTCAACAGCATTTGCCACGACTTTTCTCAAAAACTTTTGTCAATAAATTCTCTACTTCTTGTGGGATGTTTTCCATTAGGAACGTCAAGGTTTGTACCTTGTTCGAATAGAGCAGCGATTTAAAAAAAAAAAAAAAAAACAAAAAATGAAGTCTCGAATTGTCGAATCGGGCTATCTTGCGGTTCAGTGCCCATCAATAAAACGAGGGAAACGCTTGCTGAAGAGTGTCCACTGCCGCTCTTGCTGTGTGTGGTCGTACTGTCCTATTTGAACCACATGTTTTTCGAAACTCAATTTTTCAAGAGAGTCAAGAGGGTCGATGATCATGGTTCTGTAGCGCTCACCAGTCACAGTAACAGTGCTGCCGAATATGTCCTCGATAGAATATAGGCTAACCATCCTTCTCCGTAAAACAGCACGGTGACTTTAAGAGGATGCAATGGCTCTTTATTTATTACATGCGAATTTTCAGAAGCGATAATTTCGGTTATGCACGTATCCGCATAAGTGGAAATACGCTCTTGATGATTTTCAATGCAAAAGGGACATGTGATTGGTGGTCTGCAGACAAAAGCTGATGCATGTACTTTGATGTTTGTACTTTGAACGGGTATATCTTTAAGTCTCTTACAAAAAATTCGATGTAAAGACCGTCTATTGATGCCCAAATGCGTCCACGGCCTTCTGGTTTATGGTTGACGGTCCTCTTGCTCACCTGCAGCCATAGCAGGGACATTCTCGATCGTTGCTCCTAGACCGGCCCCGTCTACTACTGCCCCGTATTGAACCAATATCCTCGAGGCGAGTAGCTAAACGCCGCAATATTTGCTTGGTTGATGCCACACGACCAGTCGACGACGAAATTCCAGCTGAGGCAAAACTGCCGACCGATCATTTATCAAAGACAGACACAAATATTCCGCGTTTTTGAAGACTATAGAAATCCATGGTTTGTCCACGTGAATTGTTCTTCCATTGAATTCACAAATGTCTAAAGCGCGATGACAGAAGACGCCATTTATAAAAAAAATTAGAGCATCTTCTGATAGAAAGATGACTTTTACGACACCTACCATATTTTACAAATTCAAATAGAATATAATCGATCACCAAGGCTCTTTCAAAGTAGGTATGTAATTTGAAAGTGCACGCTAGGTATAACCCATCACTCATCACGTAGATTGTCACCTTGAAATAGAATAATGAGTTGGGCTTTATCAATTAGTTAGTAGATCATCTTAATCACGATTTATCGTTGCTCCGAAAGCCGGTTATTACTCGTATTTATCTATTGTACATGCTATAGTTATAGAAAATTTAAAAAATAGTAAATTGTTATTACTAAAAAATTAATGAATAATAATTTTACCTCCTGTGCTAAGATGTAAACACGATAAGAACAAAAACACTTGCGAACTAGGTCACAATCAATCATTACTAAGTAGGCACGTGTAAGATCTGTTGTCCACAAGCCAAGAAGTTTTTTTTTTATTTATCTTTATAGATATTATAGTGAGAAATAAACAAGAATTTATTTTTAAAAGAAAAATGAAAACAATCCCACAACAATCCAGTCATCATATCCACACTGCGCCGCGCCGTTTGTAAACTAGTAAAATGTATCTTGTTGTTTTGCAAAAGGGTGCGCATAAGTGTTGTTGACCAGTACGGAATGGAACAATGCGTAGAATATAAATTGTTGACAAACAGATTATAATTTGCGCGCTGCGATTGATTGATTTGAATTTGTTAATTCGGTTTGTGTGTGCTTGGACTTCTTTATGCACAGGCGACGGAGTTTCATTTCTCTGTGCGTTCGTTACTACACAAATGTATCTTTATGTTTGCAGTTCGACTTTCATAAAGTCCCGTCACCTAATGAATGCTTAAAATCTTGTTTTCAAACTTGAAGCAGTCACAGGCATTTCGCAGTATTTGTTAACAATGCCTTTAATGGAGTCCTATACACAATTGATTGCTGGATACACCACGTGAAACATTGATTCACGAAACATCCTTTGTAAATCAGAATTCTTTGTGATGAGGCTTTCTTTAGGACGTCTTGCACTTTTAATGGGCAATAATTGTTCATCCATAAATACGAATTGCAATGGGCAAATTCTATTGGATAGAATATTGGTCGGTGAAGGCAATACTAACGTAAGTCTAAGTCAACAAGGTGCTCAAAATGGTAGTTGCCGATTTGCTGCTCGAGGAATTTTGTCCACCTTGATGACAGTTGTATTTTGTTATACTCTTGTTACCCGCTCGTTAACCCATCACCGCTTCTGATGCACCTGACGAGCGAACCACTGACAGCCCGTTGAAATCTTCCAATTCTGTCAAACAAATCGGCGTACGTGAATAGTAGAACGATCGTATGTCTGATGGTATCTGTGATGCTAAAGAAATCACATAATAGCATAGACCTTTTCTGAAATCAAACTTTTAGCAGCGTTCAGTTTCAATCGTCACCCTAACAGGCAGATGAGTTTGACAGAGATGCGAAGACTAGCCACTGCGCTTTGTAGCGCTTCACTACAAATCGATGAAAAATTAGTATCGATTCAAAACTCCCAGCAACCGCCGCATTGTAAATATCTGAACTATGTATAGTGGCCTTTCCTGTCCTAAATCCGTACTGATATGGACCAATCTGATTGCTGACAAAATATCTAAGACGTTCACATCAATTGGTAGACAAAATCATCACACAATGTGCAGAGGACTGATACCCCATAGTAGCCGCAGTTTAAAAGGTACACTTTCTACAGGAACGAGGAAGCTTGTTATATGACTTGGTGTATGATCCGTGCCAAATCTTCCCTTGCGTAAAATGTCCGCTTTCTCTTTGACGCGATTCTCCCATTCGTCATGACTTTCCGCATTTCAAATGTATGTGGAAAAAAACTCTTTGATAAAAGCCCAAGTGGCCCAACAGTAAACCTTATCGTAAATCATGATAAATAAACAAATAAATAGTTAAACTAAACACACCCAACAAGAAAGTCGAAAGGTATCACCTCTACTAGCATTGATTAAGCAACCTACTTCAGCTACTTCAAGCACTAAGATAAAAAGCAAAATCGTAACGCCACACAAAAACCAACGTGCTAATACATAATTATCAATAAAAAGAAAAATTGCTTTCAATATTTCTCCATAAATGACTCAGCCATCGTAAACCATTACTATTAGCACTTGGTGCCGATAAATTTCAATAAAAACACACCCGAGCCCGACAACTTCCAGTTGTGGTGATCTGATGCTGCGTGCAAAGCATTTAGCTCGAGCGTATAAAACTGAAAAATGTTACTCAATTCGCACGTAGCCAGCCCCACATAGCGCCTTGAATTGGAGGCAAATGAACTCGCCTGTTGTATTGGATGAAATTTTCTATTTTTGAACCTGAGGAAGCTACGACGTATGGAAAGAGGGCTTTTCTTGCATCACTTACATTTCCACAATGTGTGGCGATCACTTACGGAGCGCATGCAACAGGCGTTCAAGATCACGATTGTTCCGAGTGGAACTTTTATGCGATTGATTGCAGTGACTAGGGCGGCGTGCGCTAAAGATTATTTTAAGCCTCGGAGTCTGAAACAACAATTACCCACGATTATCAGCAAAGATAGCGCCACAGTGTTTACCTTTTGACTTTGTATAGAACATGAACATAATATTCAAGCGAGATAGCGTTGTTTACTGATGCTATTTTGGTAGCTATTCGTCAAAGCATTTGGGGTGACATTGCGTGTAGCGGGCTAGAGATATGCGTGATATTTGTGCATAGTTTGGAATTCAAATAGCAAGAAAGTCACATAAATAGCAAACAAACTTGAAGTGTGATACAGACAGTCGGGAGGCGTACATGATAACGAAGGTGTGTTTGTTGTTTGACACAATTCAGAAATAATTGAGTCTTATTTAGATATCATTTTCTCAGAATTTCTTGGAAGATAACTGGGCAGAAGTTCAATTATTCTTGGCAGCAAAATCTTGTCAAATAGGATTTGAAAGATTAACTGGAAATTATGTCAGCAGAACGACAAAGACTTAGGTTCAAGAATGCCTAATTGTAGTCATTACGATTTTATCTGTTCAACTGATGGATAAAGTAAAAGTCACGTACTATTTGTCCCGATTGCTGCAGAACTTTGAAAGAATCTTCAACACGATGGAAATCAGAACTGTTTAAGAACACAAAAGTCTCCGTGCATTAGTAGAGCAGTGTAACTTAAAATGAACGTAGAATACGTTGGTAGCTTGTTTATTGGAGCGTACAGTGCGGCCAGAGCATGTCCCCGCTTCACTGTCATAGAGACTTGGATAAATAGCCAACACGAACAAATAAACTTCTACTTGAGTCAACTACCTCAACTACTTCAGATTGCTACTATACAGATTTGAACACATTGACTCTCTATTCTTTCCCAATTTTAGTAAGGACCTTTCCTCCTCCTGAAAGTGATAAACACTCAGCAAAGGAGGCAAACATTAAATCAGTCCACTACATACATATGTATGTATACTTAGCAACGAGCAAGTTGACAACTTTCTTTATGAAAACAGTTTTGGCTCCATAACATGGATCTGATTGATCTTGTTGTAACTGCCTTTAAAATGTGCCCAAACTCGAGTCTCTATAATAGTAAGAACCAGCGTATCAGATGCCAAATTTCCTAATTTCACCTCAAAATTTAAAGCCCCAACAACGGACGTGTTTTTCGCAGTCCCACCGTTGTGTCAAATATTTATTTTTAAAAGGACAATTGGATTGATATGGTCAACAAAACTCATACGAGAAAAACAGCGGAAGAAGGTCAATAATTGTTCATCTAAAGAACGCCGATTGTTGTAGACTTTTGCACTCACCTTCCTGGGTTTCTCTTCAGACTGAAGGATTCTTAAAAGCTATGGAACATAAATCAAAGTTCATACAAAGGTTAAGATGTTTTTTAGGTAATGTCAAAACTCATAAATAAAAGTGAAAGATATATTGAATCAAAGGATGCATGTGATTATTCCTCGACATACACAAACAATAGAAAACTGACTACATATGACATCGGAATAGATGCGAAATGTATTGTCTGTACATTGACATACATAGGTATACGAGAATTTTACATTCGTAATGTTTTTTCGTTACTATGTACATACATATGTTAACGTGCTTCATTTGAAGTAGAAAAGCATAGTACAGCTGATTATACTCATTGGTACTTAAGTACAGTGCCAACCTAAATCAAAAATAAATAACATACATATGTACATACATACCTATTTATGTACATATATGTACATATAAAGGCGTTTCAAAACTGCTTAGATTTCGGGTGGTCTAGGCTTTTGTTATGTACATATGTATGTATATTGTGCGAAATTTATCCCTGCAATACGTTCAATATCCTTCCATTTTGATAACACGAATATCTACCGAGAACCTCGATATGTACATACAGTAAACGCTCGATATAGTGAACACACAATATTTTTATACAGGCTATGCTAAATAGTGAACAAAAAAAAATTTCGATATAGTGAACTCAAGTTTTTATTTTCTCACAATCTTTCATGTATGTTACGAAATTTAGGATTGTTTGTAGTAAAGCGCGAACTGCAGATGTTCGGTAGAAGTTTGAATAGCCTGTTGCTTGTCTGCATTAATTTTAATTTTAGTACATTTTAAATTTATTTCATTTATTTTTATTTTTTTATTACATTGCATGCATTACGGATGAATTGTTTTTGTTTAAAATAAATTATTCTTTTTAGTAAATATTGTATTGTCTTTTAGTAACTGAACAGAAAAGTTTTAAATATACACTGGACGTCCAGTATAACGAAAGATATAATGTTCAGCCAATTCGTTATATCGAAATATTCCTTATATTGAAGCCAGTTTTTTCGACCTTAAAAAATGAAAACATAATATTTACTGATCATTTAAAAACTTTTTATTGTACAACTTTTTAAAACTGCACAAATTGAATCAATTTTGAGAAGAAAAGAACAAAAAAAGAACGATTCTCACCTTTTGTCCTGTTTCTTTTCCTTGAAAATGAAGAGCATTCGTTATATAGAGTAGTAAAATTTCTCATTATTCGTTATTTAGAGATATCAATGGACTTCAAATGGTGATTTGTTATACTGGACGTTCGTTATATCGGCATTCGTTATACTGGACGTCCAGTGTACATTGTAATTTCGATGTATTGATGAAATTCACATTTTGATGAAATTTGCTTAAAGGAGTCCACGCTCGATACAATGTACAATTTCGATACAGTGAACAGTCCCGATTTTTATTAGTTCATTGTATCGAGAGTTTACTGTACATATTTGTATCGAGAAAGACCATATAATTGAAATCCAACTGAAGATCTGCACAGGTAACATGAATTTGGCGTTTTTCTTTAAAATTAAACAAAGAACAATCCCTTTCTTCATCCAAAAATCCTTACATGCACCAAATTTTGATACATTTGGCATGTTCTACCTGCTTTTGATAGCAAATAGATGTATACACATCCAATGCTCTAAGCAATATCCATATTTGGAAGGAATTTATTGTTCACAAACGGTCCTCAGCATTCGTGGGCGTTTTGTTTAAATGCACATATGTGCGTACTTATATATGTATGTACGGGTGTACTCTACCAGATAATGAAACCCTGAAACTCGACATAATAAAGAACAGTGAACCATAAAAGCCTATCCTAACTTCCTAGGTAGCAAGTAACACCTGAAAGGTTCCAATCGACAATATTTGCGTCGTATGTCATTTATGGATGCGGAAAAACCACACATTTTCGTTTAATTTTTGTTACAGAAAAAAAAAGAAGAACTCACGAATGACTCGTCTCACGTAATCCTCAAACCAGACCGGCTCTCCATTAATCACGCAGTGGACCAATGCGTACCTATAAATAGACCTCATCATACCATACGTAATCCCGTCTCTCTACGACTTGGAAATTTAAAAAAAAACGTCCCACACAAAGAGTTCCTTAACAAAACTGGTTTTGCTAATGCAACTCTATCTCACAAGTGCAACGTCTGTTCGTTTTTTTTTTTTTTTTTGTAAACAAAAACAAAAACAAAAACAAAAACAATCCTTGAACCAAATAGAGAACCAACAACAAGAGCAGACGCCCAGCAAAAAGCCGGTCTTTTTCAATTTGTTGTATTTACAAAGAAAAGCAGGTTAATTTCAAAGAGAGACACCAAGACTGGAATGCCACCACACGTAACTTAAGCTCTCGATCTATTCATAGCTCAGGTGGTGTTCATTGGCCTCTGTTTGCCCTCTGGCAGTTTTCTGTTATAGATGAACCAAACCACAGACAGATGCTTGATGCCCATAATAATTTTCAATCGATATTCTAAACCAGACGCCAACAATCAGCAACAATGTGACTACGTCGCAAGATTTTAGTTTTTCTTTTTTTTTTTATTCTACTTCCTCTCTCTGCTATGGAATCTCTATTTTTAAGGAAATCCATGCGCGGCGTACGTGACCAGTATGATGGTTCAAATGGAGGGATGTAAACAAATGCACTTCTTTTAATGATAACAGAATGTGTTAGAACGCGAGGAGGAGGCGGATGGTTCTGCAAAACTAATTAACGTCTTTTCTTACCTGAGAGTTGTCTTCATTTTCTTTTTGTTTACCAAATCACTTGGCAGTCCACCAATTGTATCAGTTTTCGTCATGTGCTCAGAATTTTGTGGATTTTCACTGGTGGAGATATGTCTACCCCCAATCGCTGCTGATGTGGTAGCGGTATTGGCGGCTACGAGTGGGCGCACTACTTGGCCAAGAGGCAACTTACGAATTAGAGACAACATTTTTGTTCGTTTTATTGTCTTTTCTCTATCGCTTTTCAGTTAATTGTTTAAAATTTTGTCCAAGGTATGTACATATGTATGTATTCCACGGATTTTTTTTTTTAATTCTACTCGGAATACACTTTGTATAGGTTAAATGCGTTACGACACTCTTGACAGAAAACGAGAAGAAAGTTAGTGGATTTCACTAGATAAACACGAACATTAAATATAAGATTTTCACTTTTTTAAATTCCTTATTTAGGGGACTGTACAACCGTACGGATTGAGAGACAAATCAGTTATAAATTTTCGGCGAACGTGCGCTAAAAGAAAGTTTCACAGCTACGCCGATTGAATTGTGTTGTCATGTAAACAGAGAGAGAGAGTGGGGCAATCAGCTGTTCGTGCAGGGATGTTGTGTTGACTGTTGTATGAATTGGTTTGCAAATTGTACTAGAATTAACATTGTAGATATGGCAAGATTCGAAATTATTGGTTACAAAATGTCATCGTAACGTTACTGAAGAAAAAGCAACACATTGCTCTACACACCAATAAATTTAATGAGCTATGGATACACTAAAGATATTCTTGGATTAAATTGTTTATAGGGGGGTAGGCGCAGGTGTGCTACCGCGATTTGGAGCTTTAGTCGATGAGATTTTTGACTAAGAGCACCTCCTCTTTTCTGATTTACTTAATGAATGGGCCAGCACACACTGGATCAATTCCCCCGGGGTAAAACTGAAATTATGGAAAAGGGAGGGCAAATGTACAGTATGAAACGGCTTTCATAAAGCGTTGAAGTGGTTGAATATCGGGGTAAACCAATGCACACACAAGTTGTCAATTTCGAGATATAACAGAACTACCGCTTCAATAAAAATCGGTTCATCTATAAACAATTTTATCCCGAATTATTCATCCACTGTACGACTGAAGTAAGTGTCGTGGCCCAATGGGATTACCTGAAGTGGATCTACATAACAACTAAGGGAAGAACTAAGAAAGGAAGAAGATTGGAAAAGAGCGAAATTTTGCAAAGAACTCTCTAGACTAAGGCAGGCCAAAGAACTTCTCGGAAAGGAAGTAAGGTCTGTATAAACATCAATAAGAATCGGCTGCACTAATTGCTGTTAGTTGTATTTCTTTAGCAACTTGTGTATTAATTTCGGATGTCGTCATTTCATACATATCATGAAAATGTTGGATGAATTCTATATTTGATTTCTTGGTACACCACCAAATTTGTATATTCGTTTGAGTACTTACCTGTTTGTAGTGGATTTAACTTATATCTAGTAGTACAAATTTTGGTATATTTGTATAATTCATATTCGTACGTCCAACGTCATCCGTAAGTCTGTAGCTCTATTAGTGCGATACGGTTAATTTGCTATGTAATATATGTATGTATACTGGGATCGCATTCTCTTTTCTCTTAGTAAAAAGTACTTCAATTGATTTTGTTTAGTTTATTTCTATACGCAATTTCAGTGTCCATTAATAACTTTGTCTACAGTTCCTTAAAGTTTGCCTGAAGACTCCTTAACTGAGTTCCCATTTGAAACAATTTCGATATCGTCTAGCCAGCTTTAACACGGGCCTTCTTTTAATAATCTTTTTTTTCATTGTGTTTCAACTTTAATTATTTGCTTTAAGGTACGCTTTATCTTTTTAGTCAGCGAATACTTTTGTCTCGTCCTGATACTTTTCTTTTTTTGTAAGAGTAGGCGTTCCCCAACTATACCGCATGAAGGGACCAATCATTTGATGGCCTCATTTTGAATTGTCCTATTACACACAAACTTCGTTGGGTCCACTCTATAAGTAACAAAACCACAGGCAAATTTATAAATGATATTTTTTAGTTACTATTGGACATTTAAACGATTTCATTCTTACTTTCACAAATAAGTTGCGAGTTCCCAGTTTCGTTTATAGCGGGCTTTACATTATACGATTTGCTTGACGACCGACTAAATCATACAATTTGAACACTAATCAAGCAAGTCATCCAATTTGTAGTACGGTTTTTCAAATTGTTCAACTTTTTGATTTGCTTGACCGATTTGTCATTTAATGTGAACGCTTGTCGTACAACTTCAGAGTATTTTACATTTTTGTTCCTGTATTCGATGAGGAAACATCGCAGCTAGTCATAAAAATACGGTGCAGGGAAAGAGTTTTGGCAGGAGTTTTTTTTTATCTTTACCGGTAATTTCCTAAATTGTGGCAAATCATTTTTCTCACTTTACAAAATTTCATCGATAACAAGGGCCGCAACTAAAACTTCCGCCGCCATATACACAGTTCGAAATCTAAATCACAAATGAAGTCTATCAAGCATGTAGTACAATTCGAACGTTAAGCAATATTTGGTCGTCAAGCAAATCGTATAATGTGAACCCCGCTTATGTCTGTGCTTCGCATTGAAAATATTCGTGACAAAATGACTCACCCTGGCTTCTTTGCCACAAAAATACATCGCTTTATATTTACATTAGTTATTTATTCCTTGTCAAATATATATTTATGTATGTACATGAGTACGCATGTATGTAGTCATAATTTTTCTTATAAAACTAATTAACTTATAGACTTCCACAATGTTAAATATTTACAATTGTCATTCATTGGGCGTCTTATTTTAGAATATATTCTACCTATGCTTATCAAACTGACTATCTTTCGTATATACATAGTTGTCAGTGTAGATTATACAGTGTTTTATTTTATTTATTTTTTAAATTAAATTCTCTTGATTTTTTTTTTTAATCACAAAATTAATAAGACTAGAAAAATAAACTTCTTAAACTAAATTTACATACTATAAGGAATTTACAATTTCGCATATCTACAATTCCTGTTTCACTACTTGTTATACTTTTTCAGCGTATTAGTGGACGATCTGTTCGAAAATCTTTATGTTCCTTAGTTATTTACAGTGGAACGCACGTTAATAAGATGCATATACTTTAGCATTTTAGGGTTTTTTTTAGATTTATAAAATTACTTATAAATGCGTATGAACATATGTAAGTTAATTCTCTGTACATTACTCGTAAATTAATATTTTATACAATTTTTATAAGTGAAATATATTTGTTCGGTAAGGTCATAAGGTCCCTTTTCCACTAAAAAAAAATTGGATGTTGATGCGTTTTCAATGAAAATAACACAACTACACATGGTATATATATATGGTTTTTCAGTTTTATGTTAGGGGAAAAGGAGACCTTTTTATTCCTATATATACATACCGTTATGGATTAAAAAAAGGTTACCGGAATTGACTTGGTTCCTTAATGGCCAACATCCGCATGAATTTCAACTACATTCTCGGGTCTTTTTTCATCATTTGAAGTCAGTTTAGTTGCGTTTTTAGTTAAAATGGGTAAACAAATTTCCAGTGAGCAAAACGGTGTAACTGAATTTTTTATTAAAGAAAGGTTTCAGTCCAGGCTATGGATGCAGCAATGCGAGTTATAAAATTGCATAAACAAAATTGCATAAACAAAATGAAATGTAGGAACTTCAGCTAACTGGCTCCGGTAAGGCTAAGAAGACGATAAAAAGATAAAATATCATGCTCTAATCCAATAAAATCAGAAAAGCACATGAGAATTCGTAGAATTCGTAAGCAGCAGAAACTAAGAAAAAGTGCCATCTTAGACGTCAAAAATGAAAGCTGCAAGGTTGTAAATTGCAAAACTCATCAAAACTGGAACGAAAATGATTGGAAAGCTGGTATCTTCACGGTACGTGGAGAAGATTTAAAAAGAGTGCAAGAAACAGGTTTCCTGTAATTTTTATTATATAGGGGCGCAACTGTTTTGCACTGACTCAATGAACGGAGGTTTCTTATGAACATCTAGTGCCTTCTATTGATTCCCTGTTTCCAGCCGTTATTGATCCTATCTTTCGGGATGATTCTGCACTCTCTTCAATATCTAGGACGCACTAAGAGTGTCACCCTTGTCGGTTGCGACCCTTTCGTGTAGGCATGTTGTACCGAAGACAGATCCTTAGAGTTCGGCTTGTTACGAATACTATACTATGCTAGGGCCCTTAATGTGTATTGCGACCGGTAAGATCTTTTGTACATATAATTTAAACAGAAGCTATATCGAGGCTTTTAAAAAACTCCAGTATAGCTTTATGTTGCAGGTTCTTAATTTCCGTGCCAAATGGTGCAATCTTTTCCTTGCTGCTCCTGGAAAAACGCAAAGAATATGT
Source organism: Blera fallax (assembly GCA_946965025.1). NCBI lineage: Eukaryota > Metazoa > Arthropoda > Insecta > Diptera > Syrphidae > Blera > Blera fallax. The sequence continues at coordinate 61,531,748 of OX337247.1, forward strand.
TCTGCCGTTTCCTTTTGCACTCCACAAAGCCGACATATGTCTGCATCTGACAGTTTCATATTGGGCAGATGGTATCTAAGAGGACAATTTCCGGTTGGGTTAACCAGTGGGACCATTGATGTGGGGACCATTAAATCTTCTCCGCAGGCATTCTCGTGCACATACATATGTAGTTCTACATATACGTAGCAGGGACTTGTGCTTGAAATATTGTCGGTGATCGTCCACATTGGAAACATTGAAAACTGATGCCATATACCCCAGCACCAGTGGTGCTTTGGAATCATCTGTACAGTAGTAAGTCTAAAGTCTAAGAATTTGTCCAAAGTAGTAATGACTTTGTTTTCTGAAAAAAGTCAAGCTCATCGATCTAAAATACTTAGCCCCAGTGTGGCTGACTCACTGGGTATAAAAATCTCTTGAAATCTCCATATTTTTCCTTTTATTCTTAATTATTCGAAACATATACCACTTCACTGGCGTAATACTGCAAAAAGCTGATAACAATAACCAAAATAAGATTGAGCATGAACGACAAGGTAATTCGTAAGTCCATTTCAACCACCTGACACGTTCGAGAGCTCAAATCATAGATGTGGCTTCTGAACATCAGCTGATCAATCTGCAATAGAAGGTGATTAGTTTAAGGCTCACTGTAAAAGGCACTGATTCACCTCTCTCTCGAGTGACACATTTCCCTCCACTGTGTGTTTACAATACAGCAAAAGTATCCTTTGCTTGAAAATCCTCTCTAAATGAATTAACTTATCCGATAGTCGACCAATCAAATAAATATCTAACGATATCGTCACAGTAAGCATAATGTCCCCTATCCATACAAAAATTAGATCCAGAATCCTAATTGCAAATCTGTTCGAGGTCTTATCGTACAAAAGGATCTTAAGAGCAGAATACGTGTGCATTACATCGGTAAATAGCCCTAAATAAGTCGACAGAAACAGAGTCGAAAAGAACGTATTCAAATTCTGACTCACGCGATGCAAGCGAAAGGATATTTTAATCAAATCACGTACATGCCTCCTAAGCTTACGCCGATTCATTTGGACAGCTGTGGATCGAATTATGTCATCCATTTTCACGTAGAAACAAATCAACACCAACTGACAGTATATATGACCGAAATACGTCAGAATGCCCAAAATCATGCCAAAAGGAAACAATAGTGTCACAGGAATAAGCCAGAAAGGCGAGTTGTACAAGCGTTTAAACGCATCGATGAAGACGCGATAGTAGCTGTGAGCTATTTTCAAAACTAGAACCGTTCTCAAGGGGGACTGAAAGAATATCTTTGAGTCCGATTTCTTTCGGAGGAGCTCAAAAATCTCGAACATCTCATTTATGGTCGGTAACAAGGTGCGACGACCTAGACTAAGGTAGTTGTTCACATGGATCCAGGTGACGATGAATTCGAAGACAACAACTGTACTTTTAAGGAAACCGTCTTGCGCGCTCACAGAACCTATTTGACTGCCTGACAACTTAGTTACGTGGTAACGGATCATAAGCCCGATTAGAATGCCAGTACAGATACGTAGAACTTTGAATACGATACGAGAGACTTTGGAACGCCTTCTATTATATTCTAGTCGTCGAGCGTAAGGATTAAAATTAAAATTCGAGAAACCAAACAACCGGAAATATTTATATAACACTTTCAGGTGCGGATACAGGTCTCTTGTTGGCGGTGAATCCTTCATGTTTATGTGGACACTGACGGTGGAATACTGAGGACTTGACTTACGAAGGAGTTGTTATACAAATACTACTTGGCTAAAAGCTTTTATTCATTCATTACCGTAAATTGCGGTTCATTTATTTGTAATGCGAACGCATTTGTGTAAGTGTGAAAAGTTTATGAGAAAAATTAAGGAGTAGATATCATTACCATGAGAAACGTTAATTTAAGATAGACTTGGCCTATTAACCTTGAAATTTGCTCATTCTGTCTAAAATTGTACAATTATTGGATGGCGTCATCACCAATTTCTCGGACGAAACACAAATAAGAAAGGCTGTCAAAAAATTGGGGTTTTAACCTTAGCGCGGAGGTAAAAGGTGGTCAGATTCGAGATTTCTATGTTGACAGCACTGAAAATCAGGCGACTGCCAATAAGCATCTGTTTTCCAAGTGTCAAATGTTAGTAGGTTAGTTTCCAACAAAAAATCTACGAAAATTGTTCAAATGCTCTACAGAAATAACAATTCTGTTTGAACTAAACAACAACAACAAATATTTGGCGAAACAGAACAGGGCCCAGATCACGTAACTTCTGACGATATCGTTTCCACAATAGTTTTCGCGCCTGAAAGAAGACTCTGAAATTAAGGAAATTTTCCGTACGGAAAATGCTCGCACATGTAGCATTTTCTACAAATAAGTTTCCTTCATTTCAGAGTCTTCTTTCAGGCGCGAAAACTATCGTCGAAACGATATCGTCAGAAGTTACGTGATCTGGGCCCAGGACATTCTATACGAACTGTGTATCGAAATTTATGGGAAGAATTTTGGTCAATTTAATCATCCTACTGAGTGAGCAATTCGCGACGTAGTGAAACAATTTTATGAGACTGGAAGCTTTGCAGATAGAGTTAGGCCTGTGCATAACTGTGGCTTCTGTTCAGTCGAATCCTAGAAAATACTATACAAAAAAGGTGTTCCTTCTTTTGAAAAAATTTACTGAGCACCCACAATTCTGTATCTCATGTATTACTAGGTGAAGGATTTTGTAACAAGTATCGGAGTAAAAACACTAGTTGGCCTGGAAACAGCCCCGATTTGAACCCGATTGAGAACTGCTGGACTCTTTTAAAGTCCAAAATAGTATCCGGAAACCCAGTAATTCACGAAGCTTGGAAAAATAATATAACAAGAGAATACTATCAAAATCTAATAACTTCTATGCCACGGAGAATTCAAGCTGTTATCAAGACCTTTTTAATCTTCCATTTAGAGGTCTTTGATGTAAAATCTTAAGAAAAAGTAAATGTTTCATTCAGGATCCAATAAAATTTGCTTAAAATGTTTGTCTGTTTAGTTTTACACTACACATTATTGTATTACACTTAAAAACTTCCCAAATAACAAACTTCTATCGCAAGTTTAACCGTTAACGCTTTCTGAAATAATTTATTACCAGTTTTACTCTCTAAAAATTGTAAATCATAGCTAGTGAAGTGTTTCTACAAATTCGGAGATGGTAACATTTATTTTTCCATAACGGTACATATGTCTGTACATGTGTATGTAGGTGTGTACATATAACTTTTTTCATAAAGCAAATACAAAAATAATAATAAGTTTGCATTTCTATATAAATTATTAGCGCAACGTAATATTCAAGACAGTTTGCTGTATCAACAGTTTATAAAAGGCTCAATAGTAGTTGAACATCTTCCGCAACCAGATGTCTGTACGTCTTCCTATCTTTTCATCAACCATTGGTCTTAGCAGATGAATCGCATCCACTTCACAATCTTGCAAAAGAGGAGTTCTTAACGAAAAAAAAAAGAAATCAAAACAAAAAAACTCGATCTCCGCCTTCAGTAAAATGGTATCGCTCTTACCTACCCAACTAAATTTTTCATCAGACTTACCATCGATAATAACAAGAACTCCCCCACATTTGAATAGGAATCCCATAGACACAGGTCTCGCAATATACAACAAGGACAACACACAGAACAAAGTACAGTGGACGACCAGTTTTACGAATACACTAAATACATATCTGTGGCAACAAGGAAACACAGCACAAATCTACTTTTGTCGAAATTGATTTATTATACAATCGGAGGGGCCATACTCGATTCTATAATCGAATCTAGAATTGTACAGAAACAAATTTTTTCTCATCTTCATTTCTGTGTCAAAAACTTTCTCATACTATGGGTTATTTGTTTTGTCAACTCATGACAAACCTTAAAAGGACTTTCCTGAAAAATTGTAAAAAACGACTTGTGCTGTTTTTCCTTGTTGCCACAGATATAACGAATTAATTTTAATGGTAATTTCCAATATAACGAATCAGAATTTTTTTCCCATTGATGGTACTATATTACGATTGATGCAAACATTTTACGTTCGATTTAACGAATGCTTTGCAAATTCTTGTAAAATATTTATTACAAACTTATACCACATACAATATTGCCGATCTCGTCTGATGGAGCAACGTGACTTCGACTTCCTGACTTTTGGTCAGGAAGATGATGTAATCGTAACCGGAAGCGAGGACGAAAGTAACCCTCCTAAGCGCACTGATAGAAAAGTCAAACATTTGGAAGCAGTAAATTGCTTCAATAAAGGCATCCAGTGGTCACTACAGAACCATATTGACTACTCAAAGACGCTTTTGTTAAAAGAAGTACTAGAGGAGGCTGTTCAGAAGAGCTTGGAGGGAACCAAAAAGAAAAGACAAATGAAAACTTTTTTTTTGCGAAATGTAACGTAAAACTTGTGAATGGATTTCTCATTTTTTATAAATACATACATTTCATGGCTCATTGGCGCCGTGGCTCAGTGGTTAGTGCGTTGGATCACTGAGCAGGAGGTTCGAGGTTCGAATCCCAGAAAACACCTAAAAGTTTTTTCACGGTCCCACCTCTCGCGAATGTCTGAGAAACGTCCGAGAGTAATAACTGTCAAGAGAAAGCTTCTCAATTTGCCTTTCGGATATGGCTCTACACTGTAGGTCCCTTCCATTTGTATGAAAAAATATAACACACACAACGCGAATGGTTGCGAGAAGCTAAGCCCTGGACCACATACGGTCTGTTGCGCCAAGTATTTGTATTTGTACATACATTTCATTGTAAATCTCTCAATTTTTCGATTTAACGAAAGGCTGTGCATTATATAATTCGTTATATTGGACAACACTATTAATGCTGACAGAATTTTCTACACTGATGGGTCATACAAGGATAACAACTCTTCATACACAATTAGAACAAAGTCAACAAATAACCACCATTCATCAAGGATTTCTCCCAGGACCTGCTGGCAATTATATTGCAGAGCTAGCACCAACTCATAAATGAATAACCATTGCTCAAACGCTGTCTGGTAAAACTTAAATCCTAACAGAAAACCTAGGTATTGTTAATGGACTTGAGGAGCGAGACCAATAAATGACCTACTTTAGAGCTCATAAGAGGTAAACTGCACTCTTTCGCACCCAAAATCCCTAATACATCCTGATCCCTTGTAATACTCTTAACACAAGGAAAGATTGTATAAAGTTACTGCGAATCAGAATAGGGAACACGCTTTTCACAAGCCGACACTTCTACAATGGCGAATGTCTTCAATATAAATAATTTATAAATTAATTTTGTAAATTACTGGAATTAATAAATAAATATGTATTGACAAAACTGTAAATGACTTTATACAAGACCTTAATGATCCCAGTGAATCTAGCATACCAAGCATTTATGGACCAAAACAAAACAAATACATACCTCAACACACATTGACCTGACTCTAATTCCCTCTCAATTAATACTGAACATTAAAACGATGACCGAATGAGGAACGTTTAAAATATCTGTGAAACCGCTTAAGATAAAACAAAACTGAAAAAATAGCATATACAGCTACGAATATAAAAACAGTAGCACCCCTTGCGTTCGTAACTGAAGTCACTCATCGAAATGAATGGTTTCAGAGCAAGCTCACAGATAATGCAATGGATTAACAAGATAATCTGCGAAAGGAAAAGCTAACGATAGTTTTTGATTCTCAACGTTGTGAGACATAGAAGAGGCGAAGTGATCCGAAACCGTGAGACTTGCAGATACTTTTTGAGGTCAAATCGACGAGCCCCACAGGCGGACCACTAAGGATGGATTAAAGAGGGAGGGTTATGATCCCTATAATCTTAATCATAATCTGGCCGAACAAAACGAAAAGAAGAACGTTTTGTGGCACAGAGAACTGATTTTACAAATGCGCAATGAAGGCGAATCCTATCGGGAAATCCAACGCATTCAATCATGATCAGTTCTGAAAATATTTAACGCCATCAACTACAAACAAAAACCGGAAAAGAGAGGAGCAAGAAGGAAAACAACACCATAAGACGATCGCAACATTGTCCTCATAAGCAAAAATGAAGCCTGCCGTGCAGATAAGTAGCGAAACGCCAGTCAGTGCAATGACGGTACGTAGAAGGCTACTGAAAGCTGGTTTATCAGCACATTAACCCAAGTAAAAAGCTACTTCTTTCTTAAAACAAAACATGGCAAAACGTCTTGCGTTCGCAAAAAAGTATGCTGATTAGCCAGCTTCCAAATGTCGAACTGACAAGCCCGAAATTTTTCTATTTGGCGGCGTCCCCCTAACACCGAATTGCTGCCCAGATTTACCACAAAAACCGTTCAACATGGAGGTTCAAGAATAATAATATAGGGCTGCTTTTTCCACTATATGGCCTCATTTACCGAATTGATAATACAAAGTGAGTATCCTGGAAAATATAATGCTGCCATATGCGGAGTGGGAAATGCTTTTAAATTGGGTCCCTCAGCAGGATAACAACAACAACGACGGTGTAAGGCGCTTATAACTAACAAAGGCAGTTCAAAAAAGTACATATCAGTAAGACGAACCATTTTTAAACCTCCATTTTATCAATAATAGGGAAAATGTAATAATATTTGAAGACGCTATTATTTTATTTATTTTAATAGAAAATTCGACTCCGATAAACGCGGCCGATAAGTGCATCCGCTCGCGCATAGTTCGGTGCGATAAAACTGTAAGTACATATTCGATGCAAATTAAAAAAGAAAAAAATATCTTTGTGCGTAAAGATTTTCCAGAAGGGTGTGATACCTACAAAGATTAAGGACTATCTTCTTCTTTCCTTTTGTTCAACGAGGTTATGATCAGGATTATAGGTATCATAACCCTCCCACTTTACTGCATCTCTACTGGTCCGCCTGTGGGTTTTGCTGATAAAGATTAAAGACTATGCATACAAAAAACATAAAATAGTGAATTTCACAAAACAGGCACGATTCGAAGATCATCAGGAACGTTTTCTTGTTTTGTTTTTACTGACTATAAGCTATGACGTATGACAGGCCTTGTTTTATTGTCGTGCTCGATTTGAATTCATGTTATTTGAGGTGGGTTAACCAACACATTTATTTTCAAACCAAAGCGTTTTTGGGTCAGTTGTGTTGTAATTGAATTTGAATTAATTAATTTGAAAGCGATTGAGTGTTTTGTTTGTTTGTGACTGACTGACTGATTGGCTGAATCAGCTTCACCATTGCTCTAAACTCAGTTAAACACATTATAGGAAATAAGATGTCGACATATGTATGTAAATACGTACCAATGACGTATTTTACCATGCAGCCATCCAGTTGCCTGCTTTCTTCAAACTTTTTTCATCCACATTTTCTTCTTATTCGTTTTAAAAAGAAACCAACAATTTAAATTATAGTGTCAATGTAGTCGCGCCAAAGTTTGTATAGAAATGCAAACGTTTCTAAGCCTTAATTCTAAACCTTAATTTTAAAAATACATAGAAATTATCATACATCTTATGTATGTAGGTATGTTTGGATACAGTTTACTTATGTATACTCAATAACTACTCGTTTCTCTTACCGACTGTGCATCTAGTAAAATCACACCGCTACCAAATGTTACACCATTTAATCTTCGAAGAAGAGTATCTCCAGAATTTTCTTCTGAACAGTTTTTCGACGATCCTTGTTCATCTTCAGCAACTCAGACGTTACCAATTCGCCAAGAAGATGTTCTGAACTTCTCGTAGCGCTAGTGGAGGCAGTGCTAATATTTCTTTCTTGTTGGGCAGCTACTGCGGCTGCGGCTGGTGTCATTTGCTGATACAAAGAGAACAAGAAATCGTTGTTCGATGGAAACAATGCTGCTGCCGATGATGGTGTGTGATTCATGCTGGTCATATTACGAGCTACATTGCTCAGCATTTTATTATATTGTTGCTGTTGCTGATGTTGGTGTTGCTGCTGCTGTTGCTGATGAAGTTGTTGCTGTTGGTGCTGATGTGATTGATGCAAATGTGAAGAATGACTATTGTTCAACATATTCGAATGATGCATCGTTGACGCTGGGCTAGTATTATCATCTGAATCGGATGTATCCAAATATTGGCTAGACATTTGAACTCGTGGTTTCTTCATGCCATTACTGCTGTTGGTAACAAACTGATGCTCGTCACTTAGTTCAGATGATACGTTATTCGTAGCTACTGCTGGTGGTGGTGGAGGCGATGTCGATAGAGGCGATTTCATTGATGATGATGTTGATGATGCTACACCATTGCCAACTGTAGTTCCTGCGCCGAGATTATGAGGATGATGATCGGTATCACGATACTGATCATAGCCGTCGACTGATTGTGGAATAACTGGCAAACCGTTGCCATTGTTGGCACTGTTTACGGTGTTTACACCCATGGGAGTAGTACTATATTGCGAATGATGAGAGTTTATCTGTTGCAATTGCTGCGATGCTACTGCGGCGGCAAAATCACGAAATGTTTGATCTGCTTCAGTTTTGATAACACCATCTTGCTGATAGGGTGTTGACTGTGGATGTTGTTGATGTGGAGGGTAAGTGAGATTTTTAACTGAGCCGTTTGATTTCGAAGAGTCCATGTTGTATTCACCGAATGAACTGCTGGCATTTGGTGAGGTTAGGAAATTTGATACGTTGCGATAGGATTTACGCGGCTGAATGTGTTGATCTAAGAATTTCATTTTTTCCAGATATGGCCGCGAAAGATGCTCGTAAACAGGCGGATCACCTTGTTTGCGCTGCGATACATACCGCTCGCGAAGATATTTCCAACGTTTCTTACATGTTTCCACTGGAACGAATAGGTGTAGGTTCTATTAGAAGGTCGAATAGGAATTTAATGGTTTTAAAATATTGTTTTCAAGGTAGTATATAATATTGACAGAAATTGTATACACAGGCATGTGTTCAACATCAGGAACGAGACAAGAAATAGAAAAACTCCTGCCAGCTGAATTTTGTTTAATCTTGGGAGCCTTTTTAAGGAAAGTGGAAACCTAACTAGAATACTAAACACTGCAATAGTCCGATTATCTCCCGATTGTCCGACTAAGCCAATAGTCTAGATTGTGATTCCACTCACATCTCGATAATTCCTCGTCCTCTTCGTAAACATGGAACCCCAATATTTATAAACAACTTAGCTATTTGTTCAGGTGATGTAAATTTTTAGTTCTTGACAAAAGGCTTGTTCCACGGATATACTGTTGAGCATAATAGCTATTTTAATTGACTAGGGATTGCTAAGAGCACTTATGAAAAAAAAAGAGCATTTAAGTCTAGCAGCGATTAATCACAGTTGACGCTTAAATGCTTGTTCTCTTTAGTATTCAATTGAGCTCGGAGCTTTCTTGCTCTATTGAAATCTCTCAATTTTTTTTTCTTCTATCTCTTAAATTTCACTTCTGCGTACACGTTTACTAACACAAACACAAATTCACCTTCTAGTATGCGCACTCAATTCAATACATTTTAATGTAAATCTCGAAATGAAAGCAGTAATGTGGAATACGAAATAAATCATCTAACGTACCACATTCCTTTACGAAGGAGTTAGGAATGTGACACGAATCACAGAAAATTTCAAACAAAACTCATTTCACTCGTGTTTTGCTTTCCGAACTTACGAAAAAAAGAAAGGCGAACGTCAGCAGTAACCGGTGAACACTAACTAAGAAGTCTGCTTGCTGCTAAAAAAAGAACACTAACTAGCAGCTGAACTGGGAAGTCACTGCAACTGATTGTTACTTTGTCCAACATAAATTGATGACTAGGTATCGCGATTGCAATTTCACCTCTACTCTTAGAATCCCTAGCTTCCTCAGCGGAGAAATATCGTTTTAATCTGAATACCATTTCTCGATGAAGGAGAAAAAAAAAAGCTGTCTGTCCGCCCTCAGAGAACCACAGAGATAGAGCGAGTGAGGAAACAAAGCCAAAAAATTGTATTCTCTGAAATCACACATCAAATCTGCTATTACTCAACTGAGATATTGAGGTAAACAGAATATAGCTCATAGGGCTGCGAGGGATTCTAAAGTGGAGCAATCCTACGGATCCATATTTAGGGTTTTGTTATATGCATATTTACATACATAAATTGCTTACTTATAATGGTAGTGTAGCATTCGTTGCGACTTTACAATTTTTCAACAATAAGCCCACGAATTGTAGAAAAAAATGTAACGCCTCACAAATTCAGGAGAGTTCAGGCAGATTTGTGCTTATTTTGGAGTCAAAAACAAAAAAATCATTTTAGACAGTTTGATGCCAAAAAAGGAGAGGAGCTTTCCCGATTCAACGGAATCTTTTGCTCTTAAAGATATCGCCAATAAATTCCCAATAGTGAGTTGAAGGTATAGACACAAAACCATTGATTAACCTTATCCCATAGCAACATTTTTGAAATCCATAGAACAGTAAGCCGATCATATATACCCTTATGTATGTATCTACATATGTATTCTCGGAAACCTCCCGGTATAGCAGATTATGCAATTTGTCTAATTGGATTTTAATTAGCCTTTTTCTAACCAATAATCGCAATTAACAATGGGGGGAGATGCGAAAGGTAGGTGAAAAAGTCGTCAACAATAAAACGTATTTCGATTTGCTTTTCCTGGAAAAAAATAAGTTTTTATACACACAACTCACCGTCGGATCGCAATTTCATGGCAATTATTTGCCATGCCTCCTCCTTCGTTTCATACTTGTTGACTCCGCCACCACTGCCAACACCACCACCGGCGCCTCCGGAAACACCCATATTGTTAATGGAATATTTTTGCCGATTGTATATGACTCCATGTTGTTCTACCTCGGCAATTAGCTGTTCGTCCATCATGTTTCTGAACAATACACGCTAAACAAATAGAAAACAACAATTAAAACGGAAATTAATGAAACCTTATTGGAACAAGATTGGAGACGAAAAATATTCAACACAATTACCAGGAAAAGTCCACAACTGCGCGTGGCTCGAATAAATTTGGAGTTGAACGTAAAAAAAGACACAATCCCACCGTTAATGAGCACGTAACTCAATTAATTACGGGATTTTAGTCACCGCTGTGCAACGCAGTTTGTGAGAAGTGCAAAATGTTGCAAAATAAAACGCCGCTACTTAGCAGCCGCACTTTGAAAATTAAAAAGAAAAACAACCCAACAGCTGTGACTCGAGAGGCGTCCATTATGTTCTACCCAAACAAACAGTTCGGACGCAAGGTCTGTTCGATTGAACATTTTTATGGAAAATCATGATTTCCATTTGTTTGGTATTGCCATTCAAGCCATTCAATAAAGTAAAAATTGTTGACCCCAATTATTATTGCAGGTTCTGCGCAGATGTTAAGGCAACCCTAGGGCACCTTGTTACGGAGTGTGGGTCACTAATCCACAAAAGAAGAAATCACCTGGATGCCTATTAACTGTCAGAGGAAGATCTACCATTTAAGATCCACTCCAGATACTCCGAAGTACCAAGCAAATTGGATTGGAGGAAGTGTGAGTGGACAAGACCCTCACGTTCAGGACAACGAATATTAGAATGCTGTGAAGATGATAGGCTACATTACGTCCGAAACTACCAGTTTAAAAAAATATAGCTACTTACTTACTATACTAGGCAATTCCAGTGTGATATTGAGGCCAAAGGCGAACACGAGAATAATCCAGGAAGTAAAACTGACTACAACGAATAGTGTACTTTAAACGGTATGCGAACCAGCAACGTAGTCTAGGTCGATCCTCTAAATATATCATACGAAGTATGTTCAAAAAGTATCCGACCAAAAATGTTCGTGCCTAAACGAATTAAGTTAACGAAGAGTGGCACAGCCGATCCTAATGGTAACACTTGAACTTTTTCTGCCTACAGAAACTGTTTATCGTTGACATTTTGCCGCCGATGAGTGAGAAAGTGCAAGTGAGTGCCGTCGGATTTTTGACAAAATGCTGAAGATTGTGATAGTTTTCTTAACAAGGTGCCCTAGGGTTTCCTCAACATCTCCACAGACTCTGCAATCTCTGCCTTGCTCTATTTCCAGTTTTCTCAGTTGTCTCTTAAGTGTACAGTGACTAGCTTGGTAGCGTATAAGATTTTTTTTTCTCTACCACAAAAGTGAAGATCGCTATTGTGATGTTCTTTCCACGGCAGAACTGCTTTCGACAGTTCCAGAACCTTTGGGAGAAGTGTTTGACAGTATCTGTCCAAATTGGAAAACATTACAATTCTTTAAAATTACGTTATTGTAAAATTCACATTTATTACTTAAAGATTATATATAGTCTATTATAAATGTTGTTATATTAATATAAATAAATATGAACTATATAATATGAAATATCTGAATAGCATTTTTTTTTGTATGAATAACGGCAAAATACATTTGAATACCTATGTAGTTTATCGTTTAAAAGTAAAAAAAATCTGTAAATGAAATTCAAACAAATTATTTCATTTATAGTGATAGTGAAACTTCTACATATATAAGAGAAAAAACACGACTTTTGTTCGTTGTCGAAGAATTTGTTGCAAAAACACTTTCCTCAGAGCTCCGTACCGAACATATATTATTGCTTTGATGATTAACATCACGATTGCAATGATTTACCCTATTTTGGGCTGGGACGAAAACAAGCTCGTCCGAGAGTTGGCCTTTTGCAGAAAAGTTTTGTGTAACCAAACAATTTTTGTTCTCATCTAAGATCGTTTGACTTCGTGTATGAAAATCAGGACACCATATGACGTTCTGCACAATTTTTTTTATCTGATTTATGTTTGCTGAAATGCCGTTTGAGCCAAAAGTACCGCAAGCAAGTGTTACACAAATAAGTACGCTGAATGCCGATCATACTTCCGAACTTCGTAATGTACGCATAATGATATTTGTTTTCGTCCAAATTTTTGTAGTACAAAAGATTTATGTGTAATTCTTGTTCATATTGTGTCCGATATAAGGGTTCAGTGAATCTACTTCCTCCCTCCTCTGTAGTTATTGAGTCGAAAATATTAATGCTTACGTTCTGATTATGTTGTTCGAAAAGTTGAAAATCTACCGCTGTATGTGGGAATTCTTGGAGGTCAGTGAAATCAAAATTCACTCCACAATAATTAATATGTCTCTTAGCAATATCACGTATTTCATGTAATCCTTGACCTGTTACTTGCTTATGACCGTCCTTCGACCAATCCAAAGCGCTTAGGACAGCCCACCTGAAGGAATAGTTGTCAGAATCATAACCGTGCACTACTGCTATCGCTTCGAGGATACCCCATTGCGATGTAAAATACTTCTCTGAACAAGTTGGGGCCAATTTTGTGGGTTTGTTGCCGATGTTTAACAAACAAGGCTCGTGATGAACTACAATTTTATTTATTTCAATTTTTTGCATTTTATGTACGTCTGTCGAGTGCGCGAATAGTTCCGTAATTATATTTATGGTGTCAGTAATTTCAGAAGAGTCCTCCAACGCGAAGAACTTGGAATGAAATTCTTCGGACTTCTTATTATCATCGAGCAATGTGACATGCAGAATAATTTTATATTTGATTGACTCGTGTTTATTTAAGGCATTTGCTAGAAGGTTACGAATGTTGGGCTTGTTTTTCCGCAAAAATATGAGTATGTCCCTGTGTCCTACGTTTCCTACATCCCATACATGTTTTTTTGGAGGTGCCGTGATAATCGATTTCTCCAGATCACAATTCTTCAAGTGTAAGGAAAGTATAAAATGTGACGGAAACTCCTTTTTGCAACCCGAACATATGTACATCGTTTGACTAAATATTGCAGTTGTTTTTTTAATATAAACTAAACTTTTTCCGATTTGTTTAATGCTCAACCAAACGAAAGATAAACAAGAGAAAATCCACCACACACAGAGCTGTCAACCGAGACATATTTGCCACACCGCACAGTGCTACCAGTCCAGGTGAAACTTTGCTTTGCGATTCTTTACTATGTTTTTTTTTTTTATCAACGAGGTAACGGAATAAATAAAGATGCAAATGAAAGAAGCTGAGCTAGCTACATAATCTGTGGTCATCAGACGCCTAGTTTTTTTTTTCATGTCGCAGATAAGAAGTGCCTGATATGCAGAGGACGAAAAATTGCAGCAACAGATCCTACAACTGGAGAGAATGTCAACAACTCCGAGGTCTTAGAGTTAATGGTATAAGGGGACCGAAATACGTTCTTATGAGCCAAAGACTCTTCGCAGACGGACGTTTGACAACTTCCATAACTTCATATACATATGTATGTATCCGAGCAGGTCATGTCCAAGGACATCCTGGGTGGTCGAAATCAACTAGCCGCGGTGCACATTCTGATAAACTTCTACTCCATTTCGACCTTTCTTCGGCTTGGTAGACTTCTCAGCACTAAATTTGTGTAAAAGTTTATCTCTAAATAATAATAATAATAAATAATAATTTGGTCAGGTAATAAATAGTTTTATTTTTGTTTTATTTTTCCCTATAAATGTGCAATAATGGTAAATGTTAAACGAACAAATCGAAACAACAACTCTGTGGATGATCATGCACATCCGTCACCTCTCCATCTTTGCTGTTAAATTTAAACCAGCGGCATTCTCCACCTCCTAGCTCTAGTTGTTTCCCCAGCTGCGCTTAGCAAGCGTTAAATGAATTTTATGAATAGGATTTACATTGGCTGAATAAGCATAAGAAGTTCTTCCTTAAGGAAATTCCCATCTGATAGATTCGTAGAGGATGCAATGAATAAAAACATCACATTTGGAATGAGTCTGCAAAAGGATTGCAAGATATACGTACATATTTTCTATAGTTGCCGATGATAATAAAAGACTATTTTAACTCACCTTAAGTCATAGAGTGATTTTTCTATATCATCGTCAGAGAATTGGCTACCACTGAGTGTTAAGTTGAACTCCATCGCCTCATCTGATAGGCAGGACTGCACAAATTGGTAAATGTCGCCAAGCTTTTCATAGACATTGAAGGTGCCCTATCGAGATCAAAAAATAATCACTCAAACTACATTAAGCCATTACTTCACAAGAATACCTGCAAGTAGATGCCATTGGGAAACTTAATTCGAATCAATGCAAAGCGATACATTCGTAGATTTCGTTGTTCTTCACGCTCACGCATGGCTTTTGTTTTCAATATTTGAGCACTCTCGATTGCCTCGCTTCTCAGTTGCTGTTCGCGTTTTATCTCTTCTGGACTGATGCGGAAGAAATCAGTTGGTAGTTGGGTACGTTTTGCTTGCATTGGCAATAAAACTTGAATATTACGGTCCAGTTCTAAATGAATTGGCTCAGCATTCTGCAGAGCATCGAGAAGTACTTGAAGATCGGAATCAGGATCGGTATTGTCTTTGCACCATAAAAGGAATGGCTCATTGTCGATTTCTTGTTCTTTGAAACCGGCTCCGATAAGGAAATCAAGTGCTCCTTCTACGTATCGAACTTTATCACAGAATATTCTGAAAGTGGTAGTTGCAGAGTTATATCTGGATAAAGTTCCGTGATTTGTTTAGTTACCTGTTACTCATTCGTATTTTACAGTATTTCTCCTCGTCTGGATGGTTGATTAGGTTCTCAACGTATTTGGAGATCGTAGCAACGCAGTCCTCAGCCTAAACAGAGAGAAAAAACTAAAATAAGTATTTCAACGCTGATCGGATGCAATTTCATCCTTCTCGTCCACAATTATACGAGAGTGAGTTGAATTTGTTTATATGACAACACTGGGATGACGTGGTAAGACGGATGTGTAGGTTAGTTTGACATGGCGATAAATAAACAGCGATGTCATGAAATGAAAGCAAATGAAATAAAGTCCATAAAGCTTTTTCACAAGTTAAATAAAGCCCAAACTCCATTTGGATTTCGCAAACTGCTTTTGGGACTTTATTTCATGGCACAGCTGGTACATACATATGTATATAGTGGACTACGGACTACGGACTTTCGGACTACGTCGGCAGTATGACTAAATCACTATTGTTAAACCCCCAATTCTAAACGAGCAAGTACGGACTGGCACCCATTAAAGCGGATGTCTGCAAGAAATGCCTGTTTTGCGCTAAAATAGGCGTGGTTTTCACTGACTTTTTTACCAAAGGAGAAACAATCGATACGCAAGTTCTAAATGAAGGCGAACATTTTTTATCGATTGAAAAGACGCGACATTACATTCAGATTATCTGTTTTCTTCATGACCACAGAGCTTCTCTTTCCTATACATATATGTAGGTATACTGGTACACTCACTCTTCATCCTACGAAATCAATAATTTCTCAAATATCTCTTGAACTCTCACCTTTTCTTTAGTATTGCAGTTGTATATGATCAGGCACGCTGTGAGCGCTCGTTCTGTCTCCAACTGCTGATAGAGGAATTCCCTGATCTTAACTTTCCACTCTTTTTTAGGAAGGATTTCTTCCCCAATCAAAGGACACCGGAAGAATACTCCATGGCAAGCTAAGTTTTTATTTTCCAGTAATTCTTTTGAGACATCTCCACTGAAGCTGGATGAACTACCCGCTGCCTCCTCTTGTTCAGCTTTTAACTTTCTCTCTGCTTCTAATTCACGTTTCGCTTGCGCCTTAATCGCAGCTAGCGAGGTGTTAAACTCCTTTTTGTCTTTTCTTTCGACTCGTGCAAGTGCTGCAGCTGCTGCTGCTTTCGCCTCTTCACTTAACTGCTGTCGTTTAGGTGGAACATATGCATCCTTTGGTGGCGCACGACTAGATGACGGCTGTGATGGTGCATTTAATTGATGTCCAGTACCGATGTTGCCCACTTTTAGCTAAAAAAGAAAAAAAAAAGAAGAAAAACAATAGAAATCTTTCATGATGCAAAAGCAGACTATCTTGAGTCTCACTTTGAATTTGGCTTCTTCCTTTTTCTTCGAAAAGAATTTCCTAATACGATTGGACATCTTCGAACTGGCAGAATAGGTAGCTTTTGTTTAAATTCTTGGTGAGTGCTCCTTGGGAAGCTTTAATTTTGCAACAGAAAGCTTCAATTCTTCGATTTCTTTCAAGGTGCCTATAAAGCGCAATAAAAATCTCTTAATATACTCCCTTCTAAAAAAAATTTAACATTCTCGACTGTACTTACTCGGTTGAACAAATTTATCAGTAATAACTGTACCGTATTTACGCCAATAGAATCCTATTAAAATCAAATTCGTTAACAAAATAAAGAGCAATACTTTTAGTAGAGTTATTTGCAGTTCACTGAACTCAATTGGACTCTGGAGGGTGTCGGTCGCCTGGGTGAATTTTGAACGCAGATGGAAAGCGAATTTTATTGATGCATTTATCAATTTCTCAGTGTAGATGGCGAATCCTTCTAGCGAATTGTTAAAAGTATCGTAAAATGTGTCAGCAACATTCATTTGTTACAACAGAGGTTTCGGTTGAGAATGGGAAAACAAAAAATTTAAAAAAGTAAAAAAACAGCCGAATGACACGTTAAAATATTCACTTGTTTATTATAGATCTGAATTATTTGTTTTTCTATTTTATCTGTGTAGAATAATTATTTTTAGTTTTCTTCGCAAAAATCCAGTTCGGCTGATTCAACTTTATGAGACATATATTTTTTTCTTTCTACCTGTGTGCAATGACGTTTCATTGTTGTCATTTGCTGTTTCATTTCGGTGCGTAATGGAATGGAATTAGAATTGTAAAGGAGAAAGAACCAAGTGTTCACAGACCTTGTGTATAGAATTAAGAAAATGTGTTGAAGATTTCGAAAACATTTGAAAGGTATTACAAGTCACAAGCGAAGATACTTCATTTGAGGATAACAAGAATAACATCAGGAGCTTTTCTTCACTGGTATGCTTTTGGGGCACTGGGATGATGAGATTCATTTATAAAAATTTGTTGTGGATTGCGGAAATTATGGCGTACATATTTAAAAGACATTCGTAAGCTAGTGCATGCACGGAACCACCGTTTAACGGTTGGTTGTGCGCTTTTTTATATTTCCAACATCTACTGCGATTCTACTGCAATGTTCCTTAAATAGTCTCTGCAATCTACTATCTGGTATTTGTAGCTTTGGCATGCTCTTTTTATCTTCTGCTTCATCTTTCTTTCAGTAGTACCTTGTTAAGGCGTACATCTCTCGCCCCTCATACTCTTTTTCTTGCAATCCCATGCGTCCGATGGCTAAGAACGTGGTTGCTCATTGATTGTTCCACAACCGATCACAATCTAGAAGTTTGAAAATATCAGGAAACAAAATAGTATCTTCATTGACCTGAGAAATATTTTTTTCTATTAGAAAAAAAAGATTCTAATAATTTTAAACCGTTTTGCAAAATAATTACAAAAAAAGAAGCAGGAGTTCAACTTTCGAACACACTCAGTTCCTCTTCTATTCATAACGTTCCTGATAATCACAAGTGCCAACTGGAGAAAAAGAAGAGAAATATATTTTTTCTTAACAACTGTCACATGATTTTCACCTGACTGACATTTTTCTTCACAAATCCGATCCGAAGGAGGTGATTAATAAAGAAATTTTCCTTTTACTCGATCTGTTGGGGAACTATCCGTGTGTACAAAAATGAAAATCTGTGGACCTAAACTATCCCTTTGCGGTCTCATCATCTCCGTTTGGGGCATCGTGCAATTGGTAAGTGTACAATGGTAGAATGCCAACCAAAAGGGTGAAATCGATAACAAAACTTGCAATGTTCGCCCCGTGACTTGGCGACAGAAATTGAACGTAAAAAAGGATTTCAATCTACTTTTGCGTTTATTTTGCACGTGATTTGATCTATATTTTGTGTATTTTATATACTTTCAGACGCTGATGGGATTATTCTTCTACATCCATAGTGTGGCACTAATTGAGGATCTGCCCCTCGAAGAGTCGTATGACGATATTACAGAATTCTATGCAGCTGCAAATGCTGCCTACAATCAGGTGAGACTATGATCAACTTTATGCGTCATTTACGAGGAGTTTTTTGAGGGTTTCGGATGTGTAAAAATGTAGGAAGCTCAAGGTTTATTGGATTTCTCCAAACAAAAAAGCCCCTAAGGGAGATGCCCATCAAATACATACAATGTCAGGCGTAGAATTAAAGTGGTTATCGCAGTTGAGCTAATTCCAAAACCTCGGCATCTGTCAGAAAATCTATTCTCTCTAATTTGCTGCTTTCTCTTTCCACAGCAGTTGTACATGCCTTTTTTCTCGCGTTAGGAAATCGAAACCTGACTTGATTTCGTCTGGATTTGAAAAAGATGATTAAACGCATCCCTCTAGTGGGATGAAATCCAAGCTGAATAACCTATACATTTCTAGTATCGTTTAACAATGGACTACTCTCGAAGAAATATGGTTCAACCCGCGCGCCGTTGCGAATAAGGAAAGATGTATCTTTCGATGATTATCAAATATTCCCCTTGGACCGATATCTTAGTAACATCAACTTCTGTAGGCGGACTGTAAAAATAGACCAGAGCTCGAAAGTGGTGTATGCTTCTACGTTCAGGGACCTCGATTTTTTTTGCGTCAGAGTCGGGTTATTTAGGAAACCCCTGCTTGTAATATGTATTACTCCTGCAAACAAATTCAAAGATGTAACGTAGATTCGTAATTCTTCACGACATCAATTTGTCTTTTGTTGAATAGACGACCCAGGTGATATTATTCACTTACGTCCTGTTATTTCTAATAGAGACGTAAATTATTAACTGATGTAAACTGGGATTCAATTCTCAATGACATCTTCGAATTATCAGCATTCCAACGGCTTGTAAAGCTGAGCTTAACTCTTTTCCATCGAACAGTCAGTGTTAACATCTTCAACTGTTGTGGCCATATTAATCGTATTGCCCATGGTAAAAAACGTTTTCTCTCATTTATTCTTCCATGGAACGGGAATCTATGTCTCTTCCTAGCCGAAGATTTACTTTTCCTACGTCTTCGTTTTTTTTTTTTTTTTTTTTTTAAATAAGCGCTGATCTATTACAAATGCGTTCTTACTGCTTAGACTAAGCTTTCAAATAAATCTATAAATTCACGGAAAACCTGGAACAAGGCCTATAAGGCATATTGAGTGTTTTTTTTTTTTATTGTTTAATATCATTTGATTCTCTTCAATTTAAGCAAGTCTCTTGAACTAATCCTCTGCGCGGCGTTTTATCAGATCCCCAGATTGCAATGCTTCTTCATTTTTCTCGTATAATAAAGGGAATGTAATGGCACACACCTTTAAGGGAATAGTTTGCGTGAACACCTAATTCATGTTGTGTTCGCCAGGGTGTGTGGGATATGTCAAGTTTACAAATATTCCGAGTTCTGTGGTTACATTGTTATTAATGTTCACTTATTGCGCAGACCATAGATTTAACCCTTGTGTGAGATAAATTGAGAAACGTTCACAATACAGGCAACAGATTAATAGGAAGCTTAAAGTGAATTTCAAGAGCATTTATCCCTTTGTCAAAACTGGAGACTGTGTATGTTAAACTGCAAATTAATCTTGGGAAGTACGCCGTGGATAAATCAACCTCTAAGCCGATAATGGATTCAATATATGCACAGGTCTCAGTCGATGTGACTGCGATATTTGGCTTGACTTATCAAGCCCACATAGGAAGAGGTGAGAAACTCAGTTTGATTGACATGCAATGTGTGATGTTGCATTCTAGCGACTTGGAAAAATTTGCCCCTTGGTCGTGTTTCTCACCAGAAGAATATAGCAATCATTTTCTTGCCAGTTTTGTCTACTGGTGAAATCCATTGCCGCGACCGGACCTCGGTCAAATTGTGTGGTATTTACTGAGAACAAATCTTTCTGACGGCCAAATAACAGTGGAAAATTGCTTTAATGCGGGTCACATTCTAAGGACAACTCGATATTCGTATACGCGTATCGGTTGTCATCTTTTGGTAAGTCCCGAACGGTGTTGATGGTTCCTGGGACGACAGAAGTAGACCCGTACACAAGCGAAGTATGAAACTTATTGAAAAGTGTTAGCTTTCAGGAAATATTCCTACAGTCTGACTTAAGTATCAACCTACCTATTGTCAAGGTAGGTGAGACCACATATTCTACGAACCATTATCTTCGCATTTCACGACTGGATTGATCACCGTTTAAACTTCTTTACCTACTCTAGTTAACACTTTGTTGCTGAATTGCTTTCATAAGATAGAGAAACATTGGTAAGCAGAAAGTCTGTTTTACACATGAGACCGCATGATATCTATGTGCGCACAGCTCATACCCATTCACGAATACATGTCCTCGGTATCTATGTCTTGATAACCGAAGTATGAATGTTTGATCAACTGTTGATTCTCTTGCCTTAGAGCACATTTATAAGAAGATTAATTTATCATTTTTGATGGTCAAATATTGTTGAAGAAAGTATTTTTTATGGAGCAGGTTTCGATCAACAGATAGATACTAGGTCTATTCATATTTTACTGATGGGCTAGTTTATGCTTTCTACCAAATTATCCTCTGCTATCTTAGATCGTTTCGTATAGAGTTTTATCCAGGGTCTGTAGGTACATAATAATTGTGCTAGGAATTCGGTTATTATTCCAGGTTTTGCTTAATTGATAATTTCTCTGCCAGATGTTCTGTCAGTTTGTGATTCTGAGTGCTTCTATTTTCCGTTTCTTTGCCCCTCTGTTTTAAATAATTATCCCGTTTACAATATTAAAATGTTATTTGCTACTGAATCATTTTGTTGTAACGCCTTAGAGGTATTTATTGAATTCAATTCCATTCATAAATCTTTTCTTTTCTTTCTTACAGAACGCGTACAACTGCTGGATTGCGGCCTGTATCTATGTGCTGACGTTGCTGTTATCTGCCCAACAGTTCTATGCCAATAGTCGGGTGACCGCTAACTAAAGCGAATGAGAACTACATGCGCTAATAGTTTGCTTAAATTTATTTCTCTATCATTATGTTTTGCTTCTCCTCTACCAATGTCCCTTCCTCCATTCGTATTCTATCCTCCTAATTCGTAAGAATAAAATAATTAACTACGATTGCTGAACTTATAGTTTTTAATTGTATTAATATTTTGTGTGTCGTCTTTCTAACGTTTTTTTTTCTCCCATACTCTCCTATTCGCCTTCCTTTCCAAAGCAAATGTGTTTTCGTTTTGTAAAGAAAAGTGTTGTACGTTTTGGATTTTGTAAATTTATCACTATACACACAGGAAAGAAGTGTAGCATACGTTGTGTGTAAACATTCCTAATTTGTATCCAAACCGTGCAGCGCAAGCAAGCACATTGTATGTATACCCCATCAGAGGATCAAATGTAAAGTTTTTTTTTCGTTTTTTGTTTTTTTAATTTTGGTTTATTCTATATTCTTACTAATAGTAATCTAACAACTGTGTATAAAAAGTTTTTTTTTTGTAATTAAAAGTGTATAGGCAAAGAACCACATATAATCAACATGAAGTAAAAAAGCAAAGATATGTAAAATTTAAATTAAATTAAAATTCTGTTACTTCGGACGCAGATTTATTAGTCATTTAAAATGTAACACACACATCAAAAATGTTCCCCTAAGTCGTGTGGAATTACTTTTCTTTTATTGGAAATAAATGTTATAAAGTATTATTAGTTCAACTGAGTTTTATTGAAATGGAGAGGTCCACTGGAAAAACGGCGGAAGTCAACTTAATGTAGGAATTTGAGTTGATGGTGCCATCTTGTGGCATTTTGGGAGTACTATCAGGTCAGGTTCCTCAAAAAACCACTAAAATAATAGGACGTGCTGTGGAAGAACGACCTAAGCCCAGAGGGCTGTATGGAAGAATGGCACAAGTCCATAGTACAGCGTATTGCATAGGTATGATCGCATCCTATAAAAGGTCTTTTATACATACTTATTTACTTGGGTGGCGCTGCAGTTCTGGGTGAACCTGAGCCTCAACCAACAAGCCTCTCCAGTTAGCTCGGTTCTAAGCTAACTGCCTCCAGTGGTGCACTCTAAGTTGGTTGAGGTCCCCTCCGGGTTATCCGGAGCGACGTCCAATCGCTCTTCATATCCTAGGCATCTTAGGCGTCTGATGCACAGTTTTTTGACTAGGTCGATGTCGCTGTACAGTTCGTTAATTTCATCGTTGAATCTTCCCCTCCAAAGCCCGTCAACGCAAGCGGGACGGAATATCTAACGAGGACTTTTTCAAATCGACCGAGGATATCTTCATCTGCTTTAAACATTGTCCATGCCTCAGCGCCATAAAGCAGGACTGCAATGATTAAGGTCTTGTATAAAGTTTCCTTAGTTGTTCGGGAAAGGGCTTTACTACGCAATTGCCTTCTCAGACCAAAGAAACAGCGATTGGCAAGAGTTATTCATCGTTTGATTTCTACTGATGTGTTACTGCAAGAATTTATAGCAGAGCCAGTCACATGATACTTTAACCATTGTTTTACTGATATCATTTTTGATTAAATACATCTTTTTCTTATTATTTTCGTTTGAAGTAAGGCTATTATTAGTAAGTAAACTTTTGTTCTCGTTTTTCTCGAAATCGTTTAGAGTGGATATAGGCCGTTTTTGAAGTGGACGCTTAAATTATTTAAAAGAAAAGAGTAATAAATGACGATCGTTGGATCATTCTATTTCATTTGCTGTCTTTTTTCCATTGAAGTTTATGTCAAAACTTTTCTAATCGCCTGTTCTGATAGCACGATGGCGTGTTGGTCATAGCATCGAAGCAAAATCAGAATTTACGCATATGTATATTTAGATAATCAGAGAATAAATAAATTTTCTTCAATCTACTTTAGCAACAACAAAATAAAGGGTGTTCCAACAAGGGCGGAAAATTAAAATTTTAAATAAAACAGTTTTGTCTTCAGAAAATACTGAAATTTTAATTTAATCATAGAGTAGACATATGGCAATTATGTGTGGAACAAAACATCTGAAAAACTGGGCTATCATTGCCCTATACCGTTCGCTATTGACTGTTTGTGTATTTCCTGTGGCATCTACGAAGAAAAATGGTCCAAAAATGCCTCCAACCCAAAATCTACGTGAAATAGTGATACGTTTGTGATGTGCATATGTATATACTTCTCATGAAACACATGTATGTTTTCGTCATTCTAAACGCTTCAAAATTGCTTGTAGTTGTAGTAATAGCTACGTAGCAATCAACATCAAAATAGGCCTCATCTCTGAAGATGATTTTGTTGGGAAACCCACCGTTCACTTGTTGTTCCCGGAGTCGGAAACATTCTGGCGAACAGCCATGGTGTTTTCTGCTGAACGACCTGATCTTGATTGGCAGTCAAACTTTCACCATTTTTGAAATAATTTTTAACAATAAGAATACGTTGTTGTGTCGAATTGTAATCCATGTTTAATAATGACGGACTGTCTATCATCGAACTGTTATAATAATTTCACTGTTAAAGAACGACAACAAAAATGATACCAAACTTAAATTTGTGCTCTTGTTGGGACACCCTTTGGTTTAGAAGTCTAAAAATGTATTTAACTGTTCCCCAGTTGGGGTTGTTATGCGCTGTTTTCGTATATACATATGTACATACTGTGTGTCTGCCTGTTAGCATCTTTTAGCTCATAATCTATAAATATTACGAGTATTTCCACAGCTTCTACTTACGACTAAAAGCTACATATCGTCCGCTTTATAAGAAAACCTCGTTACTAAAAAAAAAAATATCAAGTTTTACAGGAGGAACGAAGGTTTCTTACCAAAATCAGCTTTTTTGGTGTAACGAGACATAAATAAACCGATTTTTATGTGATTTAAAATTCTTGAGGATATTCGAGGTTTTTCGTACGAGTGCGCCTACTGAGTTTCTACAAGATACCATTAAAAAGTGATTTCGCGAAAAATGGATATGTAAAGTGGTAACGTAAGGAGCTCCAGTGTAGGCAGATGTTGGAGTGTAATGTAGTTAATTCTCTTTATGGACATATGTTTGAAGTATCCTTGAAAGACCTCTTCAGTATATTTGAAATAAAATTTGCAGAAAATAGGTTTCATTTTTGAAAAATACTGAAATAGTCGCAAGAGGACAATTGTAGGATGATATCCCTCCCGACAGAAGTTATCTTGAAAGTCATTATCCCGACAAATATTCTGTTATTTTCCCAAATTTGTAGCAAATGTTTGAAGCACTAAAATGGTTCAACTGGGCGACAAACGTCTTCACAAGCGCAATCATTGAGCCGTACAAAAGCTTTTCGTTTCACATTTACTCTGTTAATAGTCTTCCAATGGGATGGCCGAACATTTAACTCCGACGCACATTTTTCTTGGACTAACAACACAAAACCACTGATTACATATTTTTAACATTATTGTATTTTATTTCAACTTTTCTCTCTAAGCACAATAATTGATTTCGTTTCATTTTTTTTTCTTGCATATTTAACTATTGGTGTATTGGAGATTTATTTAAAATTACAATACAATAATTTAATACTAAAAAAAAAACATTTTCAGCTTATAAAGAAAATAAAAATAAAAATATATATAATTTACAAAATAATAACTCAACAATAGTACAAATCTATTTAACGCATAAGCATCATAAAATATAAATAAAAAAAAAACAAGTTCTTTGAATAAAAATATACACAGTGCTACTTATGCGAATTAATTTTTCGTTTAAATAAGTTATGTAAAAAATATGTTTCAAGAAATTACACTTGTTTTCCTTCTTAAATACTTATATGAATAGTTTTAACATAATTACATAATTATACATTTTACTTAGGCTAGATTTTGTAATAAATATTTGTTTTCTTTGTTTTTTTTGTTATACTTATCGCTTACAAAAATTACACTTATACAAACTTATAATTTATAAAATGTATAATTTTTTTTTTACAAAATAACAAATGAAGTATAAACCACAAAATTGTGGTCGAGGAAAAACAAAAACAAATGTAGATCGAAGTATCTTTTTAATAAAGACTAGAGGAAAGGATTTCATTGCAATTGAAATCGATTTTTTTTTTCGAATCATAGTTTGAAAGAGCTTTTTTCAATTGTTTTGTTTTCTAAATCGAATTAATAAAGAGAAAAATTGTGTTTTTTTTTGGGGTATATAGGCAGGTTAAATATTGTGGATAGAAAATGGGTTTCATTATTATTTTTTTCTTGAAATTAATTGATGTTTACTATGTTCACTGCTCGTTCTTGATTCCGACTCGAACTTCGAGATGACTTTCGATTGATTGATTCCAAGTACGCGGCTGGGGTCCAACCTTCTGAATTGGTATCTGTAAGTTGGTAAAATAAGTTTAGTAAAAATGTTTGCGAGAGATGTGTGGTTAGATAAGTTATTAAAACATGCGAACTTTTTGTTTTTATTTTGGTGGGTGTATGGAAATGTGCGTAGTTAGGAATTATTTGAATTAGTTTTGTAAGTGAAGTTTTATTTTCCTAGAATTCGAAGTACTTGGACCGTTACTTTGAAATTTTACCATGAACTGCAATTGGAAAAGAACATTCAACCGTTTTCCTAAGGTACAGGCAGAAGAGGTCTCATATTTGCAGAGTCCTAGCTACTTATGGGCAAAAGATTGTTTTCTCACAATCTTTGATAAAAGGAATGAAGACATTCAAGACAGGAGGAAACATCGCTGTCACTATTATCTTAGACGCATCGTTTTTTCATTGTTAACTGCAGAGTATCCAATTAGTTATCTTTCTTCGAGTATTCGAAAACTATAACGACTCTACAGGCTGCTAAAGCACAGAGCTTGTATCTTAATTCACGGACGATGGAATTTACTATATCGAAAGTGCACATAATTGTTATTTTCTGCCGTTTTCACCATACTCTTCCGATGCTAAATGTATATTTACAACGTTCACCATCCTGTGCCGTAGAGATCATCGGATCATCACTTACACGTGTAACAACATTTTTTTCCATCCTCAGCACGCTTTCACAGAACAACCTCCTGCCGTTGAGTATTCCCTTTTGGTTTAAGTCCTTGCCACACTTTTACCCTTGACTATGAGAAAAATAAAAACTATCAACAAAGATTTCGTTTCGAGGGGAAGAGATCGCGAATGTAAATTCTGTGGCAGTCCAGAAACCTGAATGACTGTGGGGATAGTGAACATTTATCCGATGAAGTAATTGCTTGTGGATGCAAGGATACTTCAGTGTGTATAGTTAAAAATTCTATTTTGAAAATGCTGTACGGGATATGGTTTCCACAGCCGTAATTGGTGACACAATTAACAGTTTACTCACTCGTGGAAGAGGTTAGGGAGAAACGATTCACAATGAACATTTGCGGAGTTTATTTATAGCTTTCGGATTAGTTGAAACATGGCTATCAAATAATTTACTAACAAAGACTCTGTTAGTGGATCAGAGAAAAGTTTGGAAATGAAAAACTCGTAAAGAAATTTTCTGCAGATCCCCAACACTAATATCTTGTCTGAAAAAGTTTACAGACAATATAGCATCACAACTGGCGTTTTCTCTAAAGACAATTTGACTTTTTGGAGAAAATCTACGCTAGGGTCAGTTTACCTATAGTGAATCGTACGACAGATCTGTATGTGGAGAAAAACCAGAAATTGTGGGCAATTTGCGTCATGTAAGCTAGTTGAAATGGATGACATGCAACGATTGAGGTTGCATAAGAATTATGCTGCTCTGATGTTTTATGACTTAAATTCTTATCCGCAGCTTCTTCATTACTTCGCGATAGGTGCGACAAGTGGCGTTGTCATATTGCAACCACATATCTTCAAAGTTTCACAAAGTTTGCCAACTGTTTCAGGAAAGCTTTTATATGCTGTATAGTTAAAATGCGAGCGAAATTAAATTATTAAATTAAATTAAAGGACTCTTATTGGGACACCCTTCGTCGATGGCTCTGTTATTCGAGAGAGTCTGACGGAAGTTGGCTTGAGGACGTGACGACGAAAGACGTCTAGCTTAGTAGAAAACCAAGAATCGGTTTTAAAGATGAAATAATTGTGTTCACAAAAAATGGTATTGCTATGGTAATATGTCCATTCAATCGAATACGAAAACTAAAGAAGTAATATGCAAGGACTACTCTCTCCCAGATTAAGAATCGGGTCTACGTGGTTTTCACAGCAGATCAGAAAAGAGGTTCAGAATATTACAAATACAAATATGTGGCGCAACAGACCCTATGTGGCCCAGGGCCAAGCTTTTGGCGACCATTCGTGTTATGCGTGACGTTCAGTTTAGAGCCATCGAAAGGGTTCTTTTTCTTAATTGAGAAACTTTCTCATGACAGTTATTACTCTCGGACTTTCGCGAGA
This sequence comes from Blera fallax, assembly GCA_946965025.1. NCBI lineage: Eukaryota > Metazoa > Arthropoda > Insecta > Diptera > Syrphidae > Blera > Blera fallax. The sequence continues at coordinate 61,560,153 of OX337247.1, forward strand.
AGTGGGATGATAAAAACAACTTTTTGGTGTTTTTTGGGACTCGAACCTCAAACCTCCCGCTTCATATATCTACGCCGAATGATTGAAAAGTGAGGTATTGGTATGTAGATAGATGATCGACAACCGATCCTAGAGAGTTCCGTTTCTATTTTAATTTTGCTTTGTAAGTGACGGGAAATATTTTTTTTCGGTGAAACAAAACATTAGACTTAGGACGTATAAGTAAATTATTTAGGGTCTTTACATGATGATACAAAAACTACTTACTAACGCTACAATTTTTAACAAATTCACTAAAAAAAAATTCGTGAATTTTTACAAAAGCCACCGCACACCAAAATTTATAAAACAAAAAACTGATATAATGTATACAAGTATATAAGTAAATTTTTGTATAACAAATTACCTAAAATACGAACAAACCACCATCCAGCACAGCCGACTTTAAGCAATTCAATTGCATCACCTTCACGCATAGATACCTCAGAGTGACCCATGGCATTATAATCAGCCAAAGCAATAAATTTACTTCCCTATTAGTTTGTGTTAAGAGTGAAAATATTTCAAACGAATATTAGTGATAATTTATTTTTAACTTAACGAAACTATTTTTAATTGGATTAGTGAGTAAGTACGAATAGGTATGAATGTGTTATGAATGTGGTTATAATAAGCAATAAAGCGCAACGCATTTTTAATGATTATAAATAAATTATTTAAGTTAAAAAAAAAAAAACTAAAAAATGGTTTAAAATTAAGGGCTCGAGAATATGCACTTATCAGTACAATGGATTAGGTATCCAATTTTGTACAAGCTTGAGCTGGATAAAGACTAATTTTTTGTAGTTCGATGAATTTAATTCTAGTAAATGACTGCTAAAAGCCGGTATAAATAATTTTAAATACTTTAGCGGTAATAAAATGGTTTGGGCTCTGCATTGCGAACTTCATTCAATTCACTAGTTAATATGTAGTATTATTGCTATAAGCTTTCAAACACTGAAGTGAGGTTTCTGTAAAGTAAGCGTTCAAGCAGATGCTTACTTTCTTTTTGATGAACTATAATTATATGCAGGTAAACTCTTACTAAAATCGTACTTGGTTCTTGAAAAACCCTAAACAAATCCAACTTCCTTCCGATCCAACTTCTTAATTCCGAAGAGTATATTTTCGATTCGTCCGGAACAAAAATCATAAAAATTCATTCAATAGATTTATGCTACCCATGTGGGATAAAAGACTAACAGCCAGGGGGACTCACGGGCAAGAAAAAATTCAAAGGATATCAATTTTATAACGTTAAGTAATGCAGCTCTCTACTATCAATCGTAATTAACAATTAATGTTTCGATATCCACTTCTTTAGATACCAACACTATGGGTAATTCGTATTTAAGTTGAATTTAAACCAGAAAATGGGATCAATAAGACGCACAAAAACTAAAAAAGAGATTAAATGCAGAAAAGAAATACAAAACCCTGCATTAATTTGCAGTAGTTACATATCTTGGGTGCCCTTTAGCGATTGCATGCTTAAGTTCTCACTAATTTTGTATCTACACAAGGTATCCAAGACAGGGTTTTCAGTGGATATTATCGGCAGCGATTGCATCTATGATTTTGTGTTTATTTTGACGAACTCTAAGGTAAATTTTACAGATTTTAAGTAGTCAATTACACTTTCAATTTCTAGTTGTACATATGTACATATGTATATGCACTGGAAGTCTGTGCCAAAAATCGTATTCAGATACAGCTAAGCAGTACTACAAGTCCTGATCTCTTATTGTTTTAAGTCTAAACATGCCAACGTTTCCAGATTTAAGCATCTGCCTGCTTACAACAAAGTTATACACACGTGTGTACCTTGGTATAAAAAAGTCGAAATCACGGATGAATATGCCAGAGAAAGCTTATAAACTTAATTTAAAGGCACTAAACCTTTCAGCAATTAAAGTTTAAAGCACAAAGTTTGAGATTTCTTAGGAAAAGATGGCTTTTTGAGTGCACATCATATCATAAAATTTTTAGGCCAGAATAGTAAACGTTATGTAACTCTTTAAACAAAGTTCCACACTAGACATTGTTCACTAGACATTAAAAATAAGTCGTAACTAAGCCAAAAATCCTTCCACGAAAACCAAGAAACTGCCACACATATTCTATCTCAGTTCCCCGCCATAATACGCCACGCAGCAGGCTCAGGCTTTTTGATGAATGCTAAAACGATCTTCAGGTTTATGTGCGATTAAACTTACATAAAGGCATAATATAAGAGCGTTTAATAAATACAAACGATCTAATAACGATAAAAAATAATAGTCGAATATGGAACCTTGTGGCATTCCATTAGAAATGATTTTATGGAGCTTTTTGTCAAGATGATATGGCTTATATGTACATACATAAGTGTGTATGATACTATATCCTACTGACTATTTAACATGATTACAATTTAAGAGTTTTCACAAACTAAAGCATTGCCGTCACCGTCTTTAATATCGTATATATTTACATTGGTTTTCTAACATAAGAAAGCTCACAAAATACGTCAAAACTTGGTTAGTAAATAATGCCACTCGCAAAAGCATAATCTAAATTACGGTTAGCTTACATACATACATACATTGTCGCTGCGCGCAATAAATGTGAAATGAATTTGTAACAAAACTAAAACTTACGTAACAATAACAATGATGTCAATGATGGCCTCCAAATTGATGCATCGATGGAGTTGCATTTAATTTTGTTTTTCTTTGCTATTTTTGCCAAAAGTAACAGATACAGATACACAGAGATATAGGCCAAAAAAAACCGTTTCGCACCCGGTAGTTCTCATCCACATAACTTGGTTTTTTTTGTTTTGTTTTCATATTTACAAAATGTACACAAATTTGTCTAAGCGAATTATTTATATGCATTATATATAATGATGGCAGCCCGAAATACTGTTTACAAAAAGCAACTTTTTTTTTTTGGTTTTGTACTATCAGTTTTTTTTTTTTTAGTTTTAAATTTCCTTTTCCAGAAGATTTATCAATGCTCAACCGAAACATAAAATTTTGAATTCGATTTACTTGCACGAGGATATGAACCACCATCATGATTGTAAGCCCATTGTGCCAGAAAGTTCAGAAATGTCTAAATTTTTGCATTTATTTATTTTTTTTTTTAATTTAATTGAATAGCGCAAGATTTTGACATTTGGTTTTTGGTTTTTGTGCATGAAAAGTGAAGAGGAGGAGTCCGAGAAAAATAAAACAGAAAGAAAGAAAAAAACAAATGAGAAACAAAATGAAAAACAAAACACAACAAAACACCAAAATAATAAAAAAAGAAAAAAAAAAAAAAAACAGAAACGAAAAACTTGTGTGAAAGTGCATGTTAACTCTTACTCACCGGTGTAGAATTATCCTCGATCATTGACATTTCGTCTTCACTGTTAGAGTAATCGGAACTCCAACCGCAGCCATCGGGGTTTTCTTTTTCGGTTGAGGAAATGGAACTGACACCGGGAGTATGGGGTGGACAGCTGTCATCGCTACTGCAGTTCGAGTTGCGATTTGACTCCGAGGAGACCTCACAGCTCATTGTACGTTGTGGTGTAGAAATGATGGCATTGGGTGTATCCCAAGATGCTGTCTGCCGAAGACCTCGGTGATTGAGGCCGTACTGCTTGATTTTTTCACCCTTGAGTTCTTCGAGTTGGTTGAGGAGGACTCGCTTGATTTCGGCAACCCATTTGTTTTTCACATCAATTGTGGGCGCTTGTAAAGTGTGAACTTCTTGGCGACCTTGGAGCCAGACCTCGAAGCGTTTTGGATCACCGCGAACGGATTCCGTGAGACCGATTTGTGACATCTAGAATTTGAAATGGCGGTTCAGAATTGAACAAAAAACTAGAGCGTCACCTAATGACTTACCTTCACATAATGCTTGAATTGATAAGTGCTCTTATTGTGCCCCATCTTTGAGGTTTGTTTGCAGAACAGCATAGACTTTTGGTACAAGAATATATGTCTTTGCTGCGGTTTTATCCTGAGGCGAATGTCCTTCTTACTCTCTGTCCAAACTTGAAACGAATCCTGCAGCAGTAGCTCGCCCTGCTGTGACAGATCACTCTGTGAAGACAAATTATGAGTTTAACCGTTTGAGCGCTTTTGAAGGTTTTGTACTTACAGGAAAACCTGTGATTGCTATCTGATGCATCGAGTCGTTGACACACTTTAGAACGATCAACATACAATCTAACGCCTTCTGGAGTTCCTTTGTACAACTTCCACTGTCGCTGAAACGTAGCAGATCTTTCAACAACAGCTGATACTTGGTTATCCTTTGAACCGGTTTCAAAAGATACGCGGCCAATGGCAGTTTGTGGCCCAATCGCTTTTGGCATTCTTGCAGGAAAAGGTGGGTATCGACTAGAGTCTCTCGCAGGCGCTCTGACCGTGGGATATTTTGACAATAGAACGAGTACAGGCGATAGAACGTGTCGCGCTACAAATAGAGATAAACATGACACAAGATTCAACGCAAAGCCTTCCAAACTTACCCTTTGAACAAAGCATAGTGCAACCAATTCGGTGGTGGAAATGCAATTCTCCAAGTCCTTAAGGAATATCTCACTGTGAAATGTGTACAACTCGTGTAGATTTCCAAAGAGAATGTCTTCTTTGCCCTGTAAGCTAGCCGGTACTAGATGCATCATCTCTTCCGATTGCATCTGGTCACAATAGCCCTACAAATTAAACAGAAAACAGGTCTAATTATTTGCTGAATTTACACTAGATTGCTGAACTGTTACAAGAATAAAATTATTATTGCTTTGCGAGGGTCGACGTTGACGTCCTCCACTGTTGTAGAATGTCTCCAGTTCGAGGTTTAGAAATGGTCCAAATTTTGCGTCGACATACGAATCAATCGAAGGATAACCTCGAGCAGTAACAAACTCCTCTAAAATTTTAAAATACTTGTCTTCAGTGTAAGCTGGCAGTTCCACTAGTAAAACGTCTTTTTTTCGATTATCCTTAAAGCTTTCCTCAAAGAAATCTAAACAAAACTTATAGATGTCCTTGTAAGCCGCTAGAAATGTTTTCGACTTTCTTTTCTCCTCAGATTTAGACTTCTCTTCACTGTGGGACACTTTTAAGTCATTAGGTCGCCACATTCGGAATCTTTCCTTGCAAGCAGTACACAAATGCGTACATTCTTCTGGATTAGGAAGCTCCTTAGGGTTCGATAGTTTTTTTGTGTTATTCAACGAGTTCTTTCGAGTCGTCGACGCAGAACTGCATCGCTCCTCCAAGTACTCCAGTATATCGACGTAGTTCTTCCTCTGGAGGTAGTCCTTGAACTCTGAATCATTTTCAATCTCTGAATAAGAATTGCATTCCAGATAATCCTTGACAAGTTGATACTCCAGAGATTCATCGCAACTAGACAGTTCTATGAGTTCTTTAAAGATGGTCTTTCTATCTTCTTTCATTCGCTGTAGACTATCACTTTCTGAACTAGTTTCGGAGAATATTTTTGTAGACTTTCCACTGAGCACATTGCCGGAAGAGAAATTCAGCAAATTCATTCCAAAGACATAGTTTTTGTCTGCAGCATCGAATTTCGGTCGAAAATCATTTGGATTATAGTTTACTTGAGGCTTGTCCATATTGGATGCATCTCCAATATTCTCCTCAAAGAGGGATCCTTGAAACGATAGTGGAGATTCGCAAATTGGTCGAAAACGATTAAAACTTCCAATTTTCGCATTGAAACGCCCAACAATGTTGCTGGCGGTATTTTGGACTTTTCGCAGTCGAAAAGAGCGTCGAGTTTTTGTAGCCTTTCGTAGGTCGTAGCCGCCGTAACGCATCTTTTTTTCTTTTCTTATACAAATTCAGCACACACAACACAGAAACTTAACACTTCAGAGGAAGATCAGCGAATGAGATAGATTCGTAGATGATGTGACCATGCAAGTCATATTTTTTGACGCACCAGTTACTCCAGGAAGCAGCCAAGCATTCGAAATTAAAAGATGTGCATAGAAATGAAGGTGATCGTGCTTGGATCATGCAACGGATAGAAGTCATCGATGCATTTCTGTGATGAATCACTGACCATTATTCTGTGTTGGACGTAGGTCGGAAGTAAGGTTGCGTGGTCTAAGAATGCTTTTTTTTTTTTAAGTACAGTTGCAGTGGAGGATCAATGGACTTTTTATAAATTTAAATAAACACGAGATGGACTATTAATTCGTTTAAGTATCTTAATTTCAGAGTGGGGAGATCGGATTAAGATATGGGGCAATAGTTTACTTACCTTTAGGATTGAACTCATTTCTGTAACGTAGATTCTTTCCGTTTCGAGAAGTTCTGAGAGTACATGACCACGTTTGAGGCGACGGGCTTCCGAGTCCTTGAAAAAAGATGTAGAAATGAATAAGTTAAAGATTTTGAATATACATATCTGTGACCATTTGAAGTTCATAATTAAAGAAAATTGAGAAAATTAAGGATGCTTCTTGCAGGGTTCAAATAGTTTCGGGTTAGTTAATATATACGTATGTATATCCGTGGATTCACTATGTACAATGTAATGGCTCCAGAAAAAGGCTGATCGACTTAATAGGGCCTTTAAAAGTTTTTAACATTTGATGGTAACGAGCGTCCAAAACGTCTTTGAATGAGGATTATTTGCAACCAGCTGACAGATGATATAAGAGGAGCTCTGCTTAGAGCGGTGGGGGAATTCTTGACATGACAGATTACCCAGCTTAAATTTAAAAAAAAGAAAGAACGACCAATATGTACATTTATGTATGTACAATTACAAATTACAACTGAAAAATGGACAAAAGTACGTGGGGAAGACACTAGAGTTCATTGATTTCACTGTGATCTAAAAGATCAGTTGGACGTCAACAATGTTTCGGAGAAAGTTGTTCTCAAACTAAAGGATATAAACTTCGGGTTTAGTAGTCCACAGTCCACACCATTTTTTTTAATATGCACCTCCGTAGTGAAATTTTCTTCGAAGCTGTATTTTTTTTTAGCATCTCTGGAGCCATACTTATGAGCATGACTTCATGACTGCCTGTATTTAAGCCATCACTTGTACCTTCGACAGGTTTTTTTATGTATTCTGCAGCTTTGTTCTGTTGGTCCAGTTCATCCAGTGCATGATGTTGGAACTACACTCCCAAGTTTTACTCTGCATAGGCCCCTCCATGTCATTAGCATATATCGGGTAATGTTTCCGCTTATTACGTCCTCGTGTTGTTTTCAGAGACGAAAGCACCATCCCCGGGCTTCCAGTGGTAGAGCACATGACATAAAAATATTAATCAAGTATAGTTGGATACATGCTTATCGAACTGTCCCTATTATAAGTTACGTGGAATATCCTGGTCAACGTAATTGTAATATCAGTGTGACAGAAAAATTGCGAACAATATCAATAAATTTCAAGTCGAAATCTACTACATCAAATAGGTTAGAATAGATCGCCAAGAAAGGTTGATAGCCGACTCCGAAATGCAGAGAAAACTAGTCCAACAGAACCGCGTAACGCTGTAAAACACGCGACACCTACTTTCAACTTTGACGACACTATGTTCTACCAAGTGAGAAGATTTAGAATTGAAGTGAATGGGATGGGAACAAAGTCAAATAAACGCTGTCGATAAAGAAAAATTAATCCGTTAACTGCTTAAGATAAAATTTCACTATCGGCTGCTACAACTTTTTAGAGTAAACTTAAACTTCACAATTGACATCCTTGTGAGGATCTGACAACGAAAGCGCCATCGGCGTTATATATTTTCTTAGATTCCAGTTTTTTTTAGCTGCTTAAGCTACTTTATAAGCCTCCATTCCAATTATTTTCTTTTTAAAAAATGTTTAAAATTTTCTTTTTCCCTTTGTTCAGTAGATGCATCCTCTTATTGGAATAGACTGTAAATAAATTTGGAAAAACGATGCACATTTGCAATTTTGTGGACATAGACAGATTTCGAATTCGTTTTTTCTTTTAAAGGAAGCAAAAAAATGTAAATTGTTTCGACACTTATTGAAAGCTCCTACACTTTCAGATGTTTTTTATAAATCCGCCATTTTCTGGTTGAATTGAACAATCGGTCGCCATCTTAGGGTGAATTTATGAATTTCTCACAAATGTGCATGTGGGCATTGGAAAGTCATGGGAAAGTTTGATATCTCTTCACTTAATGGTTTCTGGTTAGCAGTTCCCTTTTATAAACGAAGACAGTTCTTATTTGTTTGTTAGAAATACGCTGTCTACCACAGAAAGCGTGATTGGGCCGTGTTTTTTTTAGGATGCTACACTTACGTTTTACCTTACCGTCACTGGACAGCGTTACAGAGAGATATTGGACGACTTTTATAGACTGAAATGGAAGAGCAGACCTTGAAGAAAATGCGACTTCAGCAGTACAGCCCTTAAACCTCGTGCAGCAATCGGCATTTTTAAGCATATAATTCTAGGTTGTACTACAACCCGTTTGGATAATGTGGTACATATGTGGAAGAACAAGGATTATACAGAAGCTGAACCAGAATGTCCGCCAAGAAATTGTGAACAAAATGCTGAACATGCTAAAAAAAAGAAAGCAAAAAACTATCAAAATGCCTGCGATATACTTGACATCATTTCCTACATATTTTTAAAGACCAAATGAGCCAAAAACATAGAAAATACATTTAATTCTTTCATTTCCATTTTGAAAGCGATGCTCTTCACCTGTACAGAAACTCTCGAGGACTTTATTGATAGTTTTCCGCTGATCTAACGATGCCACAGCAAAAAGCAACTCAAATCGGAAGCACTGAAGTACCTCAGAAGATGCAAAGGTTAACATTTACGACCATATCAAAATAAGTAAGCGCCAGCATATAGCCTCACACTAAAACCGTTCGCCAACTTAATGCAACGTAAAACATTTGAAAGCAAGACGACTGGCTTAAAAAAAAAAAAACCTCTAAAACCTGTCTGCAAGTGTACTGAGTATCCTATTCACATAAATTACTTCATCGACAGAAACATTTCCACTTATCGAACAAAAATCTTATCTGGTGATTGAAATGTATACTTGTATCTCCAAGATAACAGATTTGGTGTGTTAAATTTCCACTGAGATACACTGCGCTTTCGATCATTGCATGCGCAAATGACGGCGGTTTTGTTTGGGCACACCGCTCATACAATTCCAAGACTTATATCCGCTTGGAGAAAGATCGCATTTCATCTTTGCACACACATGTGGATTGGTAGTGGGAATATGGCAGCAGAGTGCGGAGGGACACTTTAAAAGCTTGCCAATAAATTCACAATACTAAGCGCTGTCATCGGTACTGCTAAGCATTTGTATTATTTTACCTTGTATTCACTTATTTTGCGGAAATTTTCGTAAAAGCCGTTGCAATCACTTAAGGAATTCTCCTCATACTAAACAAGTTGACTTACCTGTTGATTCTGCATGTGCTCACTATCGGGACTAGAACCGGTATCGCCATTTAACGAGACTCCCGAGTCAACGACTCCATCCATAGATCTCGGTCTCATGTCGTGTATTACATCAGTCTGAAAATAGAAGAACATGGGGACTATGTCATCCAAGCTTTGGTAGATAAATAAAACGTATCTATAGATATGTATCTTTGCAAAAAAAATGTCTCTATGCAGGTTTAAATGTATCGCAGATGATGCTCTGTGGTGGTAATCAAAATTTTTTGCATCCAATAGCAGCGAGAAAAAAAAACAGAAGAAACTTTCTACAGCGGCAGCATGGAATATTAAAGTTTTATCCGTTTCGTGATTTGATTTTATTTTCTACCGGATCTTGGACCAGTATAAAAGGGAAATGACTCGAAAATTCACTGAGAAAAAAAGTAAAACATACCAATCTGAAGGCTAGACTTGAATGCGCAATTAATGCGATGGTAATTTTGTCTTTTTGCGTTTTTTTTTGCGAATCGGGTAAAATAGAAAATTTTTTCGAGAAAAGTTTGTAAATTAGATGAAAGTGAAACATGCGTAGACAAAGTGTAGCATAGTATGCTTCAAATATTTGAAGATAAATTTGCATTATTTTAACAGTCATAGCAGGAGCACATAAGGGAAATGCTTATCGTTGGGAATTTGGCAGTGCCCTAGTTCAACGTTCGTTCAGAAATTCCGTCAGAATTTGATTCCAAATAATCAGAGATCTCTTAATATCTGTTTCTTTGATCGAAAGGTCGAAGTATGCATTAGAAATATCTTATAGAACTCACCTTCAATTGTGTCAAAGAGCTTATATGTATTATGAGAAGGCTAACCCAACCTGAATCTAGTTCTATCGCTGCCGCCTTGCTTAAAAAAATATATGCCTTTTGAACACATCCTTCCTTCACGAAGTTCACTGCAAGGAGATGAGAGTAGCAGAGGATTTCCATAGTCTACGAACACATGTTTTGCGCATACTTGGTGTTAAGAATAATGCAAACTACCCATAAAAAATGAGAGCTGAGCTTCGATGGACATATCCATTATTTTGGCCAATGGGTTTCAAAATGTAATAAAAAGCTAGGCAAGGACAGAAGACCTATGGAAGAAGGGTATTTTTTCCATAAGGTGGAAAGTGCAGGCTTACTCTTGAACTGGACCAGATTGACTAATTTGTGTGTTTAACGAAACCTGTTTGTTATATAAAATCGAATTCATTTACTACAGGATCGACAAATTAATCTAATACTCATCGGATCAAATCAAATGCAGTTAGATACTTGCCAATCGAACAGTTCGAAGGACCAATATGGACTTGACAGCCACAGAATACTGGGATTTAGTCCCCCACTATTTCGTTAAAAAATATGGTAAACGAGAGTATAGGTAGAAAAAATTCGAATACGACCAGCTGTTAACTCAACTGTCAGATGAGTCTTGAGTGAAAATGAATGAAGAAGGAAAGAACGTAGATCAAAGACTGATTGATGAAGGTACCTAAGGTAGGTGATGGGACAAAGTAACGAGAACTGAAAGTTTTACAAATGAGTGGGACTTTGACAATGCTGCTTGAAAATCGTTTGATTGTTTTATAACATGGAAGGAACATTTTCCGGTCTTCTTCACCTGGAATGAGCCTGCCAACTTAGCGCCCTCCCTGCACGCAGATATATGTATATAATTCGAACTCGGCTACATTTCTTCTTAGCATTCGCGATCGCCTTGTCTTTAACGTGGTGGTTAGGTCATCCTGGACATCTCAAATCCGAGGGATAGAACTTGAATATTGTCTTGGATGGGGAGTTCTATTTCATTCGTTTAATGAGACTGACCCAAAGTACTTGTTGGTTCTAGACGTTTTAAACAACGCCCACTTCTTTTAAACAGGTCCAGGAATTCGAAGTTGTACCTTTTTTTCCGTTTGCTTTCCTCTTTTTCAGGAGAAGTTTTCTTTGAACTCCTTAACTCCTTTAAAATTATATCTCGTAGTTGTTGCCAATGGCATTCGAGAGCATATATTTAGTCGATGTCGATGTTTAGAATTTTGCACAGCACTCGTTCTCTAACCTGAACTTCGTTTTAAGATCCCGGAATTCCAATCTTAGTTAATATTAACCTGGTTAAAAAAAGAGGATGCTCCTTTAAAATTTATACTACAATCTTGTTGTAAAATCTGAATTGGTAGCTGCTTTCAACGGTAATTCTTAAAACAAAGGCAATTCTCTGAACTTAATCAGATCCTCTAGGTATTACTTTAAATTGCACACGGATAGCAACCGGCGTCTGCATTATTTTCAACGATTTAAAACCTGCCCCAAATTGGTGTATTCATTTAAATAAATTCTGAAATTCAAAACAAAATCGTAGATACAATCTAATAAATTAGTAACATTTTAACGACAACCCTACCGACCAATTCCTTACAAAATTTATGGACTTTCATAAGATGAGTCTCTTAGCAAGAAAATTCATTTTTTATTTTTATTATCAAAACAATAAACCTACAAAATTAGACCACGGAACGCGGCCAAATCCACTGACCACACCGAAGTAATTACAACGAAGTGTAATTAGAAAACGAATACGGCGCTGCGTCGAACACTGTGAGTGAATATGAATACGATAATTGATGGATCCAACTCCTATTCAACGAGCTTTCAGCAAAAATTCATCATGTGTTCAATTGAATTTGTCAATTCTGCAGTGACACATGACACCTGTCTATCTATCTCATCTGACGACAGATGACATAACAGGTATGCTGATTACAAATGTCAAAATTCTGTCATCATATTGTCATCTTGTTTGACGGCTCACACGTTTTTGCGATGAAGAGAAATAAAAGTAAAAAAAAACCCACCCAAATATGAGCTAATTATGAAACTCAATGACCTCCTAACTAATAAATAACAAATTGCCACTGATTCAACCGCAACTGATGCCATCTGGAAATATTTTATCTCCAAATTTTTTTCTTTCTTGTATCTCACAATTCAATTTTCTTTTGATGCAATATACGCGGGTAAACGTATCTGATATCTTTTTCACCTCGTTTTCGAATTAGTTTTTGTTGCTTGTCTTTTTTTTTTCTTTTTCTTTTACTTTTATTCTTCTCTGTGTCGTCTTTTTCTTTTATCTTCTCGTATTTTTCGGCCTAAATTAACGTATGTACATATATTTTGGTTTCAATTTTTGTATCTAGAGCATTGCAAGTGTGTAAAATTTAGCTGATATAGCCATTTGTAATGCAAATTGTTACTAGCACGTTTTACGTTTGAAGCGGTTCTATAAACGGAAGTAATATCCAACGGATAATGTATAAAATAAAACGTAATATGGTGAAAAATGAATGCACAAGCTCAATGCTAATTAGAGCTTTACTTCAGGGGGACTTAGTTCTTGTTCGTTCAGGTATTTTGGATGAAAATTTCCATTCATAAAATTTTCTGTAAAAAATTAATGGACTGGCATTTTGTGAACTTAATTTTATCATTTGTATCTTTGTTTCTAAGTTGAGAGATGTGTGGTTGATTGAAATCTTTGCAGGCCTATTAGATCTGCTTTCCTTTTGTTTCAGATAGAATATCTAAGTTTCTCTTTAATAGTGTTATGTTCTATATCTATCATATCAGAATCAAGGGCAATTTGAATACAAATGAGGTTGGAAACGGTTGTAGATACAGCTGCAGCGGTCATAACATTGATGTACCTTTGGACAAAAGGGTTAATGATGGAAGTTTATCTAAAAAAAGTAACAACTGATCTCTCAAATAGATTTTCTGACCAACAGGCTAAATTTGAAAGATGTGTTACAATCAATTTTGAAGTTTGACACTCTTGGTAACAAGAATAATTTGATTCTTGTTTTCACTTCCTCTCATTAAATTGATCGATTAATTTAAAATATTCTAAGAATATTAATATTCGGAATTAGTGTGGGCATCAGTGAAAGTGGAAATATAATATCGAATACCTAAGACATCTGAAGACATGGTCTATGCGGGAAGATGCAAATTAAGTTGGTTTTCGTGGAAAATTTGGGACAGACAATATGGGGACCAAAATTTGTTAGAAAAGTTGTACTGGATCTGGTCTTTCTCCCATCTTTGTTTCTAGTAACCTGATCTCTTATTTGCATATGATGTCAAGCAAATTATCGTGCCGTCATCTAGTTATAAGGTGTCAAATAGACGAACGAGGCTTAAAGCATCTGTCACACCGAACAAGAGAAACATATTCTCTCACAAAGAACATCCACCTTGGATTGAAAACTTCGTACAGACCAACATGCAATTCAAATTCTTAACAATCAGTGGATCGTTCATCGATTGCACGAATTTCGTCGTTAAATCCATGATGCAATGTAGTGATGGTTCGGTGTGCCAGTCGTTGGAAGTACATGATAATCTGCTGACTATGTATAAAATTGGCCAATGCATTGCAAAAGCATTGTTAAGTAGGCAAATCATTCTACGTTTTACAAAAAAAAAAAAAATTTGGCGCAAACATGTGGCAAGCTACAAAAGGAAGCCGAGCTCATTTGTGTTCTGTATACATATGTTGCTACTTAAAGTTTGCGGTTAGACTATTTGGCAAAACACAATGTGGCGTTCGCGAGGTCGCGCGTTTGACAGTCATTGCACCGATTTACGATAATATTTGTCTAAGCAGTATAATTCAATTTTATTAATTTTTAAAACTTATTTGTGTATAATGAATCCTTAACTTCAACTGTCAGATAGTAGGTGACATGAATACGTTGCGGCCTTAACTCATAATGAGCGCATTCAGAGTTAATTTAGTTGAAATTGGACAAAAAAAAAATGTTAGATATTGAAAATAGTCGAGATAACTTTTTGTGAGATGTTTTGTACATAGGTTGCTACTTAAGTTCTGTGGTTAAGTTTTCCTACAAGATGTTCGAAATTATAAGCTATGTTGTAGCAGCAGTATCCCAGCAGTGATTGCGTATTAAAAAAAGGTTTTTAACTCGTGCACATTTTCGGGTCATAGTTTTCTACGATTTCAAATATGGATTTAAATATGGATTGACTTGGGCTATGAACCACCATCCTTGCTCACTCTAGACCAGTGGCTCATTGAGTTTCGACGTGGACGTATTTTTCTCAAAGAAGTTCTGCCACTGTCGTTGTCCCAGAAACCATCGACGCTGTTCAGTACATGTTTATAGACGACAACCGATGAGCAACGAGTTGTCCTTGGGTGTATCCGTGACGGCATTAAAACAATTCTCCATTATCACCTCCGTCAGAAAATTTTGTGGAGGATACCCCGCAAATTGATTACGGCCTAAAAAACGGCAGGAGTTGCGTGGAGCACGGAGATGTTCAAAAAAATCCAATCAAAATTCGTACCTAAACGAATGACGCTAAGGCGGCGTGGAACAGCCAGTCCTAATGGGCAGGAATTTTTCCTGCCTACAGAAGCTGTTTATCGTTGATAGATTGCCGATGAGTGAAAAAGAGCAAGTAAGTGCGGTCGGACTTTCGTTTTTGATAAAATGCAGGAGATTGTGAACAGTGATTCCTGGCGACGAGTCAGTGTGTCAAAATACAAATACTAGCGATCATTCGTGTTGCGTTTGTTATATTTTTTCATACAGATCGAAGGGACGTACATTTTAAAGCCATACCCGAAAGGCGAATTGAGAAGATCTGCCATGACATTTATTACTCTCGGACGTTTGTCAGGCATTCGCGAGATGTGAACGTAAAAAAAACTTTTTGGTGCTTTCTGGGATTCGAACCTTGAACTTCCCACTTAATAGTCCAATGCACTAACCACTGAGCCGCGGCGCCACGATACCGGATACGAATGGGTAAACCAAGAAGCTTTTTATGACAGTTATTACTTTCCGGCATTTAGCCGCCATTAGGCATTAGCGAGTGATAGAACCGTGAACTTTTTCTTCGGTGTTTTCTGACTTTTCACCTCATTACGAGTCTATTGACTAATTTCTTCTCATTTCACAAAGTTGTGTCCAACAGACGTTTGAAATTCAAATCTAGTTCTTGTAAAATAAAAGTATTCTTTTGAAAATTTTGCACTAAGCGCGATTTCTTCGACCTTCTACCAGCTTAATAAATTTTATTTTATTAGAATAGACAACAAAAGAACCCCATTTCCAAAACAAAAGCCTTAGGGGCTTTGTTACAATAGAAATAGAATAAACTTCAAGTGTTTTATTTAAATTTTGTAGGTCAAAGAACATGTGTCAAGTCGCAAAACTGGGAAAAAGCGTGCAGAATTTACAATTTTCTTCCACAAAAATGATATTCTCCGTCGTCTGACTTACAAACCGATATCACGTCTGTTAACGTAAATATATTTCTCCACAAATTACATTCCAAACTATTTACATAATAAACTTGATGATGACAAAAATCGCCAAAAAAAAAAAAAAAAAAATACTATCTGAATACTATTATCAAATAACGGATCCATTAAGACAACTTTAACTACAAAAAAAAGTCAACTTGACCATATCGATGAATAAAAGAAAGTCAACTGGTTAGACCTGACCGGACTCTACTACCTGCAGAGTATCTTTAGATATTTAGCATGCATTTTGCTTCACCCAAAATGATGTTAAATTTAAATTTAATTTAAATTACAACTTATACTGGAAATGTCGTCCAGCAGGAACTTGTTTTGGTTACGGATTGATGCAGTTTAAACGGTCCAATTGAGACACTTATTATTGTGATAGCTGTTAACTATTTAAGCAGATACATACGAGTACGCCAAGATTTACTAAATGGTTGTCAACAGAAGGATAACCGATTGAATACAGTAAAGTGTTTGATTAGGTTGAATCTGCTTAGTGTTTGCTTTAAAACAGCCGTCTTTGGGTATCTTCATACCCGTCATTTTCAAAGATACTATTTATCTTAATGGCTGTGAGCCTGAAGCTATGACAATCAAAAGATTGAATGTGTGTAGATAACGAGAGACGATCAAGAGAGAGAGTATCTATACTTTGATGGTTATTGCACCACCTTCAACTGAGAAAATAAATTTCATTCGAATCTAATTATAAAAGCATCTCAACTTGATCATGGGATTTTTATTTACCTTTTTTTTTTTTCTTGTTGTTTTTAAACATTTTAAAGAAAACAATCTTTCAACTGAACAGTACAAGTCTATGTCAGTAGTGAAAGGTGGTCTTTGCAAAGCTGATTTGAATAATTGCCTTTACACTGTATTCAGTAGGTTCGTTCAATAAAATTTGGTTTGCGGCAAAGTTGATGTGAAATTTTAATTAATCAACAACTCCACGATTTTCAAAAGCAAAGAGAAGACTGAAAAAAAAAAGATAAACGTATCTATGGCTCTGGGTTTGTAAATTATCAGGGAAGCAGCTGGCAGATGACGATTATGAGTTGATAATGAAAAAAAAAAATAAATAAATAATGGGTTATGGATATGTGAAAATAGGAAGTCTGCTCCATTTATGTCAGAAAGTTCGGATTAATTGGGAAAATTATGGTGCTCCCTATGGAGACGTGTGAATGATGTTTTCTTTTCCTTATTTGTGACAAAGACGTACACAAATTGTGTAGGATGATGTAAGGGCTTAATTTTAGGTACAAGTTCCTAGTAGATGTACGGATGTGTAATTTAAGAGCAGCTACGACGATCTGTCTAAGCTTAGACAATGAAAATTCAATTTCACTCGCTATCCAATTACCGTCATTTCACCAGAGACGTTTTTTATTATACTCTACAGAAACCGTTCCCATTTTTAAAGCTGGAAATGGTTAAACATGACACGAAACTACAAAAGTCGGTTTGCATGCATTTGATGTACAATTCAAAGGTAATCCCCTAACGAACTTAAGTGGTCGCACCTAATCACAGTTTTCTAAAGACATCCCAGGCTCATTTTACCTATATTCTCTGAAACAGCGGAATCAATGTAGGATGCAGATGATGTGGTTCTGCTGGCGGCAGGTAAACATTGGAGATTTGGACCAAGAAATGCATAATAGCGGTCAATCTCTAGAAACCTGAGTTGGTACTATTTACAAGCAGAAGGAACTTAAAATAACATCTGTTGGAAACACCCCTTCTGAATCTCAAATGATGCCAAATACCTGGGACTAGTGCTTGACAGTTAAGACTGAACATTAACGAGCGAGAGAATTAAGACAGTCAACTGTTTCTGATACTAGTGAAGAAGGATACTTGTATATGGGAAACGTGGGGAAGAAGTCGTAAACTCATTCTGAGGATGTACACGGCTGTAGTGGGATATAGTGGGCTATAGTGGGACCTAAGCTCAATTATGGCAGCCCAGTTTTTTGGCTAGCCACAATTTAAACTGCAAATCCAACAGCTGAAATGAAAGTACAAAGTCTAGCGTGCGAGATAAGTGCCATAAGAACCACATCAACGAAGGCTATCTTTAACCTACTTCCTCTAGATCTTGTCATACGAGGAACAGCGACTGTAACTTCCTTATAAAAATGCATGATAGATTTAGCTTCCAATTTGTAACTTCAGAGAGCGAGTTGTGTGCAAGGTAACAATAAAACAATAGGTGGCACTCGCTTACGACCTTCAAGGAAGCTTTGGCCAAGATACGACAAAGCTAGAACCAAAACACTTTTAAAAAATCACAGAAAATCGCTGTCAATGGTGATAGGTGTCAAGAAACTACACCATGAAACTAAAATTCAATGATAACAATATATATAGGTAGAGGATGCGCTGACCAAGAGGTTCATTTCACTTTTTCTGCCACTGCCCAAGCCTTTGTAACTTACTAATATTACCTAGCCAGCTACATAAGTGGAGGTCACATACAAGAGAACATACTCCGATTCACCGGGATATAATATTCAATATAGACTTTGTAAGATCAAGCCCTTACTCCAGTAAAGATGAATGAGAAAGCGGAGAAATCGCAAAACCGTAATCCACAGCTGACACTGACGGTCGAAATTGGACTGTGAAACCAGTATCTTCTGTGATTCCCTGAACATATGTATATTCAAACAACTCAGGCTTCCGGAACAGGGCAGCGTGCTTCAAGTAAGGGCCCATGCTAAACCTAGATCTTTGAAGACCAATTGCAAGCCCTTATCCGAATTGAAAAGAAAGGAGAAATTATAAACACGCAATCCACAACAATTTAAACTGCAGGGTAAGCATTTTCTGCGATTTACTGAACATATCCAAATCAATCAGGCTTCCGCGCCACAGTACCATTTTCCAAGTGGAAGCCCTAGTGAAAATAGTTGATAGTGAGATTGCGATGAGAGGAATACCCCAGAGTATAAAACCTTATTCAACTACAGCCAGGTAGTGACAAAATCGAAACTTGTGAAGGCGGTTGAGATAAGCTTAGGGTAAGTGGAATGCAACATAAAACAAAGCTTTGCTGGGTCCCTGAAAATTAAGGTAAAGGAAGATTAAGGAACATACCAACCATTTGGTGAAAATTTGGCCTTTAGGCACGCAGCAGGAAAGAAAGCTGTTATGGAGGCAAACAACATGGTTATGGTATTTGAACACCTTTATGGTTCCTTTTTAAAAAAGAAAAAAATCCGCTGGAATAATTGGAACATGATGACATGAAATCCGTGTTTACCTGCTCACAGGGCTTAAAATTCTTCTACACCTTATGAAAAAGCTCAGACGGGGTAACGAGAGAGTCCATGAAAACACTTCTTACTTTCTCTGCCACTGCCCAGGCGTCTAACAAGAAATTAATTCCTCTGCCTTGCCATTCATAAATTTCTTTTGTTGTGCTCCATGGGCAAGGGTTCCATGTTCCTTTTCTCACGAAATGGCGTAGAACTTTATGTATTCCTCTAGCGTTCCGGTACCGTTCTATGTACGTATACCAAAGTATTCTCTGGGTCCAAGAAGGTTTAAAGATCGCACTACTAAAAGACGATTAAGTGCCTTCAAGGATAAAGTGGTGTCATAACGGAGCCCTTCCTTCCATCTTTTTGAGTAAAGTAATATGTTTATTCCAGACGGAAATAATGGTGATCAAAACTGCTTTGTCTTCGTTGAGTTTAATTAATATCAACATCAACTGGACTGATGTTGGGTGTGGAGGCATAGATATATTTCGGGAAAATTATAAGGCGACCTATCCCGTCATAAACGGCTCTATAATACACTGCTGGCCATAAGTTTGGAATCACCATCTAATTTTTACATTTTCCTATTTCTATTTTATATTTGGGCTCGTCAGTCCATAGCACCTTACTCCAGTCCTCCATGGTCGATTTTGAGACCAGAGCAAAGGTTTCGAACTGCTATCCGGCCCTTTAAGCCTGCTTCAATTAAGTGGCTTTTCATAGTAGTTAGAGAAACAGGATGATGGAAACCAAAAAGCGATTCCAAACTTACGGCCGGCAGTGTACCTATTCAATCCAACATGCTGAGTCCGAGAATTCACTTGCTTCTCGTAAACTACTCTTTTAGCTTAATGCTATCAGCAGAACTAGCTTTAGATGAGTCAATGGCACTTAGTGTCAAAATTCCAAGCAGATTTGTTCCAAAGTTCTCTAAAAGGTTGAGAATCACCACACTGATAGGTGTCTTTACAGGGCAATGCCTTATAGCACGCAACAAGGTTCGACAATTTATCAAACGACTTCTGCCAAAACAGCAGATGGAAGAAAAATCTTCTCCACCTACTGTCAAACGCTTTCCATGACGAGTAAACTTCATTTAAAAGCTTCTTCTTCCACCTCCTTTTCAACCCTCTTGGCTAAAATTAATTTAGCGAGTAAGTAGGGAATCTTTTCGAAGATCCTTGTAGTACCACCATGCATTTTCCCCGATGGAAGGTGCTGGCACTTCTTGTTGTCTGCCATTCTAACCAAACCTAACCTAACCTAAGTCAGTTTTTGAAATGACAGCTATCAGCATGGGTATATGGAAACTCGTACAATATAGGTTGCATCGCTGAGAGAAGATGCCCCAGAAAAGTCAAAGGATAAGCGTACAATAGCGGTAGACCTAGTGTACAGACATCATCGAGAGACTTATGGGTAAAGACTGAGTTTCGGTATTTGAAAACTAAGTTTTTGTACAAAGAACGCTTGCTATTGCACACATATTATTCAAAACATCGTCCTAACAGCGGCTTTAAACTTAAACAAAAACGACTTCGTACGAAGCTAGAAGATAATTAAACACATATCGGTCGGACATGTCAATGTATAATAGAACAGATAACAGTATCCGACATAATAATTCTACCATAAAACTGTCGTAAAAATTTATTTCACCAAAGCACACCCAATTCGCTAATTTTAGCATAACACAGCTTAAAACTAGGAAACTGTGTCAAAAGCCGAGCTCCCATGAAACCTTGATTCTACACCTTTTACATAAGTGGTGATGTCAAATATGTTAATCTGAGTTCGCGATACTTCTAGCTCATTGCATAGTCAATCGTAAAAACTGAAAAAATACCTCTTTTCTCTCGACATTTAATTTTGTTTTTATTTCATCGTAAATCACGTAAATTCACCGTAAATGTCCTGTTTCACTTATCGTTGCAACAAGGCAACTACAACTCATCTGATATCACTTAGAACCAGTTAATACTTTGCCTGCACCAAATGAAATTAAAGCGAAACTAAAGTAACCATCTACTAACTGATACAATCTACACAGATACATCAAGTCGCGATGGTCGACTGACTTTTAGTCGGCTAGAATGCACATGAATTCGCCAGAACTATATCTGTGAGTGGCTTTGTAGAAACCAGTTTGTTAATTGGATTATTCGGATACTGGCCTGGTTATTCTATATGTTAACCTCACCGAAAATGATTTCAGAAACTCTACTCTTTTTGTGCAAAAAAAAGATACTTGTATCTAGAGTTTGGACTGCTGTTGTTATGATACACACAGTCACAATCGAAATGTATCTTAAGTGACATCTGCATTAATTATGTTCCCCACAATAATACCCCGATATGTCCACACGCTACATTCACATCGATTTCGATTACGAGATACTTTATTCAAATTTTTAATCACGACCGTTTAATGATTAATAGGCATTCAATACGAGGGCTTAATGCCATATTTATAGACCCATGAATGCATGTCGATATTCATATTTAGATTAGTAGTGCGTTATGAGGAAGTGTTACGCGTATACAAAAAAAAAAACTGCTTACAAAGAAGACTCAAAGGCAGCGTCGCCTTGCGAAATATTAAAACAATTCAGAGACACAGTAATAATTTTTTTTTTGTTTATAGTCTGACAACTAAATATAAAGAAGATATTGCAAAACTAGGAAATGGAAGCTGCAACGGATTAAAGTGATTTATTTGACATAAAAAAATTTTTTTTTTTTTTCGTGAGAATTACGTGAGATACATTTGTCAAAAATGCGTAACACGCTAGG
Source organism: Blera fallax (assembly GCA_946965025.1). Taxonomy (NCBI): domain Eukaryota; kingdom Metazoa; phylum Arthropoda; class Insecta; order Diptera; family Syrphidae; genus Blera; species Blera fallax. The sequence goes on from OX337247.1 coordinate 61,582,061, forward strand.
TATACGTAATATGGGCTGGGGTAGAAAGTATACGAGAGTATCTGAAAGAAACTTGCGGGAAATACCTGTATGAATTGCGGTTGTCAGATTTAGCTTGGGTGACGTAATCCAATAATTCTACAGCTTTGACGTAAGACGTTGACACTTAGATGAGGTCAATAGGAAAGAGAGCTCCGAGAGAGAGGAAATGATTCTCAATCTACTGGAGTGAGTGAGAGATTTGTCGTACTTTCTGCAGATGCATAAATAACTTTTAAGCGAGTGAAGGAATGGGCTGATGATACACTCAATTTTAAACAGCTTTGCGCTCTGGATTCCTCTGTATAGATCACATAGATACCTCACTTAGTCAACGGTCTCAAAACAAACGCAGAGTTTGCACCGTAGTCACAACAGCAATCTTTAATAGTATTTGGCCCTGTCCACATTGCTTCCAGTTCATATTTGTCAAGGTGCCTAGTGTCTGTCACACCGTTCAAAATGGAGGTGCAACCATCTTGCACTTCCCGTGGTTTCAAATCGAAGATTCATAGCCGTTGCTGTCCATGTGCTCGATGTGTCCGAACATGAGAGACAGTGCCAGTGGGTATCGACTTGAAATTGATTCTCTAATAGGATCTATCTCAGACTGAAAATTCGATCAATTATCGATCTGTCGAGCTGGAAGTCGAAATCACATGAACCGAACAGTGTGGCCCAGTATGCGATGTCTGACCCTGCCCATAGCCGGACACCCGCAGAGGAGATGAAACACTGTTTCTTCCACTCTCTCGTTGTTGCAGCTATAATCCTTGAAATGTGTGCGCGAGTCCTGTTTTGAAGTGTTTTGGATCAGTTGTAGTTTGGCCACATCTGACTTGATATGACACAATTCTGCAACCTGTGCCACCTGGCGTTGGGCTCTGATAGAAAGTGCAAGAGGATTCTTCCTTTGACATGCTCCCAACGGGATGTGAACATATTTCGCGAGGGACATGTTGAGGGCTGAAACTCTATGGAGGAGACTGATCTTGAAGCGATGCCCCAGCGAAGCGAGTTCCTCTTTGCACTGTTCCTGAGGCTTGGAAGATGTAGTATTTGACGCCAGGGCTTTGATGGCAGCCTGGCTGTCAATAAGGATGGCAATGTTTCGGATAGATGCAGGGTTGTCTTTCAAAACGCGACAAGCTTCGAGTAATGCCAGAACTTCAGCCTGGAAGACGCTGTATGAATCTGGAAGCCGATATAACTCAGATATCTGGAGCGTTTCCGAGAAAATTGCAGCACCTACCCCGCAGTCCATATTTGAGCCATCTGTATAAATTGAACTGTTCTACGTGGGGAACAATTGTCAGAGAAATTTGAGATCTAAATAGATGTCCAGCAAGGATGTATCTTTTTACTGGGGATTAGCCATTGGTTTCCCATTGGTTCGCCGGATGATAACAGAGGAATTCCATTTGTCAGACATTCAAAAAAGGTGGGCAGTGAAAAACTTTTTAGTGTTTTCTGGGATTTGAGCTGCAGTTTTAACTCTGAAACTATGTGAAGTTAGACCCTGCATTGCTGTGCCCAGTACTCTTATCAAAGCAGCAATGAAACCCTAATAATAACTTACAATGGGTAATGGTATCCTAAACATTTGGAATACAGTGGCAACGACTGATTTGGATCCAGCAAGATTCATTCCTAGACTGTCCAAGAAAGTGAAAGCCCCGGTTTTGCTGCATAAACTTTTAAAGGTCATGATGTAGTCATGATAATTGAATACTTTTATTCTTACTGTGCAACACAGGATATTGCTGGGCGATATTGCTGTAAGAACAGGGAGATCCTTTGGTGTATACTCAATGGCATGTCCTCACTGAGAAAATCGGGCTAATTTGAGCCTTCAACTTCGAGTTTTCGAAAAAGACAGACAAAATGATCTCAAATTTCAGGATCCGGAAGCTCTTCAGCTGTTCGCTGGCCATTAAGTAAGTAAGGCAGATAAGTCATTATTAACAAATGTTCACCATCGAAAATGATCGTGGCGATCGAGTTTTAACTTCAAACTTAACCTGCGAGGAAAACAACTCTCGTAGAAGTGGTGTTTAATTGAAAAATTTTGAAGGCTTAAGGAAATTTGCCACATCGATGTTCACTCAGCTTTTATACAATGAAACATCATACGGCAGACTACTGTTTACAATTACAAAACTCTTTGTGAAGTCAGAATTTTCCGATACTGTAGATAAACGTAGAGAAACGTCCGACCAAAGTGCATTGATCGGGCGCCATTCTAACGAGCCAAGCAAACAAAGCAACCTCTGACCATTTGGCACCCAAAAAATTTCATAACAAAATTAGAAAATACTTTCATTTTCTTACATTACGTCTTGACTAGAATAGTGTTTGAGTTCTCCCCCTCCCCTCGGAAGTATTAATCCACATTCTCGTGTTAATTCTAAGAGAAAGCACGCACTTCCCACTTCCATGCACTAATTGTATCAACTCTCTTAACTGAACGAAATTAAAAATTGTCGCCATTGCATCTGGTCACGAAAACCTATAAAAATTGCCAGACCATAATTTCTAAATAATTAGTGCTAACGAAGTGCAACTATATCTTTTCTCATTCTCCACACCATTGACTTGTAAAATCATCATCAACAAATAAATCACAAAAAAGCTACTAGACCCTGAAATTATCACTTCTCTCTCCAAGATAGATACTCACTAACCAATTCATCACGTATATGCACTTCAAATCGAAGCGATTAAGAATGGGCCACAAACAAAGCCCACAAAGTAAAAGCGTATCTTTGAAATACTTTCTTTGTATACACACCTTTCGTGGGTTCCTCTTATGCATAACTGCGCCTTGTTGTTGACCTTTTTCTTTGCGACAGCCGTCTACTTGATCCTCTTCCAAATCATAGTACGGACAATTGTCATCATCACAACTGACCGCTGAACAGCAGTAATTACTCTTATCCCCGTCGTAGAAGTAACAATTATTCCAGAAAATTCCTCCATCACAACCGAATTTAGTCGATGGGAAGACATTTTGAATTGTCGCACCAGCATTCGATGACACCGTTACCGATGAACTACAATTACTACTACCATCCGATTGGTATTTTCGAAGATCAGCAGACAATGCACTTCCGGTACCATCGTCATCATCATCATCTAACTCCTCTTCTTCCTCGTCATCCTCATCATCTGCTGCTGACGAGGAAGATAATGTGACACAACTTGACCCACTCGCTGTCTGTTGGCTGTCATAGTGTTTGATTAGATCACTGACCCCACTTCCACGTCGTCCCCGATCATCGGCATCTGACAAGGAATTACTATCAGCTGATGACGAACAACTGACGGGATAATTACGAACGAATATCTTGACACTATTACGCAGGTGATCGCCACCTTGAGATCGATGATGATCACCATTCTCCGCGTCAACCCAGTGGTTGATATTTTTCAAATCGTTAAATTTACGATTTTCGATATTTTTCAGGTTGACATCGACATTACTGATCTTTGATTTCGATGATGACTTGATCACGATCGTGTTGTTGAGGACAGATGGCGAAAGTAATTCATCTGTTGTCGCCTTTGTTAGGTTTTTATTGCTAAAGTTTTGTACGTCATTCGGGTCGCTCTGTTGCGATCGATTGATTACGATCGTGATTTGATCTTTTAAGCGGTGATCTTCGACTGATGAGAGTTTTTTCTTTTCAGCCGAGGGGGAGTTAGAGATTATTTTGTCGGGTGTTGAGGACTTTTCTAGATTTTTCATATTGTTTTCTTTGACAAGTTCTGCCTTCTTTTTGCTTTGATCAGTGTCGGAATCGATGATCTTCTGAGGATCACCGGATGACATGGGGCAGTTGGAGAAGGTGCAGTTCTTGTAGCCACAAGTGTTTCGTGCTTTGCGATCGATTTCGGCGTAGTGGTTGTTTGAAGATTTTTCATGTTCACCGTGATCAGTCTGATCCACCGAAATTTGAGTTGACTCTGATAGCTGATTGATTATGAGTAGAGGTTGACGTTTTTTCCGAATGTGAACGCGTTCTACTTTGATTTGATGATGGCTACTGCGCTTATCGTTTCGCTTTCTGAGCATTTTTGCATCGATCATTGGTGGTAGATCAGTGTCTGAGGTGGAAGTGGACTCCACGGGTTTCTCAGGCAACTTTTCCGAGTGAGGTCGACTGATTTTGACTTGTTCAGTGGCGGACGAGGATGAGCTATCTTGGGACATTTGAAACATTTTCTTAATTTGCCGATTGAATTGCTCATTTGATTCATTCCTGGGTTCACTTGACTCCTTTTGAACCTTGGAGTCCGTCAGTTTTTTAATCTTCCAACTTATCAGCTCTTTTGATTCAGTTGAATCTGCAGTTTTTTTGATCTGCCGATTTGGACTTTGAGGCTTAGATTCCTCAAATTTCTTGATCTGTCGACTAAAATCATTTTGAGCCTTTAACTCGCCAGTTTTCTTCGACTGTCCGCTAGAAAGATCTTTCAATGCGCTCTGGACCGGCTTCTTGCTTTGTCGACTGAACTGCTCATTCGATTCGGTGGAAGTCCTTGTCCCTTCACTCTTTTTGAATTGCCGGCTTGAAAGCTCTTTAGACTCAATCTGAGCCTTGCGATCCACCACTTTCTTGCACTGCCGAGTAAATTCTTCATTCGACTCTGATTGCGCTTTGGAATCCACCTTCTTTGGGATTTTCGACACACACTTCGGTTCATTCAACGACTTCCTGGTACTCTTACACTCGCAACAATCTGCATCATAAGGCTGGAGTCCTTCAAGCCTCTTAATTCGCTCGTCACTGCCGGCAGGTGAAAATGTTCTTCTTCTTGGCGAATCAGCTTGCCTCGAGTTCAACTTCCGCAGAGGCTCAAAGTCCAGTGATTCCCTCTTAGCCATATGGGTCCTCTGTTGAGCAGCAGTTTCAAAAATCTGCTGAATCTTGGACACATCCGAACATGACTTCGTTGCCGTGGGCTTGTGAGACTCCCTCTGGGGCCTTAATTGTACCACATCGTGACCACAATCGATTTTTTCGATTTTCGTATATCTTTCCGCTCGGGATTTGCTACCCAGCTCGTGCCGCTTAGCCGCTGCCAACTTTGTGCGATAATTCCAACTGTGACTCTTCTCAACCGCCGGAGAACAGCACAGTGAATCCGCAGCTGTTGATGAGCAATCCGAGCATTCAGAGCAACAATCTACGCAATCCGAACACGCTTTGGAGGGCACCGATGGAATCGCCCGCTTATTCTGAAGGAAATCCCACGACTCATAATTAGATCTCTCCACCACATGATCCTTTCTCGACATCTCTGGATGGCTACTGGGCCTCTTATACGCCAGATACCTATAAACGCGACTTGGATCAGTCTCTATCCGGGGCTTGGATGGTGAGCAACCAACTGGGACTGATGATCTTGCTGCTGGGGACGATCTGGTCGCCGATACTGCCTGTTTACACTGGCTAACGTAGTTGATCTTGAGTAATTCCATTTTGGGTATATCATTGCTAGAGATGCGCGATTCTAGGGTACTATCCGTACTGGATATGGTTTCCAAGGACGACGGTTTACGTTTACTCTGTTCCAGGCTGCCAATGGGCATTTCGTTCCCGATTGCATAAGACAAGGAAGCGCACAACGAAATTTCTCTTTTTTTTCTGAAACTCTACACTTTTTTTGCTGTTTAATTTTTAAATTAAACTTTTACACTTTTTTCGATTATACATGCATAATTTTTGTATTTTTTTGGTTTTTTGTATTTTTTCGGATTTCTTATATTGAACCGTTCACTGAAATATATTTGCATAATTTTTGGCAATCAAAATGCCTTTCTCTCTCACAAAAGATATCGATAAGCGATAGTTAAACTGAACTTTAAATGTATCCCATCGAGAAAATGCATCCCACATGCATGCGCCGCGGTCTATGCTCGCGAGATTCGAATTTGCATTTCGATTTCGAGTTTTTTTTTTCGAGATTTATTCAAATTAAATAAAAATAAATTGATTTGTATCTCCGAGATACTTTCTTCGTTTTGTGGTCGTAATGTACAAAAAAAAAACGCGTGCGCGCGTGCCGTTTACGAAAGACGTTTACTGCGGCACGGTTCGGAGTGGACTAACCGAGGAAATTTACAGTGAAGTTGGTAATATGTTTGGATGGTGGAGTGGTTGAGGCTCTGTACTAGCCAGCGGTGTTGGTTTGGTGTATTGGCTTCCTCTTTGGAGTGTCTTTTTGCTTTGCTGCTTTATCCACTTTTTTTGTGTGTGTCGTTTTCTTCGGCTTTTTTTGTTGGCAGTCTTCTTATTCGGTGGGCAGTTGGTGCACTTAAGCGGAAGATAAAATTATGAATTCGTGTGGTTAGTGTGTAATGTCCGTGGGATGACGTGTGTACGCTTTGCGTAGAATGCGTTGTGAGATAAGAGTTGCAGCGGTAGTGCACTGGCATTGCAGTGGCGGTACCAGATTGGGGGTTCGCGTAGACAAATGAATGTGGTTGGTAGTTAAGATTGAATGCTAGGCGCCCAATGTGCGGCTTTGACTATAAGAATGATAAGACGAACTCATGTTGAGTCACTAGGAGAACGGAACAAAGGACAAGCCGCGTGAGTCAATCGTCTCGGAAGCAAGATTGTAGGGAACCGATAACAGCAAGTGAGAAAAATGTTTAAGACGAGTGTAGAATACATAAAAGCCTTGAATGAATATTTCCTCTGTGGGTTATAGACCCACTCTAGTGTCTACTTACCAAAAAAGATTGTTTGGACATGAACCAGCGACTTCTAACAAAAAAGAGGACCGATTTGGAGAGTGATATTATAGGGAGTTTTTGTAATAGAGGCGACAAAATTGTGTGAGAAGAAAACGGGAGTGCCCATGGCATCGAATTGATAATTACAACTTCGAGGCAGTTAAGGAGTTCACCTACCACAAATGACACCCTTGTGGAGACCCGGCGAAGAATAAACCTAGCAAACCGATGCTACTTTGGTTTGGGTTCAAAACTCCTAACTCGACAGACCAAACTAGTGCTCTATAGAACGCTCATCTTACAAGTTCTGTTATATGCCACCGAGTGCTGGACGATAAGTAAGAAAGTAGAGCAAATATTGGGCACCTTCGAGCGAAAAATACTTCGTCAGATATTAGGTCCCATATGCGAGGAGGGCGAATGAAAGAGAAGATACAGCCGTGAACTCTATGAGCATCAGAATGTGCATGTACTCGTAGTCCAAAAAGCCAAGATACGCCGAGTACATTGGCTCAGCCACATCGAGCGAATAGACAACAACGCTCCAGCCAAGAGGATCTTCGAATCACAAAGCTGTCGCATCTCAGGCAGAGACTTTCTAAGGGTCCGGAGCCCTTTAAGGAAGGAAGTAATTAAAGGAATTTTTGTGATAGAGGCGACAAAATTCTTTGAGAAGAAAACAGCAGTACGCATGGCATAGAAAAGGAAAAATAGAACAGCAAACTTGTGAGGATTATTAACCGGATTTATTCCTAGTTACAAGGTTAACGACAATATCATTGGTCCTGAGGCTGATAGTGGAAGAGGAAGTCTTATACCTGCGAGTCAATTTTAGGGATACGCATTTTAAGAAAAAGATTTACTCTTGGTTGCACGGTTAACAGCAGTTTCATTGGCTTTAATGTTATGAGTGGACGGTTTTAACACTCCACTTAAGCAGAGATCATGCCTACGAATACGAGTTCATTGACACAACCTTCAAAGCCTGTTCTAAAAGTAACATTGAAATTCCTTCCATACATTTTTAAAATAAAGTTTTGGTATTAAAGCTCAAAAGACCGATTAAAATAGTCTGTGAGTGGTTTCAAAAAATGTGAGAAATTTTCAAAATGATCCAAATTTCCTTTTTTGATTCTTAATGTAAGAACTGCTTACCGTATTTTGCTGATATTTAAGGGTTACATTAGCTACTTCGGACGTGGAAATCCGATACGACGTATGATATGGTGGAGTCACTTATTGCCCCAAATATTCACACATATTTTGAAGTTTACGTTTACGTCACGAATGGAAAAAAGTCCGAATTGCTATTTTGGGCAATTACCCTTCTAAGTATTTACTGCGCAATGACTATCGTTCGATAAGAATTCTACTTTGCTTGTTGAAATCTCTAGAAAAGATTTTAGCAAAACAAATATTGCAAAAATTTGACGAAAAGAGTTCAGGGGAAACCATAGCTGTTGTATTGGAACGATAGAGACAATTTCACGTTACTTTATTTGCTGGATATTTCTAAGGCGTTCGACAGAGTCGTTTATGATGTTTTGTGTCTAAAAATAGTAAAATCATACGATACAGGGAGTAGTGGTCAAAGACAAAAATTCATATTCATTCAAACAAGACTTTTTATGTGAGTACCACAGGGGTCTATAATGGGCCCTATACTATTCTGCGTCATCTTTCGGGTTGTTTAGTACAACAAACATTTTTGCTCTAAAAAGGGTGTAAAATTTCTTAAACGCACTGTTAAACATCCTGAAAATGTGACGGTTTATAGCTGCTTCTTGTCACAAGGTTTTGAACGAAATTTAAGGAGATTTGAAATGCAGAGTGAATGATTTAATTAAACAAATCTTGTTGATTTGCAGGGGTTGTAGCCCCGATTAAAAAACTCAAGAGGTGCAAAGTTCATTATTGATGTGATCTTTGTCGAAATTTTCCAAGCAACGTCAAATAACTCGGCAGAGCAGTTGAATCCTCTTATAGCAAGCGCATAGAGTAATGAGCATTTTCCAGCGGTGTGGAATGTATATAAGGGCTTATGTATTACGCTCCTTACAACGCTAAGCTGACAGATGTTTTTAAAATCCGTAGCGGAATACGACAGGGTTTTTATTACCGCTGCTATTCCTAGTCTAAACTAGTGATGGTATCCGCGCAGCATTATCGGAAAGAATCAAAAAAATCCAGTGGGAAATAGGTACCTTAACCACCTGGATTATGGTGATGATGTCTGCCTTCTTTCACATAAAGTTATGGAGCTACTTGAAGAGGTCGACAATCTAATAGGCGACGTAAAATACGTAGGGCTGAGGATAAATGCAACAAAACAAAAGCTTTGAGCCTTTCAAACTCGTTCACTCATCTTAACATTGCTGGGGGTGATGTCATGAAAGTTGATGGTTTTCTTTCCTACGAAGCATTCCTCGGTGCCTAATAGGGAAAAAGAAGGTTGCGTTCGATATTCTTTTCAAATTTCCAGAAAACAATGCACGCAGAACTAAGACCAAGCTGCGACTTAGAAAGTGACCGTCATAGATGTTTTCGCATTATATTGAGAGTTTTCTGGCTAAATCGTGGCTCAAATGAACAGCTCAATATGAGAACAGGTCAGGAGCCAATATACATTACCATACGACAAAGGAAGTGGCAGTGGATTGGTCATAACTCCACCGCGAAGTATGTCATGCAATCGAGTCTGCGTACCTAGTTTGACAGGAGAGCGGGCCACCTTAAGCAAACATCGCTCAGAACTGTTAAAGAGAAATCGCTGTCACTTGGGATGAGTTGAAGAAAGTTGAAACGCGTTGCAGAACTTCAAACAGAATGCCCCTACCAGGGGTAACTAAGTTTATTAATTTTATTAAAGAACTCGTAACAATCTCTTACCCACAGTTGTTCATGGTAAATCAGCACATTAAGCCACTCATGCAAGCAAGTATTTTTAGCTAACTTTGTAGGTCGAAACTACGCCACTGCATTGCTCTGCATTAACCAAGAGCAAAACCAAATAAGAAACCCTATCGGAGGGCACAGCAGACAATAAACCAATCTCCGCAGAGGAGGAGGCCAACCGGCAAAACAAGCAAAAACACTGTTAGGAATAAAATTGATGGGGCAGATCATAGTGTGGTATCATTTAAGTCAACGCCTGCACTCTGTAGTTTGCCCATTCAACGGACCGTAAACCGAGATGACCAGCAATCGATAATGCCTGACTTTGGCATTGAGCTGCACACAGCTTGAGTCCAAGTTTAAGGTTGTCCAAGACCTTTTTCGATTGCTTAGCGGTGTATCTAGTCGTCGCGTCGTGTCTATATTTGCTGCCATTGAAAGGGAAGCAAAGGAATTCCAATTGAATAAGCAATGTTTACCATCTCCAACCATCCAAGCGCAAAAGATACACAAATCCGCTCTCCTTATCCGCTTGATAACTATGCATCACCCATGACAGTTGACTTAATTGACTTAAACGAACATCAATCTCTGGTGTTTGTCCATGTAAATCGTGCGACGCATGATTATTTGCGAACCTCTCCATCGTATCTCTCACTTTCGGCAGATTTAATTGATCTGTTGTTGAACTTGCAAAACTATTCCAAATCTACTCGTATACGAGACTGAGCTTGGAATTTTGAGTACCAGATCAGGTAAGGGAAAACCGGATTTCGAACATTTACCAGGCATTTGGGTGAAAATGAAACTGAAAGGCCTCCACCACGACGTGATGGTTTCTAGTGCATATCGAAGTCTTTATTACCAATCAATCTGGTTTACTTGGTCTTTTACAGAATTTTAGTACATAAATAAAAAAATAAATTCCGTTGCAGATAGAGAAAAAGAAATGTTTCACTTTCCAGATGGTAATCACCAAAACCAGACGGTTAAGGGTTCAGTGCAGAGACTTCAGAGAAATGGAAACTGTTTCGAAGTAAGAATATAAAAATTAGCGGTACACATTCACTGACCAGAATAAATAAAATAAAAATAAAAAACAATAATAAATCGATGGGAACTGGATAGTGCGCGGTATTTATAAATATTCCTCACAGTTGTCATGTCCAATTGCAGCGCCGGACGTGTTCATAATTATTTTACGCTAGGAATTCAATGACCACTTTTAAGTGCAGGAAAAAAAAAATTAGTTTTAGCCAATAAGGTAGCAGATTGATCACGGTAATACTACTTTGTAGATTCAGAAGTGGAAATTGATTTGTTTGTTGCGACATTAACCAGCGATGACGCCAGTTTGTCGGTTGGCGTTTATTGAACTTTGTAAGACGGCTTTAAAGTCATGATAATTGCGTACAAATAGAGCACAGCTGTGTCGCAAGTTGTTGCTTTGAGCCATATCCGACAAGTCGTTAATTTTTAAGACTTTATTTATTCATTAACATTTTATGACGTTCTAATAAAATACTTGTCAAACTGAGTTTTAAAGAGTTATCCAATTCCAGCTTACTATGTTGGCAGCACTGTTATTTAAGCAGCCGTCAGTGAACACCTGTTTTCATGTCAAATAATAGTTTGGAACAACAAAATAGATCATTTAACCACCGCTCAACGCGTTGAAATTGTTCAATTGTTCTACAGAAATAAGAATTTTGGACGTACTGTGTGTTGAAATTTACGGAAATTTGTGAATTTAAACGTCCTACTGAGCGAGTAATTCGGGACGTGGTGACAAAAGTTTAAGAAGCTGTAAGTATTGCAGATAGGATTAGACCTGACCATCACGGTAGTGTTTGTTCAGCTGAAAGTAAGTGCAAGTCTGGCCAAAGACCCGGTATTATTAGGGTTTAGGAGATGATTACGGTCGGACTGTAACAGTCAATGGTGAGCGCTATAGATGCATAAAAACCTGTGGAAGACATGTAGGTCTAACAAGACATCGAAACTTGCCACACATTGGTTGCAACGTTGGATGTTTTGCGTGAAAAGTTCCCATATCGCATTATTTTACGTTCTGGTGACGTCAATTGACAGCCAAAATCATGCGATTTAACGCTGAAAGTCCACGCCAGCAAACTCGAAACGTAGGAACAACAAGCATCTGCCATCTGCCAAGTTATAACCGAAATACGGGTCGAAATTTGCGAAAAAGTCAACGAAAATTACTTCCAAAGAATCGACTGCTATTGAAGGTCCAGAGAAAGTTCAAATTGGATGGCCCTTAATTTAGTCTCGTTCGCGGTTTTTTACTTACCCTTTTAGCTCAAAGAAACAGGGTTACTTCTAATGCTTGTAAGCCACTACTGATTTGGTTGAACGAAGTCATTAGTTAGTGCATTTTTTAAAATCGCAAAATTTAGTCCGAAAAACTTGTGTCCAGCCCCTTATGCCGCGAATTAAGCCCCGAAGCCGAAAACATGAATTTCTGATCTCAATCATTTTTCACACCGTTATTCTTAACCTTCGCTAAGTGATTATAAGCACCCAGTAGGAGACCGTTATTACCGTAGCCTCCCTTGATTATGCCTCTCATATATCTACGACTAGGAAACAGCGCTAAGCTAAAAGCAAATTTAAATGAAAAGTAACGCTTACACTGGTCTTTCAATTTTACACCATACCCACAATAACCACTTCAACAATGAATATGTTATGCCACAGCATCGTGTAAACGCCTACTTAAGCCATAATTAAGTAATTCCCTGCCAAAGACCAATAGTCGACAATAAATAAAAGAACATTTCGAAGAGAATCACAAACCTCCCATTTGCTTACAAAAGAACTTAATCAATAGAACCACTTTCATAGGAAACACCATACATCTGTCCGCCTCCAAAGCCAATGACACTTCCAAACAAAGCCACCTTTTCAACAAATTTCCATCGAAATCAAACCTAATCCCAATAAATAAAAACATTTTTATATTCTAACACGTGACCAATGAGATCTCCCAAAGTGAAACCTGAATGTGAACTCAGAACGCCATGTAGCTCTTCCGTCTGACAATAGCTAAATGCCCCCTGAAAGCTACTCTGTCCTCCATTGTTTGACCATGGCTTTGATAAAAATCAGCAGAGTAGTTGTTGTAGAAAAAAAAATCTTCTTAAGAGATTACAAACAATTAAACAATGTACCACGGAACACAAACGACATAGTTCCACAATCCGAGATCTCTGCGGCCTCTGCGGAAGGCCCCTACAGCACAGAACCACCCAGCAGCACTAAAACGAGCAATGATCTTGGACTGTTGGCTCTTTCTCCGGTGATTATTGCCCGGGTGGGTAATTTTAATCGCACTTCTGGACAACAAACCGCATCGTAATTATTGTGCTATAAACGACAAACTTATCGCTGATGGCTGCTTCCACACTACCTCCATTCTCCATCCAAAGTGGACAAGAGAAATTCCTACCAGGAGTAATGAAAGAAAGTGAATAAAAGCGATTTACCATTAGGTGGCTCATGAGGGCCCTTTCTGTCTTTTTCTGTCGCGTGATTTTGTTATTTTTTGGCGCGAGTAGAAAATTTTTCAAATTACCGCATGAAAAAGTGGAAAACTGTCGCCGTAATTAGTTTTTCTTTTAGCACAGCTGCTGGCTGGTTGTTTAATTATTTATTCTGTCGGAGATTTTGTAATCTGTGGGTAACTGGGTATCGTGGCCAAGTAAGGAAATCTAGAGTGTTAGCTGGATTATGAAACAGTTAGTCTTGGCTAGCTAGTTGGATGACGATTTTTCTTGTTAATCGATGGTTACGTATACGCAGCAGTGACTTGTGTTTGGCTCTTTGTTTTTTGAGTCTATTTGTTTAATGATACACGAGAGCAATTAGACATAAAGCTATTAACGAAAACATTAGGTTTTTCAGTAATAGATTTACTGCACCGAAAAGTAGGTTCCCACAGTGGTGTTTGAATGGAACACAGATAAGGCAGGCGGGCGTCTCTGTTAAAAGTACAAATCATGAGCTAATGACCGACCGAGTGGGGGAATTCAAATTTGTTGCATTGGTTTTTTTTTCAGTTGCATACAGTATCTATTGGACGTAATGCGTACCTTCGTCGGTTAAAGTTCTCTAATTAATGGTTGAGACTGTAGGAAGTGGATCTTTTGCATAACTAAGTAATTCCGAGGCGTGACGGCACCTTTTCTCTTCTAAGTGAAAAATCGAAAACGATTTTATGAAAATATTCATTTTTTACTTCAATTCATCACTTTCGTTCGCAACTGTAGCTTTCTCGAGTAGGTATTTCACTTGGGTTCTAAATTACATTGTTGAAAGGCTTTCTCTGATTGATTGCCATCCGCTTGATCGGTACTGTTTGCCTTCCTTATAAACTCTAGACACAGACCATATCCAGTTGTGTTTTAAGAAAGGTAGAGGTAAGGATGAGAAGTTGCTGAAAAAGTGCAATTATCAGCTCAAAAAGGCCTGCATGGATCCCAAGCGTTAGCATTAGGCATCACCTGAAAAGAGATATCAGCTGTTGCGCTATCTGCAGCGAATTTCTGTGGTATATTTGCTAGCTCACACAGTTCTCCAAAGATGGAGTTCCCTTGGAGATTGGAATATCTCATGCTTAGATTGTTGCATTGACATTAAAGGAAGAAACCTTCGACCCGCACACTTCGGGGCTTTGCAGATATGCATTAGTAAAGATTACGTAATGCATCTCCTTCGATAAGTAATGCAAAAACACTTCTGATGCGGTTTCTGTCAACGTTTCTGGAACTGCCAACTGAAAAGTCAAAGGAACCTACTGGAGAGATCAAATTAAAACTTGACGTTCGTTACTGCGACACGTGTACCAACATCGCCAAAAAAAAATTTCATTCATACCAATTCCATCCCTGTGCTAGGTCGCAAACTTTTCACCTTTCATTGTCCTTTATGACGGAATTCAAAGCCATACTGGATCTCAAAAAAAGTAACCATCACGTGATCTGCATCAACACAGCTTTGAAGAGAGTCAGTGGGTTTCCTTAAAAGAGTTAGATTCAAGGTGCATATGTAGCTACTTGAGAAAGGACGGTAGTCAAACAAATCTCCACTTTCGATGATCGATAACCGATAAAGTAAGTTTTATCACCATTTTATATGCCATTCGAGGGAAATGTAATAGTTTTGATCACGATTTTTATACATTCCCATCAAGTCGTCCAAATATTTCCTGTCAAATAATTAAGTACGACAGATAACCTTGCAAATAAAACTCACCGCTGGAAATATTTATCTCCAATTCGACGCATGGATGTAATAAACAACGTTTTCCTTTCCCAACATTTGCATTGACCTGCTAAGCAATTAAATTCGCCTCCTTTCATAACTTAAAAGCCGTTAAAATACACCAACGATGCTATAAAATTAAAAGAAACACACCTAGCCTTGCCCTTAATGGTCTTAATTTTAAAATTTTGCCGCGTATTTATTGCCGCTATGCGTACAAAGTTTAACATTTATTAACAAAAAATTACAAAAGATGCTAAAATTTAACCCATACTACTCTGTATTAGAGATGAGCAAACGAACAATTTGCAAGCATTTTTCCCCCAAAAACAAAAAAAAATAAACAAACCTGGCCCACAATTTAATTTGATTACCTCGCCTCCCATTTGAAATGCAAAATAATTGTGAAAATTTTCCGCCGAGCGAGATGACATTTTGTTTTTGGGCAACATTGCATTTTAAATTGTCAAATTAAAATAAATGTTTACAAATTTAACAAAAGTGAACGCATTCAGTCGAGCATTTTATAGTTAAATTGACGCGCGAACGTCACTTTTATGGGAAATGTGGAGAGTCTGTCTTCTCCAGTGAAGTAAATGAGGGTTTCAGCGCTTTAAGTGGTTACAGTGATTCTCATGGCGAAGTCGTTTACACTTTGAAATCGAGTCTGCAATTACAAGATGCACTTTCAAAAGTCACTACAGTGCAGCCACATACTGAAGGCAATCGTATTACGCACAAGTGAAGTGCTACAAATTACTTCCTGTATCGTCTTGGTTGCACCTTGTAATTAATCACATTTAAATGACTAGCCAATTAGGAACCCGTTAAGAACCTAAATACCTTGTATTTTTCTTAATAGCTTCGCGGTGATTTATTTCATTTCGAATCTATTAATATATTTCGCGTGTGTGTACCCAGCGCAGCTTGTTAATCTGTTTAAAGAAATTTTTAATATTCATTGGGGTCAAAAGAATCGGATGCGCAAAATTTAAGAATTTTTTAATTTTTTTTTTTTTTTTTTTCAAAAAATAAGAATGAAATGTGATTTATGATCTTGTTGTGCGACAAAACCGTTCTTTTTGGAGGTTTCCTTTGCAAAAATTAAAATTGGATGAGAGAAATGCGAAGACAAATTTAGACCTATTTTCGGAAAGCACTGTATTGAGAGTTCAAAAGAACACAACTGGAAATATTGGATTTGCTTGTTGGGAATAGAATACAAAAGTGTTGCAAACGTGTGCGCAAAGTGATCAGAAATTCGATATGGAAAGAATCCGGTCATTATTGCTGTTGTTTTCGGTTTCAGTTTCGGATTTATAGAGTTTGTGAAGAATGGCTCACTGATCAGTTCTTAAAAAAGTAAATTTGAACACGTGTAGGCTAATGGTTGGTTTCCCGGCTTTCTACCAAGAAACCTAAAATTAGCGCTGAGCGCGTTTTCAAACCACTACCCGCGAGACCTACAATTTTTGTGAGAACTGGAAGTAGAGCTCAAGACCAGCTTGCTGAGT
This sequence comes from Blera fallax, assembly GCA_946965025.1. Lineage (NCBI taxonomy): Eukaryota > Metazoa > Arthropoda > Insecta > Diptera > Syrphidae > Blera > Blera fallax. The sequence continues at coordinate 61,598,516 of OX337247.1, forward strand.
TAAGGAAGTCAATGATGTCATTGAGTCTTATGTCTGAGACATCCAAAAGGCGCCTAGTGCACGAATCCTAGCTTTAGCCACAGCAGGACATTAGCAGAAACACGAATGTGGTCGCTTAGTTAGGTTAGGTTGAAGTGGCTGCCAGCTAAGAATCGCCAACAAACTTAGACCAATGGTAGGTCCATTGTGATACCACGTATATCATGAGGGAAAGTTTCTCTGTACCTACTCGTTAAACCGTTTTCAACTTCTTATGAAGCGTAGGAGGCTCTTAATATCGATATCTATCAGGTCGCCTGCATCGCCGTAATAGGGGGCTCCTAGGTTATTCTACGGGAGAGAGCTGGGCAGAAACTTCTGCTTCTACAAAAGTCGTTCGCAAAAAGGCCTAGCCTTGTAGCATGCTTGTCTACTAGACAGTGTCCAGTGATGACACCTATTGTGGTGCCGATATGCGATCTATTGAGAGAAATCAAATTCTTAGAACGTTTTGTATCCAGCTTCGGCCAAATCTGTTTTGTCGCTAGACATGTTGATCCGCTTGTCCACCTAAGATGTACGCCCGACAGCATCCAGCTTAAATTTAAGTTTGCGAGTAGTGATTGGTATACCTAAGGTGCCTCTATCCGGCAGGATGGGTATAGTTGTTCCTATTCTGGCGAGTTCATCGGCCTTACAATTCCCTAAAATGCCCCCATGTCCCGGCACCCAACACAGGTGAATATTGAACTGCTCTGCCATTTCCGCAAAAGACGATCTGCTGTCTAGAGCTACTAAGGAATTTTTAGAGGTCGATTCCAAGGATTTGATTGCTGCTTGGCTGCACCAACTGCGTCTTTGGTTTTTGATCCGTTCAGTCGCTTAGTTAAGCTGTTGAATTTAGATCTTTGAAATGTCTCTAGATCGTCATTTGTCGTCTGGAGGTCTACTGGATTCGGGATCCAGCCAAAATTAGTCCAGTAGTGCCATGTAATGCTAGAGAATACGTGATGCAATGAGCAGTTTGGAAGCAGCTCTTCTGAATTATTCCCAACGTGAACCGGATTTCAAGATACGATTTAACCGTGAACTCTGCGAGCTGTACAAAGATGTGAATGTTGTTCAAAAGGCCAAGATACGTCGATTACATTGCCTCGGTCCCATCGAGCGCATAGAAAACAATGCCAAGGGAGACCAGAATAGAAGGTTTTCTTTTGTATTGGTATTGTGTAGCTTTCCATGATTAAATTAAAGAGTGACGACAAAATCTTCTCGAACATTGTTGCAACAGTTGTCAAAAGATCTACTGGAAAACCTTTCATATTTTTTAGGTTAGTTCCAACTTGAAGGTCTCTTTATGGGTTCTCAGGATAAGTTGCAGTGGGCACTATTTAGCAGGCTGTCGAATAACGGAAATGATTGAGGTATTTGTCAACTTTCAAATGTTTACACAAACGCCTATCAAATTTGAAACCCATTCCTCTTCCCGTTTAATAGAAGCAGACTTTCCCGACAATTACCGGCACTCTTGACAAGTACACGTAAGTGGATTTTTCAGTCAAGTGTCGCGTCATCCTCCTAATCATTTTGTATTCATCTAAACGGTTCAACTTGTCTTGTACTTCCTCACAGTTATTAATCTATAAACGAGAATATGTGGTTTAGTTGTACCATAAAACCTGTATGAACGCCTCATCAATTTTTTTTTAAATTTTTTGTGTACAGTGAATCTGGTTCCCGGCGGGAAATTGTGAAAAACTGAGAGTGAATGGAGTTTCTGTGCCAATTATTTTGTTGCTCAATACATTGCCTGTTAATGTGGAACAAAAAAGTTCAATGAATCAATCCGAATTGTTCAATGAGATACAGGCGAGGTTAGGAGCGCTGTGTGCTAATGGTTTCCGTTTCCTTACACTTTGAGTGGAACTAATAACGCCGTGGGACACATTTTTTTGCTTCTGGTTATCAGCATCGGAAATAGATTTTTATTCCTTCCTTGATCGCGTCCATTTATGTAATAATTTCCCAAGTAAATAACACATAGATACTCTTTCCCTGGGGAATCTCTCGAATCGATCTAAGAATTGTTAGTGTTACCCTCATGTCTTTCCCAACTTTCTCCGTACTCTTGGGCACGACACCTAAATCAAAAGCCCTCATGTATGTCGCGACTAAGTATGTAACTAATTAGAAATTCCCACAGCAACAACAACAAAAAAAAACCCTCACGCACTTCCAATTCAGCCACCATAACCGTCTGAGGTACGAGCGGATGTTTTCGCCAAAACACATCGCCACACATTGCGCCAAATCAAATTGAAAACCATGAATGAAAACTTAATTAATTATCCAAGTAGTTTGCGCCCAAGGGGCATGCATAACTTGTGGGTGGCAGAAGCTTCGGTCCAAGTGTCTGCCCTAACAATCCGATCCGCACACATTAACCCAGTTTGTGGGTGAAACGAAAGTATCTATGCAATGTTGACACGTTCCACGGAGAAGTATTGCTTTGCACAATTTCTCCACATACCCGCACCGATGCTGGCACTGTTTTAATTAATTAATAATTTCATTATAATTTATTATTATGTCTTGTGCGACTGAGATTTCTTGTAGATGACAATTAAAATGCCTCGTGAGCCGGTGGACAAAGTGTATGCTCACTTGCATTCGCATGCATGGTATGCCGCGGAGCGCAAACATCAATGCGTGATTGAAATCACAAATTATTTACAAAAAAATTGTTGAGATTCACGACAGCAAATGACTGGTGTTTTTGTTTTTTGTTTTTGTTTTAAATTACGATCGGAGTTTTACGTTTGGCAGCTGGGAAAGCATTGTTTGCGTGAAAGGAAATGCAGGCTTATAGAGGGGGAGTTTCGCTACGAAGTGAAGGTCTATCTTTTCTGACTTAATGGAGCGAATAATATAGGTTTTGCAGCTCAAAGAATCAATTTTATCGTATGGCCTGCTGAAAAGCACTCAAATTGACACGTGCGTAGACGATTAGCCTCAAATAGGCGCTACGCACGTTCCATAAAACGTTTCATTGATTCTTGTATCTGATACGAATTGGAACACGTTTAACAGCATCTCATTTAGTGCTGATTTCGGACCCGTAGATAGTTTAACTTTCAGTGGCAGGGGTCTGTGTTCGAATCAACGTTTACCTCAGATAGAAGACCCATCGTTAGAGGAAATATTCTGCAAACAGACTTTACCTCCGGAAAGGAACACTCAGAGGCACTTTCAATTTTCCAGTTAAGGTCTAAACATACTCGCATAGTCCACATTTGAATGATGTATCTCAGAGCGCCTTTAGGTAGAAATTTGCTCGACCATTGATTTGATTTGAAAGATACAGAAATGTTTATAAAAACAATAAAGTGAACGTGATCATTTGAGGGGCGTGTCTAGGATACGACCATTAATCCCCGGATCCATCTCAACAAGCTACGACAATACTCGAGGCACTAATAACAAGATCAGAATTTGCAGAGCTCTATTCTGGTTGCCTTGAAGGAACAGCAATCTGAGTCTATGCTGGCTTCATAGTCATAGTGACACTCCTTGACTGCGAAACGGCTCTAACATCCATGTACCAATGGGAACAGCCGGGAACAAAATTGTGTATTCATGTGTGACAGACTGAGTGTAATTGGAAAGGCACGCTCGATCGTCCATGCCATTGCACAGAAACTAAAATAAGGGAGGCAAAGGAGAGGAAGCTCTGAGTCATATTGCTCTATAATAACCCAGGATGTTAAGAGGAATGTCTTGAATTCCGCGAGCCAGAATTGTAGTGAATCATGACTGATCTGTTAACATAGAGGACGGTTCCATAGAGTGTACAGATTGATTAGGTGTACCACAGGGTTTCGTTTTAGTCCCAGTACTATGGAATTCGAGTACTATATGTAAGTTGAAGTCGTGGAAGTCATCATCATAAATGTAGTTGCAAAACTCAAGAAGTTGTAGGAATTAGTAATGCTCGATGGTGGCTAGAATCTGTTGGCCTAAAATTAGCTCAGCATAATACAGAGAGGCCAGCAGTAAATAATGAAAAAAAGATCATGCTCTCAGTAAGTGGTCCCGAGCTAACAGCCAAAGATAACATTAAACACCTAGGATATGTAAGTCATAAAGTTTCAAGGCAAAGTGCTCTGATTCCGCAAGCTACGCTGAATATTTGAGAATCAGGATATACATACATATACATATAGCCGGAGCCTTTTTCTGGCTGATGTTGTTATATCAGTAGCGCTTTATGGATCACCACAATGTACAAAAGCGTCCAATAATAGTGATGCAACAACTATGTCCTCTCAAAATAAGTAGGGCATTCCGTTCATGGTCGAATCAGATACTCTGTTTCTTTGCACGAATGTTACCACATGACATAGAGTCAGAAGAGCTATCAGAACTGCAGACAATGGTCAGGAATTTCACGTCGATGCAAGTATAAAAGAGAGAACGGAAAAGAATGAGAAGTTGGCAGTAACGCTGGAGCCTTACACTTAAATTTCAATGGACCTAAATTTCGAAAATGATTTTATTGGCTAAAAAATTTCTTTTGAGGATACACATCTACTACGAAAAAAATTGTCCCTTTGTGCTCAATGAATTCAGAAAATGCTTGCCGTTCAACCAAAGGCGGGATAGATAACAGCAAGTCCTTTTGTGTCTATCCGATATGGTAAGTTTCGTAACAACAAGGAGTTAGAGGTACAATCTTAAAAATTGTGTGCTTTGAGTACTAATACGGAAGCGGAAAAGATGGTTTTGGTGGTAAATGAGCATAAAACAAAATATACGAGTATGCTGTCTTTATGCAAGGGCACTCACCATAAGCAACTCGGACAGAATGTCACAATAGATGGTTACAGTTTAAAAGTAATGAAAGACTTTGTCTATCTATTTCCCGCTTTTTGTTTTAATTCCGTAGAAAAACCTAGTTAATCTAGGCAGCAAACGACATCAAACGAAGAACAACTCTTGCTAATCACTGTTTCTGTTGGCCGAGGAAGTAATTGGATAGCAATGCCCTCTCGCGAACAACCATGCCAAGTTGACGAATTCGCCAGAATCGGTCCCCTCATAGTTCCTCTTAATAGACACACTATTTCTTACTACTTGTAAACTTTCACTCAAGCTGGATTAGCAAGCAAATCAGCAAAGCAAATCACAGATGGGAGAGTGACATCTGTCACAATCTGTAGCAAACCTACAGACAGATCTGGCCTAAACTGAACCAGAAACACTCCAATGGATTAGCTTTGCTTAAGCGTTCGCCGAGCAGTACCGTAATCGGTGCTTTTAAAAGACACAAGGTCTTTTCTCAAATTTCTTCTGCAGGAGCAGCAGAGGCGGAGGTGGAGACCAACCTAGCTTGTATATGTCCAACCCAGTCCCGTAGAAGAATGCTCCATCTGGGAGATCTTCTCTTGACGACCTGGCGAACAGCAGCATGTTTCGCTTCATAAAAAACTCCGGTTGATCAATTAACCCGGAGGTAGTCTCAAATATCGATAGATGCCGTGGTATCTTCTGTGGTCCAAGGTGCCTGGTACACACAACCACTTAAACCTAACCTAAACTTTATCATCCCTGTACTTTTTACAGCCCAAAATTATGGACTTTATCAAGGGCGAATGAAAGTTTTCCTGGATGCTTTGAAGTTTTCGAGAAGGAAGGAAAGGAAATTAATCATGATTGCTAGAGTTGAACCGCGATATCGCCTGAGATTGAATTTAATTGAACGGACGCCCTAAAGCGATGACGTGGTTAAGGAGAATCTGACCGCAAGATGGCATGCACAGTGACCTCAGCTAACTTGACGCACGAAACTAAAGGAAACCAACTAGAAATAGAGTTGTTTGCAGAGAAACGTTCGCTGGTCCACCTACGGAAGTATGTAAGTAATGCAAAAAAAGGCACCGAACCTAACCCAAAGGCACCTAACCTAACCCCAAAGGCTCTTTAAGTTCCCTTAACTGAATTATATAATACGGCTCTCCCTTCTACTCAACAGGTTTTCCAATTATGTAAACCGCTACTGTAGATTGCATTACGGTCCTTCAGTGTCCGCGAGCACACTTCTCAATTTATTTCTCTAACGGTCTCTCCCCATCTTCCTTGGAAGTACGGATATAGCACACCTCAGGCCAAGCGTCTGCATTATGAGGTGTATATCTTCTACCAGAAGCAGAATTCCAATCACATTACAACAGCACTAGCAATGAAGACCAAGAACTTCCTCTTGTTCATCAGAAATCACTGTTACACTTTTCTTTTGGTCAATAATTCAATTTTGTTGTTTTTTTTTTTCTTCTACTTTGCATCTTGATTCTTCATTTTGCGTGAAGGTTATGCTCTTTTGCGTTTTGCTTTTCAGTTGACCAATACTTCTGTGCGAGCGATTTCCATTCTTTATTTCTTTTTTCTGTTGTAACTGTAACCGATATAATTGTTTTCTGTTCTTTTTTTTTTATTTTGTTGTTGTTTTATTTTCCGCACATACATATGGATAGTACGTATGATGAAAGCACAAAGAAATGATGAAAATCGCAACCAATGTACGTTTCCGCAACAATGGCTGACCCCTTATATTGCAACTGGTCTGTGAGAGTTCGACGTTTTAACGGTGCCAAAGGGAACTCATTGCACATGGTACGGTGAATGTTTAATTGAAAAAAAAAAATATATAAAAAAATGCAAGAACATCATTCCAGTGTAGGAAGTGAAAATGATCGTTACTCTGATTTAACGCAATTAACTTGTTTATTCGCGCGATCAACACGATCAACGCGTAACCGATCCTCTTTTACCGCCACTGGCGGCCAATCCCAGAATTAGATTCTCATCTGCGGAAGCTTGACATGGAAATCACTTTGTTGGACTGTTTTATGTTCGTGCGATTGTGAAATATGTCACGATACAATTTGACAGTCAAACAGATGATGTAACTCAATGGGAATTCAGTTTTCAGATAAGTCTGGGTCAGTTGAAGTCAGAAAAGAGGTCATGAGATAAAATTATGTTCACATGGACCGATGTAGATTTGATTTTTTTTTTTTTTGCTGTTAGCAAAATTTGTATGTTACTCTGATGTAAGATGTGAATAAACTTGATTTCAACAAAAAAAAAAAGTTTAACCCTTCACATGACACGTAATTGCTTGCCAGGGGAATGTCATGTCGATGTTGCTTACTTCCTTTAACAAGATCAAATGTCGTAATAATTTTAATTGAAATCTTAAAAAAATGTTGCAAGATTCCTTGAGTGGAAGCCTTGAAAGTTGCAAATCCAATTGTTGATCGAGCTTGAAATTAAAAAAAAAAATCGATAACTAAATCAGACTTAACGTGTGTGGAAGTGATCTTGTGAAAGTGATCATTAAATGCGATGTATTTTCTTAATCTGTCTTTTCCGGGAGCTAACAAATGAAGCCTGTTTTTTTTAGCTTGAACCGAGATCACGTGTACTGTCTTTAATAAAACCAAGCTATAGGAACGATTTTCACCTTTCTTTTTGCAAAAGCGTATCGATCATTGACATCGTCCTCTGAATTTTTGGTAGGCAAACGAAGCTATCCATCACAAACCCTGCAGAGATTATCACAGTTTACGCGAAGCTTTATGTATAAACTTTTGGCAGAATTCCTAGGCTCTCTGGCCATTTTATCCATCCTACGATCAAAGTGTTGTCACTTTGTCGTTACAGTTTGCTTCTTGGTCTACAAGCCCAAGCCCTTGAAAGCAATATGTTTCAAACTCGAACACTTATGGACGAAGTATTCTGCCTAAATGTATCTGTTAAAGGCTTTAGTGGAGAACAAATAAGTTACATAAGTGCTCTGTTTTAAAGCGACTGATACTAAGTCTGGGCATTCTTCCAGTTATTTTGTAAATAAACAAAATGTTTGCTTGCGATAACTACGAGGTTACGTTTGGATGATTTACAGAATCTATCAAAAGGTTACCCAAAGAAAGTCAAAGATGAACGGGCTAAGGGCGCTATCTTGATGCAAGCCAACATTAAGCAGAAATTACTTGGTTTTCCTCGCCATTACAGTCCGCTGTGGACCCCTACATTCGCCAAATTCTGTATCCATCTTGTTATGTCTAAGGCAGTCTTCTTTCCGTTAATTTATACATTGGTTATAGGGGTGTAGGCGCACTGCAAACTTGGAAGGTCCATTGTGCTTCCCCGACTTGGAGCTCTAGTCGATGAGACACTCGACTTCAATTTCCTTGATGAATCGGAGTACCTGGAGTGGACTTAACAATGGTAGATTTTCTGCTGCTAGCTGGTACGCATTCAGGTGTTTTCTGCTTTTGTGGATTAGTACTTCACATTCTTTTAAAAAATTTCCTGGGGTTTCCTCCACATCGCCATTGCCCTGAAGAAAACGTCGTAAAAGTCGAAAAATAGAAGGACGAGTTGCATATCACCAAAGACGAGCATTGAAACATGACAAAAATTTGTTCGCGCTTGGTACAGCGAAGGTGTTTGGCTGATTGATTATCCGCCAAAGGGGACTACGATAATTGGTCAAAATTACTCAAATCTATTGTTCTAGTTCAGACACGTGAAGCAGTTGAACAGAGGCGATGTGGGAAACTCAGGCACGGAGTGTTGCTTTTGCAGGACAACGCGTCTCTTCATACGGCGTGGGTTTCGAAACAGGCCTTGAAAGACACAGGTTTTCAATGATAGACCACCCACCCCACAGCCCAGACTTGTCCCTAAGCGACTGTTTCCTTTTTTCCAATTTGGAAAAGGAGTTGCGAGGCCGGAGATCTGTAGATGAGAACGAGATAGAGGCGGGCGTAGGAAGTCATTTTGAAGGAAATTTGTTCGGTCATATTAAGACACTGTATACCCGGTATGAGAAATGCATTTCACTCGAGGGAGATTTTATTGAGAACATTTTTTTTTAATCAGATCTCTTCTTTCGCTTAATGCCTTAGACCGCGAACATATCAGTCGCCCCTTGTAATTTGCGAATCGAAATCAAACAAATTGAAAAGAAAATTCTTTGGAAGTAATTTGGCAGCATGGTAGCCCAACGTTTGAAGCATGAAAATTGAGTGCTACCAAGCTTTGCGAATCATAAAGTTAAGATTTAGAAATAATTCATCTGACTTAGATTATTCGGCTCACTCTTATCTTACACTGAACTTAATTCAATAAAAAATAATTTAGCAATAATTTGCTAACTTCCGGTCTTCGTTAGGGCAAAGGAAGACGAATGGAATATTCCATTCAGCATTCTAAGATGCGATCTACACGTAAATTTTCACAATCATGTCGTAATAAAAGCAGCTTTATCTTAACTCAAAATCATACTGAAGATTTTTCTTTTTAGAAAATTCCTTTTCTCCATATGGTGGACATAGAAACCAGTAATTTTTATGCCCATAAAAAATAAGCACTCAAAAACCTTTCAATCTAAAATCTCTACTTTGACAGCATTCCGGTATATAATTCAGCTTCTTTTTCACTTTTCTGTGCGTTACACAGATAAAGCGAACAAAACCTATTCATGTCTACGTTTCACTTGTTTTATCTTAATTAGATTAGAATAAATAAAAATGTAGATACTTTCCTCACACGGCTATTTGTATACATAAAACACATCTCGTCTGTCGGTCATTATTAAAATCCCACTTTGCATGTCATGCTGTAATGGCCATGACCTAAACGCGTCAAACGAAAAGAAAAATCTAAATTTTCTTCTCTCTAGATAGGTAGATAAGTAGGTGGTTGCTGCTCGAGTATCTCTAAGATACACTCTCATCTTTAAGCGTACATAGTTCACTGCTCTTCTTTGCAACAAAACAAACAAAATGTGTGTTTACTCTCTAACAAAAAAAAAAAAGTCAGTGAGTACCCGCTTAATAAGATCAACGTTTTCTATGTCAGAGTCATTATCAGCATGGAACTTTTTATTTATTTTTATATCTTTTTTTTTGTTGTACTTTCGGTTACAATAACAATTATATCTGACGAAGAAGAAAAGAAAATCTTTTTTAAACAGAAAAAAATAAGATGCGAGCAAGAAGTAAATTAAATTAAGAGAAAAGGGCAAGCGAAAAAGTAGAGCGGATAGCTTTTGTAGACTTTTCATTTCGGACTTAAAGTTCAAAATTTCGTTGGAAACGATCGCGATGGTATGGGCAGATAAAGTACACGGGTAATGCACGTGAGAATGGATTTTTTTTTTTGAGAAGAATAAGTAAAATTTTTTGATGTTTTAATTAAAGATGTTCGGGTAAAGATATGAAATTAAATATTTGTTGAAATTAAATATTTGTTGAAATATTTATGGAAGAAATCGGTTTTAACATTAGATGTAGAAAAGAAGAGAAACTTTGTTTTCAAGGGGGGTGGGATGACGTTCTTGTAGAGACGAGTTGATTGCTAACTTTCTTCTAATGATAGAAAGCTTTCCCCTAAAAAACCCCCTAAGCCAAAAAAAGTGTGCAGTCGTATGGCTACATGTAAACATTTTTTGTTGTAATCCGGCAGTGCCTCTACAAGGACGAAAATCCCTCGTACAAAATTTGTTTTTTTTTTTTTTTTTTAAATATGACTCACTTTTGGACCTGTTCGCATAGTTGTAGAGAGTTGTCAAAAATAATCTGACGTATGGCTCATAATCTAGTTACAATCAGTTATTAGGAGGTACGATCAATGGACTTTAGTGACTCCAAGCCTGTTTATCAGTTTCTGTTTATAAGAGGTGATCGTCAAAAGGAAGCACATAATCTACGTCTTAACAATCAAACTGAGGCATTGCTTTACTGATCGATATTTATGATCACTTTAAGTCTCTTGATCGGTTCTGATTAGTTTTTGTTTCTTTTAAAAGAGTTGATCATGTCAAATATGGTGATCGTTAAAAATAAACTAAACACACCCAAAATCTACTTCTAAGCATTTACCCGGAGCCATTGATCAATTGATCAGTGGAGTATATGATCACTTTAAATATGTTGATCAGTTTAAGAAGGTAGATCACGACAAGGATATTGATCACATTCTGTTTCACTTAGAAGAGGTGATCAGTTCAAACGAAGTGATCATCACAAGGAAGCTAACCACATTAGAGGACGTGATCGTTTTGAACAATCTGATCAATTCATGACGATGATCACTTTCGAAACGACAAATGTTTTGATAAAACAAATTATTCTAATCAAGTTGAACGTTTTAAGGGTAATCAATTTGAAGGAAGTGATCATGTCAAGCTGATGAATTTACAATATGTAGATCCTCAGTTAGGAAAACTGATCATTTCCAACGAAACTGATCGGTTTAAAAAAGTGATATCTTCTGAACTTATCGCTGCAGTGGTGTGGATCATTTGGACAGAAAACAATTCTTTGGAAGAGCTAATCATTTTGACTTTAGTGCACAAATGATCAGTGCAAGTGTTTATCACTTCGCCGGAGCTGATCTTAATTCAACACAGCGGTATACCCGTCAATGAAAGGCCCGAATAATTGAAAATAAAGCGATCTACGATCGAAAACGTGTTGACCAAACAGTAGGGCTTCTAGTTCTTTTGCCCTCAGGCAGAGAGTGGCGGAGAAAATTCTTATGTAACCAAAAAAATTATTATTACCTGTGAAACAGCACAGGGGCTTTGCCCAAAATTTGCCAAACCAGAATCACCAAATAAATTCAAAGAAAAGACGTCACTTCTTAAACAAGTTTCGAGGGGAAATGCTGGTAAGTCAACACTACCCTACTCGTTACGGAGTTTTTCGCTGCGGAGCCAAAAAAAAATGGGAAAAACACCTAGAGGAAAATTGATATAATAAAGGTGAGCGTTTTATAAAAAAAAAACAGTAGATGTGCCTTAAAATATCAACATCTGCCCCAAGACATTTAGTCCACAGGAAATGTGGAACACGAAGTATGATCGGGCGTGTTGACAGATTCCACACGGATAGGATCCAAATTCCGCGTGGTGGTGGAAATGAAATTATATTTACATCCTACTTCTCAAAAGCTGAAGAAAAGTTGGCAAAGAAAACTAGACTCCTAGTAAGTCTCGCATGATTGTGGTAACACGTACGGGCCCTTAGATAGCGTAGAAAGCAGGTAGAAAGATTCTGATTCAAGATACACTACGGTAGTTGGAATTATGTAAGGAAGAAAGAAACCCTTGTCTACTTTCCCTACAAGTGTCGTGTCTATGCAATGCATGGCATCGTCCCTTCGTAAAATCCACCGTTAAACCCATGCCCACAGACAACAACTGAAGCCATCAGATCATGAGAGTGTGTGGTATAAAAGGGGCGCATTATGATTCTCATTTGGTCCCGGGTGTGCCAACCTGAAACCGCCACTTACACCCTAAGAGTGCGCTTAACGATTTTTAAAACTTAACCTCATAAAGGGTCTACAAATTGACACCTTCGTTTAAGGCTAGGTGACACTGAATTGCAGGCTTATCAAATCTGCTACTGTAAAGGTATTTTTGTCCTCTTTTGTTTGTGGGTGGGTTTCTATCAGTTTTGTCGATTTCCACTTGAGCGGCATAACAAATGCCGGGCTACGCAACTTTGCGACAGGCTATTATTATGAAAACACTTATCAATATCGATATCGGTATTTAATTATCGAAAAATTTGGCATGAAATTATTACGAGTGACGAAACACTTTTCGGCCTTGGTGATCTGATCAATCACACTTACCACTAAGGTCACCGTATTTAACTGCGTCTGATTGCATTTTGTGAAACATTTTAAAGAGCAAGGCCAACAAACTGCAAACAATTGATCAACCAGAGCTGAATATCTCTGACTTTCTTGTTGAAAGGTGTGAAAGAGTTTATGGAAAATGACTTTGAAAAAGCAATGCATTTCGTTGCGGCTAAACAGTCATTTAGCTGTCATTACCATACATAATTGTCCAACTTTAAATAAATGAAATAAAGTAAAAAAGCCATAAACTTAAATAAGTTGCTTAAATGAAAAAAAAAACCCTCAAACTTTAGTGGAAGATCTGGTTGGTTCATAAGGAAAATTGGAGGACGATTCGAGGCTGAGTAAATGGCGGTGCATTTGTACAAAATGTGCTCTGCAGTTTCTTGGTCTTCAAGACAAAGTAGACATTCATTCGAAAATGTATCGTCTATCCTTCAGACTGTTGTTTAGGAATCAACGAAGTCCATGAGAAAATTCACACAGCGCTCTAAAAAGTCCTTTTGTTGTGTTTTCTTTCCAAAATTAGTGCATTTTTAACTTGGGACGTTCTGCTGAATCCCATGCCTTCTATTTTTTTTCTTGCAACTTGTCGGTTTCCAGATCAATTTACCAAGATCCTTATTGATCGTGTTAGGATATGATATTCGCCTCCAGTGTTGGAGCGAATACCCATTCAGATCACTATCTGGTTGGAGTTAAGAAAGTATTTTCAGGAAGATCAGCTTCGAATGACAAAAATCGCACGAGGTCATCAAGACTTTTGCAGATCATATGCCTCACCTCACAGTCTCCAGTCTAGTCTCACCAGCATCAAGTATGGAAGATCAGTGGAAATATTCATGTTTTATGTTCACCAGGGGATAACAAAGGAATTCATGATTTAAGGAAGGGATCTGATATGGGTGGCGTTAAGACATCGAGAAGTTCCAAAACCCTACGTACAGATGATCATGGACATGAATGACGGACCAAAGACAAGAGTAAAATGCCCCGCCGGAGTCACCGAAGAGTTCACAATTAAAGTCGGTGTGCACCAGGGAAGCGTCTTAAGTCCTTTGCTATTGATTACAGTCCTAGATTATCTGCTTGAAGGAAAAGTGACGGATCCCAAAGTGCATCAGTTATTCTTTGCTGACGATGCAACGAGCACTTGATGTATGGGTGTATATTTTGGAGGGAAATCGAATCAGTCTGAAAAAGACAGAGTAACTGTACTGCCATTCTCTGATCCACTCCGCTCTAGTCCATACATTTATTTGAATGGAAAAGTGATTCCCAAGTGCGAAAAGTTCAAGTATCTGGGATCTATGATCAGTAGCGAAGCAACTATTGATGGCAACGTCAATCATCGCATAAGCTTGAGGTGGATGAAGTGGCAGGATAACTCTGCTGTGACCGAAAAATGCCCCTTAAGCTGAAAGGAAGGCTTTGCACCGTAGTTGTTCATCCGCAATGCATAAAACTGCACAATTAGAAGTTCAAGGATCCGAGGAAGCCTTCACATCTCGAAAACATCGGAGAACGACCGGGTCAGTTGATACTGTCGTGTTTAAAGGAGGGATCCTATGAATCCTGTCAAAAAGGCGATTCCGTACAAGCGCGAAAGAGAGGCAGGCCAAAAAACTCCTGGATCACACAAATGCAAAAACAGAAATATTTGATTGGTCTCAGTGAATAAGTGATCCGAAACCAGGAGCCCTGCAGATACTTTCTGAGTTCAAATCGACGAACCCCACAGGCGGACCAGTGGGGATGCAGTAAAGTGGGAGGGTTATGATCCCTATAATCCTGATCTTAACCTCGCCGAACAAAAGGAAGGAGGAGAACAACAACTGTCCACTTGATACTGTAGATTAGTAAGGAACTAGAATTCACCAATGGATACTTTCAGAACTAAGGACTACAGGACGACTGAAATAGCTTTTTACATTTCGACTGGATGAACTCAACTGAATTTATTTCCATTTTCTGTCCGATTTATCATGAGATTTCCTTTTTTTTTTCACCAACTTCTTGTAGTTTTTAGAAAGTAAACAACATTTAAACGATTGCACATAAAAGAAAAATTAAAAATCTCGTTTCACAAAATATTTAAATTCAAAATTTAATGTTAAAATAATCGTTGCATTGAATTCCCATCGCTTAATTAAGTAATTTTACGATCAAAATTCACCTAATCAATCATGAATACAAAATGTCACTTTGAAAATATTCCCATGAGATACTTTTTGTTTAATGTAAATTCGCAAGTTAATGGCCACATAACTTTTTTTTTTATAAGCTACCCAAAGGGGAATGTAAACAAAATTCTAATTGCCCCAAAGTTTGTATCTAAATACTCGTATCTACTGTCGCCTTCCCTTCAGATTGTCGAGATATCTCAATTTCTTTTCCCATTTTTGAAATGATTAATGACGACCAGAGGTGTTTACATTGTAAGTTGGCTTCCAGCAAAAAAGTTTAAATTGGCATGAAAGGGGAGTAAAAAAACAAAACGGAAAATGTATCTAATCTACTGCGGTGGCATGGAATAAAGTTCAACAATCAAAGTGGGCGGGGGAGACAAAAGACAACATTTCTGAGGTTTATTGTGAGTTTTTCTGATACCAAAAGTGTGACGTTGGTTTAAAGAAAATCATCAAAAGATACTCGTACAACTGCAACAATTGATGCAATTGTGCGAAGTACATATGCTAATGAATGTCGGTTGGCATGAGACACTTCATGGGACGGTGAGAACAAAAGTGAAACTCTTTCGTAGCTCATTCCTCTCATTCGTCGTCGTTGTATCTGCATACGAGTATATAGGTTTGCTTGGATACTTGCTTTGGAGATTAACGATGGGACGTGAATTAGACAGTGATATGCTTTATTATGGCATTGTTACGAAGGGTTTTTTGCTTTTCAAGCAATCAGACAGGGGGAAGGCACTGGATTCCCACTAAAATTTACTTGTATCTGTGGACAGCGTGTGCCTTATTCTAAGTGGACAAATTGGATTATTGGATTATTGGATTGGAAAATTAGGTCAGCAGTTCAGTAAACGAGTTTTTCGGCACAGCTGCAGATATATTTTGCAAGGAGGAGAATAAAATATGCTGCTGTAGAAGGAGGAGGATGAGTCATTTGCGTTGTCCAATGTTGAAAAGTATCTTTTATTAGGTTAAACTTTAAACTTACCTTCTTGCGACGCAGGAGATTTGGTGCTCCACCAGGTGGTTGGAGTGGTACGGCTGGTTCTGGAGTCACTGTTTGAACTGGCCGTGGTGGTTTCAGTGTGAGTTTCTTTAGGCTTGCTATGCGCTTATCACACATCAATGACACATCGTCGATTCTTTGTAATACCTGCAAAAAAAGAAAAGAAAGAGAACAAAGGAAATTAATTTTTATGATGCACATTTCAGCTAGGGAAAGTAGTCAGATATAAAGTATGATATCGAATTAAATTTTATGTCGAAACCAGTGTAAGCAAAGCGAGAGTTTCGTCAAACAATTATTTGATTTGGCATCACTAGCAGAACAAATGCTTTCCTTACCAGTTGTCATGCAATACTGACGCGCATTTGGAAAATAAGGTCGTGTTCTTGTGCAAGGATACTAATTGGATATATTTTGGCAGCTTATTATTTTTCTTAGTTGAACACTCATAAATGACGAACATATACAATGAACACATCCGTAGTTCTGAATACGTCCATTGGAACTGTTCGAAATAAGTGTGAATTATGAGTTGAAATGAATTTTAATTGCCTTGGAAGGGGAGGTGTTTCGAAAATTTACTAATCATTCAAAATTCACGTCCAAATTTCAAAAATATTTTCGTAAAAGACACATTCACCAGGAAAATTGGTTTTGAATAGTGCTGCTTCCATGGGAAGCATGGGAAGGTTCGTAAATTTATGATGTTGCCAGCTCACTTTACCGAAAATGTACTGTGCTGTTTTGAAAACTAAAAAAAAACATAGTCGGCAAACGAAAAGGAAAGTAGTAGACAACGAGGCGAAAGGCGCACATGTGTAAGGAAGGAAAGTAATTTTTTCTATACAAGTTCGGCTCAAATGTAAAACTGTCTTAATTTTTGCATTATTGTCTTATCTGTCAGAAGTTTTTTGACAGATGTGGGCTAGTGAAACAAAATAATTCGTCAACGAAGATTATGCTTACGCTGAGCGATTTATGCAGAAAAAACGTCGTTTTCGGAAATTATTCACTCGATTAGACCAATTAGACGAAGCCACAGGCAACACCAGATTACCAGCGGTCAGGGAGATGATGGAAGACTGTTTTGCGACAAAAATCAAAGCGCTGAGCTTGGAGAACTTGTGGTTTTAGCAAGACGGTGTTTGAGTGCCCACAACCGTAATCAAGATTTTGAAATGCAGTTTCGAAAGACTAGCTATTTAAAATTCTTCTACCAGGATATTAATTTTAAGAAAGATTTTATATGGCCAGACGTTGTCCAGTAGACCGCCGTCTCAATACGAATTGTTTGTGTTTCATGGTTACGTTATCATTTTTGGAAAATACCTCTGGAAATTTTGAATGCTCAACGTATCGTCTCATAGTTCCCGAATTGCAGTTCGAAATGATACGTAGACTACTTACAGCATTCACCAGATCTGAGCTTGAGACACTACAGTTCAACGTGAACCTTAGCCTCCTTAGTTAGGCCGGTCCTAACTAACTAACTGCTACGCTACGCCAAGATATTTAAGCATACTATTCCCAATACTGAGAACGCTTTGACTGAAGGCTTTTGATAGACAGATTAAGCTTCAAGGTAACCAAGAAACTACTTTACCTGATGTTAGCTCTGCCAAAATCAGGAAGAAGAGGGTGGTCTTAGCCGGTGGAAATCCGAAGTTCTATTTGGACTGGCCCTTCCGTATATTGCACCTTCCAACGAGAGGTGAATAAAAAAAAAGCAGGGAAAGGCATTTGTCCCCTTTTCTGAGATCTGCTAGTAGCATCTTCAGGTTCTTTTGCGACCTAAACCTTATGCTTGGGCAAAATTTAATTCTACGTGGCCGTGAAGGCTTAGAAGAACAAGACACGTCGTTTCTTAACAACTCTAATGCATTAAAAAATAGGCACTAAACCTCGATTTTCAGTAGACTGTTTAAGATATCAGAGTTTAACATTCACAACGCGATTCTGTGGGCTGAGTTTTGGACGCGTAATTCTAAATTACTTGTGAAAAGTGCCTACGACTAGAGTTACCCATAAGTGCTTACCAAGGTAATCATCACCTATAAGTAAGTACGCACTTTAACGCAGTCATAGCTTAAGAGTAGATACTCTTTTCGGAACGACCAAAATTATCTATCTACAAGTAGTTTAGTAGTGTCTTAAGCATGCTCAACCTCTTATTCAAAATGATCCGATTGTTTAAGTACCCATCCATATAATTATACATTAAAATCTCTTTGAATTCAAGACCGATTTGGTCTTCAAAAAAACACACAAATTAAGCCTCATTACTTAACCGACTTCACACTGAAAAAATAGTGAAAAATAAGCCGCTACTTCAAGTGGCATTGCACTTTCTTCTTGAATTTCCCAGATGCACCCACAGCAAAAGTGTTAGTTGCATTTCGTTAAATTACCTTCTGATTAATCACCTACTCAGAGAATGAGATACTTTTCACATTCACTGTCTTTCCTTCCACTTTCAATAAGTACGCTCGTCGGTTGCACTTAAAAGTGATGATGCACAATAAAAAAATAAAAAAATTAAAAAAAAAAAAAACAAATTCCCTCTTGCTACCTGGGATACAGTCGCATCTGGGAAAGTGAAATGTTTACGCCACAGGCGCTATACAAATTCAAACTCATTTTCATAGATTTATGTCATCATTTGTTTTTATAAAGATGATTGTGTATCACGTTCACGATGTATTATGCGCTGCATAAGACTTATATCAAAAAGTGTGCTCTGATTTCAGAGCGACACTATTGCGTTCGGATGAAAAAAAATCTTAAGATTTATGCTCAGGGTAATAAAAAACAAAAAAAAAAACAAACAGTCCGCAAAGAAATGGGACAGATACTGTTTCGCCGTTTTTTTTTTTTTTTGACTATTTGGTTGGCTCTCTGTCATTTTCCTAATTTTTTGTTAATGCGAACCACTTTCTCTGTGTGTCATTAGATTGTTCTTTTTCTTATTGTCATTCGTTTCTTTCATGGTGACAGGTCTTAAGAAAAATTCTGATTCAAGAATTCGGCCAATGACAAGACCTAAATTTATGTCTTGTTTTGGTAGCTGAATTCTAAGAGATTCTTACTTTAATTTTGTATTTTTTTGCATCTATTTATTGACAGAGAATTAGTGTATTGTGCTAGTATGTTAATGCGATTGAAATGATAATGAATGAAGTCAAATTCCGTTAATTATGTAAATCCTTGCTGAAATTATGAAAATATGCAGATACCACATAGGATTGGTTAGTTAGATGGCCTCGACGATAAGGTGACCTCATGTGATTTCCCTAAAACGTGCAAAGTATCGAACTTTAGATGAAACTATCCCTAGATATCCCCAATTAAGTAGACTGTCAATTGGTTTTATTCATTGAGAACGACTGAACCAATTTTTGTATGTTTTGCTTTGTTCATTATGTAATTTCTCACAGAAGGTTGATGGGCAGTTCAACATCATGATCTGCTTTGCAATTGAAATTCTGTTGAATATAAGAATTATAATGTTATGTCTAATTTATTCGTCTCAGTTTTTTCTTTGTTGGTTAGGGTATTCAGTACTCATTTTCTCAAGCTTAAAACGATCCTTGTACCTCATCCTGAAGCTGAGAAATAAGCAAAGTAAAATAGATTTTTTCATCAAATCACTATCAATTTACATTTAGATTGGGCAAAGACTTATCAAAAACACATTCAATTACCTAACAACCTCGTACAGGGGTGAGACAGAATCAATGCCTAAGTGTCAACAACCATACAAGATCATTGATGTTAATATAGTTTCTATCTGCAGCAGAAATTAATGCTGGTAGATCTTAAAGAAGTCATAGCACATGCCTTACTGTTGACACTTGAAGACGAATCGACGAATGCAATGAATTCAAAGCTCAGTTTGGAGCTATCACTCCAGAAAGGATGGCTCAGCTAGGGTTAAAGTATGAGATAAGACAGGGTAGCTTACTTCAAGGCATAAACCACAGAAGTGTCAATCAGAGGGGATAGCAGGACTATTTGCCGAATCCCCAAAGAGCTGAAAAGTGGTCACACACGAAACCCTTTAACTTATTTTGGATGAATACCAGTTCGAACGATAGAAGAAACATTTTTCTACAGTTTTGAGCGGAGTATTTGGGGACTCAAACCACCTGGACTTAGTCGAGGTATCACTTTTTTGAACACTGGAAAAATGATGACTTCATGGAAAAATGATGTCAGGACCCCGAACAAAACAGCGTTAGGACGTGATGGCATTATTTCAGAGCTTTTAAAAATGACATCAGCAATATTGATGGATCATGTAATGAGAGTTTCAGAGGTCGAGAGTTTTCGCAATGATTGGAGGAAGAAAAACGCCCCTTGGAAGCGAACGAAGGAATATCATACTTGACTGTGAACAAGCAGGTCTAAGTTGAGGGTCTAATTGAGTCGACGCAGTACGCTTCAGGATCCATATTCGACATTCGAAAAGGCGATGAATTGGATCGCATTACATCACGATGGCAGAAGATCTGTTTACCATGGAGCAGTTGAGGATAAATCACGGCAAATGCAGACGAGTTGGAAAAAACTACCACACGTCTCTGGGAACCGCAAGACCGAGAACGTAGGAAAGGAAACAGGATATCAAATCGAAAATCGAAATTGACGCATGGTAATACAGACTTCTCTGAAAAAATAGAAATGATAGGCAGAACCTGTAAGTTGGTCACGAAAGGGAAAACCAACCAAATCTTTACTGAGACGGAACCAGTGTTTTCCAGGATACTCATTTCCTCGATCAATGAGAATGAGAACGAGTTCAACTGGCCATGGTTAACGTCACTTCCAAAGGACTGTACGAAGTGTAGTATATCCTACTCCGCTTTAGTCGCATTGCTAACAGTATTTTCTCTTGATACTTCTGTCATGGACAGCAATACAAACGCAATCTTTTGTCTCAGCCCAGGTGACTTATGGTCGTACAACTCGAACTGGAGTTTTGGTAACTTTTCGTGACACTAATCCTATGACTTCTGTCCCAATTGACGCGGAAATTCAAAGTCAACATTCATAGCAATCAAGACTGGCTCTGGTCAGAGTTCAAACTAAAATGGAATTATAGACGAATTTTCCAGAACGGCTTCAAAACCAGTCAAGCGTTTGGTGGTGGTGCCTTCACTGAGGACGACAAAATTAGGCTTCGCTTTCGAACCAAGGTTTAAGTTAACCAAATGGCTACTTGGTACAGAGATGGAAGGTTTTATAGTGATAGCCAAGCTGCTCTTAAGAGTTAGCTCTGTTTTGTAATAATTTTCAAAACTGTGAGTAAAGGATCCTTTTCAATTCACAACATTAAGTTCGCTAAGTCTTGTTGGGGTTTTAGGGCACTACGACGAATGAGATCTCCGATGAATTTGACAAGCATTGAAGGAGAATTATTCAGGACCCGAACCAAAGTTCGTTTTGACTATAATCGCATAAAAGCCTAAATGGATGATCCTGGAAGTCGGTTTTTTGTTGCCCCTCAGCAGAAAGGTCTACAAACATCTTGCTGGCGTCCTTATAAGGCACTACATCATTGCCAAGCACTTAGATGTGTCTTCTTTGACGGTAACGATATTGACTTCCTCTGCCATTGTCCGGCTTTCGCTCGGGTGGCAGATTCATGTGGCTTGTCTGGTGTCTGATGCTTCTCCATCCTTTGGATTATATCCTGCCTCTTGTGTCCGAATCGTCAATTAAGACATTACAAAATCTCTAGCACCTCTCAACCATCAAATTTCTTTTCTCTGACTACTCAGCATGTTGTATTATCCCATCGTTGCCTCGAGCATGCAAAATACTAAAATCCTCATGACAATGATGATTTTCACTTTCTACCAAACGAGTATCCGTTCAGGAAGCGATTTCCCTTTCAGCATAAAGAAGCCCGTTACCGTGGCAATAACAATAATGCTCATATTCGCGCGTCCATCCACAAGGCTAATACACACTCGGCTTCTCACAAAAGTGCAAAATTTTAAATTTATTTTCTAAACTGCCAATCGAACTTGTCCTCCGCCTGCTACAATCGACCATCGGAACCATCTGCTTAAACCATCCCCCCAGCATCCAGGCACAGGTCAACGCTATTATGGCGGCCATGGTCTCTCTGTGTTTTATTTTGTCGTCTGGTAAAGCACAATGAACGGCTCTCATCCTACAGAAGATACAATCACATGCTAAGCAAGTCGTGTGCACACGACCAGAGACACCTCATTTCCTCGTGTCATCGACAATTACATGGTCACAGGTTTTTCCAGTACGGCTCCAGCTCCAGCCACAACAACGGCAGCTTTCCTGCACTTTGACTTTGACAATGATAACCGCTCGGTGGTAATCGTTCATTGGCCATCGCCATCATAGAGGAAAGGAAGATGCTCCATAGTGCAGATCCATGTTGCATTTGTGGATTAACTCTTTGACTCCAAACAACGACAACGGTGACGTTGGCTAAAGTGTGGTTTCCTGTCGCCACGATTTCGTCGGATTGATAGTGAAAGTCCCCGCTGGATGGATGCAAGTACCTCTGTCGTTTTTTTTTCGGGTGGCTCTGTGTGAAAAGTGAATTTAAACGTTTCCATCCTCATAAAAAGCAAGGTGCCTGTCTTGTGTACCCAGGATGCTTGTTGATACATTGTTGTGGAAAATTTATGAATCCATAGGTGCTGGTGTGTATCTTTTGTGGCGGACTAAAGGCGAAACCACAGCACACCACCAGTGTGGGAAGAGCAGTGATAGTGATACGCTTAGGTGGTGCATTCGGTAGCTTGCGGTTTTGACAGAGTACGATATTTAAATTAGATATTCGACTTTCGTTTGTAGGTGTGTATCTATGAGAATATATTGTGGGCGTTGGTAAATGGAACTGGATGCGATGGAAAGATCTCAATTTTTAAAATGGATTGGCCTCATGTGGTCTAATGAATATTCTCGAGAGGGTTTACTACGGGGAAAGTTCGACTTTCAATTCATTTGATAGATCAACTCTACTAAACGTTAAATGGGAAAACACTATACTTAATGACTGGGGATGTAGCTTGAGATGGTTTTTTAATATCGTAGGTTGCAGCGTAAAAATTGCATTTACCACGGCTTTTTAGAGACCATAAGAAACGAATTCCTCATACTTTCTACCGCCAGATGCTGAGAGATCTGAATGCAGTCATTTCCCGTGGATTAAGGATGAAAAAACTTGTGAATCCGACTGAATGCAGATCAATTATGCACTTGCACGTATTCAGCTGTAGAAGGGCTTGTCCATAAGGCATTCATCGTCAAAGGTTTGTATGTTTTTGTAAAATGCTTCTGAAGATGAGAACGAATACTTTTTATAGTCAATTAGACCCTGTACTTGCGGACATAATATCTTTGCAAAGGCAAACTTTAAAGCCGATGTAGGAGAGAGTAATACTGGACTCAAACATTTTATGAGAATTCACGATCCCAGCAGCCGAACAACTGATTTATGTAGTGCCAACCGTTTAGCCATTCTTTGATTTGAAGTCAGGCCTTTCATTTTGCTTGCTTATTTGGGTCTCATTTGACAAAAGATACAAATATGTGGTCCAGGACCTAACCTCCGTCTCATTTGACAGTCAATCTGACAGCTTGCGTGTTAGACATCTAAAGCAAGAATGCAAGCTTTCACCAAGATATAACCAAGTAATACATAGCACCGACAAGCTTGCGGATGCATTTTAACTTCACAATTCAGGAGACCTCTTGTCTTATAAATGGAAACCAAAAAACACAAACAAAAACGCTGCGAAAAGTGTTTCTTTTTGTTTACTGGCGCACATATGTATGTATGTACCTAGTTTGGCCTGTTGGCACTTATGTATGTATCTGGAGACAGATGGCGCTCGAAGGTTGAAACTGAAGTTTCTAGAGATCACCGCACGGCGCGATGATAACCCATAACAGTTCCATGAGCTTCCTTTGAATTCAACAAAAAAAAAATCACTGTTTTAAGCGGACTTTTGCCAGGCGGCTTTATTGGGCGGAAGGTATCGATAAGTGGTAAGCGATTTTATTTTTATTTTTTTCCATTGAATGATATGAGCACAGCCAGCATGTGGTAGCAACAAGACTGTGCTACGTGGCACACAGCGAATGGTGTTATTGAGGGAGAAGTCCGCGCTATTCCGAGAATAAGTGATGCCAACGCACAAAACAATCGAGCGGCATAACACTCTTAGACTTTTTTCTTTAGGGATATTTTAAGTCTTCAATAATTAGGGGAGAACAACATAGTTCATTGCTGAAACCCACTACGATTTATTGATAAGAGTTATCCGAAATTGGTCACTCGGATTTTGTCCTGTATAAGAGGCCATGAAGGTCATTTGAATGATATTAATTTTAAGATATAATGACGTTAAATGTACTTAAAGGTTGGGTCTAACCTCACATACAGTTATTTTATTCCATTTTGAACATTGGGCGCACGTATTGAAAGATCGTGGTTTTTCGTCGATGAAATTTGACCAGAGTCTGATTTTAATAAAACGATCGACTTAAGCTCATAATTGCAGTGCTTACGCCATAAAATGTTGGCAGGCAAACATGCTAAATAAACTAGTATGTCTTCCAACAATTGCAGCTGATAACACGGGTAGCGAATCTAGTGCGCGAAAGATAGATTTGACGACTGCTTGGGACCTTGCGTTAGTCTGCTTGAACCAAAGCCCGTCCAAGTCCAAATCGTTCCATTTCGGCCACAAACAGTCAGATATCATGCCTCAGTTAATCGTTACGTTGTTGCCAGTTCCATTTTCAAAGAAGCAGGGACCAATGATGCCATCACTCCAAAACTCACAAGAAGCAGACACTTTTTGAGGATGTATTGACTTCCATACGACTACGTGGGGATTTTCTAAAACCCAAATTTGATTTTATTTGTTGACACAGCCCCTGCGATGATTTCGGATGAAAACCAACGTTGGAAAATCATTTACAGTCCACAGATCACAGAGGGGCGATAACGAAGCGGATGATAATTTATAAGCGAATGGATTGCTATCCAGAGGCATAAAGGCTTCTTACCAGCAACTGCAAGCGACTTAACTTCTTTGAAATTTCGAAGTTTATAAAATTCACCACTCACTTTGGAATTATTTTTTCAATATTTCCCATCGCTGTTCAAGTGAAGAACGATCCATTTTTTACTGTGGAGGTTTGACATTACACATCTGTCAAAATTTCAAGCGCGTTAGTTTTGCTAGCGTCGAAATTACGCGCACTTGAAAAAGAATCTAACGAAAGGCCATCCCTTTACATTGTTGTTTAGATTTTTATGATGGGTCATGTGTTTGTAAAATGGCGAGTGATGTGGTCATGCAGGGTGCTTTCATACCTTACTAGCTTGGAGGTGGTGTCAAACAGATGGAGACTGATAGACATGCGAACGAGCAAAGTGGGTTCCGTGACCTAATACGGAAATATGTTGAAAAAGGCAAAGTCTGGGAAAGGAAAATTCGGAGTGTTACACGAGAGTTCAGACAAAAACAAGACAAACACCTTTTGCACCGTTTAGAGAAGGTATAGGTTTTTGGAGAGTTGATTGCCCTCACTCGACTGTTTAATGCTGAATTGATGCTAACATGTTTCAAGAAGGGATTATTGTCCATCTGCTGAATATGGAGTGGAAATTATGACAGGATCCTAGAAGAGGTTTTTTTTTTTAGAAAAGGGCAACCAATTCCTCGAAGCACCCAGACAGAAAAAGGTTCATTATACTACCAGGCAGCAAAGGCTTTTTGGTAGAGTAGTTGGAGAAAGTAAGATTTTATTCATTTTTCTGTTGTGCTTGGTGGCTGTGATTGCTACTCTCTCAGCGGGACTCGAAAAAAATACACGAATTCCGGTTTTACAAAACTTTTTCAACGCGGCATTGAAATGAGACAGCTTTCAGGAGATTCAAACTGACTACGCTTGACTATTCTGTGCTTAGGTAGATGGTGTCGCAATAGTGCTCACTCGAAACTTAAATAAGCGGAATTTTTGATAGCTACACTGATAGCTCCACTTTCTTCAAAATGCTGCCAGAAATACCCTTAAAGTGAATAATTTGCGTTACAGATCAGTGATAACTGATTTCTTTTGGTCAAAATCGATTGATTTTTATCTTGAAAATATTTGGTTCCAGCAGGACGATGCAACCTGTCATATTACGCGCGTTCTAGGTCGTGTAAGCTCAAGAAATTGGGCAACAAGATCGTGTGATTTGAAACCGTGCGACTTTTTTTTCTTGGGATTTTCTAAAGTCGAATATGTATGCCAATAAATACCTCAGTTCAAGGTGGAGATCAGAAGTGTTGTAGTCACTATCGAGCTACAATTATGCAACAGCAGCATCGACAATTTCAGGAAAAAAACAAGAGTTTGCCAGCAGAAATGTTGGACGCATTTGTCTGAAGTTTTATTCCATAATTAATCGCAACATTTATACTTCATCACTTTTTTTGATAAATAACGTGCTTAATTTAAAAACTAAATCCGGCGCTCTTATTGGGACACCTTTTACCTAAGCAATCATCGTGCAATAAAACTTCTAATCATCACAAGTATGAACCAAGAGCGACCTTTAATCCGAAGAAAGAAGTTTTCTCTTAATTTTCGTTACTATTCCACAGAAATGATTTTCTATTCACTTGTTCAAAGACTTTTCTAACCACAACAGCTTTATAGATACATTTTAATCCGCCGCAATCACCAAGACCCTCGCTTCAATGAAAGTGAAAACACTAAAATCCATCCACACTGGAGTATTTAACAACACGATGTGCATAGCTAATTTCACATCACATCCACGATCCTCGAAATTACAACATACCACGCAGGTTACCTGCTAATTGCAGTAATTTATGCTGCACCAACTACACCACCATACAAGGTCAGAGGACTGTCGTGAGGAGTTGATCAGAATTGCATACACAGTATCTACACCAGCTTCATGGTCAATTAACTTGAATTCAAGTTGAAGTATTTACGTTTACGTCTCAACGACGGCGACGGCACGCAGAGTTCAATTACTCGCAACTTAACTCGGCGGATAAACCATGATTAAAACGAGAAAAAAAAGTATCTATAACTCACCTATAACAAACACTACAAGCAGACTATTAGATAACGTCCGGATACCAAGTCCACTTAGCAGATTATAATCGGAACTTTTGAATCTGAATAAATTGACAAGAAGTGTTAATCGAGAAGCATGGGTATGGGTAAGCATACAGACCCACGGCTTTATGAGATACATTTTCAAGAACATGATCCGTGGATTACCACTTCAGCTGAAGAGTATCTCTATCCATTGAAATTGAGAAGCAGTGTGTGAATGACATAATGAAACAACAAATTTCAAAGAATACCACAAAAGGGAGATCGCTGACATAAGATTATCAAAGCAAGACTCTAAATCAGAGAATTTGTCGCTGTCGTGATTGGGCATTCATTTGGATACTGGGACCGAACTGATCGAAATGGAAGATTATTGGTCGCAGCCTATGGGTTTTAGAGATTTCATTTATGGCTAGGGTTAGGTAGGGCACTGACCGAGGCTTTATGACTTGCTAATGGTAGTCAATATCAAGTCATCTGCTGGCAAAATTGTATTTTATTGGTGAAATGAGCAGAAGTTGCTTATATTTAGGAATTTACTGCCTTTCACGGGAAAGGTTAAGAAACTGTTATAAAACGTTTGCGAAGGTTGTGTTGAATGCGATATTTGCAAAATCACTGGTGGCCTTGACGTGAACCCAATTAAGCAAGCTTCCAGTGACACTTAATCGATTTCGAGGGATACATTCTCCTTAAGTTGCTCAATCACCGGCGATTTGCTTACCACTTCTGCTTTAGATTACCCCAAGGATTATCATGCCATTAAGTCCGGTAAGCTAGACATTTGCATTTGCGACATTCCTATCGTTGCTCCCTTCATGGATCTATACAAGGTGGATAGACGGCAACTCAAAAAAAGGTAGCGATATGGACCTCTGGAAACCACGCATCCCCTAGTCTGGCACATAAAGACTACCTGAAGATGGTGGATGATATTGTACGCACCCAGTGGTAATTGCTGGTGATTTCAACGCATGGTCTACAGGATGGGGCGGTAGGACTACGGACACAAGGGGGGCGAGCTCTCACCGAAGCATTGGCATCACTCGACATAGTCTGACAAACAATGGCAGGCAAGGAGTCCATCGTAGACGTTAGGTTTATGAGAAATTCCCACCTGCGTAAACAAAATGGCGGGTCACCGAAGAATATAGCGATCACCAGGCGATAATTTTCCATGTTGGTAAAGAGAAGTCCGAGCAGCGCTCAAAATTAACGGAGCCAAAGTGGGATGTCACATCCTTTGAAGAAATGTTGAAAGCAGACTTTTATATCAGCAACAGATTAGCGCAGACCTTATCGCACCAATTGACCCAAACAGTCCCTACAGCGTGCGATGCAGCGATTCCCAGGAGATCAGCTAGCATAAGGGGTGAACCTTGCTACTGGTAGAACGATAAAATCAAAATGCCCAGGGCAAAATGCCTTCAGGCTCGACGCAGATCCCACCAATCTAGCGGAAGACTAGAGTTTCAGGAACTTTTAGACACCTTCAGATTGGCGAGAACCGACCTTGAAAAGCTCATCAAGGCGAGTAAGGCAAGATGCTTTAAACAACTCTGCAACGAGGCAGATCTAGACCCATAGGAATGGCATATAGAACGATGATGAATAAGGTAAGGAGCAATGGGTCTCCACAAATATCCTGTCATCTGTTTTTTCAATAACGAGCTTTAAAGTGTGACAAGTGTGGTTATTTTTAAGGCCGCTCTTAAGAGGAGCATGTCTCAGAGGCACACGGTCTGAAAACCTTGGCCGAACAAATTAAAAACAACTCCTAGGTCTCTGCTTAAATGGGCAACGACCTCAGATGGCCGCCAGAAAGCCATTTAAATGGTGACTGATTACCAACCATAAATGACTTCTGGAGACAGGAATCTGAATGAGTGAGGGCCATCACGACAGAGTTTAAATTGCAGCCTTCACGATCAAGTAGCATTAAGTAGCATTAAAGCGACACGAAAGGCTAGGAACAAGTTAAGGCTGAGTACAATTTGTCAAAGACTAGATTCGACCAATCTCGAAGGGCTTTAAGTCATGAGAAATAACCATCCACGAAAAAATACCATAGACGCCAGGCTATACGTACACCATTTATCGAGCATGAACGAACCGCAGGCACGAGAAGCTGTTGTGGGTATCGTAGAAAACATCGAACATCGAATAACACGGCACCAGTGTCAAAGGGATTTCAAATCCAAAATAGGATCAAGGAAGGTAGATTCCTTTGCTGGGTATAAAATTAAGGGAAATACACTAAATCACATCACATTTCAATCGAGGTTTGACTATACAATAGAATGCACAGTCTTCCAACTTCAGAGTGTTGAATAGAACCAAACAACGTTTGCAAATTTTATAGAATACCTACCCACAAAATTCGCAGCTTGGATTGAACCACTAAAGGCAAGCTTTTCACTGATGTACAGGAACCAATAAATGTTTCTAAAAGGTTTCCAGCAAATAAAAGAGTGCTTAAAGCAAATCTAAACCAGAAAACCACACCAGTTTTAATGACCCGGAGTTGGTACTCTGATAGGTTACACGCACCAAGTCGTGAATAAAGAATGGGTGAAGGAAGGATAGCCTGTTGAACAGGAATATCTATACGGCCCACCTCTTAAATTATAAGAACTATTGAATCATTCTCCTGTTCAATACCGCATATAAGATCAACCCGTTTTCCACCGCGCTTATAGGAAATCTTAAGATCCCGGAAAAGCCAAGCCAAGTGTTCGCATCAATCCGACTCGAGCATAATATGTCTACAAAGGTCGCAGTGCGAATTCGACTCTCATCATATTTGACTGTGCAGTCGATTTCGAGGTCACTCAGGTAAGTGCGAGTATTTGTCATGCTGAGACCATAACCTAACCTATTCCAACCACAACCTTGTGCTGGAGCAGAAAGTATGTAAGGTAGGTGCCTGAAATCAACTGTCACTAAAGTCTGTGCAGACACTGGGTTACGGACATGATGGCAATATCTTTACTTGTTTCCAGTGAATAGTCTGAAAATACCTCCTCGTCTGGTTTGACCAAAAATATCTACGTAGATGGAGCAAAATACGACACATACAACGCTGCGCTACGTAAAATGACGGGTGCTCCAATTGGGCTCTACGAGTGGAGAAAAAGTAATCATGGACCTCTCAAAAGCAAAAAAAAAAATAGGAAACGATCAAGGGGCTAGATATATGCTTCTGCAGGAATGATTTAAGCTGAGCGCAGTGGACTACATGGACGAACGCTGTGACCAAAAGGTCGCATTTTTCGGACTGTTAAACGGCGACGACGACTAACTTTCCACTGTCAGGTAGTAGGACAAGAATCCTGTCAGCTCAAGCAAAATGAAGTGAGGATTACTGTATCAAAATCGAAAAAAATTTTAGAAAATTTGCAGACTTCCACTAGAGGATATTATTTAGAGTCTCTGCAATCGCTCGTTTAGGCCGACGATATTGACATTTATCGGTGAACACAGCGGGCTGGCAGTAAGGCTTTAGCAAGTAACAAAAGCACTGAAGACGGGTCCGGCAGTCAACGAATACAAAACGATATTAAGACTCTCTCTGCTCACTCCAATACGGCACCGCAGCAGAGCAAGATCACAAGATCGCGAAGAGTACAGTTGGAAAGGGATCTCAGCCAACTTGACCAGCAAAACTGGAGGCTGCTAGCTATAGATGAGACGTTTGATTGATGCAGACCCAAGTCCACTTTGGATTGTAGGGCCATCTAAAGTGAACGTAAGAAACTCACATGGTCACATGGTAATCCTCATGGCATTTTCGTTTCTGATTTGACATTTCCAAGACGCGATCTTTGGACTTCGAATTCCTACTCCAAATATCACGAGATCACCTTATCTGTGATAACACTCGCAGCTTTGCCATTTGAAGAACTTGCTGATCGCATATTCATTTCGTCCGGAACCATGACTACGAAGGCCGTAAGATTCGAAAGTTGCACAACGGGTGTCATCAAGGTTACCACACTTGTATCTATCAAGACCATTAAACACTATTATCTGCTAATCCATTGCAGCTTCCCAGTAGCACCAATTAATCTCTGCCACTCTCTGTTACAAGTCGATAAAAAGAAATCTTTCTCAACCGCAGTAGCACCTTCAAATCCAATTAAAATGCAACAAAATAATAAATGGCATCCACATCCACAAGTATCTATCACAGTTACATAACCTCACACAGCGGCAAATATTATAGCATACCTATCTGGAGCCAGCTATGCAATCGGCAATTATCAGTGCTCGCATACAGATTCCCAATCCAATCACGCATGCTGTTCCAGAATCAGTTGAGGTTCATCGCAGCACAACTTTGACATTGACGACAACAAGCACATCAGCAGTGCAATCCTCTTGCCACCATGCCTCAGGGTGCTCCTCCAACTGAAGTTGTGGACTTCAACTTCAACTTGAACTTCTAACTGGTTCTAGATGCATACACTCTGTGAACTTGTATTTCTAGTTCTAATCAACTGACGGTCGTGAGTTTCCGACAGAAATCCAGATTTTGTACCGATATCGACATAGTGAGCAACATAACAGCGGTAGAACCCACATTTGGAGATGGATTTGCCAAAGCGTTCGGCATGGCGTCGTCGTATGGAAGGAAGTAATGAACTTGGCGCTTCCACGAGAATATGATCATGTAGAACCCGTCGTCGTGCAATTTCGGTGAATGTGAATGCTGCTCCACTGGATTTTCAATTGCCTAGGTACCGTTGCATAATTGATACAAATGTGTACTTTGTTGGCCTGCAGAACTCGGTAACTGGGTCAAGAAGACCAGTTTCGTGGGTTCTTCAAATTATTTTGCTGCTCAGTTAGTAGTGGGTTTACCCGCTGTTTAGTGAGATTTATAAGCAATTAACATGCATACGCAGATGCGCTTGGCTCAGAATGGGGTTCATCGGTTATTGATCATTGAACGGACGAATAAGTCAGATACTGTTGTTCGGTAATGGCGGGTATCAGTTAGGAATTCAGAAATGTGCCAGACTTGAAAGTAACAGCGGGATAATCTTTGTTACGTTTTCAAGATACACCAGGCAATCCTGTTTATCTATTTCCATAAGGTGGGTCAATGTTGATGATTTTTATTTCAATTTTTGATGGGCGGTATGGGGGTTAATGAAGTTGTTTTGTGGTGAACGGTAATTTCACACCGCAGCAGCTTGGTTTTGGGACATTTATGCCATAAGTATCGATGATGAATGCTAAGTGGTGTTGGGTTACGAAGTTTTTGATGGTTATGAGCCCCGTATGAGGTACACATGAGAAGAATCGGAGATAATGTTCGAATTGGAAATTAGTGTCACAAGGAAAGACTCTGATGTTTCAGTGGTAGACTCATAAAGTTTATGTTTTAAAATTGACAGCAGATATTCTATTCAGTAGAAGCAGTTTTGGTTAAAACACATGTGCAGAACTTTTTGACATGCAGCGCATCGGCTACTGTCATCTGCTGACTAACAGCTGATACTCGTTGAAAATTTGTTTGCCAATAAATTCTCCCAAAATAAAGATCGAAATGATCGAAATAATTCTAATATTATTGTTAATAAATTCGTTTTCTTTCACACGCTCAATTAATTGTTCTTTCATCTTAAAATTGGAAAATAAAAAGGAATACAATCAGCAAAATGTCAAAAGCCGATGATATCAAACTTCTGAAACCGATTTAGTTCCTTTTGTGGTTTGGTAGCATTGTTTTCAGCGGAATCAGCGCAGAGCTGAGCTGCATTCGTCCATTTTACGACATGCGTACGTGTATTTTTCTTTCACTGCATACAAAATTCTGCACGAGTTTTGAGCATTAGGAATACGTGTTTGTTTTTGCTCAAAAGTCGATCCCAACAAATATAATTAATTTGGCTCTTAGCGACATAGAATTGAAGGACATATTCAAATGACAAATAGGGACAACGAACGAGTTGTCAATGTCTTTTTTCAAAGAGGGGTTGTTGTGAGGAACATGTATTCTCTCAAAATCGTCGTAAGTTGATTGAAATTTACGAAAATTCTTACTGTTTAGGCGTATCCATTCTTCTTTTTAGTATTCTGAACATAAATGCTAAAACGGAAGACTAAAGGAGTCTATCTGTTAAGCTATGTGCATGTCACACTTCTGAACCTCTAAGCCGTTTGAACTACATACATATGTGTTGGATCCCATGACCAAGGAAAGACTTTGTTTTGGGCATAAGGAACCCGGCGAATAAGAATATATTCTGTTCCTTACCATGCGGTATATTAAACGAAAGCAGGAATATGAATATGTGATCTGTTTTTAAAAGTATGAATGCACGAAAATTGGAAGCATGCAGAGTCATAAGCGAGTATTTGGCCTGTATGCAGATTTTGAACAACGTATTTGCCTTACAGCATGAAAAGCACTCATACTGGGGCTCATAGGTAGGTCTTAGAAATTTATAAGATAAGAAAGAGATTCTAGTGATAAACGAACATAATGCAACGTTTTTGACTGACTTCTTTTCTGGTCATTGTTCTCTGAAATACCACTTTCAGAAAATGGACACTGGTCAATTTGAAAATTCCAAACTATGTTCTCAGGACACTGAAATTGCCGAGGACATTATGTTCGAAGCGCTTTAGCGCTTAAAATTGTTTGAAAATTTCTAGCATTAGTAAGTTTAATTTGCATTGAATGCTAGGAAGCCCCAGTCCAGATCCGCAAGTATAGTGGGCTGAGAGCGCTGAGGAATATACGACTGCGAAACTATCCTAAAATATGTAAAATTACATGAGGAGTCCCACAGGGTTCCGGCCCCAACCTTATAGAATATTATGTACGATGGAGAACAACAAATGAGGAGACCAAGAGGAGTGGATATAATGGGATAATGGGATATTCGGTCATCTGGTTTGGAATAAGTGGATCACAAAAACGGAGGCTGTCGTCTTTAGCAGTCGCAAGAAAGTTGAGCACTTAGCCACGTAAAGATACAGAAGCAAAGAGTCGGGAATAACTCGTAGCATGGGTACTCGATAGCTCGTAGGATTTCTGCCCTCCAGCGCATCACACAAAAAAAATGGATAAGTGTTCAGGTAGATTTCTGCAAAAGAACGGATGAATCAATCGTTTCTAATAACAGCTGACGAACAGTAGCAATTTGGCGACGTTTAACTAGACTTTGCAAACTGATAAGTTTTAGTCAATCTCCTTCGTAGGGAGCTTAATTATATCTTTTAGCCCAAGAGGAAGAAAACAAAATTTGGACTACTAAGAAGGAGGTTCGAAGTTCGAATCCCAGACAACTTTTTTCACGGTGCCACTTCTCGCGAATGTCTGACTAACATCGGGGAGCAATAACTGTCGGAGAAAGCTTCTGAATTCACCTTTTGGATAAGACTTTAAACAGTAGGTGCCTTCCATTTGCGCGAAAGAAATGTAACACGAATGGTTGCGAGGAGCTAGGTCCTAGGCCACATACAATCAGTTGCCTCACATATTGTGAGCCATAAAATTAATCATCAAAATTCATCGAACACTCTAAGTGTTTAGCAAGGATTTAGTTAGCAATGGCAGTCAGTATTTCAGGCACAGATTCAGCATGCAAGTGCGCGTTAGAAACAGAGGTTGATTGTTACAATCAATTTTTGGAGCACCACCGGGCTTTCAATTTCGAAATTCGTTGTAAAACTTAAAAGACATCCCTTCTCTACGGACTTAACTACTATCTACGAGGAAACCTACAAAGTCCTAAGCTGAAAAGATGATGAAATGAGTTCCAATCTTTTATCACTTCAGTAAAAATTACTGCGCAATATGGAAAGGAATTTCGAATAATTTCCCATGTCGCAAACACACTGGGGGGTTTCCATATCCTGGGTATTACGGTGTAGTTTCAGGGAACTCCAAGGTCTTAGTCAAATACTCTCCACATCGTTACTAAGAACATCATAAAAAATTTAATCATACGCACATAAGGATTAAGCGAATTACACTGGATGCAATCAGTATTCCCATAGCTGTGATATTTTAAAGAACTTAAGGGCTGCTCCAAAAAAAACCAAACTTTGTCACTCTTTCACTTGAAATTCCGAACTGTATGTAAACAAAAGAATTTTCATGGATAACGAACCGACACGTGAGCATCGCGGTACTTTATTTCAGATTCTTTTTTTGTTTTTTTATCTCAGAACACAAAAACAAACTCATTGTTCAATTTCACTAAACTGCGTTTCAAATTCAAAAACCATTTGCGAATCTAGATATGCTTCGCAGCATTTTTTCTCAGAAATAATTTATCAAATCGTATCGCAATGAGCAATGAGTCATTGAATGTATTTTTATATTACACACTAGGAAATTAAATATGAACGTTCCGCTCCTTAAAAGAAATCTCCAATAAAAACGATGAAAAAAAAATATATCTCCAAACCACAAAGATCTTATCACGCAAAAAAAAACCAAAACAAAATATAAAAAGATAAATCCAAAACAAACTCAAACCGGATTCGAGACAAATATAAAGAATCCCGCACTGGAAGATTGACTAAAAACTCACCTCAAGTTCGAGGTTCACATTTGTGGAGGCGTTTTGAAAACAATAAAACAATGCAACTGGGCTGGACCATCGTCGAATGCATTTATCGGAGGCAGTTACTGCCATTGTCCTCTCTTCTACGAGACAGTAAAACACCAAACACTAGCAAAACTACTGGCCACTGGTGGGTATGTGACTGAAGAGAACCACTTGAATACTCCAGATTTGCATTTATGCTAAATTAATCATTCATTCGTTAAACGCGTCCACTAAACTGAAAGGGTCCAGCAACGAGAGACCGTAATAACAACAGAAACAGCTGTGGCAGCAATCAACGGGCACAATCATCATCAGAGTACAGTACAATCGTTCCCAGTCCAGAAGGAGGGGGGGCTAATCAGAGAATTTCCATTGTTCCGCTGAGTTCCCCAGAGCTTGTGGGGACTTGGGCTCTTGTGATAAGAGCTCTGATGTGGGTATATTTATGACACTTAACCAGACGCTGTTGATTGGCATTTGACGATGTTATTAGTCATGATGAATACCAGTCGTACAATGCGGAGAGGAAAACATGGTTTGTTGTAGATCAATAAGAGAAATATTTACTTACTTGGGTGACTAGGGCTTTGGTCTCGGGTGTTGTACTCTCAAGGAAAACATTCTTAAATTCTCTAGGACTAGACAGCTTGAATTCGGATGCTGAGGCAATGAATGCTTGAATTTCCTGCAGACTCTGTTCGGCAATTTCTGCTGACACTGAACACTTTTCGATGCGTTGCGTGGCGAGGAGTTCCACACCGTTGGCACACCATTTATTAGCCTGTAAAATAAAATGAGTAATGTGAGTAATAAATAGTTAAGGTGTAATTGAACTAAAAACAAAAATATTTACTGATCAAAACTGCTCTATGGGATCTGTGCTCAGTGGACTAGCTTTAGTTTTAAGCTGTGTGAAGGAACTTTAGTGCTGATGCTTCAAAAGGATAAATTTGATGATGATGACTAATTCAGAATAGTCTACAGTTATCCGAAGGCACCAAGGTTGAGCGATTGGTCAATTTAAAGGGCTACTAATGCTTCCAGTTTCAGAAATCACAAAAAAGTCTTCTACGATGCCAGCTCTGACGACTGTGTCATAAGAAAGCTTCTTAAGTCTGCCTCTCAGATACGAGACTAACTTATAGGTTAAATTTATTCCGAAGATTTCATGATTACTGATCACGCTTAGAGGTTTAATTGCCCCCTTATCCAAGAGAGAATAATAATTGGAATATGTATTTCCTGCTCAATTCTGACATAGAAGGTCCTCAAAACGTCAGATAGGTCAACTGAAATAAGATATTTAGATGCGATCCAGCTCTAAGCACTTGAGTACATTTGTGAAAACCATTTGCATATATGCACGAGAATGTGATATTTGGCAACCGAATAATAGCTGCTACACTTAGGACACAAATAATCATTCAGCGTTACGATACCATGAAACCAACAAATGTGGAAGAGAAGGACAATTCCTAAATCTAACTGGACCCCACCAATGGTTTACGACTAATGCTTTACATCTGATTTTCTCATCAAATTAAGCCTTCCTACGGACTCGTGAAGAGCCTGTTGAGATGAGAATTGTAGAATTCGCTGTTGTATCTACAGTCTTTTCTATTCGCTCTCCTTATCCCACGAACGATTTTTCTTTAAAAAGGGCCCACATTCTTTAAGTTTTTAAGTTTATACTTTAAGACTGGAAACCATGTCAGGATCACGTTCTTTAAAACATCATTTCAGTTTTTGGAGTTGGGAGATTTAAGCCCAGTTGTTTTGCTAAATGAAAGTAGTTTCCGAGGATCAATCGTCGTCGAACCTCCAAGAGAGTGTCATTTGTGGACTGTATACTAAGTCAGAGGTAAGTGAATGGAGAAAGGTACGATCTGGACAAAGTAGATACAATATCGATAGTCTTGTCATAAAAAGGGGCTTCATGCTTGAATATAAGGTTTAAGGGAATTTAAAATTATCCTCTCAAGCTAAAGCCTGACATTGAAATGGAACAATTTTCGGAAGCTCTCTTGTGAAAGAAAGGTAAAGCACCCTCAGATCAAAAGATACCACAGAACGTTAATCGTGTAGACACCATCAATGTTTTGAGACGGAAGATTGCTTTTATAATGTTTACCTTGATTTAAGTATCAAGTGAAGGAATGTACAGTAAATTATGTGGAGCAAGACGTGCTAGGAAAGGTTCATATGCAGCCGATACAAGCCGTTCTGTAGAGTTTAGTAAAAAGAACATTAATATACTTATCAAACTATGTAGACATAAAGGACCCCATGTCTTTCCAAAAGCTCTTTTCCACTGCCAAAAAACTGAAAACACATTGGTTGTGTTCAACATGTTTTGACTGAGGAACTTTGTTTCTTTGATGACTCCTAAATATTTATCTTTATTGCACATTCGAATAGTAAAGCGTTTTAGAAGCGTGCGGATCAGATTGATAAAATTCCACCGGCTCGGTTTTGAAGGGATTAGCCGAAATCCGATTCCTACTGCAACATTTATCGATCATGTCCAGAGTCTATATGTGCCTTTAAGACTTCAAAATTCTCTTCCACCTCTTTTTATAGTAACTTTGTTTCGAGAGAGTGACACAATTTGGTAGGCACATATTAATCTGTAATAGCCGCCAGTGCACAGCTATACAGAGATGATGCCATTGGATGCCACATCACAAGGAAGGCAACCGATGGCTCACACCAAGACAGAATGATAAAAAGGCGGACCACAGTAAAGTTGATTCCAGTAGAGCCAAAAAGTAGAATCGCCACTAGAGCACAGAATAAAAGGAGCCTATAATAAAAACCCTCCACAACTCACCTTTTCAACTCTCTCCATAAGTTCTCGATTTTTATTTAAGATTTCGAGCCGCTTACACAATCGCTCATTGATAATATCACAAACACGAGCTAGTTCATCACACTTTGGCTGCACAATCTCCCAGGGATATGCACCACGGATTCCAATTAGCTGCTGTCCAGCGGAGATCACTTGTTCGGCTCGTTCTATATCGGTTTCACACATTTTCTGGAAAGTTTTCGTCTCCTTAATTAGTGTATCTACACGTACAACCGTTTCACCGATTTCTGTCATGTCTGCAACGGTCTTCAGATGACCATCAAAGTTAGTCTACAAGAAAAGCATTCCATTAGAAAACTCTAAGAAAAAAATCAAAAAAATCAAAACCAACTCACCTGCAGCTCCCGAAAGTCTTGTTCGAATCGCCTCAACTCTAGACACTGCTTCAGGCGATTCTTATGCGTCTTCCAGAATTCATCAAAACGTCGTTCGGTCTCCTCCAGTTGAACCAAAAGTCTGCGATAATCGCGACAATCATCAACAACATGTTGCGCAACATTTTGATGATGCATCATCATATTCCCTGCACTGGGTCTGTTCGTTTGTTTGTTCGATTATTTTCGATTTTATTTTATTTTGTTTGTTTTTTGTTGGGAGTATGTTCGTTTTATTTTTGCGTTAAGATTGGATTTTTATTTTATTTTTTAACGCGGTGCAAAAAACCCGACGAAACAATTTTGTCGAAACAGAAAGAGAAAGAGGAGAGACAACAATATGGTCACAATGAGCGATGAATGTGTGAGACTAGCACATAAAAATGAAAAGTCGATCACGAGGGTCTACTTTTCTGATAATTTTTATTTTTTAATTTAAAAATTTGTAGGATTTGTGGATTGTGTGTTGTATGTTTAAGAAAATGTGAATGAATGGATTTAATGAATAAACTAAGACAAAATACACTTATTTTTGAACGAAGCCACATCGAATATAACGGTAATTGAAGCGCTCGCGTGTGCCTCCCCCCATGAAGCGTGTGTGAATTTGAGATTTAATAATGTGATAGCTGTGCATTGTGTGAAATATAAGCAAGTTTCGAAGATGAAAATGGGTGTGAATGAAACTGATTTGTTTTTTAAGTAAAATTTTGAGATCAAAACTTGCTTAAAAACGGCGTAAGTTTGAGGTGTGGTATGTTTGTGTTTGGAAATTGTAAAAAGCTTAAAACTTTAAAATGTTCTTACACATCATGCACAAAGCAACGTCAAGACTTTGAACGGAAGAACGTTTTGTCAACAAAATTAAACTTATATTTAAGAAAAAAATTATAATAAAATTGAACCGCATGCAAAACCGCAAAAAACAGCTCACTAGAGCCTATATTTCAAACATCTAAACGAAACATTTATCAACACGATAAGTACATGAACGTAATGTAGCTTTTGTGTTACATTTTTGTTTTTTTTTTACAAAAGGGATACAACGTATTTTTTTGGACAATTTAGGTTTTAAATTTTACAAAACCAGTGCAGAGCTATATGTAAGAAATAAAAATGTAGGAAGGACAAAAAGTTTAGTTTTTATTTTAAGACAACTGAGGAACGGATTTAATCAAAGGAACTTGCTGATACTGAGAATTAAATAAAAATGGGTTGTACTGTGAAGCTTCAGAATTCACAGTCTGTGCTCTATAATTCTTACTTTTAGGACAGCATTCATAGAAATATAGGTTGCTAACGGGCGCCAAATATTCTCTAGGATCCAATAGCAAGATCTACTGTCGAGTGTGGATTCAGTGTTTCAACTATGAAGCGATTCAAGTCAATTACATTCGACTGGAAAGGAAGGTAGTTCATTTTTATCTTCAGTGAGTTGAGAAAAGGTTTTCCTCCTATGTACAGTCGTCGAATATGGAATACAGTTCATGATTGAAAAAAAATTCCCCATTCGTCTTCATCGTGGACATACTGTTCTCGGACCGGAGAATTGATTGGCAAGCACCCGACAAAAGTTGAGTGAAATAATTGTTTCTCCAGGATAATGAATGGTTAGGTCGCACCTAAGCGTAACGTAAAACAGAGCATTGGGGAGCACAAATTATTTTACAGTTCTACCTTAAGCTTTCCAAAATGCCAGAACTACAGAACTTGAAATAGAAACCACAATTTCTATATTTTACGACTGAGCAGGGTCAAAGTAGTTGTAACTTCGTTTGAGGCGAGTTAGGTAGACGCGACTAGTGCCTTGAGGAAAGCATACGACATTTGTGTCGTTCATAAACTACGTCACCCAAACCCAAACATTGCACTTTCAGAGGCTCAGTTTCTGCTGGAGCTGAATGGGATAAGAAAGAGCGACTGATGCGCCCATCTATTGGCCAACGAGTCAACTATTTCTTTATCTGTTTGCAGAGATTCATGTGCTATGTTGACGTTTTTTTTCTGCTAGTTCTTAAAATATTCTCACATTCAAAAACATTAGCTTCGATTTGTGACTGAATCCAATGTTGTAAGTGCGGCTTACGGAATAGATGATTACGCTTTGCCAAGATTCTTGGATTGAAAGTTTATCTTTACGCGTAGGCGATGATGAATATTTCTGTCAAGAAAATGCCTAGACTGATGGAAAGTTGTTCCTCAGAGGACTCGTCAATAATTCCAGACCCAAATAAACTATCAAATTTGCAGTCATCCTTGTACTAAACTAATAAATATTTCCATAGACGTGTCTCGAATTTCTCGAGTCGAGGATGACTACTGAATGACGCAATAAGTATGCAACATTACGTCCAATGGCATTCTCAGTTCACTACTTTGTAAATGGGAACCAAGCAAAGTGAGATGATCATTTTGAAGATGTATGGAACCAAAGTTTTTGAAATGGAAGAATTGAAAGAGATGCAGTGAGGGTAGAGCGGCTATAGCCTGTCAGATTTTAGTTACACTTTAAATTCGTTCCAGCTTTCTTACCGGAATGCTTTCTTTAAATTTTTGCAGTATGACGACGAAGCGGTATATTTGAAATATTAAATTAGGACTTAGTCACCACATCAGTGCGCTATTGAGTGATTCCGGCATAGACAGAGGGGAGGATGAGAGTGCTTAGTTTCCTACTTTTTGAACAACAGTGGCTTCTTTGGGGATTATAGCGATATCTTCATTGGTGCAACATCTCAGTAAATTAGTGTATATTTCACCACTCTTGAAACGAAATTCTAAAATTCTCCTCTGACAGTAGTTACAATATCATTTGCATATCCAAAGGTCTCATTCTCTTGGTCTTAACATATTGAGCCTCTACATACTACTTGGTGGTTTGAAAACCCAAAATAAGGAGACCTATGGATTGTAAAGCCTAAGAGAAGTCCGCATTTATTCGAAATCTACAGCTTCAGCAAGCACTTTTGAACTAAGGGTCGACATTTTCTTCAGAAAGAAATAATTGTTTCGAGCAGCAACATGTCTAAAATGTTATCATAGACATTTTGGCATTTATACTCACTAATACTGTATGGAAGTGGTGCCGCGATATTTTTATTGGTATGCTGAAGACGCTGGATAACTGTGCAGACTGTATTACACACTTTAATGTGAAACGTACCACAATATAATGAGGAAAATTCCAGTCAACAAAAAACTAACCGGCCTCGGAAAATTGTAATGAGGATATCAGACAATCAGGCATCGCTACGAACGAGTTGAAGTGTTTTCAAAACCTTCCACAAGCGTTGACAAGTCTTAACTCACTCTCAAAGTCTTGAAAAAGCAGATTTTATCATTAAATTATCAACAAGAACCATTCCCAAGTAAAATTATACAATTTACAATTTATACAGCCGAATACTTAAAATTCAATAAATCGAAAACCAAAGCAAAAGTAAGGAAATATGGAACCCTTAAACCATCTAACTACGTAAATACACTTTTTGTCATCCCTACAGTTAATAAAATAGAAGATAGGCAAAGAAATCAAACCAATGCCCGATAGTAGAAAGCTAAATTACTACTAAAATACATTACCGCTCAATGGAGCTGACATTGCCTGTCCTTTCGGAAAATTCTTTAATCTCATCATTTAACTTGATGTTGTTTAGAAGGCTTTCACCGTGTTTCGCTGCAGCTAATATTTCCTCCTAAAAAGGTAAAATACTATAGATTAGTTGATTTTAGTAAATCCTATTGCATCCTGTAACCTTCAATCGGTCATAATCAGCTCCTTGATCATCCAATAACTTTTGTGTGGCATCAACAGAATTTGGAAACTCCGTATCGTGAATTACTTGGATGAATATATCTAATTCGTTCGACACTTGATGTGTTAGGCTGGAGAATTTTTCCAAAGACTGAAAGAGAAAGCAGTTACAGTCTAGTCCAAGAGAAAAGGTTTGTGACTAACTATTCTCTGTTGAATCCATTCATGATGGGAGTAAACCAGTGTTCCACCCATATCCGTTGTCAATTGAGATTTCTCCAGATATTCATGTAGATCCGTGAGCGCAGAACATATGACTAGACGAAAACGATACTCATCTTTGGAAAATTTTGTACTGACCTAAAAAATCAAAGAAAAATAAATAAATCTTGAAGAATTATCGAGCCATTTCGACTGACTTACCTCTGATATTGCTTTTTGAAAGAGTCCTGCGGGTCGCAGAACATAAACGACATGAACGATTCCGGGGAAATATATCTGCAATTGAATAAAATGTTAGTTTTATTCGTTGACGATTGTTTGCAATGTTTTATTACCGAAATTTTGTGTAACACGGCTTTAACTGATGTCCACTTATCTTTTCGCCGGTCAATGATTAGATGATATCCAAGATCAGCGTCTTGCATACTGGAAGAAGGGAGAAAATTCATATTTCGTTAAATTTATTTCTTATAAAGATGACCACAAATCGATACCACAATGAAATCAGAAGGATAGAAAGAGGGAGTAAAAGATAAATTATACAAGGGTCGTCAACCCAACATTCATAGACACCGTCAGTAAATCGATTTTTGGCGGCATTCCAACCAACGTATACAATACAACAAAACACTCCTTCAATATGAATATTAAGGTAGCACACCCATTTCTGTCACTGGTTATAGTAAGACATAGAAAAGTGATTTCATTTCCCGTAATTCGCGTGTCAGGATTAAGTCATTTCAACTATTTACTACCCCACTGAATGAAGAAGGTAGTCTGGGGCGAAATAGATGAATAAATTATTGCCATCCTAACAAACTTTTGTACAGAGGTTGAGTTGCAGTGTCGCATGAATG
The DNA here is from genome assembly GCA_946965025.1 of Blera fallax. NCBI lineage: Eukaryota > Metazoa > Arthropoda > Insecta > Diptera > Syrphidae > Blera > Blera fallax. The sequence goes on from OX337247.1 coordinate 61,642,207, forward strand.
CACGTTAATCACTGAATCATAGGTAGTTCCTTATGAGGTTGTTGAACTGACACTTCAACGATGAGAATATTAATTAATGTGCATTGGGGAGATTCCGGGAGTTGTCAGTCAGTTGAGTGAATATCAATTAGTCGCCGAAACAGCAAACTATAACTGTTTTGTTATCTCGGTGTAAGGAATAATATAGTAGATACAGACCGCATAATACAATTTTCAACAGATAGGGTATTACAGTATCCTGGTGTCTAGTTTTTTGCTAACAAAATCTTTTACGAAGGCCCGTATTGACATAGGAAAGGGGAGAGATCTGAATTAGAAATGGACCACTGTTGTAAACCATGGTCAAGAGTGAGCGATGAACACTCATGTTTTTTACAGGACATCGTGGGCCGATGAACTCGCCAGAATAGGAACAACTATACCCATCTTGCCGGATGAAGACACCTTAGGTATACCAATAGCTACTCGCAAACTTAAACTTAAGCTGGATGCTGTCGAGAGTGCAAATCTTAGGTGGACAAGTGGATCAACATGTCTAGCGACAGGCAGATTTGGCCAAAGCTGGATCTAAAACGCTCTAAGAATTTGATTTCTCTCAATAGATTGCATATCGGCACCACAATAGGTGTCATCACTGGACACTGTCTAATAGGCAAGAATGCTACAAGGCTAGGCCTCTTTTCGAACGATTCTTGTATAAGCTGCATGGATGAAGAAGAGGAGGAAACTATTCCTCACCTTCTTTGTTTCTGCCCAGCTCTCTCCCGTAGAAGGAAGCTTCACTTAGGAGCCCCCTATTACAACGACACAGGCGACCTGATGAATATCGACATTAGGAGCCTCCTACGCTTCATAAGAAGCTCAAATTGGTTTTAATACGAGTAGGTGGAGGGAGGATTCTCCCATGATCCACGTGGTATCACAACGGACCTCATTGGTCTAAGTGTGCCGGCGACTCCTAGCTGGCAGCCACTTCAACCTAACCTAACCTAACCTACAGAGACAACGCAAAATCTATTTAGCAATAGCAGTCTGAGATTACAACTCTTACAATCGCTACGCATGAAGGTAATTAAATTTTGTCAGGAGAGCCATTCGAATGTACATTGTCATTGCCGTCAGGCGAATTTGGAGTCCAGTCTATGCTGGATATTGGGGCACAATGCCGACCAAAGGTGAAGTACACTGCAAGCTGAAGGACCTCCTGACCTGCGCTTCGATTGAATCTTTCTAGCAAAAATCTCTACAAACGAGGATTGGACCGAAAAAAAGGTATCTTTGGAAATGATGTCAAGCTGGCTGACACTTTTCAGTCATTTTGGTACCCTAAAGGGTGATTATCAACAGAAACTTCATGAGTTTGGGCTTAGCAAGCGAAATTTTTAGGAATTTAAAACTAGAAAACAACAACACATTTATTTAGGTCCCAGCTATCGCTAACATCTGATCAGCGTTCAGGAGTTATAGCTGTTAGGAAAAGCTTCTTAATTCCGCCCTTCGGAAACCTAATTAAAACGTAGATACCTTCACTTTGCGTGAAAAATATAACTCGCACAAAATGAATGACTAAGAAAAGTGGGACCCTAGAAGCTTGAGACAAATATTTGTGTGTTTGTGCTCAACGAACTGATTTCGAACGAAAGCTTTGTTTACTTTTAATGAAACAGTCACATCGTAAATGGTAATTTAAACCACCAGAAGACTAACTCACTTGATGTAGAAGGATTCAGATGGGAATGAATGGTTGGAGGGTGATGTTGCACTGCAGCCGTAGCTTAGGCAACAACATTTCTGATTTTCACTTGAACCTCTTCATTCGGTGCATTTCTTCAGGTTGTGGTACAGAAAAGACCGACGGACACGAATTAAGATTTTATGGCAAGTGGAGCAGCAATTCGAACCAAGCATTCCAAACTGCGAGTTATTCTGCTGAAGCAACCTTTTTATTGCTAGCAACCCTGGACTATTCTCTTTGCTTTCTTCTGGTTGTATTCTGAAGTATGGTGACGAATCTATGTACGTTTCGCCTATGGGTCCAAATCTACTCAGGAGTCTTTTTGTGTCGGCATTAAAGAGCTCTAAACTTACTAACTTATTCGCTCTAAACAGTCGCTTAAAATCGTGGCTTACATACGCTTTAGGTTAACTTCGTTGGTGCTTTCGGAAACTCGCGGGTTCTTAAGAGATTTTTATAACCTCGATTATCGACATAATTATCAGTCGACCTAAAGAAAAAATCGCAGATTTTCACTGATGGCATTCCCCACAGCTCCGTTCTAGGTCCATCAAAGCTTTTGTCTTTGCAACCTAGGGGTCATTATGGATGTAAAACTAACCTTACAACAACATTTGTAATACTCAGCTGCGAAGAAGCAAAAGCAACATCGGCATTAGAGCGCATAGTACCAAAAATTTGCGGACGAAAATATGGAAGATGGTTCCTGCTTACAAGTGAGGCACTATCAATAAAGCTCTAAGCATCTAAAAATTGGGCCAAGGACATCGCACCCCGCGCGTGTTTTAGTCACAGTGGTACAAGGAAACTCAATAGATGTACTAAACTAGAAGATCAGAAGCATTACCAACCAGTATCCACCAACAAGAAAGAGAGATGATATTCCCTTGACAAAGCAGATGGACAAGCAACATCACATTCCCAACACCGAGACGGAGATAAATCTGAACTTCTTAAAGTCCAACGTAACCTAGCTGTAGACTGAACATGGGTGTTTCAGGAAAAGGAAGGAAACTGGAAGAGACTATCACCTCGGGAAATATAATGTTTCATATAAAAACTTCTCAATAAAATTGGGACGCGATCAGTGGAACAGTGACTGTCATAATAAAAAACACAAAGACGAGTGATAGAGCACCAAAAAGAGAAGCAGAGCAAAGCTCAGCAGACTCCAAACATCTATGAGTCAATGAAATGCCTGATGGCAGTGCCACGGCGATTAAGTGCTTAGGAAGTAGGAGATGTCTTTAGTCGTTAGAAACCCGGCATACGGTTTTGGAACGGTCGTTTCAGTGTCCTTTGAATATTTCCACCTCCCAAGCGGGAAAAAGGCGATGGTCATCTTTTATACTCAATCACACCCGGCCTATCCACCTGGGTGGATTCGCATAGATTTATTTCCATATTTTTAGGCATTCACCTTGCCGTCAACCCCCTCTTAAAAAAGGTACTTAACCACCGCACATTGTCACACTTAATACCACACAAAGTCTAAATAAATGATACATCCTGTGTTAGAGTGAAGGAATGCAGTTTTGAAAGGAGGCTGTTAGGTAATAAAAATTCTGAAATGCATAAGCTTCCGGAACTTATCCATAACAAGAAATACTCACGATGGCACAGAAGTTAAATATAAAATTAATTTTTGGTAATCAGCTTCCTCCAACAGGTGAAAATTATTATTGTCTGGAAATATTATTAGTGGACATCCTTCGCCAGATCTTCCACCTGAAATCAAAAACAGATTTGTTCACATTACTTGCCACCTGCACCGGGCACTTCTATTTCATTTGCTCACCTGTAATAATGGCATGCTGCGGATGCAATAAATCTGCAACATCACCGATATTTAAAGGACTTTCACTTCCTGCGCTTCCACCACCACTCATGGCAGCTGGATTTATTTGTTCCAAAAATGAACTTATACTATCCGAAGGATGGTGGGGTATTTGTTGCTGTTGTTGTTGTTGTTGTTGTAAATGCAATTGTGATTGTCCTGAACCGTTGCTTATTGTCGATGTCTGAAGTTGTGTTATTGATGTTTGTAATGTCCCACTCGATTGGTGCAGAACTGTTTGTACGGACGCTGTACTATTAACAGATGACTGCGATTGTAGAACATGCTGGCGGGATGCACTCATTACCATTGCTTTAGATTCTGCCAGAGCGAATTCGACATCGTTGTCTAAAATGGAGAAAAAAAAAAAATCAGGAGAGTTGTTATAAAGGATATTTCATAGTAAAAGGCATAGCCTAAGGGATGCACGGCACGTGTGAAATAAAAATTGTTGCCAATCAAAATTTTCAACCACCCTTCCATTAAAAGGTCGTAACTCTCTAATGCTGTGTAAGCACGCGAATTTTAAGTTAAAGGAACCATCCTCGGAATGTTCCATCGGTAACAGTAACTGGATGGAATTTTCGGCACTGCATGCCTTCCTCAATTTTTATGTTCATTTTATTACACTCCCCTGATTGCCTGAATTTGAAGTGTGCGCGTTCCAAGTTTGTTTTGTTTTTATGAATGTGACCTACATAGTAGGAGTACCTCACGTTAGGGTGCTTCCGCTCTATAAAAAAAAAACCGAATCCCACCCAATTATGCCACCTAGCGACACTAAATCTTTTTTTTCCCCTCCACAGTGCTCATTGAGGTAATCTTCCCGAGAAGCTGGAATAAATTAAAAAAAGGAGGCACACTCCTTTGGTGCAATGTTTGAATACCCTGCCATTGTAGAGTGTTTTCATTATACACTCATCTCGTTTTTTTTTTTTTTCTTGTTTTTGTGTGATTTTGTAAGCCCTACCTCATTGAGAAAAGGTGTGAAAAGTTCTGCAACTCAACTACGAGTATACAAACAACAAGTTGCACAATAAGCACTTGAATAGGCTCCCCTTGTCAAGAGCCAGTCAGAGTCGGAGAAAGAAAGATTAGAAATTCTCGAAACCGCTTTGTCGGTCGGTCGGTCTTATTTCGAAATTCGGAATTCTAATAACAATAATTTAGCGTTTTCAGCGCATTAATCACTTGGCACCGCGCCCCTCCCCTGCCCCGTCATCGTTGTGTGCTAGTGCTTTGCTCCAAGTGCAAGAAAAGATGTGTGAAATGCGAGAAAATTATTGTTGTTGTTATTTCGTAGAAAATTGATGAAAAGAATTTCAATTTTTTTTTTTTTTCTTAAAACCACAAATAATGAACGTTTGTGGGCGCGCGAAACAAAACGCATTCGAAAGTTATGTTGATGTTTACATAGAGGGTCGACATTAATTGAAGACTGATTGATCAAATTGAGATGCCGAGGGATTATTTTTACAAGATTCGGTAGTCAATTGTGAAGTGAGATGTTATTACCACAATTAGGTGGTCTTGAAGGTTATAAAATTGTAAATAAAGTGGGTTTTGAATGAAAGAAATGACCTAGTGGAGGGAGCGTAATAATTTGCGCAACCGATGAGCTTGGAGGTCATTTCGACTACGACAATAGGTTAGCGCCATTAGCTTTGACAGTTGTTTCTACAGAGGAAGATATCTGGTTACCTTCCCATAATGAGAAACTAATGGAACTTGACCTCTAGTATACCATTTGCCAGGAATTATTTTTTGATAGTTGAGTCTACCTTTTATGTAAGAGGTACACATCAGTGATGGCAGATTCCAAATCTAACTATGGAATAACTTTTCATCCCACTATAGCAGCCTAAAAAGCATTAAAAAACATCAGCTTATGCTACAGCACATGGCTGCAGGGGTAATTTTAAAACGCTTTTGGATCACTAGCGCCAAACCTTACTCTCTATTCGATTTAGACGATTTTGGATGAAGAACCATTTGAGACTGATTTTCACGGAAATGTGTTCCGTAAGGTACGTGGACATTGGCTTTGGAATGTGGCCAGGAAATCTGCAATTGATAACGAATTGACACTGGCTTGGGTGAAAGGCCACATGGGGATCAAAGGAAACAAAAAATCGTCTGTTTTAGAATTTCTGTGTCCTGAATCATTTGCTGCAATAAGTAGAAGAACGATGAACGATCACATCGAAAAACGGGACACTACTGAATACCGTCAGTGGATGGGTATAGACAGGTCAAAATGACAGTGAAAATGTCGAAAGCATGGAGCAAGGAACAATCAATTAGTTTGTAGGGTTACTCAAATATCACATGAAGAAGATGGGTTTTCTGAAAGATGATACCTCTAGACAATGCCTGGAAGACATGGTGTCAGTGGCACATACTTATTCTCTGCCATTAACCGGCCTTAGCTAGCAGAAGAAGAGGGAACTGGGTTAGAAAGCCAGAGGAATAGTAAGATAACTTCTAAGCAAACGCTAGCGTTAACGCAAGGAAATGAACTCAGCATGGAACTCTGAAGAAATCTAGAGGGCAGCTCTGGGTAAGACGACTGGTGGAAGGGAAACGGAAAGGGCTCCACCAAGGCGGTCTGGTTCGGTTTCTTCTTACATAGCATAGAATATCTTTCTTACTTATACAACAGGAACCCGACAAGTGTCAAATCACCGCCTGAAAGTCATCAGATTTCCATACTTTATGGTCCCGTGCAAATTGCCTTCAAGACTATCTGCCTAACATGCGCGGTCACTTGGTTTTTATAACAGATGTTTCGTTTTCCTGGATGCAATCCGTCAGGCATTTGTCCATTCATTTGCCTATTCAGAGCACTTTCTATCTATTGCTAGGATAGCAGTGTCATCGTCAAACGCAGTTAAAATGGTCCATTCTTCGTGCAGTGCATAGATGATACAGAAGCGGACCAAAAACGCTTGCTTTCTGGACGTCAGCTAAAGTTTCTTCGAGTATTCCTGAGATATGTTGTTTAGGTATTCTAAAGGTACGATACACAACACCGACGACTTGGCCAAAACGTAACGATGCGATGGACAGACTTAACTTTGAACAACATTGGCACTGAAATCAAACGGAGAATAACAATCGCCAACCGCTGCTACTTTGGCCTTGGAAGACAACTATGTAGCAAGGCCCTATTAAGAAGAACCAAGGAGATGCTACATAAGATCCTCGTCATCCCCGTCCTGCTGTATGGTGCAGAAGCATGGATAAAAGTGCCCTTGGAATATTCGAGAGAAAAGTTCTTCGTTCGATTTATGGTCCAATTTGCATTGAGGACACATGGAGGAGAAGATTCAACCACGAACTGTATAACGACATCGACCTTGTCAAAAACATTCAGCACCTAAGGTGACTAGATCATGGAGTGCGGATGAACACCAATGCTCCAGCATGGAGAGTTTTCGAATCCATCCCTAAGGGACTTCGCAAAAGAGGACGACGACATCTTGCATGGTGCGCGCAAGTGGAGGATGACCTCAACCAACTGTAGACAGTTAGCCAAGGATCGACCTGGCGGGAGAGGTTTGTTGGTTGAGGCCCTGGTTCACCCCGAACTCTAGTGTCAGCGAAAATAAATTAAAGTTCAGCTTCTTGCTGAATGTACATATGTATGTGTCTACTATTGACAGCGTACATCAAAGCTGCAGTGCGACTATCAGCAGATTCCACTGATAATCATTCTTTTTAGTGCAGCTGCACACACATTTCGCAATTAAAGAAGCTTAATGCTAAATTGGAACATGCAACGAATCAAAAAATGAATAACTGAACCAAAAGCTTCACGTATGTGCTATATGTATACGAACTTAATCTTAAAGACCGCAGTTAAACTTTCAGGCACAATATTTTGGGCCTTAAGACCATAAAAACAAACAGCCAGGAACACGTAGCCATTTCTTCCATCTAGGACTATGAATATTTTCTGCGGATATTATGCGTACGCGTACCAGTTTTAATGACACGAAATGAATACATTCCACTCTCATTAAACACGACAAAAGAAAAAAAAGAATTCATGAATAAGGGAGATGTTCCACTTTTAATCCACTTCTAAGGATGTTCCACATAACCGTCACGGACACACATAAGTTACTTTGCGTCTTTGTGGCAATGTTTACATTTACACATTCTCCCTACATAAAATCGTGCTAAATTTTCCAAAGTAAATCACGATGATAAGTGGATAATTATTCGTGAAATTCCTCGTACTAATTATCTACCAACACGAACCCCATTACTAGATTTAATATTAATCAAATGACGGCTGAGTAAGTTGTTTTTTCTTTTGTTTCCAAATGTTAACAGTACGAGAATTAAAAACACAAACTCGACTGGAAATTTACTATAATTTGTCGATAATTAATGTAAAGACAAGGAAATGTGTTTTTTTTTTTTTCGCCACAGGGTGATTCCGTCTTAATGATGATTACTTGGGAGAACTATTCTATGAGCGACATTCGAGGGACTGGAACGCTTTCAGGAAACATGGTTATAAGATCAATTCTGTAGAAAACTACTCGCTGTGGCCTTTAAAATAACCGTAAACTCTTAATGTCGATGCTAAAGTCAACTTTAATGTGCATTATGTGATCTAATTGCTTCGCAAAAATTTTGCCGTCTGGATGCAGTCGATTTTTACTGTGCTCGACGAGAAAAGCGACCGCACTACATGCATCTGTAGACATGCTGTAACTAAGTTCGACTTTTAATTGGTATTGACTTTTGTGACACATTTAATTGCCAATTGTATTTAAAACTAAAGTATTTAAAGTCAGTGGCTAATAACGAAGAGCTGCGATAAGCACTAAATATTGAATCCGAAACTTCTTTCTCAGAACCACGTTGTTTTGTAACGATTTTCATGATATTTATGGGATGGAGAGTACATGAGTAAGCGTTTGAGGTGTGCCATGAAGGTGAGTAATGGGTATCATAACGGAGTGAATGTGAGCATTTTTGCTTTATTAAATTTCACCAAAACCAAAACCAGCGGAACAGTTTATTGGCACAAATATCTACTTAATGGATTGGAAAAAAATCACGTGGGACTCTCATCTCAGGAAAACAATAGACAAAGTCAGCACTTTTTTGTGGATCAGAAGAAGTCTTATGGGTAAGAGCTGGCGCATAAGCCCCAAAATGACGCGGTGGCGAAGTGGCTTTACAGAGTTATGGATGTATGAAGCCACTACACTTACACATAAGTTACCTATGCGGCACTGGTATAGTGGCAAACAAAACAAAGGTCTACACAGACAGACTCAACGAACTTCAAAGACAATCTTGTGTATGCACTATGGGGGTAATAAGAACGACTCCCACTGCAACGCTGGAAGTTATCCTTCGACCTTCGATCCGTCCATCTTCAGATACGAGTACATAAAGCAGCTATGATTTACGCCTTTATAGTCCAAGGTAGTCTATTCAAATATTCAAAGAAATATTTGGAATTACCATCATGAACCATTCTGCGAGCTAGGACATACGATACGGGAAGAGACAAGGAGGAAGACTGCAAAAGAGCAAAACTTTGGGAAGAACTCCTTAAGCTAAGACAGGCTCTCGGGAGCTATAACCGGAAAAGAAACAAGGTCTGTATAATGGACACAATGGACATTAATAAAAACCGGCTGACGGGTTTTCTTAAGGGTCACTGTAGCCTTAAGGAAACACCTCAGAAACTAGATATAGAGCAATGCCGAGCTTGCAGATTTTGCGAAGATGTTGAGGAAGCCCCAGCAAACCTTCTTAGTGAATGTTGATACCTATCAACTATCAGAAGAAGAAATACCCTCGTTGGATCCACTCTGTCGAGAATTATTCGGATGCGAGGAGAACTTTAAAGAGGACATATATACACAATGGACAACAAGATCGAAGTGCTAAATACCTTTTCATAAGAATAAGAAAGGACAGTTCTGACATCCGAAGTCCTCCAACACGTTTCAACTATCTCCAGGCCATTCCTGGCATTTGTTCCTACACCGTCCTGCGCCATGATTGTTTCAGGTGATCCACTCTTCTGTCAGATTGGGTGAGTGGATTCCATTGCATGACATTTTTGCCAGCGAATTTCTTTTGGCGCACAGAACATTTTCTTTGTCGGATAGGTTCTTGACCCGTTCTCTTCTGAATGTCAATCTTTCATAATCGAATAGGCGCGTCGCCGTTTTCAGTCTGTGTCGTTACAAGAAGTTGTCACTCCAAGTGGTTTATATGCTTTCATAACGATAGAGACTAGACAAAACGGCTGTTTATACTTAGAAATTTATGGCATGTTTGGGTACAAAACAATGGACAACGTGTACTTTGAATGATGACATCTTGCAAAGGGAAACGGAGCTATAAACTAACACTTCAATGGGAGACGACACACTGAAAACTTTTAGCCGTAAGATGAATTTGTTCTAAGAGCCAAGTTCATGAATATTAAGCCTCTCACCACTGATTTGCTTGGTGCAACAAATTCATATCCTTCCATGCCTGAGTATCCCTTCACCCCGACTAAATGCCACTTCCTCCGAATAGATGGCTGCTCCCGAGAGCCAATCAATCAGAGACTTATCTGTATAGAAGACAGAACTATCTGTCTAAAACTCAGCCCGTCCACCGTTTCTCCATTAGGAACACTCCGGAAAACAACATCGCCCCTAGAGCAACGCCCCATCCCGAATGCGTAGACTGAGAAGCCTCACCTTTCGCCAAAGATTACCGCACGCTAAAGCAGGGTTCCAATGTGGAATACAACGTTCATGGACACGTACTCAATGAAGAAATTCAAGGGAGGAAGGCCAAAAGGAGCTTTCATGGCGGCGGTCCGAGTTCCTCTCATCGCGCCAGTAATACAGAGAAGGTGCTGCAATTTGCGCTTGAGAAATTCCGCTCCAAGATACGGTCTGACTATGCCAGTGTATATCCAGTGGAGCATCTCATGGCTTAAGCCCGATGTTCTACCTAACATTCAAAGGCACTGGCAAGAGATGCTGGTGGCCCTTAAGACCTTGCTTTCAAAGTGTCTTAGATGACTCCCAAGTTCGTAATTTTATTCCAAAGTTTTAACTGGTAAGCTTCCTCCTCATAGTGAACAGCATCATTTCGCTTCAGAAACTTGTGTTGTGAAGAATCTACGTGTAGCTTAAAATAGCTTAGAAAAGTGATAGATCTAGTGCTTTCACAACGCCCCCTGGACTAGGGTATTTAACCTAACCATCTGCGTTGACGGAACATGCAAGGATCAATCCCGATCTATGATGGTTATAGAGCGACGTTAAGAAGATAAATGTACATGAATGCTTGATGTGGTTACTCCACAGGGACTACACAGAAGAGGCAAAGCCAATCTACTCAAGGGTTTCGGGTAAATTCCGGCGAAAAGTGTGGTTAATATCGCCGTACATTAGTTGTAAAAATCTTTCTACTTATCTCTAACTAGAGGGGCTCCCCGTTCCCCGTTCAAAAACAATCCTAAGTACACGCATGCATTTATATAACTATGATTAAATTTTCGTTGGTCATGAAACGCTTACAAGGTCAAATCGTCATCGTCATGTTCTGTGTTTAGCGACGCATTTCAGACATTGTACTACACCCATCCATCATCACGAATTGTAGAAAATACAAAAACGAAAAACCTATTCGTGTATACATGAATTGATTTTAAATAATTAAGTACTGCGATGAGTCATTAAAAATAGAATTGCCAGTATTCATGGAAAAATACCTAGCAGCCCAACGATAGAACTGCACAGCAAAAGCATTGTTTCAACAAAGATCGTTCGATGGAATTCACTGGATCCGGTGATGGCATCCATTCCATTCACTTACCCACAAGGACCGTACTTATGAAATAAGAACACAACACTCATATACCATACCACAACAATAGCATCTAAAACGATCTTCCATTGCAGGCATAACTTTGCAGATTTCTGACCACGAGATGTTTATTAAAAAAAAAAACGAAAATCTTAATCCACACTACAGATATTTTGTTTAACAGGAAACACCGCTAGACGTCAGTTTATCTGAACCATGAATTTTTAATCACCACCCCGTCACAAAAACGTAATCAAAACAAATCAGAATCAAAACAGAAGATAATACACACTGGGATCACTACCGATACACAAAAAAATTTGAATATATATACACGAATATAGGTATATAAAAAAAATTCTAATTTATTAGATAAAATACAACAATTTTCTGTTTGTTTAGACCGAGAACGGATTTAGTTGACAAATCTGAAGCACAACACAACCCGAGTTGAACTGCATAAAATATAAAATAAAATAAATCAACCAACAGGAAACCACCGCATACTAAACTATATAAACCCAGAACGTCCAATGTATCCGTAAAATTTCACCCAAGCCGTTCTAAATTCATTTTCTTAACGAAAAACTTTCTGCGATAAGAAAGGAGAACAAAAAAAAAATACAATTTTCCTCTACACTTCCAAACGAAAATAGAAAATGAGGGAAAAAATATTCACAACTCAAGATAAAAATACAAAAAAAAAATATATTTATATTCGTACCGCTGCCAGAAGTAACAACTTCCATACTATAGCCGAGCGGTATGAGTATCTATGTATCTATGTATAGCCTGCCGCAGTAATTGATTTCAATTAGTGCCTTTTAATGCGATCGGGGAACATCACGAGCACATTTATACATAAAACTTTTTTTTTTATATATTGTTAATCTCGATTATATAGGTAAAAAATAATTCAAAACATAACGAACACTCGCTTAGATACAAAGATACTTTTATTTTCTTGCACTTTACACGTTTTACGCGATACAGATGTGCGCGCGTCGTTCAATCATCTGACATTAGATAGCTGTCACTTGCCATCATCGTGGTACGTCCGAAATCAATTACAAATGTCAGCGTAATTATGATTTTGTACCGCAAAATTTTTAAAGAATCCGATTTATGTACATAGATACACTTGAAGCGAGAACGAACAGTCGTAAACTGATCGCATCAAGCCAACTGGCAGAAGCGAAAAGCACCTGAACTACCTTTAGATACAGACAGAGTATCTGCAATTATTAGTACACGTGAATTCGCTTATATTTTTTTTTTTTTGTGAGTGATTCTCTTTTGAAATTTTTTTTCCGTGTTTTACTGTAAATTTTGAACCATTTTGGAATTTCTATTTTTTTTTTTTTTGTTCTCCCCGCCTAAATGCGAACTAGATTCGCGATGAACTTAGGATGCTGTAGGCATAGAAGGAAGCAGACCAGCGTTCTTATCTGACATTGCAAGCCGTCCAAGTTGGGTCATTGTCAACACACACACTCGTGTGTAACTCCACAAGGCAGTGCTCTCGTTTAAATGCTGATATGAACAATTAAAGCAGACATTTTGTTCTGGTTCAATGGAAACAAGAGGAACTATAACACAAAGAGCAATGCAACAATAACCGAAGATGGCGCGAAAAACAGAGCCATGAATTGGAGAAAAAAAAAGGTGGGATTTTCACTTGATGATGTACTTACTTGGTGGGTGACTGGGGGGGCTAGAAGTGCGAGACTGGAGGGCTATTAGTTGACGTAGATGTTCAAGTGAAGATCGCACAGGTACGAGGTAGGAGAGCACGCGTAATGTAATCTGACGATGCTTTCGATATTTATAGACTTTTCTCTTTTTCATTTTAATAATTTTTTTTTTATTTTATTTATGACGCAGTGTTTAATGAAAGATATCGAGAAGACCTACGATAGTGTCAACACAGACTTTGCTTGATTTGTTTTACGGTACGGAGATGAGATTGTTTTCACTCACACTTACGTTGGCTCTATGAAGTAGTCGGACGACTGATGTAATTTTAGTTTCGAATCGGAGTACCACAAGGTTGCATGCGCACACCTAGACTTTATAACTTTGTGATAAGCGTGCTTATCTGCTTCTGCTTAGTGTAACTCGCCGAGACTGAACTCTGAAATTGTTTATCAGTGTTTTGCACCTATTGTCCAGAAGGGTAGAATGTGGCACGCGACCGCGGGTCTCTGAATGAAATAACAAACGGATGTGAACTATCCCTTCGATCCCAGGTCATAGAGAAATTCGTTGCGGTTGTAAGGTGGATGAGCAAATGCAAGATGGTGCCAGTCAGGATCTCGGTGAACATAGCAAAGCTCCAACTGTGTTTAAATTCTATTTGAAAACTGAAGCGCTGTGAATGCTAACGTCAGATTGAATGATATCAACATCTCTCTTCTGTCTAGACAGATGTAGCCCGGCCTGAACATGAACCAGGCTAGTTTCAGTTTATAAAAAGAGTATCAGCTCTAGAATTGGAGTCCTTAAGAATATTGTTTGATACCAGCAGACTGGGTGTGTCCTCCAACGATTTCTGTATAAGCTGTCGAGACGAGGAGAAGCTAACCACTCTTAGAAGGAAAACTATAGGCTCTTTTAACGGTATCAGAATGGATGTTGTCCATGACTTAAGTGAGTCCTAGCTCTTAGCTGGGGCAGCCATATAAGCTAATGAAGAAAATTGGAATCACAGACATTCGTATCCACTTAACTTGCATCTTTAAAATGTCTGAGTGGGTGGAGGCTTGGATTGCCCAAGACCTGGCACGTCAACTGTGTGATTTTCTGAGTCTTAACGACGTTGGCCAATGGGTTCCCGAAGATCTCGACAAGAAAGTGATAGTGCTAGCAACTAGACGTACATACAATAGACGGGGTCTTAGAAATGCTGTATATACATCCAGTAAGCCATCCGAGGCTTAAGGCCCCATATTAGGCCGCAAGCATTTTTGCTGATATATCTACGTATACAGTAATGGAATACTTCCTTGTACTTTGCAGAATGAATAGTATCACAATAGATCTACTCTACTCTAAGTGAGATCTTTGCGTGGCTGGGGCAGCCATCCTCAAAGCCTCAAAGGATAATAAACTACCTCAGCTCCCCTTTTCAATTTGTCATAAAGCAAATCGGAGTGCAAATCATGCAAATCCCTCAAAGCTGTCGCCTAAAATAGAAACTATTACAACAGTACATGGAGAACGTACATACCTACTCGTGTAATCGCCGCCTGTATGCGCTTTGACTACCCCTTCAACTTCTGTCAAACCACCCAATTAATTTAACTCAAGACCCTCTCTAGTCGATTGTCAACAGCCTACTCTACATGAATGCGCGTTGAAAACTTCTCTCTTGAGGGTGACATAAAATTTGCAAAGCACAACCAGATTTAGGTCACCCCATCATCTGATCAAACTTCGATAAAACTGTCAGATGAAATTATGGCCACTTTCAGTGCAGCATTGTTTCTGTCATTGTTTACACAAACCGTTCAATTAACGTCACAATTCCACCCCCTCTGTGAGAGCTGTGTCTCTCTCATTGAATTAAATAATTGAAACTGTTCTCCATGTCATGTACCCACAGTCGTGGCAATAGAATCGTCCTCATGTCGTAACCGATTACAGCATAAGCTGTATGCGCGAAACAATGTCACACAAATGCAACATAAATACCGCGGTTTGAGCTTTCAATGTTCCGCATTCTCATGTGGTTAACTGCTGACAGCTCGGTAATTGCCATTGATTAATAAAGAATAACGGGATAAAAATACTTGAACAAGTAATAAGCCCAATTGGGCCCGAACGCACGCCCGAATGGGCATAGTAAGTCTTTTTTAATCGCTGGAAGGCTTTAGCAAAATGCTCGAAGGGTTTTCGCGTAACATGAGATAGTTTTGAAGTTTTCGCCAGAATGCTCTGTAATATCGCAGACAATGACAAGGGGGCACTGAGATATGCACACAAAATGCCCCAAGTAACTTGAGAATGATTTTGCGAAAGTGGGATAAGCACAAGTCAGCACTTTACCCTGTGAAGGCACCACCAACAGGGTGGAAGTGGAGACGTATGAGGTAGAACGTTCCTCAGTTCAGAGTCTCATTTATTATTCCACCCTCAGGTGTGGGGTGGGCGACCGAACGAGTGGGTGGGGGTTGGTTGAATGCACACCCCGAGGATGGTAGTTGTCTACAGTGAATTCTGTGCACAAGTAGACAAGAGGAGACAATGGTGCTCTACGTCGATGGGACACTTGAGCAATAGTTCTGCTGCTCCTAAATTCATTGACACATAAAGTGGCGCCTGTCGAGATAGTTTCTTATAATTTTGGTCTCTATCACGTCGGCGTGGGCTAATTAATGTGAGAGATGCGTGTGCATGGAGGCATTTGCATAGAAGTGGAATTGTTGGAGTAGCGTCATGCCCGGAACATACGACTAATGGCAAAGTGTTATTTTTCCGGAAAGGTAAACACAGATTTAATGCAAGTGTGGGAGCTGTGTGAAGAAGGGTTTTAAGTACTCTGAAACAGTATGATAAATGGTAGCAAATCACTCTGCCGCAGTGACCGAAAAGGGTTCGAGATCTCAACTGACATGCACGTGCTGGTAACATCTTGGTAAAACACGATCAAGAGCTTTGAGTGTTGAGTTAATCCAAGAGTTAGAGTTAAGAGGGTGGAACTAAAGGTTCAACTCTGGACAAAGGGAACTGGAAGAGCTTATTAATTCCCATCTGAGCATGTAGGGTGTACCATCAAAATTAGTCTTTGCCACTATCTGGCCAGAAACGGGTCAGCCCTTCACGGCTCTGTAACAGAAGGAGTCATTGTTCCACTAGGCGTTGTTAAGGGTAACATTCAAAATCACTTCCTAAAGCTGACTACTCTCGGGTGGAACACGCTTTCTAGCTTTTACGGTTCATTAGTAGCTCGAGTAGGTAGGGAAATTTTTCCATGATCCATGTGGTATCACAATGGATCTATCTTTGGTCTAAGTATGTTGCCAATAGCTGGCAGCCACTTCAACCTAACCCAGCCAAATATTACAAGATATTTCCAGAATTGTAACCATAAGTACTGGCCATTGGCTAATATGAGACCAAGTAGCCAAGGTTGGAATCCCTCACCTTCTGCTGCGCGTAACGAGAAAGGTTCTTTTCTTCACTTTCTTTACAGCTCTCCAGCCCTAGAGAGAACCAGACAACGTATTTAGGAAAACCCTTCTTCGACAACCTGATAGAGATATCTGCCAAAAGGATTGGAACCCTTATCCTCTACCTGAATTCAATAGGCTAGGTTTAGTATGTCTCTCATCTCAACCGCTATCTTTACCTACCTACCTATGGATCAAAGTGAAGTGGAATGGTTTCTTATGAGGAAACACCTTTACCCAAAATCTGCTTGGAGGAAACTCTAACTTTAGGGCTGTATTGCCTTGTACACAGACAGTTCTCGTACAATAGATGAAGGGTCATATTTGGGCGATGAAGTTAAGAGCTCGTGGTGAAAGTATCAAGCTGCACTGAAGGTGCTTGCGACTCCCACAAATTAGTCAAACATTGTTCTAGAATATAACAAAAACAAAACTGAGTAGGCTTTCTAAACGTAATCGGGCCAAACTTAGAACCATCCGCTCAGAACTCCAACACACTAACCACTGCACTACGGCAACCCTCCTTTCGAGGTTGCCGGATCTTGGTACTTCATCAGAAACGACTATCGTCTGCACCGATAACTCAGTGAACATCAGTCACAGTAGATACTCCAACTGCCAATTAACAAAGAAAGGCTTGGCTGCATAGGTTCTTCCCTAGTACGCATTGCTCTGCACCAGATGACCTGCTGAATTTATATCATGAGCTACACACTAAAAGGCATCTCCCATCTAAACAGTCGACTTTCTTTTGGGGCTGGAATCGCTTTGGTCAGACTATGAGCAAGGTAAAGAATACCATCTTGTGTTCAAAATCTAGAACTAGACGTGTCCAGAGCTGTTATCTTCGAGGAAAGCAAGAACATTAGAGTCTATTCTCCGTTAAGTCAATACAGGTCTGTCTTTGAAGCAGAGATCTACGCAATCCTAAAGCCCGAGTGCTTTATTGCGAAGGAAAGATGGATAGAAAGAAACATATGTGTCGCTGAAATAACTAAGCTGCATCCAGGCACTGCTTAACGCTCTTACAACTTCCGAAATAGTATATGGACTTAAGAGCTCTCTGAATCTGATCGGAAGACTGAATTCATTGCGTGTGGTATGGGTACCAGGTCAACCTGAAATCTAAGGATACAATATCTTCGATGAACCTATGTGTAAGTCTCTGTGGAGGTTTTCTGAGGACACGAATCAGAGCTGGGTTTGCCTGTATTTGCGATTAGTGAACAAAAAAGTGGCATGACTCTGCTAGATGCAGACAAACCAAGTGTGTACGTCCGGGTATCGGCAAAAGTTGTCTCCAGACGACTTGTAGGCGTCCTCAGAGGGTACTTTGCTTTTACGAAGAACCTCAACATGCTGCGCTGCTTGTAAGGAAGACGACGATACAGCGGCTGTAATCGAACTAATGGCAAGACCTAGGATCTATTTCCCAAGGTCACTTACTGGTTATATACCACGGCAGTTAGACCCATCCTGACTTCCATTGTCTGGTGGACGAAAGCCGAAGAAGATGCAACCATCAATAAGCTTAAACGCCTTCCCACACTAGCATGCCTTTGTATCAGAGGCATAATGCATACTTCTCCTTCGCAGCCATCGAGGCTATTATCGGGCTCACCCATCCTGGCAAAAAAGTGTCAATTTACAGTGCAGTCAGTCTCCGAAAGAAGGATCAAAATACTCCTTGTGATCAGGTGGATCACGTGGAGCTACTACCAAACTTCCCGATCTAGAAATGCTCAGCATGTTTTTTGACCTTATACCCAAGTCATTTTGCATTGACAGGAGGTTCGAGATTGAGCTAAGGACCGCTGGTGTGGTATACAGATGGATCAAAAATGGATTCTGGCATGGGTATACGGATCCAACAATAGAACCTCGAAACCACTTGGAAAAAATCCCAGTATTTTCCAGGCCTAGACTTACGTCATAAAAATATGTCACCATCCATGTATATGCCACTATCTATGTGTATACCGACAGTCAAATGGCGCTCAAAGCTCTGACCTCACACTTGATTAACTCTAGATCACTCCTTTGCTGCTTTGATAATCTGCAAAGATTGACTATTGTGGGTACCGGGCCATATAAGCGTTGGAGGCAACGAATCTGGCGATCTGCGCGCCAGGGAAGTGTCTTCTGATTTGTTGATTGAATTGTATAGGCTACACTACTGGCCGTCGTAGCTTAGGAGTTAATCCTCTTGACTACTGAGTAGGAGGTTCGAGGTTCGAATGCCAGAAAACACAAAAACGTTTTTTCACGGTCCCACCTCTCGCGAATGTCTGACAAACGTCCGAGAGTAATAACTGTCATGAGAAAGCTTCTAAAAAAAGAAAGCCTTTCAGATACGGCTCTAAACTGTAGGTCCCTTCCACTTGTGTGAAATAATAAAACACGCTTAGCACGATTGACCGCACAACACGAGCCAAGCCCTGGACCTGGTTTTTTGTTTTTTTGTTGGGAAAGCAACATGTGTATACCCCACTGGAATAACATTTAAGGACTCAGATAGGCTAAAAGTGCCTATCCATAAAAAAGTAAGACTTATCCTCGAATATAATAGAGACGACATAAGAAGGCTTGTGAGGTTCCTTTCTGGTCACAAAAATAAGCATCACTGAGGATACCATCTGTCGACTCTGCAGAAAGGACGACGAAACCGCAGAATACATACTATTTGAGTGTGCGGCTCAGGTATTGTTATCTGAGGAGTCTTCCGCAGCCATTATTCTAGTCCTTATTACGAAAGTCTAATTACTGCTGGTATAAAGATGGCGCATGGCACAATAGATCTTCCTGGTCACAATTCCTTTACGTCCATGGGGTAGCCACAAATGTATAAAAAAAATCCTTTTTCTGTTTACAAAATTAACTCAAATTTGTACCCTTGACAAGGATTGTATTTATTTATTTAAACATTTTCTTAAACCACACTCAACTGCTTTCTGACTGAAGTAGAATAATTTAATTCGCAACAAACCCCTTTTAATTAATACCACGAGCATAAATCAATGTGGAAAAAGCCAACTTGATTAGACCACCCAATGCAGGCAGGCAATTGATCACAATTGATTCATTAAATTGTCCCACATATGACAATTTTGTAAATGACTTGATCAGAAAGTTAACAAAAACACAAACAGTTCAGAAAATTCTAGTACAATTCTTAAGCACTTACAACACTTCATATCACAGCACTTAAACCACTTTAATTTTGACCTTAGATATCGCTTCATTTTTAAGCTCTTTTCTTTATGTTTTCTTAGTTTTAAGTAAATTTGTAGAAGTTTTTTAAAAAAGTATGTAACTCTTGACAAAAGGTGCACTCCTGCTGTAAGCTGAACGCGAATACAAACTGATGAATCGATGAATCAATTTGAAAATATTTTTCACTCAAGTTTATTTTATTTTCACTGCAATATTGCATCCAAAAAAAAAAAACAAAAACAATTGAAATTGTCAATAAAACAAAAACAAATCACGCGTCAATGGGGCTAAAGTGCTAGAAATTTACTGATCATACGTTGACACCTTCAACAGGTGGTTCGGTTGGTTCCCTCCCGCTTAAACGGTTGCCGCACATCGAAGGGAAAACAATTTTAATTGTCCGTCCAGTTTATGTCATGAGACGGAGTGGTATTCATTTGCATGGATGCATGGAGTTACGTTTGCAATTATTTATTAATAATTAGTTTCCAATTAAAAAAAAAACAAAAAAAAATAAAGGTAAAGCGGACTTTTTGACCATCGATTGAACGGTCGAAATTCTTTTATTTTATTTGAGTGAATCCGATTAATATGCAAAGCGTCAAGTTATGACAGCGAAACAGCGAATGCCAGGAGGGTTTACTGACATCCGCTTTATGGTGGAGACTCTTAGTCTCTCGTAATCTGTGAGTAAAAAGCTGGAGTCATCAGGCACACCAGAGTGGGTTATGCAACCGAAAGAGGCAATATAAGACTGATTGCGGTCGAGTGGTTTCATAGCTGATTGCTTGCAACAAAGTGACTCCTTTTTGTGGTCGTGTGCGTGTGGGGTTCACACGAGATTGTGGTTCGAGGTGAGATAGGATAACAGATAAGAAAAAAATAATTAATTTCGATTTTAAATGGCCTATATCGGCGTGTTACATGCTTCGATAAGTAAATAAGGGAGATAAGTTTCACTGTTGCGTCGGAGAAGTTGATTTTTTTTTACCGAGAGATGGCAGCAAAGAACTACAAGTGACGAAACTCAGTTGTAAAGGAGTTATTGCCGGACACTGCAGGATAAGTAGGCGTGTTCAAAGGCTGAGCATAGCGGCAGCACTTCCGCACTTCCTGTACTTGGAAAGGCTTTAGCTTCATAAAAAAAAGCCATTGGCCAGTGGAGCGGACAGGGTGACCCACGTGCCCATACCTAGTGGCAGCACAATGGACTAATCTTGGCCTTAGTCTACCTTATCGAGGACCACACCAACCAACCAACCAAAGGAGTTTCTTTCGAATATTGGTTGAATGGTTAGAAATGACCCTCGATAAGGTATACTGAAGCCAAAGATATGTAGATCCATTGTGTTGCCGCTAAGTAGGAACGAATAGATCGCATCACCTACTTCTGGAATCATTTAGTTTTAAGAGAAGTTTAGTTACCGCTTAGCCCTCCTAATAGTTTTCATTTCGTGTTCAGTGAGTCGAAAAATTGAAAGGCAGATGCGCACGCATACGAGATTCTTTTATTTCTGCAAGCTACCTCAAAAAGATGGATAAGACATGAACTCGTAGAGCGAATGCACATCAATGCCCCAGCCAGCAGAGTCTTCGAATCTAACCCGGAGGGACAACGCAGTAGAGGACGACCTCGCTTAAGGTGGCGGGCACAAGTAGAAGGGGACCTCAACCAACTTGGAGTGCGCAACTGGAGGCATTTAGCTAAGGACCGGGCTAACTGGAGAGGCTTGTTGGTTGAGGCCCAGGTTCACCCCGAATTGTAGCGCCACCTAAGTAAGTAAGTAAGTAAGTACCGGATTGCCATTAAACAAATTTACACAAATAACCTTTCGAAACAGTAATCCCTGACCATAACGTCGGGTATAGTGCAGAACATGTCTCCTTTCTAAAAAGGGGTGACAGCGCAAGAACAGATTTTATTGGCAATTCTCTGAAGCCTCTGCAGCTTAGTTGCTGTTGACATAGATATCGGCACCTTCCGGAGGAGGAAGTTACAATTTTAATTTCCAGAATGGCTCTTATTTAGTGGTTGGTGGAATCTTCGATACCCTTGCTACTGATTGCTCTTGCTGTCGAGCAAGGTACAAAAAACTATTTCCTTGGAGCAGAGTTCTCTATTGAGAACATTTTGATGAAATGTTGGAGAGCACCTTCCTCGGATTTGCCTTTTCTGTACGCATATTGACTCAAGTGTAGAAGGGTGGACAGATTCAACCGGCCTTTAATGTGAACCTCCATGAGTCTCTAAACGATTTCTATAAGCGATGGATATCATATAGCATCCCTCCACAAACATTTATCACCAACAACGACTTCCTCATCGAATTCATCACATGACACAGACACGGGTAACTTCTAAATGAAACGTCGCTACTATGTCATCCTAAATAAATTCAAAATCATTTCCATTACACGAAAATTCCCTTGTATTGCTTTTCAGTCACATGTCACATTACAGGAGTATGCAATCATCAAAAATGTCACATGTGCGACAAAATTGCCTTTGCCTCTCGACATAAATAAAATAAACTGCCGCAAAACGGAATATAAGGCGGTAACACATTTTGCCCTCCCTAAAAATAGGCGCGGCAGAACACTGAAGCAGCAAATAAGGTCACGTGCAAGGATTTATTACATCATTATCCTAATTGATCTGTCAATCTGTATTTAGTAAGAAATTAAGGATGATTGCTTGCGTAATCTGTCACCAGGTTGTGCATTTAATTTTTAAGAGAGAAAATTAATCGCTTTAACTGCCTAGGACTTGTCGATTAAGCTGTTTTAATTAAAAAGTGAAAGTGAGGTAAGAAATAGTGAAGAGAATTAGAAATTGTCAAACAACTTTGGGCTCGCGTTGATATTATCAACACGTGAATGGTGATGCCTTGAGAGTCCTTCCAATTTCGCATTCAAATATGCTCTACAGTTCTTAAAACAAATCCAACAAATGTAAGGTATTCATTCAAAGTTTTCTACTTCATCTTCTACTGACGTTAATTACCCTTCAGTTCATTATCCAACTGCAAACAAAAAAAAGTTTTTTTTTTCTTCCCCATTTGCAACTCCAACAGAAGTGACTCTTCGAAAGATAATAGAAACTTTTCCAATAAACATCATAAGCACTTGTTGCACCATCCCTAGTCGATTATTTATTTTCATAAATTCCACCATATACCACTTCGTCCTTACTTGAGCTTGAGCCACTTCAAACTCATAACCTCTACCCACATCCACTGCTAATTTTTCTTTTTTTTTTTTTTGATTCCACACAACCAAACGTGCCGACATACCGGTTGGAATTTTAATCAAAACTAACCACCACCACTGCCACCCAACAGAGACGACCATGATCTTTTGGCCAAACCATCGCAGGTTAATCCACTTGGAAACCATTTCTGCAGCAGTGCACAAATTCGCTGCCTGTTGTAGGTCTTCGACAGACTGGAACATACATTCTGTATAGTTTGTGTAACTTGTGACAACTATTCCTATTCGTTAGATATGTATCTGCATCTAGCAAGCTGGCGAGCAAAATTTTTGTTGGGCTTCTTGGAGTCTGCTTGGGGCGACGAATATGTCCGGAGACATATGGCGGCGCGTATTATCTGGCTCGTATGGTAATTGGCCACATTCTGCTGCAATTTGTAACCGAATGCATTCGTGCACACGCTAAAGAACTAAACTGGCCATTGTCACGCCCTTATAAGTCGATGTCATGTTCGGATTTTGTCACCCAACTGCTGCTGTTGAACTAGGTCAGTCGTCGAAAAAGCTTCCAGCAAAAAAAAAAAAAAAAGGAAAAAAGTTTACATTTTTATGGTGTGTACTGAGCTGTTCCCAGAGTATCCTTTGTGGGAGTACTGCTGTTGGAGTATTCAGTGATTTTCAGTCAAGGGTATAGCAGTAAAAAAAAAATAGAGAAGTGGAGGAGAAAGTGGAATGAATATCTCACTCGTCTTTTGTCATTCAAATACAATTTACAAAAGGAGGAGAGAGACTTGCATCTTCTTTCCGATTAGAGATGGATGACAGAACGAGGAGGCACTTGGGATAGTCTTTTGATGAGCACATCTATGACGAAAGAGGTTAAGGACGTGCGAGTGGATACTTCATTCATTGCCATTAAATCTGAATATCAGAGAATTACTCGTCGAGCGATAAGTACAGAAAAGCGTTTGGAAAAGTGATTGAAAAAGAAGAATTAAAAAAAATTTAAACAGCAACTGGTAAGAGTAGATGGGTAAAAGGGCGGACCATATTTAACAAGAGTTCTGAGGCCCGGGAAAAATTTAAAACTTTGGAGACTTATCCAAAGGTCCTAGAATATTTCAATTTTGCACACATTATCAGATCCCATAAAGGTATAAAAAAATGCAGATTTTTGAATCAATGAGTGACGTAAGGATCTATCGAAAAGGGAGAAGAAACTTTGTCAACAATCTACGTTTCTAAGAAGACACGCCCATTATGTGCCTTTTCGGGCGCATATTATCTGTTTTCTACGCCATTAAGAGCTTTCGATTGATTAGAAGAGAGCGTTGTTAGTTTCGAAGGACATTTAATGAGTGCCTTCGTGGAAAGCAAGAACATTAGACTCTATTCTCCAGATCATATAAGTCAGTCCTCCAAGAGCATGTCTACCTAGACGTAATGTTCATGTCCTTATTGTAAATAAAAGGTGGATAGGATCGAGCATATGCGATAGTCAAGCTGGACTCAGGCAACGCTTAGGCCTTTAACCACTTCCAAAATAGTACATGAACATAAGAGTTCAGTGAATCTGGTCGGAAAACTAAATTAATTTCGTCCTGTATGGATAACAGCTCAGGAAAAGAGGTGAACTTGCAAGACAAGGCTGGGGAGAAGTTTTCTCAGAACCCCAACCGGTGCTCGGTTTGCCTCCAACTGCGATTAGTAGTTCCACCAACAACTGGGTTTCTCGTGAGTACAATAGTCGGAGGGAGGGCTCTGCTAAATGCAGAGAAGCCAAGTGTATATGACCGGATACCTGTAAAAAATTTTTTTTTTTTTTATCCCTCAGAAGAATTGACTACAGACGACTTATAGGCGTCCTTACGGGCCACCTCAATATGATGGGTTACAGAAATTCAACCATCTCCGCAGCTCGAGAGGAAAGCGACGATGTTGCTTTTCTTTTCTCGCATTACGATAGCAGATTTTTTTAGGCCGATATGATGAGTGCTGACCATCTAAGCTTTTCATTGCTGAACCCTCTTCTCGACGTTAATACAACGAACCAGTAGTTGTGTCTAGGTGCACCAGTTCAATCCTCCAAACAAAAAAGTACAGCTTCTTACAGCTATTCGTGTTGCGCGAGTTTTATTTTTTGCTCGAATGGACGGTCATACAAAGCAATGCCATGTCTCCAAGTGCGTAATTGAGCAGCTTTTTTGGCTCTTGGACGTTTCTTTTCCTATTTTCCGGATTTCGAACTTCAAACAGTTCAACTCAGCAGACACGCACTGGGCACTTAGCCACGGATTGAAATGTTTTCTTACTTATCTGCGTATTTCACTAGATGTTACTGGTTGAATGATTCTTCTGTCCTCGAATATTTCATTCGTTTGACGATATTCGAATACGTTTTCAAGATACACAGCAAATGAATATTCGATTCTTAACTGGTGAGTAGGTATATGTGTTATTGGTCTTTTAATTTTAGCTGATGCCATCCTGAGTGAGTTTTCAGTACTAGCATCGTTTCGTTACTCTTTAAATGTACATATATGTATATCTTCTAAAAGCGATTTATTTCTGTCTCTTCTGAGGCCTATTGTTTAAGCACGGAAGTCCCTTATTGTCTTTGGATGTGTAACCCAAAACAAAGAAACACTTCAAAACGTTCCTTCTATGCGGAAATCATTACGAATTGTTCCTCCTTACACAGAAACTTAGTCTGCACTGAGGAAATAAACATAACGCGAAAGAGAAAAAGGGGCACAGACAGCAATATGGTGCAGTACATATACCAG
Organism: Blera fallax; assembly: GCA_946965025.1. Classification (NCBI taxonomy): domain Eukaryota; kingdom Metazoa; phylum Arthropoda; class Insecta; order Diptera; family Syrphidae; genus Blera; species Blera fallax. Next base: position 61,668,010 of record OX337247.1, read on the forward strand.
TACATACGAGTATACTTCATTGAAACAGGCTGCATACAGAGAAGACGAAGCATCTGTCTTCAATCCAGAAACACAGATTATGACTATAGTTTCACTCCACTATGAAGGCTGATATCTCCAAGCAGTTCCCCTATGTTAAATGCAAGTTAAGTAACGCCCTCGTAAGCAATAAATAAAGAAATAAAGCTGAAAAGTACTTTTCATATGACCTTGTCAGTTCCAGTTCATAGACGAGATGCAAATTATCTATAAAAAAGTTAATAAATGCATCAGTGTACTACACAGTCAATGCACACTGCATCTTACGAAGTATCTACACCAGAATCGTGTGAATATTCTTCTGTAATCAGAAGATGCATACATAAATAACACCAATACATTCCAGAATCAGCACAAGCACAGTGAAATGATTTTATTTTTCGAAATACAAATCTAATGCGTAGACACTTGCAAACATAATCAACAGAAATTATTCACGTTTATTAAAAAAAAAATAAATAAAACCACTCCCACGACCATTGACCGTGGAACCGCAATGACCTTGAGATCAACATTCCATATTTTTCCACAACTACCTGCACAACTTTATTGAATTATGGATATTAGATATCGTTTACCACACAAGGCAAATAAACAAAATTACCTAATTCTTCGGAATGGTTCCAAAAACAGAACACAAACTCCGTGGCACATCTTTCCCCAGAACAACAGTCTGCTGTCCGCAGAACAAAGACTTTTGAAAGAAAATCAATAAATCCTCAAGACCAAGCGAAGAAAAGATGCTTTTTTCGTGCATGGTTCTTGGTGTGAATTGTTGATTGAATTAAATTCTATACGAGTGTCTGATTTGTCGGTTATCAAAATCAATTAAAAGCAAGAACAATTGATTCTCTTTTGTAAACAAATTAATTAAATTTACCTCTTGGGATTCAACTGTAGACATGTAGGCGAGTTTTTTTTTTCTTTAGCTTAGAGCACACTTAACGGCCAATTAAATGTTTGAGTGCAATTTAACACAAATTATTTCAATTAAAGCACAACTTTTCATTGATAATTCTTAAGAAGAAAATTAATCTTAAAACCAATTAGACGTCTGACTGCATTGCGAAAAGCAAAATATATCTAAACACAATTTTTTATTGCGGAGAACTGTCAGATTTTTTAAGAGAGTTTGAGAGAGGGAGAGAGAGTGAGAGAAATGATGAAAATGTAATAAAATCCGTGTGAAATGAAACAGAAATCTATTACGGTGAAGGAGAGAAACTCTCTTTTCATCGTCGGCAGAAGGAAGAGAGTAATTCGAGAAATGGTTGTTTCCCTACGGAAATAAAGTGCACTACAGTGTAGCTCAAAAGTACATATATGAACAGAACAACATAATCCACAACAGAATTCCATATTTGTGGCTTTTCATCCATTTGAAGAAATGTGGTAAATTGAAAAATAGAGAGCAAAGAAATTTGTCACTTGCAACTTTTCTGGGTTTCGTTGGTGGCACAATATGCGACTACTTATTGTCTTCGTCTGAGAAACAGCAACCTTTAGTACTCTTCTGTTCCGCCCACATTGCTTTCTGTTCTCTAGATAAAGCTGCGTAGCATCGGGAGGTTCAGTTTTCCTGGAAGATTCTCTTGGCTTGAGCGTTGTCGACCATTAGCTCGATGTGTGGTACACAGCGTGGTTTGCAGCGTTTACTGGGGATTCAGAAGTGGGTTATCGTCTTACACATTTCTTGGCGATGCGGCTTTGAAGTTGATGTATAGGTGGTCGGTTTCAACTTCATTGTTTTCTTTCAAGATTTGTCTCACTGCGAACATTTTATTATTAGCGATCTGATAGTCCTGAAGCCACAAATCCACCACAAACATGCTTTAGAGGTTCAGACAATACACTGGATAGGATTTGGTACGCAATATTTGACATGAGTATGAAGTGGTGAGTTCTTAACTACTTTTTAGACGTGGACACTCCTCTTGGTTGCAGTCTACTGTAGCTTCATGGCAACTTGTGGAACTAAAAAGCTAATATTTCTCATGCCCACACTAATTATCCTCAAAGTATTCTGCCGTAAAATGTATTTTCGTATAAAAAGAACGCAGCTACACAAGATACCTGCTAGCAGACATTTCCTTACGCAACAAAAAGAACACTCCACAGTCTTCCATCCACTTTGTTTTTGTCCCGCTGCTTACAGGTCACGTTCACTAAGCTAAGACTTTGTGAACTCACGATCTATCTAGCAAATACTGTGCTAAAATCCGCGTTGAAGGCTCTAAAAAGATGTTGAAGTTTTTGATGATCACCCGACCGAACTGGTAGGGTACCAGCTACACTGGTAGGTGCTTATTAGATATCCCTACATCTGCGTCATATAAGGAAAGTAAAACATTAAGCAAACAAGACGAGGGCAACAAGACCATGGGGTCCACAACCTAGTGTCAGACATTTGTGAGGAACGGAACCCTAAAAAACTTCGATTCGATTCGAACTTCAAACCTCGTTCAAGCTACCGCGTCACGGGTATACAGCACCCCACGAAAACAATACTCACTCCCTATCATGTGGTATATCCTACTCAAGGAATATGAATACGTAATTTTCGATAATCCTTTCGTCTAGAGAACATAGACTTGACTGCGTGAGCTATCATCAAGTTGTTACAACACCAATCAGCATGCGCGATGAATGCAACAAATTTGTGTGCATGCAACATTGCATGCCAGCGCACTTGCAATTCTGCTTACACTGGAAAACGCATTCACGCGCAAAAAAATTTACATAAACACCTCTGTGGACAAAAGCCCTTTCGCGCATATTATGCCACTTTCAAGTGGGTAACTACAGAATTCAAAGGGTAACGTCGCAAGGTAAATTAAATGCCTGCAGATACATGCCTTCAAAGCACAGGACCATAAAAGAAGTACATTATCTCAGAGTAGATATTCTTCCAGTAAGTACCCAAGTATCACATATTTACAAGGAGAATCCCCTATGTCAACACCAGTCGGCACACAGTGGCTTACATTTAAAATAAAAATAAACATTAAAACGCCAGTTTGCTTAACGATGCGGAAATGGACGGAACGAAAGCAGACTGCTTCATAGAATGGCTATGACCAGGAGGGGATCTTTTTTTGTTTATCTGCATCTGGAATGGAAACGATGATACTACTAATAGCATTTGCATGTGCAGTCTCTCGGTGTAATGTTGAAAAATTAAATAATTTGATGCATTCAGTCCACAGATACAGCAGAAAGGGTGATAAAAGAATTGGCCCCCTTTCCTTAGGCTAAAATTTACCAACTACTCGCACACTAATAAGATTTTTTTGTTAATTAATGCATCTAATGAGACGTACTGTGGAGCTTAAGAATTAAAAAAAAACTTCACAGAAAGAATTAAACAAGAAATTAAAAAAAAAATCAGTAGATTGTAACACCATCTACGCGTACTTGAACGGACGTTCGGACCGTCATTCGCTTCAAATGTATTTCTCGCCAAAAAGTGTTTCACCACGATAACAAGTTCGCGACAATTTTTAGGAATTCGACTAAATTTAGATCAAATTGTGTTGACTCAACGTTTTTTTTCTTTGTAAACTTTTTTCAAATAAAGTTGTGGGAATTTGGTACCGCGACACACGTGGGCCACCATGACAAGCTCCAGAAACGCTTTCTGATCCGTTTATCAAAATTTACCTTAATAAACCTAAAAGCTGCAATCAATTGAAAAGCAAGTACTACCACGCGTTTGACAGCAAAGATATTGTGTTCACCATCCACTAAAAGATAAATTTTTATCATAGTCGACAGCAACATCAAAAATTACTCAGAAAAAAGTAATTGATTGCAAAAAGAATATTGAAGCCCTTGTATTATCAGTTTTGTTATCACCAGACTTGTAGTAAGTGGTAAACATGCGTGGGGTATTAGCATTCGATGGTGCCGGGAATTTATGGTCTTTTGAAGGCAATGTCAGAGTAGATCGATAAAAATAGAGGGAAGCCATCTGTTGGTTTCTTTTTGAAATTGCTATTAAAACTACAACGTTCATTAGTTTTCAATAATTGTAGCTTCATTAAAAAGAGTACGTTTTGCGATTATTTATGGAAAATAATTTTATTCAAATTGCTGCCGTGACTTGTTTGACAGTAGTCAATCCTGTCAAGCTAATTTTGCAGTACTTTGACGATTGTTTTTAATTCATTTTTGCGAATGATGTTTTTTGTAAGTGCGTCAGTTCCTTGTAGATCTTTTGAGTAATAATAGTCTTTGACAGTTTCCGAAAAAGATCGGAAAAACAGCGGCAATCGCAGGTGCCCAAGGAACGTCCTTAAACCGTCTGATACAAGGTTACCGAAATTGGTGTGCAAAGCATCGATTGTTTGGCGCTTTTCTACTGGAACTAAACCCCGTTTTCGAGGTGGCCACGTAGTAGTAGGTATAGAGTTTGCTTGTGACTTGGCCGGTGTATGTTCAAGCCCCGCTATGGGGAAGGCAATCAAAGTCACCAAACACAACAGAGAAACGAATAAAATCTGAGTTTCTCCAACTGCTACACCAAAAAAAGGAGTTGCTGCCTGGAAGTACAATAAACCTTATAGAGTCTGAGTGTTTCTGGAATTTGGTTGCTTTTTTACTTAAAAAAAAGAAAAGAAAAAAAGCCCGTCCAAGTCCAAATTGTCTAACTGCTGTCACAAAAATTAGTTACTAAGCCTCTGTAGCGCACTCTTTTCAAATCTCAACTGCGTGGTGATCAAAACACGCCTCCAAAACGGCTGATATCACGGTTACTGAACTCAGTGCAAGAAATACGCTTACTTGACGACTGGTGTGGTGTGGTGTCCAAGTCCAAACCTTCCGAATGCGGCCACAAAAAATCAGTTATCAAACCTTTGTAGCGCACTCCGTCACCGTAACGCGTTGCCAACCTAATTTATAAAGAAGTGAGGACCACTACTCCAGAACCCGCACCAAACAGTCACCTTTAACACCTTGTAAGCAAATAATCTGACGTCTTTATGCAATATTTTATCCTCAGTTTTCTTTCATTAGCTTTCCCCACACAAACTGTTAAAGGGACTTCATTTCAACCAAGGCACCTACAGTTTGGAGTCATATCCGAAAGGCAAATTAAGAAGCTCGACTCTATACCCCGCATTGTGTGTTCGTTCACGTGCTAAAAACCCCCACCTATTTTCGTAACCTATTCGTCCCCTGAGGTACCGCCGACAAGCCATTCCTTCGCATGTGCAGGTGCTACTTTGTGCGCAGAGTTCATTCGTATCAGGTGCGGTTCCGTCGCTGGCGTACCCGCATATAGGGTACGCGTGCATAAGGATCGAATTGCTCACCGTTGCTAGCGAGTGTCCCAACCGCTGCCTTGGTCCTCCAATGTTTGGCATTAGTCCGAACAGTTTCGCTACTGTCCGAAAGGCGTAGCAAGTGCTCTTTGAAGTTGATCCTGTGGTCCAGCAACATTCCTAAGTATTTGACGTGTAGATTCGACTCTATGGTATGCAAGACGTTTTACAATTTTACTGCTGCTTTTTAGGACTGCTTCCGCCTTATGTTCTGTCAGTTTCAGGCCTGATACCCGAAGCCATTGTCTTCGACATTTCTTCTCCAACGACAACTGCATTGCCGTCAGCGTAGATGTCCACTCAAATCTACGTCAGCAGTCTTAGTATGCCATCATGCGTCATATTCCACAGTACTGGGCTTAACACTGACCCTTGGGGACCGCCTCCCGTAATTTTGTATATCTTACGACCCTTTTCTGTGTCATAGAAAAGGATTCTGTTTTGGAAGTAGCTGGCTATTATTTGCAGAAGATAGTTCGATATCTCTAGGTTGTTCAACGCTATAACTTTGTAGCTTCAGCTATCTAGGTTGAGCGCATTCTTAACGTCAAATATTAGGACAGCATAGGACTACTTTCTCCCTCCTAAACATTTTTTTTCCAGTGACACGCAATGTCGCACACAGCCCCTATTGCCCGTATGGTTCTTCGCCTTTTTCTTGAGTCCAACTAATTAGTCGGTCCCAAGTCTCCTTTAACGTAATGCTCTAGTCTCGGTATTCGGTGACAATCTGTATCTGTAAGTGCACTGGAGTATACAAGCAAAACAAATATTTGATACAACAGACTGTATGTGGTCCCGGGGTCTAACTTCTCGCGATCATTCATGTTGTGGTGGTGGAGTACACAACACGATTATTTGGCAGCACTCTTTGCTTCTAACTCTACCTCTACCTCTACAACTGTCAAAACTTCGAGGTTAATTCGATGAAATTCAGTTCGTGATATGAAATATGGGCGCCGTGGCTCAAGTGGTTAGTGCGTTGGATCTCTGAGGGGGAGGTTCGACGTTCGAATCCCAGAAACACCAAAAAGTTTTTTTACGATCCCACCTCTCGCGATTTTCTGACAAACGTCTGAGAGTAGTAACTGTCAAGAGAAAGCTTCTCAATTTGCCTTTCGGATATGGCTCTATAATAAATATAACACGCACAACATGAATGGGCGCGAGAAGCTAGGCCGTGCACCACATACGGTCTGTTGCGCCAAGTATTTGTATTTGTATTAAAAATAAAAGGAATTCGTTAAATGCGTCCATAGTCTACTACAAGATCACAGACAGATACTCTGTGTCTGCTGCACACATTTTCGCAATCAGTCAATATTTATATCCCTCCTATTTGCTGCTAAATATACTCGCATCCCACTATTATATCCCATAAAGCAGCCCCGCTGATGCTCTCAATTACCTCTAAACAGCTTCACAGACGTCTCCTACTATGCCGACGCAATAAAACTGTCATCGCTCGTATTTCCCCGTTTCCCCATCTCCGAATAGCTAATCCCCCCTCCCATTGGTATATATCACTGTTTCTTTTTCTTCTCTGAATGTATCCATTTAGTTTCGTGATCTGATCCAGTTTCGCCGCATTATGGGTCATTCCAATGCTGTAAAACATTAAAACGCAAGAATTGGATTCCGTTTGTGAGAGAGCCATCCGTACCATTCGTTTTGTGTTTATACCAACTGTACGGATACGTACACACTGATTGAGGCCAGGCCAGCACAATGTCCTTTTTTTTTTTTTTCATCTACCACTTCCTTATCTCGCATCTAAATGAGTTTTCTTTGCTCATTCGCCCGCAGATGGATGAAAATAGCCTCCGGATCCACGGTTGACATGATTTCTGTATCCTTTGCATCAGTTGACCCATTTCTAACAAAACTAATTTTAAAATTAGAAAAAAATGTATCTTTCATGATAAATGAAAGTATTTCAACATTTTCGGTCGCACAAGTCAAACCAAATGATATAAAATTTCATTTGGAAAGTGACAGATACTCGGATTCAGTCGGTTTCGTACACCAAAAGGGTCTCAAATTTCATTTACCACACAAGTATAACTGAAAGGTGCACATGGAAAAGTCTTCACCATCAGTAGACATTCCAGAGAAGAGCTGATGAAGAACGAATGGCAGGCAGTCTTGCGAGGGATTTTCCGAGACAATCTGCAGAAAATTTTTCATCGCTCGCATTTTCAATAAAAATGACGACGAACAGTTGTGCGCACTGAGAGGTATTTACATTCCGTGCTTTGCAGATTTTACACCAAGACAAGATAGATACTTTTTTCGAGATGGAAAAAGTATAAAAATAGCGAGATAGGTGTAAACATAAAGAAAAGCTCGCGCAGTTTTCCATTTCACTAAACAAAATAAAAATGATTTGGCCTTGTTGAGATACACAAGTATCTATCTAGTCACATGATGGGGGATGCGGCTTTTATTGCTCAAGTCGGTCCAACAATTTATCGATGTTAAATGTTTAGGCGATTAATTAATCCTAGAAATGGATATTAGTGGTTGGAAGGTGAAATGAGGAAGGAGGGTGAACCTATTAAAGAAATTATTTTCGAAGATTTATGAAAAGAATTCAAGGCATCGTGACACTTAATGTGTTTCTGAGCGACAAGATCCTCGGCGCCAGGATAGTTTTTGGTAAATAATTTGTAATAGATGGGAAGGCAAGTTGAAGAACCAATCAGATTAGCATTCAAAGAACGATTTAAAAAAATATAAAAAATTTTCAGTCAAAATCACAGCCGGCATATGTGAAAGATAAATCTATGGACAGACACATCGTTGAGCAATACTGTATCTACAATTGAGCGGTCGCTGCATCGCAAGGTATTCAGTTTTCAAACATTTTTTTCGGCGTAGAGGAAGTTTACGTTGTAAAGTAAACATCGATGCTATTCTAGCTAACATTCGAAGAGTTAAGCTCTGTGGCTGGGTTGAGTCCAATCTCAAGCTTCGCATTTTGAATCTAACCCTATGCTGGGACGTCAGTAGATGGAAGAGAACGCATAGAGGGGCTGCTTAGGAAGGCGTTCTTTCTCCATTCATTTGCCAGCTCATGGCGACATTCACGTCATTCACGAATCGAGAAAATGTTCACTAATAATGAGCGACAGATTCAGTTGCACACATCGCCTTGTAAATAATTAGGTTATCGGCGAAGACTAGGTTTGAACCCTGGAATATAGAAAAATATCGGTTGTCACCTAATGTGGGGTAGGACGAGCTTCATAGTTTCATGGGCGACAAGGTACCTGAATATAGTTCTAGACTTAAAATTGAGATGGAAAGAGAACATCGATGTGGTTTCGTTGGTTGATGTGCCCCTCGATAAGGTACACTTAGACCGATCCTTTGTGCTGTCGCTAGGTAGGGGAAGGAGGCTCACATTGCCCGCTATGGGAACCAATTGTTTTTTTCTTATGAAGCTGTTTAGGTTAGCTGTAGAGGCATTATTAAGATGACTAAGTGTAGCCCTCCTAATGCCAGCAAATGCAGGACACGTGCACAGGTAGTGAAGGACTGTTTCTTCTTCCTCCTCTCCTGTGCAACTCCTGTCCGTTATTTTAAGGGATGCTCAACCATTGAGCATGCTTGCCTATCGTGCAGTGTTCGGTTATTACATTGGTTAGGGTCTCTCTCATGCTTTAGAAGCTGCTTAGATTTTCTTTGGTCTAGTTTTGGCCATAGTTGCCTAGCACCGGCCAAGCGTGGATGAGATACTTAAGCCTGAAACAGACATGCAGCAAAGCACGCGAGACAGACGTGCAGTAAATTGTTGACTTTTGAAGGCATCAGTTTTCTGCCATTTTTTCCATCGTCCTTTTGGCAGTGGACCCAGTAAAGGGTGAGGTTGTACTGTCCAGCTATCTTGTTAAGAGAAATGCGGCAGTTTTCACTGCCTTAGATGTTGCGATGTTGGACATGTGGGATTTGAGAGATCATCGATGATTGCGTTTGGTAAAATGTGAGACTTAAAGATAAGCGTGGTGCATAGGTCGCATACGACAATCGCAAGACCATTCTTTGTGAATGCCTAAGAGAGAACTGAGTCTTAAAGATTGGAAGTGAAAGGAGTCATTTTTAAGCGCTAAGTTACAGCCATAACAAAGGTTTCGAAAGACTATCATCATGTTGACAGTCGGCCGTCGTCATCGCATTTAACATACCTAACTCAAAGATGGACATTCTTGGCACATGTTCTATGGCGAGGACACTTTGGTTAGTTCTTGAGAAGAGGGTCCTTCCTGTGAATAAATTCTCCCATAAAGATGCATGAATTGGTTCTACTGTCCTTACTGGGCACTCTGCCAGAGTACCTTACAATGTTTTCTGTAGAAGGTGCAGAGACGACGAAGAAACAAAATCTGTTCAATTGGATAAGTTGAGGGGTCTCCTTACTTGCAGATTGAACAAACGAACCTAGGGTTCCATTCATCAAGCACCCACTCATTGGTCATTTTTGTAATGAGGTCATTTCCAGCGTTTTTAAATAGCTCAACAAACAGGGTCAGGGCCAGCAAGCAGCCTTGTTGGACTTAAGGCCCTTTCACAGCTCAGCGAACTGCGAATGAGAATGAGCGAATATTCGCAAATTTTGACATTTCATTCACAGCCCGTTTTTTTTAGTCGCAGCAATCTTCGAATTTCTCTTGTCATTCATTGTATGTACAAAGGAATTGTGAGGTTAAACTCTCGCGAATATTTTGGTCGCGGGAATGTGGATTGCGCTCTATATCTGTGGAATGTGAATAAAATTTGACAGTTCGCAAGAAGTATTCGCCTATTCGCGGAGAAATCCGCGAATAGGCGAATTAATTTGTTAATTTCTTCGCAGAAACTAGTTAAAATTTCACATTTTTTATATTAATTGATAGATAAATTAAGCTCTGTTCTTTTGGAATAGTAAAGTTGTCAATTGAGAGCCTTTAAATGTACTAAAAATGGTTTGTTCGCAGTTCGCGCATTCGCTGGTCGCTGAGCTGTGAAAGGGCCTTTAATATTGGATCCTCGTTTCAGTTTGATCAGGACCTACCTAAACGTTAGGTTGAATTATTTATTCTGTCTGACAGCAGAATGGTTGGCCTTGTCTGCAGAAATAGTTTTCTTATATGCCCATCACCCTCTATCTGACTCCTCTATCAAGTTTCCTTTCCCATTTCAAAAGGAGTCTGATCGGGCTTTTTACTTTTTGGTGAAACTTCCGAACGTCACTCTCGGAGGGGCACATCTATGTGCAATGCTTTTGTTCTTTCTTTCATTCTATCGGGAAAGCCAATGTTCTTCTCGCCTCTTCGCTCATAGAGTTCGCGAGCAGCCCCCGTACTTCTTTACAGTCCCGCCTTATATGCCTCTTGTTTTGCTGTGAGTACTTGACGACATTCCTCGTCAAACTAGGGTTTCTGTGGAGGTGTACGGAGCCCCAGTACACTTTGGCTACAAAGAGGTAGTGGACCGGGTTTAAGTTGGTCCGAAAGGTTCGGACATTCAGAATACCGGAGACGCATCTTGGGTCGATCGCAACTTGATTGACGGTTTGTTGAACAGAAGACTGCCACGAACCTTTATAAATATCGAGGTTAGGGTACCGTGTCCGGGCTATATTGATGTTTTATGCTACACCTAAGTGTAGCATACATGCGTTTCCAGTCACTGCGTCATGCAAACTATGCTGATCGATGGTTCTTGTCAAGATGCTCTCCTTTCGTATTTTGGCGTTAAAATCACTTAAAAGATTTTAATGTCAGGTTTTGACCATTGCTTAAAGGTTTTGTCGAGGAGCTCGTATAACACTTATTGGTATCATCGTCCTTTTCCTCTGTGGGGGGTTGAGTGTATACTAGACCAAGTTTGGCGAATGTAGCCTGGATTCGAGTTGTTATAAGACGTTGAGATGTCGAGAGCTTAAGACCTCTTTCCTAAGTCTGCAGCGTATAACAAATCCGCGCCCAAATAGGGCTTATGCTCAACCACTACTACGTTGGCAATTCATTAGTTTTGGTACTGGTTACTGCTGAAGTCACGGTTGGGATGGTTCAACTCAAAGCGAAGGCAGCAACATGCTACAGTTGTTCTATTTCAATGTTGAACCCTGGACGAGCAGTTCAAAAGTAAGCATGACTGTCACACGAAAGCTCAACTCATTCTAGACTAGAAGGAGATCAATTTGAATTGCTAACCCAACGCCAGAACACTCGGCTAAGACTGCAATACTCGTAATGGATTAATCAGATACAAACTATCCCGCCAGGAACTGTAAACGATTTTGCATTTTTTCCTATAAATTAGTTTAGTGAGTGAGTAGTCCATGAATGAAGAGCATCTTCCGCATTATGATCGTGCACATCAATGAATTTCATAATTGCATTCAGACGTTATACGGTAAATTAAATCAAGCAAGCTTGTGGCAAATAATAACACGCAGAGGTATTAAACTGATTCGTTCGTAATGAAAGCGTAACACACCCACTTGGCATGCAGAGTTCCCCAACTGGGCGGGCCTGTATCTAAATCAATTTCGTGTAAAATATCTGATTAAAGAGCAAGCTGCATGCATTCTTTCACTTTTAATTTACGGAGCACTTATTCCTTTCATGCGTGAAGACACCGACATCTTGGGGTATTATGACAAAAAAAAAAGAAGAAAATTTGGATTTTGGATTGGTACCGCACATAGGACGAGAAAGTTACGTTTGTCATTGTTGTCTTTGTTTGGTAGTTTTTGGCCAGTGACATGGCTGCTATTCCCCTTACCACGTAAACTCCCAACCTCCTTCGTAGAGAGTTCTCAAGGAAACATTAAAGCACAGCATAGACAACTAGTTTTTCAAGATGCCCTTCACAGTGAATCTTAATTCCTATTAAATACCGACCCGCGTAGAGCCTCCGTCTGAGATACAATAGCCTTCAGTCCAGTTCCCTTCAGTCCAGTGCACATTGCCTCCAGTTGTCTAGAAAAAGTGGCTTAGCATTCGCGTTCGGTTGGTCATTTAAACAGAGTTTGACTATTCCTGGACGGCTTGAGCCTGGTGGTTAGGATTCGGAAATCCTTTTGGGTGAAGCTTTATTCTTCATTCGCTAGATACGACCGCCCATGTAGTTGAAGGGTCTTGATCTTTGGTATTCGAAAATCTATCTCCAACTTAGAACGATTTCAAGCCCAGGAAGCCAAAGCTTTCGAGGGTTAACGCTTACTCCGAGGTAGATACACCCATTGTTAAAGGTCGAAGTTAAAGGTCCTAGACGGATGGTTTGGTAGGTTGAGAATAATCTCATTACGTAGGCGCTGCCGTTTAGGCCCCGTTATGTTACTCTCTAGAGAAACTGTCTCGTAGAAAAGGTAAAAGGGGGATGAAAGTGAAGGATGGTTTGATTTGTGGATCGAGAGTCGGGTGAGGTTCACTGCACGGAGAAACTTCCTGTACTTCTAACAAGCTCCAGGGTATTTCCGTAACGTATAAAATAGTTCAGCCATGGCGGTACGTGTCCTCCCAGGTGTTTGTGTTTTAGCGCTGCTATTGCAGGGCCTTACAAGAAGAAGTTTTTGAGGCCTTCTTCCTCTTCCTCATATTCTCGCCAGTCCCAGCCTGTAGGCGTGTTTATTTAGGTTCATGTATCCGGTGTACAGACCGACCATCTGTCTTAATTGTCTTCTGTCTAGACCGAGGACCCTTTTTGCCTCAACAACCTTTTAACAACTTTTAAGTCTATTCTTATGGTTGTAACCGTGGGTGCATCCATGTTTCGTTCTCTGGTATTCAAAGTAGTGTGACTTGAAAGAAGGGTGCCAAGATTTCAAGTTGGTTCTTGGGTTTGCTAGTCCTATTAGGTTTGCTGTCAAATTTTTTCAGCTTCTATCAATTGCCGTAGGCGCACTGATGATGTCACACTGGGAGCATCTGATGATGTCAATATCGTTAGCGTGTTCGAGCAGCTGAACGGACTGGCTGAAGATAGTGCCTTCAGTGCTCAAAACAGCCATACACCTTCTCTGTTTCAGCAAGGGATTGAGGAGATTACATGATAGCGCATCTCCTTGACGTAGTTAGCTTCAGTTTGGAATAACTCAGAGGAAAGTATCAGTATTCGAAAGCACACATAATACAGCGTATTTTCCATCGTTACCGGAGTAGATTTCTCGGGATTTCGAGGTCAGTTATTGTCTTATACAATGTTAGACGACGTACGTTGTTAAATGAGACTTCAAAGGCGATAAATAGGCCATCAGGCCGGAAACTGCAATGATCTGAGCCATTCACAAAAGTACGCTGGAAGTACTTTGTGCGAGTCTCAAGGAATCGCCTGGAACCGATAGTTAGGAAGATACTTTTTCAAAGACTTGAAGGAAGTTCTTGACTTTAGGTTCAACCGGCATTACATTCCATAGACAGAGAACCAAATTTTCCTTATGATAGCTACTTCGGTTTTCCTTCGATGTCTTTCTTCTGCCAACGAGAAACAATCCGACATTTTTCGAACACACTGCAAACAAAATTTGCAGGTGAACCAACTGACATCGGCTACATACTTGTGATTAATTATAAAAATATGTCAACTTTGAGAAATGTTGGATGTAAAACGATAGGCTAGTGTCATCAAGTTTTACCTCAACGCGAAGCAAGAATCCACAGAATGCTTGGAAAAAAATATTGTATCTCAGCGAAATTTTTTTTTGATAGTTCTCAGGTGTTCAGCTTTTTTTTTCACGTCTACCGGGTAAACATTTCAATGCGATATTATGTTATTTCAGTTAACAAGGAAATAGGAAGCATCAGAGATAATTTTAACAGTGTTTTTCCAAATTGAGGTTCCAAGTTATTGGAAGAATGTACATGGCAACCAAATATATCTCAAAGAGCTGGGCTCAGCCAGAAGCAGTATATTAATTGCAGTTTTCCTACTAAACATTAGAGGAACATCGAAACTGGCTGCTCGAATATACCAACACAATATCGAAGGCACTGTTAGAGCTTAAAAATAATGACTAGCAACACCAGAGTCGTCGTCATTCTAGAGACGAGTGCCGTGTCAGATTCTTCTGAAAATTAAAGAGGCATTGGCGCCAGATACTCTCGGATTGCATCCACCTTCCCATGCAGCACTTGGCATAAGAGACGTAAGACTAAGCATTGAAGATTCGGGCTACATTTTCTTTTGCAATAACAGGCCAGATTTAATAGCCCTCTATGTGGTAAATAGGTGAGCGCCATGGTTAGTGCATTGGATTGCTGAACAGGAGGTTCGAATCCGAGAAACACACCTTTTGCGAGTGTTTGACATACGTCCAATAGTAATAACTGCCATGAGGAACCCTCTGCCATACCCTTTCGGATATGACTCTAAACAGTAGATGCCTTCCATTTGTGGGAAAAAATATACCATGCATAGCACGAAGGGTAGGTAGGTCCTGGACCACATACGGTCTTTCGCCCAAAGATTTCTTAACATCACCGCAAAATCTGCAGTCCCCGCTTTCCTCTACATGCAGTTTCCTGCGTCTACAGTGACCCATTAGGAAATCTGTAAGAATGTGCCGTCGGATTTTGTTAATGTTTATACACCCCTTGCCGCCTGGGTCAGCATCGTTCAGTGTTAGTCGGTAAAGGTGTACAGATGTCGCTTCCACACAAAACTTGCTATGATACTTTTCCAAGGCGCAATAAAATAATTTCGCTCGACTCCCGCCTAAACCTCATCCTGACGTAGTCATAGAACTACAATAGGATTGTTGGAATGTTTATAGCAACTGCCAGGTACTCTTTCCCTTGTTGGAGCGAAGAAAGTGATCGAACCTACGACAACTTTAAAGTACCTGAAGAGCCCGG
This sequence comes from Blera fallax, assembly GCA_946965025.1. Classification (NCBI taxonomy): domain Eukaryota; kingdom Metazoa; phylum Arthropoda; class Insecta; order Diptera; family Syrphidae; genus Blera; species Blera fallax. The sequence continues at coordinate 61,683,215 of OX337247.1, forward strand.
AATTCTCAATGGAATACGAAGTGCACAATGAGATTGTCGATGAGAGTTCCAAAAGGAAATCGACTTTAACTGTCAACAGCTTTAACCTCAAATACCTTTGTGCCTGACGGTGTCGTACAGTTGGACAAAGAACACACAGTCAGTAAAAGATGGAATCCTTTTAACTTATACTTAAGAATTTTTTAATCGTATCAGCAAGCGAACTTCTATGGCTACATACCGGTATCAGTCCTAGTTCCGACGGCTTTCAATCGAACCAAAAAGTATTAACCATTCTCTAGGCCGGTGATTGTAGAGATTTAGATTAGGCTTTTAAGAACATGGTAAACGCTACTTGAATACCTTATCGACAACCGGATTCGACTCAAAAAGCTGGATCTTATGAGGGTTGAATTTCTACAGACCAAGTGCTATCATTGACAAAACAGGATTTGAGATCAGACTTCGCTGGCCGTGAGCTATGGACATCCCCGACATTGTCTTACTTAACAAAGATGTGATAGAGCGTACTTTGTTTCTTCAAGACGGAGTCGAAATGTACTTAATTTATCTTTAAAACAATGTGGGCCTGTAATCGGTCTCCTGCCCTTGCTCGTGGTTTTCATTGTTGTCTGCAGCGTTAAGCCAAGTATTGTTGTCGGATGGCATACGGTTGTGGATAGTCTGTTCTATTCTTGACCGAAAGGTAAAAGCTTCAAGTTCCAGTTGGTGACAGTAATTTGTCTTTCAAATTAAACAGCCCGCAAAGATAAACAAAGATGGGACTCAAGACAGTGGTTCGATATATGTATTTCTCTTTTTTATTTTATATGGTCCCCGGAATACTTCCATTTGGCCGATCTTGTCCGATATACTGAAATAAAAAAACGCGATTCTCTGGCTTACATGGATACAAGATATCCAGATGATGGTCTGTGGTACGGAACTCGTAAATCTTAAGCTAAACAAGTTGCTCAACTCAATAAGAATCCTTATGTACCTTTACGTTGACGTCAAGGCATCTCCTACCCCTTGGTGGTGTTATAAGTCCAACTCATTAGAGAAGAGATTGCAGTGTGCCATAACATCTGGCATTTATTTAGAACTCGCCACTCATTTTCTCTCTAATTAGCTTTTTACTTTGTAACACTTGCGCTCCACGCGACCTTTTATTCTAAACCTTTAAGCAGGGATATGTATTATTTAACAGCCCCTAGCAAGTCCAAATATGTACACTTTGACTTTGTTTTTACAAGTTTTTCAGCTTGAACTTGTCTTGTGAGCCATACATAGTGTGCAAGTGTATAAACCACTCCTCTATTGCACCCTCTGTCAAACTCCCCAGACTAGAAGTACGCCCATGTGTACCTTACCCCATTTACAGACTGTATTTATTTTTTTTTTTTCAAGCATCTCAACTCAACCTAGTAAAAGAGAATTTTTAAATCACGGCCACAGCCCTTAATAAAAAAGAAGCGAAAAAAAAAGAGTTGAAGTGCCCGGTAACATGGTTTTTATTTTTCATTTCAATCCTCTTGCAAGCTCAAGGTCGTTGACGATTGGATGAAAAGGAAATATAAACGTGGTTCACTACGAAAGAGTAAATTCGACGAGTCCTTCGTCTACCCAGTTGCACATCCCCCTTTTCACTGAACTACTACCTACTTTCCCGCGCATTTTATTCATCCTGACGTGTTTTTTTTTTTTACTTTTTTACTTTATTACGCCACTGGCATTTAATTATCCTTCGCAATCTGCATTTATCTCCTTTGCGAACAAGTTAATTGCGCTTTCAACAAGTTTCCTTTCCTCGACTATAAAACGATGAAGAGAAGTCGTAATCAGAATCCAGTAATTACCATCACAAGTTCCATCCACCCCGGTAGAATCGATTTTTTTTTTTCACTCCACCACCCCTCGTTACACCCATTTCCTGATGGGCGGTAGCAACAAACAAGATAAACGGAAGATGATGCACAGCAGTATAGTTGTGGATTCATATTTCTATCCGTGTAAAGCAACATCACCACAGGACACTAACCCCTGAGGCGAGGGTGGGATCAGGAAATATATACAAAAAAAGAAAAGACAAAGGGGAGGAAAAAAAACTCCTCCTTACGCTATAAGAGTGCTTTTAGTTGGCGTCAATGTCATCCATGAAGGAACTAATCGATAGCTAGACGGATCTATACAATAAAAAAAAAAGGAAAACACTACAAACCTGACAATTCCGTTACATCCAGGCAACTTGAACGGCTTCTGGTCTTCGTTAGATTTCCGAAACTGCCACCTCCACCACCGCCCACCACCCAGTCGGCGTCCATGGCCTTAGAGGCGCTACGCTTAAAATGCTCCAGGAAGCTATCAATTTGCATTTCAATTGAGTTTGGAGAGTTTTCCATCTTTTCCGTACGCAGATACACGAATTATCTTTTACTTTTCTTTCCTTTTTTTTTTGGTATTCGATTTTTTTTTTTTTCGAACTATACGCCGCCTAGATACTAGATACACACTGTGCGACAATTTGAAACATGTCTGAAACGGATTACTTAACTTTAACACACATAACACTGTTTGAACTTATTTGCTCCCTTTTTTTTTGGTAATTCACTTCCACTTTCATTCAGAAAAAAAGGACAACATCTGAGCAAATATTTATTTTTATTCTTTTTTTTATCTAATTCACATCACAAAAAAAACACACAACACAAACCAATTGCGATACAACGCTGCGATACCAATTTCCAGAATAGATAAACCGCAACTGTGGAAAACTGGTTCTGAAAATTCTCTTCAAGCCCTTTCGGTGTTTTGTGGATAATAAAAGAGAAAGGGAAATGCGTTGTTAGTTGATTTAAGAGAATTGCATGCGGCATGAACAGCTGTTTGGTGTTTTTATTTAGCGGTAGTGCTGGTACAATTTTATGTAATAGATGGAGGTCTGTCGGCAGGGTTGTTATGGATAAGGGGATGGTATTTAAATCGCAGCATTAAGATCGGTGGGGTAGTTATAAACAGGGAAATGAAATTGGAAAATAAGTCGGCTCTGTGGGCGTTGTGGTTTAAGTGGTGAGTGCGTTGATCGTTGAGTGGGAGGTTTGAAGCCCAGAAAATACCAAACCATTTTTTCACGGTCCCACCTCTCGTAAATGTCTGGCAGTAGATCCGTGCAAAATATAACACGAATGGTTTCGAGCAGCTACGCTCTGGACGTCATACAGTCCGTTGCGCCCAGTATTGGTTTTAAAACATTGTAGCAACTGGCCACAGGCGATATCATCGCTAAATCTACTTCAGCTGAGTTTGAACGTTTAGTCTCACATCAAAGCAAAGGAATGTCTCCTGATCTAAAAAGGAATCCTTTTGCAGCAGAACAGGTTGCCAGCTATAAAATAAACATCGTAAATCCAGTGGGCGCCGTGGCTCAAGTGGTTAGTGAGTTGATCGCTGAGTGGGAGGTTTGACGTTCGAATCCCAGAAACACCAAAAAGTTTTTTTCATGGTCCCACCTCTCGCAAATGTCTGACAAACGTTCGAGAGCAATAACTGTCAAGAGAAAGCTTCTCAATTTGCTTTTCGGATATGGCCCTGAACTGTAGGTCCCTTCCATTTGTGTGAAAAAGTATAACACGCACAACATGAATGGGCGCGATAAGCAAGGCCGTGCACCACATGCGGTCTGTTGCGCCAATTATTTGTATTTGTAAATCGAGCGTTAGATAAACAGGAACTTTTTCTTTATCAAAATAGGGGAGTGCCCCAATATCTGAAGGCATTAAGTTGGAGAACGAAGAACGCAATTCCAGTTCAGTTTCTGAACTCTTAAAAAATTAATAAATAATTAATATAATAAAAGTTGGGCCCTCTGTTGGATTCTTTAAAATTAAAATTAGCGCTACATAGTTCAATATTTTTTAATGATTTCTGCTTTACTGAAGGTGCATTACCCTAACACCGATTATTTATGAAAATAATTTCTGACCGTATAATTCGCGCTCTGATTGATGGAGGTTCTGCTTAAGTGCATCAATTCCTCTTAAATTGTTAATGTAATAAGAACCTGTTTCCAATAAAACACGGCGTAAAATCGCAGCTGCTACTAAGGGAGGCACGTCTTCCAAACGAGTGATATGTTATACATACATATGTAAATAGCTACCAAATTTTTGTGCAGAAAGGCCGACTATTTGACGAATGATGTGGCATACTGGCCAATCATGCTGGAACCAAAGTCCATTCGAATCGAAATCGTCCAATTGTAACCATGGCAGGTTCATTTCTAAAGACATAGAGACTAATGATAAAAGCATGCCAAAACTTACATCATACAGTCGGTCTTTGGGGATGATTTGTTCATCTTTACGACTGAATATGAACAGAGGAGCGATGAAAAAGTCGATGGTTATTTAGCTTTAGCTCTTGAGTGATTAGGACGACGAACAAATAAATAATCCAAGGTCTCTTATTCAATATTCTTCTCGACGAGTCTGGCTGTTGTCCAGGTCTTTAGCTTTGTGATTGATATTCTTGGGATTTCGCGCACTCTCTAGGTAACTGTAGCGATTCTTTAATTCATGCTTTTGTTAGCCGGAAGGGTGGCAGTTTTATTATTTTTTTTATAAACTTCCATACACCAGTCACTGAAGGCGACTCATTTCGACCAAAAATTATTTTCAAATTTCCCCCAGTTTCTACAGCACAGCACTTATTTCGGAAATAATTTGCACGAGTAAATACAGAAGGTACTATCTTCCATCTCAGTGGAGATTTGACGAAGACTGACCTTGGAAACCGGAGCTACTTCGGTTTGGCGGTTGGACCATATATAAGGTCCCTGTCTGGTCCGATGCACGCAAAACCGCATTACACCTGAAAAAAACATCGTCGTGTCAATAGACTCGCTTGAACACCGCAGAAATGTTTTTTGCCCCTTTTTGTTTTATCGCTTTTTTCACAAGAAATGCTCCATAGCCAGTTGCATTCCGGCCCTTCAACAGTTCTCTCTCAATACTCGTCACGTTGTGAATGCTCATCAGTTTATCCTCAAGCTTATTTTCGGACGTACTGTGAAACGCAGTAATTCTTTCCTGAGCCAACACGCATGTGGAAATGGAAACTGCCTTCAATCCGTCTACCCTATTGCTTTGGCACAATGGCCTGCACTATCTTATTTTCGACAGTTTTTACTGCCTTAAGCTTTTAAATAGTTAGTAATGGCCAAACTAAAGATGGAATCGTTCTACCGTAAGAGATAATCGCATCTTAAGTGACACTAGTTTCCTCCTTGATGGCGACTTCAGCAACAAAATGGCGAAGGCTAGTTACTTCCTTCTGTGTCAATACGAAACAGCGTTTTATTGGAAAAATTTTCAATTCATACTAATAAATTTTTTAAAAGATCACGCATTTACCTCTCGCATGAGGATGGATTTAGGAAGATTTAGCCTTCAAAGCGCTTCGCTACTAATCGCGGGAATATAAATTAAATGGTGCTACAGTGTGGTGGTTGGAAACGCTTTCTAATGGAAATCATGTCGCCATCAGTATTAGACTCTAATATATTATGAACAGGCTAATAGACATTATTTTCCCTTCACCGCAATGACAGACAGGGGAATCGTTTGATAAACTAGCAATCAATTATGTCTCAATTCGCATTGTTTATCTAAAGAAATGGAAAAACAATCTATGAGTGTGTGGGTGAAATATTTAGTTTTTTAAAATTAATTACTAGTCTCCTCATAAATTTCAGCTTAACTAAAACATTTAATTTCATTATTTCGAACTCAAAGTCTTTGACAAGAACACCAAAATTATTTTGTTAAATATTTCTATTAAAAATAAAAATACAGAAGCTTCCAGATGTGCCTGCTGGCAATAAATTAAAAATTAAATATATTTGTATATCCACATGAGATTATAAGTAACTGCCAAGAAACCTCGAGAGTTTTTTTTCCTTTATTTTTATTTCTTCATGTTCGTCATGAAGTTTTTTGTTCTTTTTTTTTTTCCTTATACGAGGGTCAGGCACTATTATTTAGTCTAAAAATAATTTTAAGATTATGTCACAAGATTTATTTTTTCGTAATATATTTTATTCCAGACTATATTTAGTTTTATTTATAGAATGGATTAGCTATTCTGTAGCTCCGTGGATTGCGGCTGTGGGTAGTAGCCCCAGTCAAATGTTTTATTGCATGGAAAAGGAGGAAAGGACAAAGTACGAGGTTTCGAAAATATATTTTCGAAAACGATGAAGCGTGCCGCCTTGTTTTCCTAAAAAAAAAACAATTAAGTTAACCACTTAATATTTGCGATGTTGATTAATATTTTTGGTATAATAATTTATTTAACATTATTTCGTTCGATAATTTAGTCCTTTTGTTGTACATTTTGTTGTACATTTTTTTGTACATACTTTAAAATTTGTTCGTGTTTTTAAAATTATGTTTAGTCCAGGACGTTGAAAATCCTATCTTTTTCAAAAGTCCTAATTTTTGATGATTAATCTTCGTAAACTTTTTGAAAGCACTTATGGTTGCCCCTTCACAGTTTGGCAAAAAAGTATATTTTTGATCGAATTTTAAAACGACAGATGTATTTGTGTAGAATCTTTAGTAGTTCCTCGTGTGTTGCACACTAATTTTTCATCAACATGAGTGAAGAAAGAATGCCCTTGAGGCACTGTATATCCTTTAAGTTCCAGAAATGTGGGAACGCAGTAAAAGCTGAATAAATTTGTATGAAGTGTTTGGAGAGGCCGCAGCAACTGCCGGAACACGACAAAAGTTGATTTTTAAAATTTGTTCGGGTGACTTTTCCTTGAATGATGAACTCAGATCAGGATTCCAAATGCCATCAATATCCAAAACAAGTCCACATCAAGAGAAAGTTATGTTGCGTTGTTTTTTGGGATCCCAAGGGTCCGGCGTACAATTCTGAACGTTATTTTGCTTAATTTTTTGATCACGGAAATTCAGCCATCTTTGGCATCATGCCAATGAAAAATGCATGCTTCGAATAAACCATCTAAAACCTTGGTAAGTTGTGTAGGGTAATTTTCCTTAATATTGCATCATTGGACTACTACCTACCTGCACAAATTTCTTGATGGAAATGAGTACTTAAATTTTGAGTGTGTCCAAATGGAGAAGCTGCCAGCACGTTGGCAGACAGTCCTGTATAACGACAGAACTTTCTTGCAACTAACAATAAATATTTTCCTGCTTAGGTTGCGCAAATTACCAGTTTTCGTACAGGTTAGGTTAGGTAACTTGAAGTGGCTGCCAGCACAGCACACTTAGACCAATGATTGGTCTGCTGCGATACCACGTGGATCATGGGAGAAAGTTTCTCTCTACCTACTTGTTTTAAAACCAATTAGAGCTTCTTATGAAGCGTAGGAGGCTCTTAATGTCAATATTAATCAGGTCGCCTATATCGTTATAATAGGGAGCTCCTAAGTGGAGTTTCCTTCTACGGACAGAAACTAGACAGAAACTTCTACTTCTACAAAAATCGTTCGCGAAGAGGCCTAGCCTTGTCGCGTGCTTGCCTATTAGACAGTGTCCAGTGATGACACCTATTGTGGTGCCGATATGCAATCTATTGAGAGAAATCAAATTCTTAGAGCGTTTTAGATCCAGCTTTGGCCAAATCTGTTTTGTCGCTAGACCCGCTTGTCCACCTAAGATTTGTACTCCCGACAGCATCTAGCTTTAATTTAAGTTTGCGAGTAGCGATTGGTATACCTAAGATGCCTCTATCCGGCAGGATGGGTATAGTTGTTCCTATTCTGGCGAGTTCATCGGCATTACAATTCCCTGGAATGTCTCTATGCCCCGGCACCCAACACAGCTGAATATTGAACTGCTCAGCCATCTCCACAAGAGACGAACGGCAGTCTAGAGCTACAAAAGAGTTTATAGAGGTCGATTCCAGGGATTTGATTGCTGCCTGGCTGTCTGAAAAGATGCGGATATCTCTAGCAGATATCACGTTTTTCTTAAGCCAAGATAGGGCTTCTTTGATCGCCATTATTTCCGCCTGGAACACGCTACAATGATTTGGAAGACGGAAGGAGAGCTTAAGGTTAAGCTTATCAGAGAAAACACCTGTACCAACTCCGTCTTTGGTTTTCGTATAAAGATCGAGTAAAATTGAGGAATTTATTATTCTCTCTCATGCCGTCGTTCAGCTATCCGTCTATCTGTCTGTCTATCATGACCCATAAATAACTCTGATGTGGATTTTCGTTATGTTGAAGGTAATTTCACTACAAGGAAAGGTACACAGATGAAAAGAGTTTTACAAGTAGAATCCAAATATTTACATGACATTGTAATGCCATGTTTTAAAAAAATGAGTGCCCCTCTTCCACCCGTCTATAGTTTTTTAAACTATCTCAGCCAAAAATCTGAGAAAAATTATGCTAATAATTTTTAGATAAATGCCGCTAGATTAGGTTAGTAGTTTCATAAAACACCAGACACAATAGTGGGTCCATCATAATCCCTTGGGAACTTTCATGGTAACAAACCTAAACTATTTCACCCATGCGCTTAACTTAAATAAATTATTATTTTGGGTCAAAGACCCAACCTCTTCTAAACTGTCAAAGGAGTACCTTCCAAGGTGTTATAGTCTACTCCGGCAATGCCTTGACAGATATTAGACATGTAGGTCACTGCAGTACCTGCATATGTACATATATCCGTATTCAATCTATCTACGCCGTTGAAAATGTCTGATTTTGATATCTAAAACTGCTTTCGTTTCAGATAACTGGGCGGAAGACTCGAAGTTCAAATTCCAGAAAAACCCCAAAAAGGTTTTTCACGGTTAGACCTCTCGCGAATGTCTGACAAACGTCACTTTCTTGAGATAGCTTCTCAAGTCTTTCGGATACGGCTTCAAGCTCTAGCTCCCTTCCATTTGTGTGAAAAAATATAGCACGTACAAGACGAAAGTTCATGGGAAGCTGGTCCCTGGACCGTATACTGTCTGGTGCGCCAGGTGTTTGTATTTGTAAAGTACTTTCGAGATATTCGAATTGCTGACTAAAAATTTCTATCTGCAGACTTTCTATCCACTGAAAAAAAAAATTACCGAAATCGGTTGAATCATTCAAAAATTATATGGAAAAAGGTGCGACTCTACAAGCAGTCAGCTTCATGTATGGAAAAGTAATTCTAAATCGCAATCATCGTCATCCTAAAAAAACCATTTGCTTTTATTTCAAATAACCTCCGCACCCTGTACACAAATTTACAGATGTCCTTGAGATCCAGGCAACCTGGCATCCCTGAAACTTTTTAAAAGCGATGTTCTTCACTCCTCTCACATTCGCAAAAAAACTTCACATGCCTCGCCTTCGCTCATTCTCTTGCAATGTCGCTCTCTTCCATTCGAAATTCACACAGTGACAGCGTAATATACCCACATCTGTGACGTCATCAAGCACCAACATCTGCTCTTTCCTGTCAACAAAAATGTTGTTATTTCTTTTTTTTTTATTCTTTTATCACCCGTCCTACCGTCACTCACCCCCCACAAACTAAACATTCACTTCTTCATTTCTATTTCCATCTCAAGTGATACCCGTTTAACGAAAGAAATTCAGTTTCTCGCCGTTCGTGTTCCGAGCAACAACTGAGCGCTCTTTCCTTTACTAAACAAGTGAATCTTCTTCCTCAAGCCGGTTGAGATACGCTACGATACGCACTTTCTTTTTAACCCTCCGTGTGTGTAAGAAGAATTGTGTTGAACCAAAGAAAAAAAAAAAGAGAAAAGAAAAGAAAATTTCAAATTTCAAAAAAAAAATCAAGTGAATTACCCCCAAATTTTTCACACATTCGAAAAAAAGTGCACTAAGTCAAGATGAGCAGTAAGTTAAAAGAGTTCTCTTAACTTTCTTAAAAAAAAAAAAAAAATTATCTTCAATTATAGTAGAAAAAAAATAAAGAGAATATTTTTTGCAATTAATTTAACTTTTATTAATTAAATTAGAAAAATACGAAAAAAAAAAAAATATTTTAATTTGAGTGCAGCATGTACAGAAAATGCCTTTTCAGTATATAAGTGTTTTTATTTTTATTTTATAATTTTATTTTTAATTTTTTTTTTAATGCCGCCTAAATCTGCATTTAAAGAGAAAGAAAAGCTCATCTTCATCTGAAAAATGCAAAAAAAAAGCAAAAAAGAATTTCGTGATTCTTCTTCGTCATCTTCGTTGTCGCGCCGCGTATTGTGGACGACCTTAAGTGACCTTCAATGTGTTTTTCTCTAAAGTTACTGAGAAACTATTTTCCTTTAATTTCATTTTTCTAGTTTCTGTTTCTGTTTCTGTTTCGGTTCTCCTTGCACTAGTTTTCCCAATAAGTAAAACAAGTAATCCTGTTGGAAACTTACAAGGTCTACTAGTATCTTAATTCATTCATAGATAGAGTCTGTCTGTGAGGCTCAAATGTACTATAACTGCTGTTTGTAGTTACTGTTGTAAGGACAGGTGCATAAAAAACGAGGAAAAGCGGTTATCAACTAACCGAGACCGAGATAGAATGTTTTGAGTTTGATGTCAATTGTATGTATGATGTGGTGTCGCCATTTCACCCCTAAAATGGGGGTGGGTGGGGCGTAGTTGGAGAAAAGCCCGAAAAAAAAAAATCTGTTTTATCGGTTTTCCTCGATTCGGTATATTTTTAGATGGAAAATTTGAGAACGACACTAAAAGAGAGAGAGGGAGGCAGATACATGTGTGTGCGTGTGTGTGTCGGTTGTGTTATAATATTTAGCCTGGTGGAATTAATAAATCAGAAGCACGCCCCCATCCCCCATGCTGAGATTGAGATTGTTTTTCCCTGCGTTTTGTGAAAAGTTTTTTTTTTTTTTTTATTATTTTCCATTTCTCGCGGGATGGGGAGACGAATAGGCGATTTTTTTTTGTTATTTTTAGATTGAAATGTCTATGGTTGTGGCATACACCAAGTCAAGTGGATCTCTGTCTTCTCGCGTGACGCTTGATAGTCGCGTCTGAAAGTATCTGGCATCGAGATACTTTTTTTTTTTTGCTGTTGTATTGATATATGCACTGTGATGGGCGAATAATTTTGCTGCTGGTGCCGGCATTCACCGGCAGTGGCAGCAACAAGCGTGAATTTCTGCTCGAAAACTCGTAATTGGCTGGAAATTGAACTTAGTATCCGCTCTGGCACTGACTGGCTGTGTTGAGATAGATTTCATGATGCCTCTCCAGATTTGAGATTTATTTTTATAATCTTTTTTTTTCGCATTTGTTTTTGTCATTGATTAAATTGTTTTAGTCAAACTGTTGTCCGGCTTCTACACTATTTTTGTTTCATAGTTGATTGTCTTATTTGAATTTTTTGTTTGTTTTTGTTTTGGATGAGAAGGAGACTTGAAAATAGGAAATGACGCAGAGGTGTTTATTTAAATTATTACAAATTGTTTGCTAGCTATAATGGCTTAAAGTTTGATGCCAAGAAGTGGGCAGTAAATATAGTTGATTCTAATTTTTTAATGTGATTTTTTTTTTCCCATTAGAAATCACTATAAATCTTGAAAACAATGTAATAAAATTGTACTTCATGGTTTCATTTTATGTTTATAGTGGTATCTATTTTTCCTAAGAAATATTGTAAATTTCGTTAATAGCCATGTTGTTTTTAGTTTTGTACTAGAAGGCCACAGTTGTAGGCCTTTGTTATGATGAGTTTCTCAGAAAACAGCGCGTGAAATGAAGCCGCCTTAATTGATACTTGAAGACACAAGAGAGGGTTAGGTTCCAGAAAAATCGAAATGCAAACAAATTTATAAATAAAATTTGGTAAAATTTGGCAGAAATATAAATTTATTGTGTACCCAGCTTTTCAAGACAAAGAAGCCAATCAAAAACCAGTTTTATTGGCATCTGTCATTGAAATCTATTGCTTTAGGGACATGAATTAAGCGTTTGCTATTTATATGGAAAAATGTTTGAATGTTTCTCACCGAAGAATAATCTGGCCGTGAAAGTATGAACAGGCACATCTACTTCCTCGTTAAATGCTTCTGGCTCGGGACAATCAATCATATTTCCCAAATTTTCCTCCCATAACTCCTTATTTTCATTGACTACATGCAGAATTTCACTGGAAGTCATGTCGCTAAAACCTCAGGCACCCATTCTATGTGCAAGTGTAATACAGTGGCATACTTCGAGGTCGAACGATTGAATTGAAGGACGATCGGTCGGCAGAAAAATCAGGCAACAATTTCCTTCAGCATCCACTTGGACTTGATGTCATTAATTCCTTCAAAGCCTTTGCAATGAATCATTGTGTAGCACTTCCACGTGCCGCTGACTGTCATTGTAGAATCTTTATCCAGCTCAGCCAATTGAACGCTCAAATAATCCCCTCAACAAGGGGTTGTGTTGGTGGTGTTTTGTGTTTGGTTGCAAAATAGGACTTTGGAGCATGAGGAGAACCTTGAAGTTTAAGTTCTCCTTGTTCATATAACCGTCGACTTCTGATGCAAATAAATTTCTAAACCAATCCTTGAGTAAGGATGCCGTCATTCACACCTTCTGGTTGGCTCTCCATATACGAGCAATTTGTTCTTGTCAATACGGGCGAAGATTTAAGGATCTATAAACTAGCATTGGCTTCGTCAAGAGATCTCCTGCCGAATAGCTGCACAAAAATTAAGAAATCCTATCTTTTGCAGATTTAGCTGCATTGGAAAGGCTTTTGGTACTTCGGCATGATTCGAAGCTCATTTTCCTCGCAATACGACATTTCGAAGAGTAAAACGTTTTTCAGACCTTTCAAACCAGCCTTTGGTGACTTAAAAATCCTATTTCTTATCAGTCCAATTCATTAAAACAATTGTCGCATCATTGCCGTTTGATGTAGGTACAAATGTTGAAATCCTTGTAATTATAGCGCCAAAATTGACTCGTTACATTCAGCAAACGATTCGATCAGTTAACTTGGAATTTCGAAGTCAGCCATCGCCTTGTTCAGTTCTGTTTATTTTGTTTTTGCCGCAGGTAAGCGTGAATATCCTTCATGGATACTCGGTATCCGGTCCTACAAGCTATGTACGGTTCTATGCTCCTGCATGTCAACGTACTAGAAACACCCTCCTTTTGCTCTTTAATATTTGCCTCCTTCGGCGTCACCAGTCAAGGCTTTCCTTCGCAGAGCCACATTAGACAGTTCGTCACTTCTTTTTCAGCTGCCACAGTTAACAGATTGTTTATTCCTGAGTTTGTCGCTGCCCGTTCACTTGTAGCCTAATCAGCCTCGGGCTTCTTAGGGTCAGCACTATCAGCGTATGAAACGTATCTTATTCCTTACGGTCAGTTAATAGCGAATACAATGCACGCGTATAACTAGTCTTAACATGCACGGATATCTATTGTTCAGAAACAAGTATTTCAAATCGCTTTGGCGTATTAAATACTCGCGTGCAAGGGTAGAGTCCAAATAATATTTCGCATGCAAATTTCTTATGTGCTTTAAGTGAGAAATGGCAACATTTTATCCTTCTGGATATCGTGCTTTGTCAGGATAATTACTTCCGTTTTCACTTTAAGGAACAACAAAATTATTTCCTACCCGCGATATTGGCATGCGCTGTACATGAGTCAATATCCTTTATGCTTCTCTTTTCTAGACTATTGAACTTAAGGTAATAAAGAATCAATATTATTACTGTTGCTGGCACGCCCTCTGTGGTCCTATTTTATCGATTTTTTTGTAGTGCTAGCTAATAGGGAATTACTTCTATAGGTTCGCTATTTAATTGCTCGACTTAGAAAGAGTGTGCGGATACAGGAACAAATTTTTAGAGAACTACAGGATGGATTCTTCTGACCATTCAGGGGGTGGCCGTCTGGTCGAAAGCAGAATCCTTTTTGAAAGAATAATTGTCATCCATGGTCTCTATTGAATCTACAATCTTTGAACACAGTACACAATCTGTACAATGATTTCCTACAAAAGTACAACCATTGAATAAACACGTCTTCAAAACGGCTATTAACATGCCCAAAAGGTCGATTGTTTGACAGTTGTTGTGGCTCATTACGCCATCTTGCTGGAAATAAAACCAGTCCGAGTTTAAACTGTCAAAAAATCATTTATCATCCCTCTCCAGCGCACTCCGTTATCCGTAAAGTTGTTGCCAGCGAAACCATTTTTCGACTCATTTCAAGCCCCACCGAGAAGCGTAAGCGGGTGGTCATTTACATTTTGCTTCAATTCTTGAGTGGATCGGACCTAGTAAGCGCAACGACTAAGTAATTTTTATTCAATTCTCTCCTAAGTGAAGTGCGACTGATGTTTGGTTGTTCAATTCTGCAACGCATTGAGGTTTTTGGATCTCTACGCATATCATGGCCAACAGCAAGAATTCTTTAATTCGGGCGTACGCAGACAGTTTAATTAACTTTTTTTTATGAATTTCCTTGCATTGACTGTTGTAGGGACTTGAATTCGACTTAAAAATCCTTTTCAACAGTTTCTGCAACACAGCACTGAGTTCCGAAGTAATTTTCCTATATAGTATAAAACGACGCATTTCTTACCACAGATTTTTGACGTATCTGTCAATACACTAAGCGCGTTAGTGTTGCCAGCATCGAAACAACCATTACCAGTATCTATATGCAGGTACATGAAGTGCAATTCTTTCAAATTCTTTCTACTTCGTCCAGAAGTGTTTTAAATCTGACTATATCATAACGTTGAATGAAAATACAGAAAAAAAAAAACATCTAAGCTCAAGCTGAAAACAATATCGTAAATCAGGCAGGAGGCTTCTTAATCAGCAAACCAATTCATTTAATCCAAAAAGTTTACTTTTGGCACCTTTTTAATCTAAGAAAATATAAAACGTCAACAAATCGAAAGTTGTTTAGGCATCACATGACGAGATGATTGTTCCAAGATTAAAAAAAAAAAATCTCAGTTTGAGGAATGGAAACTTATTTTGCTCTAAAAAAGTCGTCTTAATTTTGATAATGAAAAAATTGAAATTCCGATAACCTACCCCTACTATTTGGTCGTCTTTGGGAAGTACCTATATAAAGCTAAAATGAGACATGCGCTGTACAAGGAGTCTAGGTTCTTGAACCCTATTATCCTTCCTTTGTACCTACATTCATGTATCATTTTCTTTATTGTCTACCGTAACTATTTGGCGTTAGTTCCACATATTGGATTTAACAAAGATAAACTGTAATCTGTTATGACAACAAGTCACGTTGCTATCCTTTCGGACTTTCGTCGAAATCCCTTTAAACTATCGATATGCATTCTTACATGACTTGAACTTTTAAATAAAGGTCGTTGAGTTGAGTTCGAAAACGTGAGTAGACACATGTGAAATGACTGCAGGAACACCATCATAATGGAAAGTTTTTGTACGTTTTTTGTACTTTTTGTTGGCAATGATTAGTATTTTGTGATATTGGGAAACGATCCTAAAGCTACAACGCATTGTTATTGCAAAAAAGCGTCACGAAAATTTATGATGCGATGTTTGTGTTTATCTGCGTTGCTAAATGGTTTTGTTGATGATTTATGCTTTTGAACCTTGATACAATACGACACGGAAAGGAGTTTTCATTTCGAAATATTGGACTTGGCGCAGAGATTTAAGTGCGACACTTAGAAAATGGATTTATTTAACGTACGGTTGATATACTATTTCCAAAGCCATACATAGGCAAGCAAAAATGCGAAGAAGCATTGTTCAATATGAACTATTCCATACATATGGAGCTCCTGATAAAGCCGTTCTTATGCTGTTAATTCATTAAGTCAGATAAGACGATGGGTTCATTAGCCCTTACTTAAGGAAGTGCCAGAGTAGTTGACATTTCTGCATGTTATTCGCTCTTTCCTCTGCATTCGTTGCACTATGAACTATCTTATCCCCTGGATTCCTTTTTCACAATATGCTTCACAAAATTTCGGCCAGAATATCAAATACAAGACATTTTTGCAAAGCAGTTAGTATGGTGCTTATTCCAGGCGGTTACCACTAGCAGATATTTGCCAAAGCATACAAAATGCATCCACAGGCTAATCACGTATGCCGTTTCTAGTCCACCCCTATCTGACCTCGTTTTAATATTTCTGGTCATAATTCGGGATACATAGAGTACTAAATGGCAAACGGATGAAACCGTGATCAAAATTCTCGCTTGGGCACTTCGCGGGCTTACCTTCCGTTTCTGCTTTAAGTGTATCTTTTGTATGTACCTAGTTCCAGACCTTGTTTGATAATGCAGTACATGAATTTCTGTGATATTTTCATTTCTCGCAACAGAATTTTGTGCTTTCACAGAGGTTTTCAGTGGGAGCATGTCAGAATCTTCGGTGTCCACTTACTCCCTCTTAATTAACAGTGCGCTATACAAAATGTCGATGTTGCCCACTCCATGCTTGCAAATAACTTATTTGCTAAGTTTTTACTCCAACATTTTGTATAAATGTCACTCACTGATTGAGCTGTCAGTATAGAATGGATGTGTTCAGCATTAAATTCACGACGAGCGCGCTTAACCGTGTACGTGCTTTTATAATTCGATAAAGTGACTTTAAAATCACCGCTAATTATTATCAGTGGTCAACTTGTTAGTAGGGGAAAACAGAAAAATTTAAATAATTTTGAAAATTGTCTGTATAAATATTTGCAGGAAGAGCTCATACTTCGAAAGTTATTACAGGTTTCAAAATCTACTCAGCCTAATTATGACCACCCCTTGCTGAAGAAAATATTTGGACAAATTCTTTAGAGCACGCATCTACAGTAAAGGCAACTTTAAGTAGAAGTATAGTACTATTTGAAGCATTTCTCCTCAAATTTCTTTCTGGCCTTAGTCCTTTATTTTAACACTTTTGTAAATTGTAAAAATATGTCCAATGTTCAGTTTTGGTGTGATACTACTCAGCACTCATTTCCAACAAAAGTGCAGTAGAATGTGTCGTATCATTTTTCCAGGTATTATATTTCAGGCAGACTCATTTTTATCTATAGTAGAAGTATCTATTCGTAGACAGGCGAAATTATTTTCGGAAACTGTACGAGTATTAGAAATTCCTTTAACTGCATGTTTGAAACAGTTTCTTTCTGTTTAGCTTGTGTTCGTTTATTCGAATCTTAAAACTTTATGTCCTCAATTCTCAGGAAAAATTAGAAATCCAATTTTATGGCGGGTAATTTGGATATTCGCTGGATTGATATTTATTTATCTTGGATCTTTGCTTTTCAGAAATTTAAAATGCAGACGTTCAAAATATGTAGAGATATCTTAATCTCATTTGAAGTGTGGGTTTTGTTTTTATTTCCTGCATTTTTTTGACACCAGCGATCGCTCAGTTTAGTCATAAAAATATTTTATTACACCCCAGACTCATATTCGCTTGTTTTTTTCGAAAGCTCATAAAAAGAAAGATCGAACTGAGAAAAACCGCAAATTATTGAAGCGAATACTACGACTCACTCACACTCAAGCAGTATACATTACCTAACACCATTCTATTAAGCAATAGGAAATAAGCGGTTTTGTTGGAGTTCTTAGTAATCATGGGGGTGGATGGATGAAAGCAATCTTTTTATTTACAAATATTGTTCGAAAATATTTTTATTAGAGAATGTCAAACGTCGTCACCCTTATGTCAATAAACTACACAAAGTAGTTTTCCATTGCGCACATAACAGTGTCTATTGAAATTCCCACGATAATTATTGAAAATTTAAATTAAATGAAAAAAAAAAAGAGTTCAAAATTTTGGCATCACAAGCCACAGAAATTAAAATCAGAATATTTTCTTAAATTTACGAAAAAAAAAAAGTATTTACTGCTGCGTCGATTTAATATTTTATTTATAGTTGAAGACATATTCGGCCAAGTATTAGAGAAACAAATTGGGCAGTGCATCTAAAATTAGGCATCTGTTGGATAAAAGTTAAACAAAGTCTGCCAGATACTTTATGCCTAATTTCCGTTGACGTTTCTCGCTAAACAGTCTTTTGTTTTTTGTTCTACACTTTTCGTTTATATTTTAAAAAATCTTATGAAATATTTATTTTTTTAATTTTATAAATTTGTTTTAAAAAAAAATTGATGTTGTTTATGATTTCTGCTCTAATGGGCAGGGTAGTGGTTAATTTATTATAGCCAATTGTTTCTATACGTATTTTGAATGGGATTGGCAGAATTTCATAAGTGGTCTCTGTCTATACTTAACACGTGGGGATTTATTGGTTTTAAGTTTTTAGATATATTTTTGTTTTTTATTTCAAGTTCATCTTTAAATACAGTGGCGCATGTTTTTATTATCTTGGAGTATGAAAATACGCATAAATTGTGATGAATGTAAAATCAGGATCTCTGCACTGTTGTACTGAAATGCTTATGGCCTACGTCTTAAAAAGAAAAGACTCGGCGTAAATAGCCGACTCGAACCTGGTCAGTTTTCGAAATTGTCTATGAAAAATTCAGCGCCAACAGTAAATGCGACTAGATTGTGTACTCAGTCGTCAAAAAGTACTTGCAGCTGTACTGTAAGTGAAAATTAGATGCAAATTTTTAATTATAACCAGCTTCCAGGTGGCATGCTTTCGATAAAAATGTTGGAGGATATTCTTGTCCCGAATTAGAAAAATGTGAAATCCATCGAAGCTAAAACTAAGTGCTACGTACCAAATGACCTTAGTTTCATACGACCTTGTCAGGCTTTATATTGAGAAAGTTTCTTCGTCTCTAGTTCGTCATGTGGTTGATAGGTTTGCAGAAAAGCAACTTAATATCATCTAGGTATGACGATGTGTATAGATGTTGTTCAAAGCTTAGCCCACAACCTATGGTAACGCCATTGTACATTATCTCCATTTTGGAGACTACAACATGATAATCGCCTGTCACTGTTATGGCCACTATTTTCTTTTTCATACTGGTGAATATCCTTCGTACTCTTTTTCTGTTAGTGCAGACCCGTTTATGTCAGGCAATATTGCAAAATCTTGATAGATTTGGGCACTATTGCTTCCAGAAGCAATGGATGTCGCCGTACATGAAACTCAACAGCACAGGACCTAAAACGGAGCCTTGAGGAACGTCGGTTAGTACCAAAATTCAAGTAGTTCATGACAGACGCCCTTTCGATAGTAAATGTCATCAGAAAATTTTTCAAATTCGAGGTCTTAAAGAGTTTTTGACGTCCAGTATTATAATGACATTTCCATGGCTGTACTGATTCGAGGTTGGAAGAGCAGAAGTTAGGTCAAAATCAGTGGAAAATGTCACTTATCGAATGGGACACGAAAAGTGCTTTTGTTTGACTTTTGTAAATGTGTTGCCAGACTGTTTGAACACCATTTTGTCACGCCGTTCATAGTAAAACCAAGGTCGTGACTGAAATGTTTTGATAGATATCACTGTCATTGATAAAATTTTGTTTTTATTGGATGCTGCCAGTAATACAGATACGAGTATATCACGAGGCGTGTAGGTACGAGAACACTTCTATCGGACTCAGCATTTTAGTATAAAATTTCAAAGTCAAAGTCATATTTTTCAACTTCATACTTTCCAGCACATATTCAACACATCCTTGCAAGCTTTAAACCAAATTGTGAAAATCTAATCTGCAGCAATTCTGAAATTTAATTATTCGTAAATCGAATTATCCCAAAGGGCATTAAATTCAAAGGAAATTCCTTGAAATTCACCGAAAATGAAAAACCACCCTCTGCAGGATATACCTTATTTATCCTTCGTTTAACCTTCAGCGCGTCCTACTCAAAATTATGTCAACATAACAGACGTAGACGGTAGAATCGAGAGCAGAATTCATTATGACTTTACATACATACACTCGCATTCGTACTTTTTATCATCTAGCCAACTTTGTTGTGCGTCACTATGTATCCCAACTTTAAGGATTCGTACACCACCCGCGTTCTCATGATGCCTTTTTGGTTTCGTAACTTTTCTCATTTCGTGAAGTAAATGTGGTTCTTCATACCCCTGATCTCTGGAGAATTGTGATAACCAGCCTAATATCCGGACTGTAATCTCCTGAAATTTTAATGGGATAGGTCAGGCTTGAAACCCAAAAAGGGTTTTTTGTTTAATTTTACGCCATGTAGTCGGTACGGCTTTGAAGTCGGTACTAACCACACATTTTCACGAGTTTTCATTCACTCAACTTCTACGTAAAAAATAAAATAAAATTTGTCCTTTAAATGTCATTCCTTGTTGTATATGTACATGTGCTCGTATTCTCTTCAATATTATTCAACTTCAGGTCCTTCAATTGCAATCGTCGAAATCACTAATATATCCTGTCAATCATTTCTCAATTAATTCTAATTCATACCACCCAGTGAGTAATTTTAATGTGCGACATTCCGACACCTACGTCAGACACCTAACAAATTCAATTAGAATTCAATAAATTACGCTTGTAGATACATAATGTATCTACCCTTATATACGAAAGTCTATAGGCGAATGCGCGCCTTCGTAATGATTAAAAATCACAATGAACCCAGCCATTGACATTTTTATCTCGAAATTGAGACCAAAGTGTACACACATTCGATGAAGATACACCTTTTCTCGTTGTTTTTAGTGCGTACTACAAGCAAACTTTTTTTTTATCGATTATTGCACAACGCGTTTGTGTTCTTATTTATTTGATTTATCTCGCAATGTTTTGCGAGAATTCGTGCTAAATAAAGAAAAAAAGAAATACAAACTTGGTATCTGCGCAGAACCCGCCAAATTGAGGTGTACTCGTTGTTGTAGTGCATAGATACGTCATGAGGTTCTACGTCTCTTATCAGCAACAGCAAGTGTGTTGTTTGTTGATTCGAATTCGAACGTAACCGGTTAAATTGTACTCTTTTGGAGGTGAAAGTAAAATTTATTTGTCGTCTCTTAAGGTTGGAAGAGAATAATTTTTTTTAGAGGCGCGAGTATGCTGCTCTTTATTTGTAATTCGTTTTTGACTGAGGTGTTGTATAGTGTGTTTGACAAAATACTGCCAATCTGACATAATTCACTTTAGGTGGTTCGATGTTCGAGACATATAGGCCAAGTAAGCACGGTCCCTATTTCCACCAATTTTTTTCACTGGAAAAGTTCGTTCTTAAATGTCTGTGGGCAATTGATAATCTCGTTAATTTCTAGCATGATTGAGGCCATGGAATACAAAGTTTTTCTGGCTGATGTCAGCCACCGAATTCTTTTTAGCAAAGAGTTGAAGGAATTATTTCTCCAGAAACAAAGCCTCCCCTAGGCATAATGTCAGACACGATTTTATCGCTGATTGTTTGTCGAATGATCGAGGGAAAACTAGTACAATTGCCAAATATAACTTAGTCCGGTCCTATAATATTTGTAGAGTTTGAATGAATTTATAGGTCTCATGCCACTTTGACTTTTTGATGATCGAAGATACCTTTTCTTCGGACCTGTATATGGTCGATTGGAACTTTTGTCCTTTAAAGTTGTTTCTAGGTCTTTGTAATCTGTAAGTAAGTTCATATTACCAGCCTAAAAAAAACATTTTTGGCTGGATTCCTCCACAAATCATGATACTTCTTCATGCATGCGAGATGCAGGTGTTTTTGGATAATACCCACACTGTATTATCCAAATCTTTCTCTGGAGACTTAGAGAAAACTTGTCATGACCTTTGCTTAGCAGTGCTAAGAAGTGTTTTGTATCGAGCCTATCGCTTATCCCACCTTAAAAAAGGAAACAGTTTTGTTCGATTTGGGCTAGGGTAAAGTTTTTCTGATTCCTTCTGGCGACCATTCGTGTTGTGCGTGTTATATTTTTTTTTTCACAGAAATGAAAGGGACCTACTGCTTAAAGCATTTTTTGAGAAGCTCTCTAATGACATTTGTCAGACGGTTGTCAGACTTTCAAGAGAGGTAGGACTGTAAAATCTTTTTTTCTTTTCTGGGATTTGAACCTATCGCTCAGTACCACTGTGCCCCGGTTAAAGTATAGTGTACGTGAATAAAGTAGTGACATCAGGCTTTCTGTCTATCAGTTCACAGAAATGGTCTCTTATGACTTTGAACACCATCTCTCTCTAGTTTTGTCCAAGAGGATTCATATTTCTACAGTAAATCTTGACATCCGTCTTCCACATAACGTCATTCGCTTGACCTGCTTTCATGTGTTTTCGCTACTAATTTTCAATACTTACTGCTGATATGCTGTCCTAGAAGCTATGTAGGCTCTCATCATTCGATTGAGGTTTGTGTAGAAGATGGCATTTGCTGTTGTTTGTATTGAATAACTCGACAGTTTCCGAGGTAACCGATAGTAATAAGGGGCCTACAACATAGAACTCCTTTGTTTCTGACCTCTGTGAAGTCAATATTCTTTGCTCGATTCAAAATCGACACTGAGCAAGTAACAGCGTCCATAAGAAAAGACGGACCCAGAATTGTGATGACACATCAGAGATATAGGATTTTTTCTATTACAAAATTTTAAGTAGCTGTAGGGAATATGTAGATACAATTTTGAAACAAGAAATTAAATAGCTATAATTTAATTTTGAAGAAATACTGCCAGTTGCGTGCCCCTCAGGGATTTTTTTTATGCCTTATTCATTGTTTTCTAACGAAATTAAAAAGACGAGTTCATAATTTATGTCAAAACACATTTTGTCATCTGTCCAATAAATAACATTTTAAAAAATTGAAAAATATAAACTTATTAATTAATCCACTGATGAGTGCGTTTTTTTCCTCGTGGGTGTCTGAGACATCATCATTAAGCATTTCACGCGTATAACCAATTAAATCAGAAAAAAACAAAATGGATGAATTTCGCCATCTTTCAGATACAAAAAAAAAAGAATATATCCAGGCCACCAAACGCACACGCATGTAGCCCGCTCTCTCTCGAAAAAAAGATTTTCGTAGCCCCCCACAATGCATCGAAATAAATCCTGCAGATGTTTGCATCCGCTTTTTTTTGTTGTATTTATATCTCTCCGATAAACGGAATGTGTTGGTATCTCCAACATGATTCCAAAATGTATTTATATCCCAAAAAAAAAAAAAAATCGCAATATATACCGATGAAAACTTATATCACCCATTTTGCGAAACGCGCTTGTGGGACGTTGTATTGGCCGTTCAAAGAAAGTAATATTTTCCAAAATTAGAATACAACGTCTCCTGCTGATCGTTCTCGAACGAACGAATAAAATTTCTTGTTCTGTGAGTTCAAAGTTCTACAAAAAAAAAAAAGATAAAAAATTGCATTTTACTCATCCCGAATCTGGTAAGTTTAATATATGTGGTTTCATTTAACATCACATACATTTACATTCACATTTTTATTTTTTTAGGTTTCTCAAATGAATTATAAAAAAAAAACACAAAAACAAAAAACTCACTCATTATGATCTAATTCAATCCGTAAATCTCATCAAACACGCGCGCCACTGGATGCCTTGTTTTATTTAGAAGGTAGATTTTCAAAAAATTTCAACAAACAAAAAAATCAAATTTCGCTTAATATTCTCGCCAACACTCTAACAGCTGCTGAATTGTATTATTCATAGTTTCTAATAAAAGTAAATAAAACAAAAAATACAAAATTTACTCACTCATAAATATTTTTTTTGTTTTTGATTGGGTTGACGATGTGCTTTTTGAAACACTTGAAACCATCAAAATGCTAATTTTTCTATTTTTATAGGAACTAAAACAAAAAAAAAAGAGAAATTGTTTGAAAACAGTTTTTAAAGAACTTTTTTTGATAAAACTCATCACTCAATCGCATGCAGAGAATATTTTGTAATTTGATTCGTCCTTCCGATTGTCTGCGATCGATCCCTGTAACCTTCTCTTCAAAATTGTAAATACGTTTAATTGAAATAAAAAAAAAAGACTATATTGAATTTATTTTGATTTTTGTTTATGTTATGAATGTTTTATTAAAAAAAATATTAATGTTTATGATTTTTTTTTTTTATTTAATGTTGAAACAACTAATTGTGTATTGTACCCGTATAAACATTATTTAATGTTTTAAGTATGGTGTTTATGATGTTTTTTTGTAAAGTTTATTAGATTTATAAAGACTATTGTATGTGTTAAAATAATTTTGTCCGTCATATTGGAGCATGCATTCACTTGGCAGGATTTTGAGTTGTCAGTGAGATATAACTTAAATTTGGCATTTAATTCTTAACAAAAAACCCTCACCTTCATTGTATTTTATGCGGTCCTAAATGTCATTCGTATATCCTTAGAAGATCGTCGCTAAACTGTCTGCTTAGAGTCTTCCATTTTTCTATAGACATTGCCCCATACAACATCCGGATTATCAGTAATGAATCTGCATCTGCATTTATCTTAAATATCGCGTACAGAAGTATATTACGTTCTTGGCTTGTTATTTTCCAAACACAATTGCATTCTATTGTCGTAATGTTTCGCGATGACATGTGGACTTTATTTAAAAAGCGGAAATACTTGACAAAGTTTTTTAAAAACTGTCAAGAGAATTGGATTGACAGATGACTTTTAAAGTATTTATATTCGAACATTCATTTTGAAGATAGAATGGTAATTTAAAAAAAATTATTATTTTAAAAAAGCGTCAAAAGTTTGCCTCTGTATTTTAAATACTTATTTCAGAATGTATTTTTAACGACTCTATATTCAAGAGCGTATTTTAGGTGGCTTTAGAAAAGCCGAAATACCTCAAAACTTATTATGTACCTCTCTTAAGATCAAAGGCAAATGAGTTTGAGATTTACTTTGCTTTGCATTGGCATAATGCTTCAGACTAAGTTTAACTACTTGTATTCTATCCTAGACTATAATATTGACGCATGTCCTGTAACAAAACATATCAGATCAGCTATTACCGACTGTCAGTCCAGTTTTTTTGACGTTTAATTTCAAGATAAAATGGATTAATTTTTGAAAGCTTTCCAGAGTCCAAAGTAGAGCTAATGTAAACAAAAATATTCGAAAGGCAATCAAAAATTGTTGTTTTGTAAGATTTTTATTAAGAAATTCATAACATTTTTAGATTTTCATTTTCTCCAAAATTTGGCCACACGCATGACTAATTTTTGGAGAAGTTTACTCAAAAGCACCACACTATGCGTTTTTTAATTTCAATCGACGCAAATAATCTTTGACTACAAATTGTGACCTGTTTACGTAAATTTTTTTCGAAAACAAATTCCTGTCAACCTATTTACAGGTTTTCTAATAAGTTTTTGAAAAAGAATATTACGATACGAGCACTATTGTACGAGTATTGAAACCAAATAATGGACAATTTTACTTTATTAATGATGTGTTCGATGATGAGTGATGGGATGTCATACGACTACATAGATTCAAGCCGATTGTAAATTTTGATCGCTTTTATTCACCGTAATCATGTTCTTTCGGTTTTAAAAAAAATTGTTATTAATAAATATACATATCCATTTTCTTCGGCTATAAAAGCTAGTTTATATATAAACCATCCATTCTATATCTTTCATTCTTCTTCTGCTCAGTCGTATCGTTTTCGGATATTCTATGCGGATATTTGTTATTT
The DNA here is from genome assembly GCA_946965025.1 of Blera fallax. Classification (NCBI taxonomy): domain Eukaryota; kingdom Metazoa; phylum Arthropoda; class Insecta; order Diptera; family Syrphidae; genus Blera; species Blera fallax. The sequence continues at coordinate 61,708,815 of OX337247.1, forward strand.
ACATAACCAATTTTTTGTTTGTTATTCTGACACCAAATGAGTATCATAACGGTAAAAAATTGTATCCTCACCATATAGTGGCCTTGCGCTGATGCACAATTTCTCTTTGGATTGAATACAGAGTTCTTCTGCCCTATATTCGAAAATTTGCCTATTTACTAGAGATCCATTAATTTGAAGGTGGCTTTTATAGTTAACTTAAATCCCAATTCTAGTACACTAGTATGCATAGACGTCACACGGCGTAGGACTAGGAGAAGTATTTTCTCCCCAGAAACCATCTGAATTTATTTAAATTTTCCTTTCGTAAAATTTTTCAATTTATAGCTTTTGTACAATTCTTTAACAAAGACAATGTAGGTACCAAAAGAAAATGAAACCAATTTTGAATTGCATGTAAAATGCGATTTTTTTTTTGCGGTGTCTGTTTAAGTGCGCCCATCACTAGATCCGATCTTAAACCCGGTAGCAAATATGGAGTAAAAAAAAGCAAAATCGAACTTTATTGCTACCTTACCGACATTTACATGGAATTGATTGTTGAAATGGTACGATGGCCTTTTTATGTGCTGCGTGTTCTAAATTAAAATTTTAAGCCGCATCTACATATTTATGAAGAAGACACACAAAATCTGTAAACTGTCCGTCTTTTAACAGATTATCCAAGACTCAGTTCAAATCCATGTTATTCTTTTAGCCACCTGCTTGAAAGATTATGTTGGCCAGTCTGTAGGGTATAGAGTCATTAAATACTTCTAAGTTCATATCATTTGCTTCCACATAATCAAGAGATCAACATACGAATTTAATGGTTTTTCTTAGAGTCTATAGGCTAAATTGAAAAATTATTGAAACATGGTATAACAGACCTCTGCCCTCATCAGACTTGCAAACATTAAGAGACACGAATAGGTCGGCAATTACTGATCCGCAAATCCTTTTGTAAATCAATGCATGAAAGAAAAAAACGATCCTTCCTTCAAACAAATCCAGCTGATGCATGAAAAATCCAGGGCACTGCCAAGACTGTAAGCGTTACAAAAAAAAATTTTTTTGGTAGACATACAGCCCTCTCCTGTATGTAGAAAAATGCCACTGGAACAATAGATATTTTTTTCGTTACCCGGCGAAGTAGGGCGAGTGCTAGTATATTTGAAAAATTAATCATTTCAGAAATACCCTTGAATATCTTGTACGGCTGCTTTGTTGCTCCTATTTGTCTAACCAAACAAATTCTCATTGGAATCCCAAGCCTTCTTCGCACTTACAGCTAATACATAAGTACCGCGTTGGCTGTTGAAATCTGGTTCAAGGTCCGTTTGCAGACTTTAATAGTCGTGATCTAACTCCTGTTACCAGCAGAGTTTTATCGATAGACATTTGGGACTTTTTAGAAGACTTCAAAATTAAATTTACAAAAAAAAAAAAAAATTACATGAACCTCGACGCGATTAGTCGAATAAAGAGGTTTGCATAACTTTTACACTGCCATGAGCAGTCAATTGCTAATAAGGGCTATACTCGTCTATGTAAAGGTTGCCTTTCAGCATAATTGGCGTTCTGTACTTTAAGATTTTGAATACATATTCACGTATCTGATGTTTTGCGAAGATTGGAAGGTCATTGTCAAGGACAACGCAATCAATAAAAAAAAAAAACAATCAAATGCAACCCCCAATGAAGTATCGTAGGCTCTACACTATACTGTGCCTACTTGCCCTATACGATATGACTTTGTTAGTTATCGACCGACTAGATGCCTCCAGTTTTATTGGTTTCTCAGATGGTTGGAAAGGTGTGATCTTGGGTAAATTTCGCTATAATCCGTCCATGAATCGATTGATTTAAGAAAAAAGACAGCTCATCTGGTGACGATAATCTGGATTGCAAATGCAGTAAGCAAGATCTTTTCTACAAATGACTGTCTAAATTTTTGGTAGCTACATAGAGACTACTACGTGCATATTACACCAAGTCCCACAAGTACTGAGGCTCTATACGGTCCATTGTTCTTCCAAACAGCAGTAGTTTTTGGTGTAGTCGTTGAAGAAACTCAGATTTTATTATTTTCAATGTTGTGCTTGGTGGCTGTGATTATTTCTCCCTAGTCGGGCTTGAACTTACACCGGCCAGGTCACAAGCAAACACACAACCTTCTACTCCGTGGCCACCACTAAGTCATAAGCATGAGATTGTGTAGCATCAAGTTGACTGTATTAGTATCAATGTACGCCTAATAGGAAGCTTTTCTGTTGGTCACAGGGTGCACTTAATCCATTCGTTATCCTTTATTTTATTTTATTTGGATACTATTCAACATTTTTATTCTATGCTCCACCATTTACCGTATTTGTGGACCTAACCTTCCGCACTATCTGTAGATACTAAATGTCACACACTCTCATTTCGTCTGACTTTGGGCAAATGTGCTACAAAGTCAACCAACTGCAACCTTCATCCGTCGTTATCTTCATCTAGGTATAAATAAAGTATCTCAACAACTAGTTCAACTTTTTCAACTCATTTTAAACGCTGTTGCATCGATCACTTACATAGTCGGACGATATTTTGAATAGCAAAAGTGTTCGACATGGTCTAAGCTCTTAAATAATCCCATCTACCAACCTTTTCACTTGCATTATAATCGGCTCGAGTTTCATTGTCAGAAATGCACTCTAACAGCCCACCTCACTTTCGAAATTCTAAAAATATAAAAACACGAACTACCAGATTCTTTTCTTAATCACCGTCTGTCAAATGTTACAAATTAAATATTTGACAGAAAAATGTAAAAATTTCCATTATTTATACTGAAACGCAAAAAGTTCCAAATCACTGTCAGAAAATAAATCTGCAGTCATCTCTGCTCATTTATCACTCTCGATGTCCATGGCTGCTACTTGCATCACAAGTCATTTTTCCTCACAACACAATAAAATATCAAAACAGATGCGTAACCAGACGTAAAAATTTCATAAATCTCCTCGTCCCAAATTTATTATTTCCATTTGTTTAATTGTAAGTGCGAACTTCTCGGACAAAATGTGGCCAACAATCCAGAAGCTTCTTGAAAAGTATTTTCGAAATACATTTATTTATCTACGAGATTGCCTGCCCCTTAGGGGGCTGCAATAATGCTCCGTCAGAAAAATTTAGGTGAATGCATGCAGCCAGTGTGAAAAATAACACATTTGTGCTTCTGTCCAAAAAGAAAAAAAAACACAAACAATTTCGAAAATTTCTGAAAAACTCATTTTTAAAAATTAAATTTCTTTTCTTGTTGCAGATTTTGCGTGGGTGACGTTGACAACAAACGATGCATATTCACTGGGCGCCCTCGTTCTGGCACATTCACTGAAACGCGTCGGAACCGTCCATCAATTGGCGGTACTAGTGACGCCTACCGTGTCCGAATCGATGCGTGCCAGACTCCGAGAGGTTTACAACGTCGTTCAAGAGGTCAATGTTTTGGATTCACAAGATACATCCAATCTGGCGCTGCTAGCTCGTCCCGAACTCGGCATAACATTCACAAAACTTCACGCCTGGAAATTATTGCAATTCGAGAAATGTGTATTCTTGGATTCAGATATTCTAGTAGGTTCTATGAGGCTATACCCGTAGCGGCTTATTGGAATTGCATGTATCTTTTCTAGGTCATACAAAACGCCGATGAATTGTTTGAACGTGAGGAACTCTCCGCTGCACCAGATGTATCATGGCCAGATTGCTTCAATTCTGGTGTCTTTGTGTACCGACCAAATGCAGATACTTTTGCCTCGATTATAGAGTTCGCACTGAAAAATGGCAGTTTCGATGGCGGTGATCAGGGTCTGCTAAACTTATACTTCTCCGACTGGGCACACACAGACATCAACAAGCATTTGCCATTCATATACAATACTACTGCCTTTGCCTCATACAGCTATTTGCCAGCATTCAAACAGTTAGTAGCAGCTTCTTAACCTAAAGGTGTGTCTACATTTTTATTTCTTTTTGTTTGCAATAGATTCAGAGACAAAATCAAGATCCTTCACTTTGCTGGTAAACTGAAGCCATGGTTGTTGAATTTCAATTCTGAAAGTAAAGTACCCTACATACCAACGGAATTCCAGCATGCATCGGATCTGGTTCAGCTGTGGTGGAACATTTTCTGTGAAAATGTACATCAGAGTTTGTCCGACCAAATGGTGAGTTTTTGGCACATGAATAGACAGATTGTCTTATGTTCTTGCTTCCCAGTTTGAATCCTTGTTTTTATTCATTAACAATTTTAATTTTATTGATAAATTTTTTTTGTTCTTCTTAAAAATATTCTAACTTAAAATGTTATTTCGTTTTACAAGCTACCGCATCAAGAGTTTTGTTTCGAAGATGAGGTAAGATTGAAAGTGATTTGTAGTTGAAAAAAAACAGAGGTTATTTTCCTTTTCTTTTGGTAGTTTTTCGGAAGGGTGCTTCTTTTACAGTAGTTTCTATAAATTTTTAATGTAAAAAAAAACTTTTTTCGAAGTGTAAATAATGTCACAAATTTCCTTTAGTTGTACATGAATCACAAGACATTTAGTTGAGCACTGTAAAAAAAATAAATCGGAATGTGGTCCTCCGAGCCGCATTGTGCACATAGGAAAATGTCTTTTAACTAACTGGTGAAATAGAAAGGTGAAAGGTTGTCACATCATTTATTGAAAAAAAAGCTCCTTTTCACATTATTATTCGGTTTAAGGAAAACAAATATGAATATGACAAATATATCGTAGTTTCACTGGAAATATGTATCTTTAACTTTCTCTAGATTGTCATATTGCAGAATTTACTTTTCATAGTCACCGTTTTTTGATTTCCTTGTTCAGTAAAAGTTGTTTTTCAAATCTACCACAAAGATTTCAATCTATGACCGATTGTTCGAAATTCTCTATCGATTGTATGCTTTATTACCTTCTTATCGTTCAGTAAACAAATTTGGAAATCGACTTCTTTCGCACCGGTTGACTGACATTTAAAGTTCCATTGCAATTTTTTGTTTAATCTTCTGACCTTGAGTGAAATAATTGTTATGCCTACGATAAGTTTATTTTTGAAGTAAAACTTCTTTACGCACGCTTGACTTGGGGAGTAAGCTGGTGAATGCGTGACGAGAGCGTTACGAAAAGTGTGATCGGGCGAGGCGAACGGAAGGTGAGAGGGAGATATAAGTTAGTGAAGATAGAAAGAGAGAGTTACGTTTCGTACATTACTGTAGGAGCAAGAGAGAGAGGTGCGCGAGCACATTTTCTTTCTCTCTTCCTCTCATAGCCAGTTACGTTTCGTATACAGTGCAGGCCTATTGTCTGTATCACACTGTAGGAGCAAGGAGAGCAGTAAATATTCTACGTTTAAAGTGAATAAAATTGTAAATTCATTTTAAAGTTCATATTTGTGAATTTTCGGGTGAATAATAACAAATTATGGCAGGAAGTGACACAGACTCTGAATATGAAAGCGGTGCTCCAGGACCAGTTAAAGAAGTTTTACTTCAGTCGTGTGGTCTGAAGCACACTCGTTTTTTTTTTATAAGCATAAATACCTTTGAGTTTTGGGTTAGTTGGGCTGGACGATAGGATTAGTTTGTTTCACAAAATGTCAAACGTTCGCCACGATTGGTTAGACATTGACTTAAGTCTGTGAAAATGTCTCATTTGTCAGTGTCAAGTATTTGACATTTTGTAATACTTGAAATTATTTGGCACTGTTTCGTACGAATTGAATTAATTTTACATTTCATTATGAACGTTTTTAGAAAAAAACAGTGACTCAGTGTTAGATGGTAGTGTTTGTCGCGTTCATTTACAGTCAAAACAACACATGTCATGGGCCAAAAATCGTGCTAAAAAAATCTCAAAAATCTGAAGTCTTAAGTTCATTTTTAAAAAAGGAATTCACAGCGAGAAGACGTCGCTGTATCGAATTTATGTATGAATGAATTTTATCTGGACGACATTTGTGGAATTTTCCAATCTTGACATGACACTAATAAGTAAAAAAAAAGGATGCAAATGCAAAAAAGTGAAGCACCTTCGAAAACACTGATATTTTCAGGCTATTGGCAACGGCTTCAGTCATTGCAATATATTTTTTTCCGACTACTGCAATGATTCATAGAGTGTCAAACGGTGTCAAATACTCTCAAAGGATTTGACAGAACTTTTTAGACCGATAACACAATTAAACTCTTTGGCTTCATCATACACTAGCTCTTAACGTGGTATTTTAGTGACAGACGTGTGGTATGGAACACAGTATTGCTATACCATGGTCCCAATACCAGCAGTCTGTATCCCACATTGCACCATCATCGTTGTGACACCGAAAAATAAGATTTTATCGCCCAATCAAATTAAATTATTAGTTGACAAGTCTTGAACTAATAACAAGTAAATGCATAACTTACTAACGTGGCGCTACAGTTCGAGGTGAACCTGGGCCTCAACCAACAAGTAAATGCATTAAGCCTTGAAAATTGTAGTTCACTCCATGTTTCGCGAGTCCTTCGTTAAATATTTATTGATTTTCAAATCATGTTGTGCATTTAAACTCCTAACCTCAACTGTCAACGGGCGAATGACATTAGCTGATGCCTTAAGGCTGTCATTGATGATGGGTTATAAAAACATTTACGACACTAAGCTGCATATCATCGCATTGACGTACGTTTCGTGCACTTCTCTTTTATTTGTGTATTTATTGTTAATGATTGCAAGGGACTTGCCCTAGATAGATGCATTCAAAGTGGTTATCGGTGAGTTACAATTGTGTAGATCAGAAATATCCTTTGCTACATCTACTGTCATTGATGAGGTCATTAACTTCGGAAGTGCAGGATTGGTTCTATCGTACTATTCTACTAGGCTTCGACCATAATTTTAACTCTAATCAAAGCAGCCCAGTTGGTTCGCAAGTAGGCAAGAAAAGTACAAAGTAGAAAGCTTATGTGGAAACTAACACATACGTCGCAAGTCCAAAATGCATATACTTATACACAGATAAATCTCAATTTAAACTAATACCCAACCCAATTTGATGCTTCAATCCATGTTGACCTAAAGCAAACAATTTATTTCCAGGGCACATGCCTTGGTCTATGCCTCCGTCTGACACAGTAAATATTGAACCAAACTGATAACGAAAGATTGAATTGTTATGCATGTACGAGAGTATTCAATGTCAATACCATCGTTTTTTTTCACAAAAAACAAAACACATTGGAATAGCCAAGGACGCTCAGAAGCGAAAAAAGATAAGATTTTTCGAAATTCTGATTCGATTATCTTCCACGTGTTTGTTTTAGCTCCAGATGGTATTTGGTTTGAATTATCGAATAGCTTACTCCTCCCTCAATAAACAACAACTCAAAGGTTCTTATCTTCATGTGTACATAATTCAAAACAAAACAAAATTTAGAATGTTTTTGAACGCACTATTTGGATCGAAATAAACCGCATATCTGTGAGTAGCATTTTTTTGTGCGCGCTCTAATTGTAAACATATTTGCTTGCGCTAATTACGAATGATTGATACCTTAAGATCTGAATGACAAATTTACGCTTCATTGAGTTTTAAATAAAAAAAAAAACAAAAAACAATGTCAACTGAAGCAAGGAAAGAGGTCTGAATGAATAGAGATACAACGGATGTGTACATGAATACTTCAGAATAGTTTTCAGTTCAATGCTATTTCGAGTTCACCTCGAACGTCTGCATTTTTCGAATTTTCTTAAATGTTTTATTTTTAGATGAAAATGAAAATAATTTTGTACTTTGGTGATAGTTTTATTTTCCATTTCGATGTAGCGTAGTTCACTTTTGAAGTATATGGACGTGCGAACAGTCCGGGTTAAAAATGAATGTACACTTAATTTTTTTTATCTAGGGTGGAGATATGCATATATGTAAATCTAATATGTATCTACAGGCGATTTGCAGCGCTTTGAAATTTTAGGACGAGACTGATAGTCAAAACATTTCTCTTGAAAGGTCCTAATAATTTCAAGTCTCAAGACATAGTTCTACTTTTGTATAAAAGAAAAAATGAAGACTACTAGAATTTAGCTAATGTCTTTTCAATATTAGTAAATTACGTCCAAAACTTCTTGTTTGGTAGCAGATAATATATTATATTGCCTACAAATATATCAGTCGCAAAAGTCGAGTGAGGGCAAACAGTCTTCAATAAAAAGTTTCCTCGAAAAAATGTTTTTCCGAGGCACAAAATTTCAAGAAGCAACTTTCAATACAAAATTGATTTTTAAAATCAAGTTGAGAGGCATCCTGAAAGTAGACTACGTAAGTTGATCAAAGTTTTGTGTACCTTTCCAAAATTATTTCGTCTAGGCTCCAAAATTTTTTTCGTTTCTTCTTCCTTTTTTGTCGATTTTTAAAAACCTTTACTTGAGTACGACTTAGAAGTTCGTTCGAAAAGAAAAGCCTATTTTTCCATAGTAGATTATTTTTTTTAGTTACAGTCTCGCCCAAGCACTAAACATCCTGATTTGCTGAAGCTTTAGTCTTACTTTTGAAATTCTTTTAACAAGGTTTGAGGAACATTGTTTTACAGCCACTTGAAGCTGTTTATTCCTTAAATATTTTTGCCCTTCTAAATGGTACGTTAGAGAATGTACTACAGTTTAACTGAGGAAAGTAGCCTGAGAATCTATTTCGCCGGTATTTCAAGTTGCGCACTGTTTTGCGCACAAAATCCCACAATCGTCCCATTCTATTACACAGTGACACTTAAAACCAATTTCATATTTCCTGGAGCTATCCGTGTTGAAAACCCGTCCACTAGTAGAATCGTATGCGGGTTAGTACTAGATTCAGCAGCATGCTTTTGTAAGTTAAATTCGCCGGGTAGGGTCCTCTAGTTGATTAGATAGTATCTTCATGTATTAATCCTTTTGTAAAGGGGTCTCACTCAAAACACCTCTACAGCCAGCATAATCTTTTGCTAGTTTCCACCTATCGCAGGGCTTCTTCTGAGTGAACAATGAAGGCGAATCTGACTTAAGCTTTTATATATCATTCGGCTGACTGCCATAACTCCATTACCAGCGCCATGGCACTCGGAATGTCATAAATTTATCCTTAATGTACTATTTACGCAGTTACAGATTAAGCGACGAATTTGCCTTGAAAAGGTTTTGAGGGTGATTCAGATAGAACTAGGGTTGAAGGTGCGACCAGATAGAGCTTTAGTCAATGGAACCCGGAATATCTGGATTGCATCTTACGAGATCTGCTTCTGGCAGTATAAAGGTTCCTTCACTTGTGGATTGGTGCTTCGCATAGAGGAACGGCGGTGGAGTTTATTTAACATTCCTATAGAATCCGCAGCTCTCTGTTTCCTCTCTGTGGCCCTTTGGAATGTAAAGCTGATTAATGCTCACACTAATGAAGGGCGTGCGTTATTTTCGTACACAGTTCCAAATCCAAATCTTGATCCCATTATCTTCTTTTTTCACCTATTCCGTTCCTGAAAATTGTTGTTCCTTTACAAAGAATGCGGCCTCTGCACCTCCTTTTTGCTAGTTTATCGTCCACATTGTTTCCTCCCACATCCTACATGCTTTGGTATCCAAAAGAGGGTGACTGTTGCTCCGGCAATCTCAGTTTTTGCTGTTGCTTGGTTTTGAGTCGTAACCTCTCTCAAACCGCAATGTTTAGAGCATGATTTTTTCCTATATCCATAAAATGCTTTTAGAACTTCTCAGTCAGTATTTCTGTTTAACTTACGTTTGGCTACATATGTATATGTCTTTGAGTTTTATCTAATTGGGTGGAAAGATTGATACCATCGAACTGTCATTCAGCAGATCCTCAGTTTATGATGGTCTCCTTCTTTTTCTAGTACTCACGTTTCATCGATTCTTTGTATATTTTAAGCAAGCAGCGCTAAAACTGCTAAGAACATGATGTATCCAAGAAAAATGGGTACCCCATATATTTCTTGCAGTTCTCCTCTTAAAGTTAAACAAATTAAACAGTAAGGTACCTAAATAGCTCCCCAAAGGAACTCCATTTACAATACAATCTTTTTCAAAGGTTTCTAAATATTTTTTAATTTTACACAAAATATTCAGTTTGTTTTTAATTTGCGGTAATAAATATTTAGTTGTCCAATTCTTTTTTTTTCAATGTTGTGTTTTTGCACAATGCTAATATTGCGACACTATCCCACCTGCCCGTCCTACTCCCAATCAAAGCCTTTTGTAATTAATTTGCATTCGTATGCATGATTGACTAACAACTAATCATTATTACCTTTCTTTTCTACCACAACAAAATTCCAAAAAAAAAACAAAAAAAATTTACCTAAACTGCTCGAAATGCAGAAATATTGGCCAAAAATGGAGTTTCGAAATCTAACCACTTGGACTGAAAATCGTCACACATCCGATTCGTCCTCCTTTAATATAACGAATTATGATAGTGGAAATTTCTTTGATGATATTCAGCCATACCATGATCCTTGGGAAGATTACTATGAAAATTTGGAAAAAAAACTTATTGAACAAAATTCTAGCAACAACAATGAGACCATAAATAATCCACCACCACCACCACCACCTCCGCCTCAGTTAGAAACCGCGGAGCAAAAAGATTCGAATTCAAATTTTACCCCAGATTTTGTGCCACCACTGCCATCACAACCAGTATCATCGGCAGCTCCACCAGTAGAACCAGACCAGAAGCCTCATCATGACCATCACCATCATCATCATCATCAGGCCCACCAACAACACCATATTCCACCTCAGATTGAAGACCTATACAATGACAATACACTTCAAGTAACTACAACTACAACTACAACTACGAGTTTCATTGAGAATTTCAAACAAAGCTCTGCTGTACAGAATGAACAGAGCGCTCCTGTACACCCAAAAACGGTAACGCTTCATAGGAAGGACAATTTGAACTGCATACACCATCCGTTGTCAGTAAAAGAGCTTAATCTGGCGTTCAGTGAGGCGTTGTTGGAAAGTATTGCCCACGATGATAGTAGCAAAAACGACACATCGAATTTAGACTCGAATTCGATATCGAATTCGAATTCAAATGATGATCTGGGAGAACTTGTTGTGGAACAAACTCATTCAGATAAAAAACTCAGCGCAAGCGAGGTTGGTATAGTAATAGAGCACAAGTGCAGTTTAAAATGCAAATACAAAGTTCGAATTTTGCATGTAGTTCTGGGGGAAATTTTTTCGAACAAAACGGTGTCTCTCATTTATCTCATCAAAAACTTTCGCCCACACACACATTCATGCAATTATTTTTCTTAGAAAACACATTGTATACGTTTCGTTTTATTTTTCGTGTCTGCTTTTTTTTTATATTTATTCATTTATTTTGCTCTATCGTTCTTATAATTTTCGGTTCTCCATGTGTTGTTTCGTCTTCGTGGCGGGGGATTTTTATATAATTTTTTTTTTGTTGCATGTGGTTCTTATTTAGTTATGTAAGGATAAACAGGAAAACAAATATTTTAATGCAAACACATAATTGTAAAAGTAAACCAAAACTTTCTAGTAATCTTCCTTAAGGTATTTATGGGGCATTTTTTCAGCTTTAAGCATTTTTTTTAAATTTAAATATTTGTGTAGAACTGTTAGTTACTAACAGCTAACTGATTATCGTTATATTTTTTTGGATAGTTAATAATTCACATGAAAAAAAAGCTTATTAAAAAAAAAATTAAACTAGTCTTACATATGTTTTAAGATCACACAATAATTTTTGTGGCATCATCTAAGAAATTTGCCATCTATTTTTTTGACACAGTTGATTTAATTTCTTATTGAAACTTTCAGAGGTTATAGTTCTTTCATTTTGCGAAAAGCGTGCAAAAATTTGGAAAACGGAACGATATTATCGAGCTTAATGGTCATTTGTTTCAGAGTGGGTGATTTTGCGGGTAGACTACATTGAGTTCGAATTTGAATGGTGGAAACGCAGCTGCAGTCCTTAAATTTATCCTAATTGGACAGAATTGTATTAGTCTATGCTCTGCAAAATTATCTCTCGAAACATTTACCCGCAGTTTGGGTCTTAAGCCCCAGAAAGTTCTAATTATTTTCAAACCTACTGAGATGGAATAGAGGTTCATTGATCATAAATGAAGTGAGTGAGTTCTCTTAGAGATTTGTTTAAGGCGATAATTTAAAACAAGATAATGAGGCACACAATTAGCCAACACTACGAATCCATCAACATTGAAGTCCATTTACATTAAATCGTCAACTTGCAGCTGTTTCTACTGTTTCCAGCATATTTTGCACCAAGATCTACGGTCTCAAATTTCGCTACTTAGGTGTTACTTTATTTATTAGCATAGATGGCGCTAAATTCCTGGGAGCGACCAGGATAACCCACATAATTTTCCAGCCAATGTCGTCCAGTTTTGTAGACCAAATTGGTTGGTCTCCAGATGCGTAAGCCAGTCTTCCTTTACCAAGCCGTCCCTCTAGGTTGAATTCGATGACTCTGTGAGCTAGAGTGCTGGTTTCCATTGGCTCTAAAGGCGGTAGCTATCACAAGCTATGAATTTAGACTTTCTTAATTAAGTCAAGTTTAACTCTTTTCCTGTCAATAGAAACGGGCCGAAATTAGCTTAAATAACTTTTTTTTTCAAAGCAATTAAGGAGACTTTAATTCGCCGCCTTAAAGTCCATGTTCCTAAAAGGTGTAGGAAAATTGGGAAGATGAGCTGAGCCATAGAAGAGAATGTCCTTTTTTAAAAAACCGGTCACTAAGTTAGGTACTGTCTTTCAATTTTTTGGTGATCTGATGGCGTTATGAATTCGTTAGAGATGTTTTCGAGCAAATCAACTTTTATAGGAATAATAGGAATAGTGATTGATTACCATTGAGCTCAAACATCAGTTTTGTGGAAAATGCATCTAGCCGCTTAGGCTTTGAGTTGAGAGAATTCAGGGACTCACTTTTTTACTTTCTCTATACTAGTAATACCAAGATTGAATGAAATTTTGGATCGAAATTTTTCACAAAGAAACTAATCCAATACAGCAAACAGTTCACAGTGACCTGTGTTCTGAACAAAAATTTGGTTCATAATTTCATCACGTTAATTTTGTGATTTTCGTTTCGGTTAAGAGAAAAGAGAAGCTTTCCGAAGACACTTTTTCAAGTATTCGAAAGAGGTTGGACTATGAAAACCTCATTCATCTTTTCTACTCAACCTTAACATATCGCTCAGTACTCCTCTGCAATGACAACTGAACCAGAGTTTCCAGCAAAGTATGATTTTCAATTCGGTCAAAGGCGTTTTCTTCAAAAATTTGGTTGTTTGCTTTTCAGAGCTACATATATTGATGATGACTGGCAATTAGTGAACATTCTGATTTGGCGTTGAATTGTGTTCACAACCGATTCGATTTTTGGAATTTCCGTGAGGACTTAACATTTGCAGTACGTTAAGCAAAATGGCATGTGAATGGTCTACTTTTTTCCAATAATTTATATTTATTGGAAGACTTACTATTTAGCAATTCTAGCGATATACAAAACTGGAAATCTGACCAAAATGATCAGATGAAAAAAATCAGTTTAAGTTTTCAAATTCGCCTTACATTTAGAAACTCCAACTTAATATGTTGTGCCAGTCAAATTTTCTTGCAATGGGCAGTTTCTCCAATCAAACAAACCTTTCAGGAATCCAAGCGAGTTAACCTTAGGCGCTCAGAAAAAAATGCTGAAAAAAAAAGAGAAATGAACTCTTTCCTGTGAATCCAAATTTTTGACAACTAGTGTCAGATGAAATTCGTTAAATGTCATTTTAAACACTGAAATTTTGATATTTTTTCAACGAATTTTTTCATGGAAAAGTAGTATTTAAAGTCGATTTCGAAATAATGTCTAGTATATGCATGGACATGACATAGCAAATTTTATAAAAAAACTGTCAAAAATGTTTCTTTTTGGAATTGGTTCCTGTTTCTTCATGACAGAAGAAATTCGATACAATACTTTAAAACCGGCATTTTCATGACCCAGTCTTACTGACTTACTTAGGTGGGGCTACAGTTCATTCAGGCTGTGCGTTCTATTTTATCTCGCTTTAATTCCAAAGATTTTTTTTCGATTGAAATAGACGGTGTAGATAATAGATTATATTTTCATCGCCAACATTTTTGAAAATAAAACTTCACCTCTGTGAAAGGTCGTCTTAAATACAACAAAGATCGGTTCACAAATGAGTGAATCAGCAATTCTCGTTGACGATCAGTGGATCTATCTTACAGTCCGGCAATCATTTTCTCAGATTAGACAAAATGTTGTTTCAATCAGGATGAGGTTTTTAAGATTTTTCAGAAGAGTAGTCAATTTCACAAGCACCTTCCATCTTGCTAGTAACGTTCAATGCAAAGCGGTTAGAAAATAATTCATTCGAAGCACGATGACATGGAAAACATATTCGCAATCCGTTCCAAATTTTCGCTCCAAATCCTCTTATCACTATTTCGAACCTCAGTATTCTCTCTTAATTAAAAAAAAAAACCAAACAAACTTTGTTTAAAATGCTCTATTTGCTTATGTACGTCGATTCAACTACGTACGTGCTGATTATTTGGCAAAGACTTTGAAATTGATTTTTTTTTTTTCATTTACGTAATATCAACATCATTTGCTAATTTATTTTCACCCAAAATGAGATCAGATCAGAGCAGTGTACCACATTCATTTGCCGAAGGAGATCGTTTAAATTCGTTGTTCTCTCACTAAAAAAAAAAAAATGTCAAATGCTGTTGAACCCACCAGTAAGGTTGGTTAAGTGTACAAACTTTAAACACTTGTACTAAAATTTGTTTGTGCTTTGACATGTAGGTTATATTAAAAAAAATACATTTTCCAATGTAAACTATACTGCCTTAGCGTCATGGGTAACTATAATTAAAAATAAATTAACACTTCCTATACCGTGAAACAAACCAAAAAATACTCATTTAGTGAGGTGAATTTTTAAGCAAAAATAGTTTTTATGGGAAACAGCCGGTGTGCTAAAGAATTTCGAATTAGTTTTATTATTAAACATATTGTTGTCCATGTCCTAGAGTCGTGTTAAGTTTTTCGAAAGTATTTCAAGAATTATTCTGTCACCGTGTTGTTTATGTTGAACCGAAAAATAGTGTTTAGTGTCTCGTTTGGTGACTGGTAGTTTATGTGTTTTGTTTGAAACCATCCCCTCCCATACCCCGCCAGTGAACAATATTAACAATTTGTGAGCCTTTTGAAATTTACGATCTCTTTGTTGTTTGCTTTGAAAAGATCGCAATGTTCTCAAGTTTATCTAATTCTGACGTTAATTTCATTTATGACAAGCCTTCTTGCTGGTATTGTGGGGCCGGTATAAGAACTTAACCACTTGCCCAAAATAGGAAACTTTTCGATCCCTGCTTGGTACAGAGGTTTATGGTGGATTGAAGTGGTATATCTACTTGAATGTGTACTTCTTCGTTGGGGGTGGTTCGATAGTGAATCAAGCAACATCTGCTTAGGCTAGAAAATGTTCACCAGAAGGATGCGCCCCATGTTGTAGATAACTCTTCCTCTTCTTCTTAAAGGTCGCTGTATGGTAGATGAAAGAAATCTTATCTACTTAGATAAATACTAATCCCAAAAACTCAGTAGTCTCTGTATCAATTGAAGTTAAGTGTCAGGCAGTCAGTATGTGCATTTTTATCTCTGATTGCTTTCAGAATTGTTCTTTTTTTACTAACAGATCTATTCGCATGAGCTTAAGTGTGAGTTCTAGGTCTGCAGTAGCTGCTGACTCAACAGAAATGCGCTTTAAAATTTGCTTTCCAGCGTGATTGTGTGGTTAAATGCTTATTTAGGCGAAGTTGATCCAAAACTGTGGTGGGATATCTCTCTTTAACACTAAATGGAGATCAAAATTTCGATCTCTCATTTAGTCTTTCAGATCAAGTTGTAAGCCAGCTGTATTCAAGCAGTTCTTATTCACAAATCTGCACTGGCTTTATCCAAAGTGTGGCTTCCTGCCAATAGGCTATCAACTATCTAAGCTTTCGTCCATCGTTTGTCTTCCGTCCTGCGTCTTGCGGAGAACACTTGATGGATAATAAGCACTGTAAAAGCTTGAGTAAACGTTTTCGCTGTAGCCAAGTAGCGCTAAAGGCGCTGATCTAGATTGCTAAAACTTAGGCGCGGTGACCCTCTTCTGAATGTATGCCTGGTCTGCCAATATTCTAAATAATAAGCGGATGAGTAAAATATTCACGGCGGGGTCAAACATGGACTGAATTCTTAGAATTCTAAGTAGTTGCATAGGGCAAAGTCTCATGTACAACCAAAGGGACACTTTACTGCGTCTGCCAAAGCCTAATTCTAAGAAAACATGAACTGTCTCTGGTGTACTTACATGTCTTTGGTATTCATCTGTCGGAACTTAAAATGAGAAAGAAATTGGACGCATCTGCATTGAAGTATCACCGTTTTATTCATGTATCTACGTTTAGTATCTGCTGATTAACCCATGGCACTTTTGATGGCACCTACATTTCACATTTGCTGTCACTAAGCTCTTCTTTGTTCAGTCGTTTCTTATGAAAATCTGTTACCAATGTCTAGCCCTTGTATCTTATCTGCAAGTGGTATCTTTCTTCCTAAAAACAAATAATGCTTCATCTGACACGAAGTGCAACGCGCTGAGTTGTTTTGAAGAGATATCTAATTGGACACCCATTGATAGGACTAGTCTTTTACGTTATCTTGGGCCTTGACAGGACAGTATTCACGCGAGCAGTTTTGCTGCATGAATTTTTCAGGTATGCTTATAGTGTTGTTACAAATTCGCACTTATTCATCCAAGAATTTCGCCATTCGTAGGGCTGCCATATCGAATATTGTCGGCGTATCTAATTTTGTTTGGCTTAACTGAGAAATCGGGGTTGTAGGTTGTATTCCACAGTAGTGGTCCTAGAACTAACTCTTGAGGGACCCCTCATGTAACTATATATTTCTGCACTCTTATGTTAAAATAGGTTCCCATCGTATTAATCAAGTAGACCCATCCTCATACTTTCTGAAGGAGAGTTCGCTCTTAGGTTTGTCTTGTGTAGTTTGGTATCTGGGTATTCGTTAAAGCTCGTTTTTCCTTGGATTTTGCTGGTATCTTTAATCGCTCTCCAACTGAAGTTAAATATTCAAAGTTTGTATAGAAAATTTTAGCTTGAAGAAAAGAACAAACATTTCGGATTGGGGTGTCTACAATGCATAAAAAAGGCGGTTTCTACAGGAAAGCCTTCGATGTAGATTCTAGCGAATTTGTTATCATTTTGAGCGACCAATGTAAATCACTGGTTGGCGCCATCAACTTTTAAAATAAAAAATAAATAATCTCAAAGGGAATTAATTTTTTTCCGGTGTAGATACATCACTATCATTATTTTGACGGATTTTATGCACTGCTTTCTTATTTTTTCAACATTTCACATTACATTCTCTTTTTTCTAAGAGATTTTTCACTTTCATTCATAACCTTCACGTGGAAAAAAATTTAAAAAAAATTAAATTTTGGAATCAACTTCACTTAAAACTCAAATTCCTTCATCCGTAGTTCCGTAGCTATAGATATTAGATAAACTTAACTTTTATAACAAAAGGTGACCTATTTTTCTTTGTGTTCCAGCTTACTAACCTTCTGTTTGGATATCCTTTAAATGGTCGATGTATAACTAACAAATCTACCAAAAACAATTCCCACACTAACACTAATTTCATTAACTTCCTTAATGTTTCACTATCGGGACTCACAGTATATACATAAATTATTATTTAATTTTGTTTTCTTTAAGTATAATAAATTAATTGTTTTATTAAAAATTCTTGTAGGCTGGTTTAGCTGGTGCTCTTGCTCAGGTTCGTCTGGGTGAACCACGTTCTACTGAACAGGAAGCCTATGAAGCATCAATGAGACGTCAATGCTGGGAGGCTGGAAATATTGATTACTCGGGCAGGGATTCATTTGAAAATATCTGGAAGAAAATCTCACAGACTTTGGAGTCAAAGCCAGTTGCTTCAGCGCCGGCAAAGCCTGCTGGTAGTAAATGAGTTAAATGAAAACTCTCTTAAAAAAAAAAAACATTTTACATACACAAACACACACATGCACACATACATAAAAAGATAGCATATTGCACGAAACACTGCATTTTGATGCATGTATACACTGAGAGAAAACACTCGGACGATCACATTTACATTTATTATTTTATACCTATCTATAAATTTATTTTTTAAATTAAAAAAAAAAGTCGTACAATGTGCTAATTATTCACATTTTTCTTTCTTTCTTTTTGTTTATGCCATCATTTGTTTAAGAAAAATTTGATTTTGCATAAAAGTTTGTGATTGTAAAAGTTTTCCTTTCAAAAACCAAAAAAAAAGAAGTTAACTGCAGGCCATATCGAATCATCATATCATTTCTTTTTTTTTTTTGTTAAACAAAAATTATTGTTGCCATTTATTGTTAAACATGAACATAAAAAAAAATCAAATCGTGTGTGTTCCTATATTTTTCGGAATTTAAGCGAACGATACAAATATAAACGTTTTTTAAAAATATTTTTCAATGCATTTTTTTTTTTCTTTTATTTTATTTTATACATGAAATTATTTTTGTCACATGTTTTATATTTATTTAATTAATTATTTTTTTATGTTTTTTTCAGCACGTTCATTGTTTAAAATTTTTAGGTGGCATGCTGCAATGGCAATCATTTAGTAATCGTTCTGTGTCATGGAATGCTTTCATGTTGCGTTCATTATGAATTGTGATGCGATATCTGAGGTGTTTTAGTTAACTTTTACATCACTATTGATATTTTCTTTGACATTGAAAATAATTCTCTACTCTAGGTATAAAATGCTTAAATGAGTACATGCACATGTAGCCAATACCATGCCTTTTTCACAGAAATACTTGGGCAATAATGTGAACTTTTTCAAGACATTGCGTTCTCAACTTGCGAAGATAAACCTCATTCAAGGTATTGAAACTGCGTAGCACATACATACATATGTATGCAAAAAATGTATTCCCAGTGTATATCGCTACGAAGGCCTATATTTCGCTTTCAGTGTGCTATTTGGTACAGCAAATCTTTTAGGTCGCATTTCCTACAATTTTTTTGTTTTAGAAAAAAAATCAGATTTAGAACCGTCGAAGCAATCATTGTATCTTGTGGCATCCTTTTTGAAAGTGTCTCCTCAAATCCAGTAAATATTTTTGCTACTAGTCTGAGAGGGATGAGATGTGATCAGAAAATAAGGAAATTTGCTATTTTCCCATAACTATAGATGTCTGCAGGTATGAATTTATTAAGAAGGCACAAAAGAATCGGATTTCGCTGCAATGGATTCAAACCATTCACAGTAAAAAAAAAAGAATCGTATTCTTTACTCATGACACCTTTCGTAAAATTTACAATCTCTTAAAAATGAGTTTTGCTGTTTTAGTTCACAATGAGTTGGATTTTTTTTGTTTAATCTGGGAACGCACTAGAGATTCACCATAAATTGACTCAGAGGCTGAACCAGTTCGAAATTAAAAAATGATGATCCACCCTTTCAATTGAAGAAATACTACACCAAGTCAATCACCTCCAATTACGAATCTACATAAAGGCGTTGTTTGCAAGTGTTTCTTGAAAAGAAACACTTCCTTTCCTTACACTTGAGAGCTTTCAAATCTATCTTCAGTCTTCATTCTAACTTGAAACAACTATGACAGTGGGAAACGATACAGAAAATCCCAACGTCATTCATAAAGCAGAAATAGGTAAACCTAATTACGTGTCATCCATATTAAAGTCGAGTTTAAGGTGACAGTTGATACCATTTACGTCATCTCAGAGGTCAGTTGCACAAGTTCACAATAGCAACACGTGAAAATGAATCACAATTACTACTCTGATCCGATTTTTTTGTCCAGTTTTCGTAAAGCATGGTTTAATGATGTAAAACCGTAAAAGTAACTTAGAAACACAAAACGTTTTTACATCGTTTTTTTTTTTTTTTTACGAAGAGCCTTTCGCCTTAAGTAAAATCCAAACTTTGACTCGTTAAATGCTAACTGCAAGTGTTAAATGTATTTATTTTGCTTAGCACAAACAGCGTAATTCTTTTCTTTAAAGTGATATGTTGGCAGTACTGTCCATTTTACGTCGGCCATTTTGTTGAGACAACACTGATTACTCGGTTAGTTACCGGTAGTTATTTATGAAAATATGGATGACCTTTTGTGAAAGAGTTTCTGTCGCACTATGCAGACAGGTTAACTTGTAACACAGTTTAGTGGTTATGAAGGCTTTTAATTTGATCAATCTAAGGATGACAAATTAATGGACTACGAATTAACTAAAAGCACTGTGACCTGAAAGATCGATGAACTCCTTTCTGGTGTTAAACAATATTCTTAGTTTCCCTCGGTAAATCGATAAAATAAATTCAATTTAAAGAGGAATGGTGTCAATGTCCTATTTTATACGGTCCTAAACAGCCAGTTTTATTGCAAAATATGTTAACGAAGCCTATCTTCCTCAGGTATTTTTAAAGCTTGCAGATTCCTGTTAAGAAGCACGTTCACTTTCATAGCGTGATTGATCTCTTACTTTCCTCATTCTTTTGTGGAAGAGTTCTGATGCTACTAGGCCACATTGCTTGTCCTCTTCAATACCATCTACCCTAATTTGACCTATCACCTAGTACAGAATGCTGTTGCTAATACGGTAGTTTATTGCCTACCCGCTCCCATACAATCTTAAAGCTTATTTCGCATCAGATGAACTGCATTCAATGTATTGAGCATGCCAATGTTAGCAATTGTTTTCCTCTTACGAAACAAAATTTTTTAGCTTTTGAAATATGCATACGGATTAATAAAATAATTCTATGCTGCCATATGTGTGTACCTATGAAGCCTTAGGGGCATGTTAGCTGAGATGTGGTAGACAGGTCTGGGTTGAAAGTTGTTTTATATTAAATTTTAAGTTTATTCTTAGTAAAGCCTCTTGTCTTACAGCATCTTAAAATTTGTACGTACATCATGAGTCGTCACATTGTTCTTTGATATTTTTGTTTCAAACTATTTGTGGAACGTAAGTAAGTTTTAAGTTCTTCTACATATTTTGTTCTCTATGTTGTTTTTTTTCTAAAACACAAAACACGAAATACTGCGCAAAAAAACACTTAATCATCAATCAAACTCTTTGACACAAACTCAAAACAAAAGTCACTCAAGTCACTTTTCGATAAAAGCCTTTGTATTCGATATTATGCAAGAATGACAGCTCTTTGAACTGTCTACTGCTGACAGACTGTAGTAAATGGGTGCGTTTATTTTTTAAGTTACCTAAGTGGCATGTTCCTTGGAATAGAATGTAGTGAACTTAAAATTCGAACGCGCTCAAGTACACAAGTTACACAACATGTCGCATAAATGCCATTCTTGCATTATAAGGAAAATGAAAGCTTTTAATGACTGTCCACTCTGATCTTTTCACTTAAAAAAAAAACACATGAAGGTAAACAACGATATGAAATTCAAACTTTTCTTTTGCAGAAAATTCGGGCACAAAGACCCCGCCTCAAATCGAATTGAAAGAACCTGCAAAGCAACTTTTAAATATAACCGCTCAAAAACCCACAATAACTATTAACAAACCCAGCCCACCACAGCCTGCCAGGCAAAAGTCTAAAAAGTCTAAATAGCAATTAATTAACAGATGCTATGCATACTTTACTAAAATATCTCATAAGTTCATTAGCCAATAACATTAAACCAAAAAAAAAAAAAAAACAAGCAAACTATTAACAAACTTAACGAATCGTGCAATTTCGTTAAGAAAATTAACGAATTAAAGCAAACAAATTTAACGAATTTAGAAAGAAAAAAATTTAGAAATACATTAAAAATTAAAGGATTTTCGAAAACTGCTTGAGGGTGGGTGCTTGCTAACACAAAAATTTTGGACGCACAAAATAAGAAGTAAAAAAAAATTTAACAGCTCATGCGGGGAAGCAATAATTTTTCGTTATATCACAAAATTAACTGTAAATTAAACTAAATTTCATAGGCCGTTTGACATCCGCCGATATTGAAGATGGCAAAGTTGAATACGATCCCGTCACCAAGATCAGGACTCAGTATAAGCATATCGAAGGTGGCTATGAGGTGATCATAACAACACCACAACAAAATGGTACCGTTAAGACCGCGGTGAAAACCTTTTATGATCCCAAGCCAGTAACAGAGGAGGAACTGCGCCAGCAACAGCAAGATAAGAAGACCAGGCAAAAGAAGTCCGGCAAGGAGGTTGTCCAAATTGACAAAAACACGACAATGATAACACGTGAGATTCCCGGTGGATATGAGGAGGTCTATACCACTGTACATGATGATGGCTCCAGGAGTACCCGCATCAAGACATTCTACGATGCTGTCGAAGAAGAAATTAATGATGAGAATCAAACAAAGGCTCCGCAACAACAACCAAAAAAGAAGACCACCAAATTGACTAGAACTAACACCGAAGAGGAGGAACAAAATGTAAAGAAAACCAACAAACAATTGGTAGCAACCAACCAGAAGAACGTTCGTCAAGTCAGTGAGGATACCAATGAGGATTACACCTCGAAACATGAGTCGACTGTGGAGGAAACTCGTCGTGTCACTAAGAAGACCGAAGTCTCTGGTAAGAAGATTTCAGTTCGTACTGACTCTACACAAGAAGAGAATGTTAAGTCCGTCACCAGCAAGGATAAGAAGAAGAAGCCCAAGAAGACAGCTCCACCACCACCAGCTGATTTTGAACAGAACGATACTACAACTGTTGTCTCGAAGAATGTTCCCGGGGGTGTTGAGTACACTTATAGCACAACTCTGGAGAGTGGCAAGACCATTACCACTAGCAAGACAATCTACGAAGAGGAGGAAGTTGAATTGACCGAAGAGGAGATCCAAATCTATAAGAAACAACTGAAGGAAGCTGAAAAGCATAAGAACGTTACCACCACTAAGAAACTGAAGTCAGAATCAGGTACAAAGAAAATTGTCCCATCGGAGAATCCTGGCGATGTTACCACTGTGGAGACTATTAAGATCGAAGGTGGTACTGAATATCATTACACTACTGTTACCTCCGAGGGTATTGTAAAGAAGGCAGTGAAGACAGTTTACGACCCGGTCCCAGTTAAGCAAAACGAAGAGGACACCGATGAGGAGGAATACGTTGAAGAATACGAAGAAGAGATCATTGAGCCGGGCGAGAAAATCGTCAAGACCATTGAGACCACGAAGACCTTGCCACAGAGATTCGACGGTGAGTAAAACGATTAACGTTTGTTATTTGTATGTGTAAATAATTCTAAAATTATTTTTTTTTTTTTGTCGCCAAGCATCAGCGAGTATAAAAACTCTCAGATCATTGATTTTCTGAAATTTTCAAATTCCATTATTGTTTGCCCTTTAAAACCGTACTCGAAAATAGAACCGAAATGAGGGTTTTCGAATTCAAATCCCTGATGCCTGGCCCAAATGTTTACATTTGTTTAACTCACTCAAAGTCTGTGAAAAAATCGAATTTATTTGGTCTGAGTTTTCCAAATAGTGAGTATGTAGAACCTACAACAAAAACCAAATTTTGTTTTTTTTAGTACAGGGAAATAAATTCAATGACGCGAACTAAATTCAAGACAAAACAAGTAGCACAATACAGCATAGTACAAGCACCACACAAAACTGTACGAAACAAGACAAAGAAAGAAAGAAAAAGAAGCGCTATTTTTTTTAATAGCATCAAATTCAAATAAAAGTATTAAAATTCTACAACAAATGAAACTTGATCATAAACTTTGTGAAGAACTTCTGAAAAAGTAAGGATCTGAAATTTTAAAATTTTTTGTTCAAACACTTTCTCCATTGCGCAGAGTAACTTGGGCGCTTTAGACATTCTTTTGGTTTCAAATTAAATGATATCGCCGTAATCGATTAGACGTCATTGGTTTTTTATAATTGCAGTCCAAAATATTGAAAATATCTTGCAACACCTTTCTTTTCATACCATTTGTCATATTAGTCCTTACAGCCATGCTTTTGAAATTCCCTTCGCTTTTTTTTTTGCTCAGAAACCTTACGAAACAGGATGTGAAATGTTTTTCATTGTTCCAGTTGATCAAAATGGCGAATTCTTAGCCATGTTAATCAGTGACAACCGTTGTATAACAATCGGTACAACTTAAACTTCAACTCTAAGTGGTAGACACAGTAATATTCGAAGATAGATGAATGCTTGTAATGAACGATATCCTTTGGCATTTGGGTCCTGTTTAGAGACCAATACCAATTCACGCCTTTTTCCTTCTATGTCAGCTATTAGTAGGCGGAGCCAAGCTATAGGTTGAATGGGACTCATTTTTTCAGTGAAATATTCCAACATTGCCTCGAAGAATGAGCTGAGTTCTTATGGTGGTGGAAAAAGAAGTGTAGTGTAGTCATGTTAGGCCTCAACGAAATAAGTTCCCGTAATTGTCTTTTATGCTCCAAAAAGTTTACCGATTGGGGTCATCCCAGAACATCGCCGTCACTTATAACTAGCTTCCCTGCTTTTAATTTTTAACGTTTCAACTACGTTTTAGACTTTTGGCCATATCTACTGGTGAATCGAAGTTTTATCCCAAGTTGCAAGCAAGCAAAAAGGGTTTTAGCGCATTTGTTAGGTCATTTGTTCAACATGTAGTGCTTCATTCACCTATAATGCTGGCAACTTGGAAAGTATCAGTAAAAATCACGTGAACCGATTTACTAGGAATGCCAAAGCCATTGGCTATTTCCATGATAGAAACTGTCAAACATTTCTCGAACTGTAGTATTCACTTATATCCACAAAGGTTAAAGTTGATAATCTTCCTGTGTGAGGATCATTTTTGAGCAGATGTTGGTGACCAGCAGGCAAACACATACCAGGTCTAAGTTCCAGCTTCTATTGGAGTTGTGCAACCTTAGTAGTTGTACGTGTTATATTGTTCGCACTCATGAAGGCACCTGTAGTTTAAAGCTATGTTCCAAAAGCGAGAGTTTCTCATTTCAATTGTTACCCTGAACGATTGTCAGCCATTCACGAAAGAGTGAAATTCAAACTCGAATACCTCACTCAGTAGTCGTAAACATTAAGCACTGATCCGCGGTGTCCACAATACCAAGCATATCACCTTTTGTTTTCATCAACAATAAAAAGGCTCTATAGTCCATAGATAAATGGATTGAGGGAATAATGTTCAGAATATCCATTTGTCTATGTTTCAAGGATACATTTTCATCAGAGCTATACTATACTCAGCCTTCGCTATCAACTGCATTATCAGCTCCTTTAAAATGTAAGGCTTTAAAACACATTGGAGAAACCTTCCTCATAAGATCAAAAGTCATATTTCTATGAATACATACCACCCATTGATTTGACTGTATAATAACTAGAAACTTTGTTATGAAAGACGCTTCCAAAGTTGGGCCTAAAATTGTTAGCTTTGGAACGTCAGATACTAAACTGAATCGAAGGTATTATATTCCTTGTACCATCGATCGTTTTTTGAAAGTCGAAAAAATCTGCGGCTTATTAAGGCCAGACATTAGTTACATGGATTAAGCCTGTTCATTCTAAAAGTCACGTCAAATAAACAAAAACTCTTCGATGATTCCGAAGCTAACTAAATTTTCCACAAAGATCTAAATTTTTGGTTCTGCCTAGGCATATCCATACATATGTATGTGCATGACGCCATAATCTGGTTTCGATGTGTTTCTTTGCTATGTTTTAGAAAATTCCTTTATTTTCACTCCGATACACGGTCAGAATTAGTCAGACTTGCATTGTACTGCCCTGAGTGTTAAAAAACCAAGTCAAACTTATTCTGAACTTTTTGAACTGAAAATGTTAACTTAATAGCTTCCTACAGGCGCCATAGTTATTGTTTTGCGTTAATGAGATATATTGACTTATTCTTTCCGTTTATGCTATTTTCTGAACAAAAAGGAGTCCAGAGATGGTTGATATTGTTTTCTTTTGATTTGAGAGAAAGCTTCCAAAGATCTGTACAAAATTCATTAAAAGTCGAAAAATCTCATAATTTTAAGTAATTTCCTCTTTTGCCCTCGACCTACAAAAATACAACCACTTTGGCACAAAAGACCGTATATAGCCTAGGATTTAACTTCTCGCACCCATTCGTGCCTTGCGGGTTATATCCTCTCTTTTTACAAATTGGCAAAAATCTGCCTTGTCAACTCTTCCCTAAATAAATTCTGTTGATTTGAAATTAATTTTAAGCTTTAGATTGAGTGGTACAAATTTTATTTAGTCAGAAATCGTTATTTTTCTGACCAGTAAAAAGTTCAATGCATTGCAATAGAAATTGGCGTACCTATACAAAAGGTTAAATTCCTGATAGAAATTTAGTTTTTATTCAAGCCAGAAATCAAAATTTTTTTCTTGATTCTGATTAGAGTGGCATTTTTTGAATAATTTCAGTCGCAATTTCCGTTTACATTTTTCTTGCAAAAAATTCATTTTTTGACGAAAGTATCAATGAGGGATATAAGTGGGCCAACATTTTTAGCCGAAATCTAGTGGGGAAAAGGTGTAAGGGCTGATGTAGCGACGGTTTTAGCTTCTAAATAAAAAAGAATTATTTAAGAGGCAATCGTGCTTTACTAAAAATGCACAATAAATATTCAAACGAAAAAGTTAAAATTGTGAAGACAACTTGGGCAGTCTGTAATTAATTTCTTATGGTTTGTGTTTAAGTTTAATTACACCGAACGTTATTTTCACTAACATTCTCCATAGTTTAAGCCAATCAATTGAGTTTCATTGGATTCAAAAATTTAAAATTTCGAAATTCTTTAGAGATAAGAATAATGCTCAAACTCAACTCAAATATTTTTTCTTAACAATATTAGTTTTGCATGTGGCTCACATGTACAGTAATGTAGATTCCGTTAATTATTAATAATTGTTAATAATATAGAAATAAGTGAATAGAGAATGTTAATAAAAATATAATTAACAGAGAATGCGTACATATATGTATACCCACCGGTGGAGAATTCAAATTCATTTAAAAAACATAATTTTAATTTCGCAGAAATTGTTGAGAAGAAAACTCCAAAGAAAAAGTCCCTCAAACTTTCAAGAACTGATACCGAAGAGGAGGAAAGTCGTATTGTTCAAAAGAAAAACAATGAATTGATGGCAATAAATCAACAACAGAGTAATATCCGTCAATATGAACAGGAAGAGCATACAACTGGCAAATATAATGTTCGACGTGAATCGAAGGTGGAGGAAACACGTAGCATTACTCAGAAAATTAAGATCTCTGGCAGCAACTATTAAACGGAATAAGATCGGGAAAAATCGATGTTTTGTTAATCTATTTCTCACTTTTGTAGTATTTTTCATTCTATTTTTATTTTGTTGCTTTAAAATATTCTATTATGCGTGCAAAATGTTAAATCGTCACTGATTAGATTGCTTGTTGTTTAATATTTATTAAAAATGAAAAAAAAAAAAAATTGTATTATCGAGGATGTCACTAAGCTATACGGTTTGTTCGATCATTTTTTACCAAAAAAAATTATTTCGGATTTATTTTTTCTAATTTTTAAAGTTTGTGTTAAATAACGAAAAATAATAAAAAAAAAAAACTTATTTATATTGTTGTACAAGGATTTGTTTTTTTTTGGCTCAGAACGAGTTTCTCGATTAATGGCAGTCATTTCGAATACTTGACTCATACTGTACTAGCAGAGAAAACTAAAGGTGTGTGTATGCACTAAATGATGGACAGCTGTCGAAATGGATTTCATTCCGTCCTGAACAATTGTAATAGATTATTGCAACGAAACCAGTGAAGGTACGAACCATTATGGAGTCTATCCAAGACATTGGAGAATTGCAATTAAATTTTAATGACAGCGTTCAGGCATTTTTATGAGTTTAACCGAAAGTATTAAAAAAAAATTAATGGACAAAGTAAAAATAGAACTAAGTGGTTCTATTAAAATGATTTATTGCATCGTTTTCGCAAAGAATGGAAAGTTAAACACGCTAGCAAATATTACACTACGCGTTCATATAAACGGAATGATTAGCAAATGGATTGTGGATACGCCTTACATTTAGACTTTAGTTCATGATAATTGAAAGGAAAGGGAATACACTTGCGGATTTGCTTTGGATATGGTGTTTAAGAAGAAATTCGAAGTTCGGAAACATTTAACTTTTGGAGACTGAATTTTTCTTAGAATCATGACACACTACGCCCGTAGTGTGGTGATCTTTCGAGAGAATGTCCTGTCTAACATAAATTTTAGTAATTCTAAGCCTGTCACAAGGGAAGCGTAGCATTTTTTTTGAGGCCGTGAATTTCTTTTTCATTGCTACCACGGCAAGCTGATATCGAAGGTGACTTTGCTGACTGTATTGAAGTAGCAGGATTATAGTTACCAAATTGGGCTAGTCCTTAGCGGCTTGAAGTTAACTCCTGGAGGCTGATAACTCGTTTGAAACGCTCATGCTCATGAAAATTGGATCTCAAGGTAGATAACAAGTAAACGCAGTTCCATCTCCTACCGTTAGAATAGGACGCTATAGATATTCCTTTCTTTCGAGTGAAATGCGAACTCTTTCCACAAGAGTCCTATTCTTACCTAGCTAAGCCGTTGGACCGCTCGTTTTCTTTATATTATCTGGAACCAGACTAAAACAATTCAGAGTCGTTTTCACTTCTAGTTTCGTGGATATGGTTCTTAAAGCGATGGCCTTGGTGGCTACATAGTCAGTGTACGCGTATTGCGATTCAATTTTTAGGCCTTGTATCGGCAAGTTTCAATGATCACCAGCTGTTTCATCTAAAACACTCTGGCAAAGTTTGGTAGTCTACAGTATTTAAGAAATCTCGAAGCATCAGTAAATATCAATGAGTCGGGGGTCTTTAAGCTATTGGTCCCAACTTACAATCTCACCATGAAATATTTACAAGAACATCTAGCCTAGGTGTCAGGTGTAGTCAACCGCACTGTAGTTGTAAGAAATGGTCGAATAACAGTTGCGTATATTCTTAACGTTATTTCCGACTGAACTTTGTTTTTAACCGATCTCTTGGGATTGGTTATATATGCCTCATTTTTTTAATGTCATTCTAACTTTTTTCAGTGATTGACACCTAACTTATTATTTCCCTTTCAGATACCATTGACACTGCTGCATCGAAGAAGAAGGACAAGAAGTCCCGAAAGTAAATGGACCGCTAAACATTTTTCTTCCTTCCTCTCAATATCTAGTATTTTTGCTTTCGCATAGTCACTTCTCGTGTGTTACATGGCTTTAAGCATTAGTGTCATTTTAAAGATTGTTAGCAAATTGTCTCTTTAATTTCTTTATTGAACATTGAAAGCTTGTAAGGGTGTCCAGCTAAAAATTTTTGTTTTTGGTGTGTTGTTTGTCGGAAAAAAAAAATTGAAAAATGTGTTTTAAATTACAAATAAAAGAAAAAAATAAATTTATTTTAATTTAACAATTTTTTTATTTTTTTTTTATTTTTTTTTAATAAATGAATGAAAAAAATGCAAAATGCTAATGTAAATGAAAAAAAAGGCAGTTAAACTCTAACTGCTCTTCTCCTTAACCTTCTTACTCCCTATTAAGATCTTAATCGCCAGGAATGTCAAAGTAGCGACGGTGATGATTCCCAGGAAAATCAATCCAATTACATCCAACAAATAGAGCTCGTACCAAGCCAAATCGAGACCAGCTGATCGAATATGTGGAGCGCCCTTGTGTCGGATGACATATTCCACCCAATATGCGGCGGTATCCCTTGCACTTAAAGGACGATCACGGAATATTGCGGAGGCTTGTTGGACATTTTTCCTATAAGAAGGATTTTCGAGGAGTTCCGTAAGAGAATGTGTTAGTAAATCCTTGGTTATGGTTTGGAAGCTGAGAGTAATGGCATAACCAGCCTTGGTGGCTTTGTTCATGTTGAGGTACTGAAAGTGAACGAATATTAAAAACCTTTCCGGGACTCGAACCCAGAGCACCGATCTCTTATTTGTATTCTGTGAGATGGCAGCACTATAGATTAGCACAAATCGAGTACAAACCTGATCACAATAAATAGGCATTCCCAGCATAGGCACTCCATAGTGGACTCCCTCCTGGCTACCAAAAAGTCCACCGTGAGTGATAAATACTTTCACATTGGGATGAGCTAGGATATCGCTTTGTGGCATCCACTTCTTGATCATCACATTCTTTGGCAATCGTGGGATCTTGTCGTCTTCAAACTTCCAGACGATTCTCTGTTTCATACCAGCGAACACTCCAAGGAATATCTCTAACTTCTCTGGAGGCATGGTGGAGCTCTGTATGTGGCTTCCTAAAACGAAAGATGAACCTAATCCTTCTCACTTACTCTCAGCACTTACCCAAACTGAAGTAGACAGCCCCATGTGTAGCTTCATCGAGAAACTTTTTTATATCCGTCGGCAATGGCTTCGCTGGATAGATATGCATTCCTCCAACTGGTATCATGCCTAACATAGTTGGTCTTGGTGTTGTTATTGGAACGTGGCTATTTAACAGCATTACAGATATGTTCTTTTCCATTTGAGATACTTTTGGAATTTTCACTAAACAGAGAGAATATTCTAAGCTCGTTAACATGAAACGATTTAACAACCTTACTTGGCAGATGTGACAAATATTTCTTCACCAAAGCATCCTGCTTTGGAAAGTACACGTATTCTCTGTAATAGTCTTCATAAAGGGATCCAATCGTATTCTGCATCCTCTCCCATAAACTCATCTTATCATTGAAAGCAAAAAGTCCACTAGGCACAAATGACCAAGGTGTAATCACACCCATCATCTGACTCATGTAGTTCTCATAGCCCATTGTACTAACTGTTATCACAGGGATGTCATACTTTATTCCCAATGCTAGAAGAGCCTCTTGATAAAATTGTTCGGCGATAAGTAGATCATAGACATCTTTCGTATCTTTTCGGTCGAAAATTTCCCTAACTTTTGGATGTCTAAGCGCGTGTTCAGTTGTTGATACTCCGAGAATATCTAGCATCTCTAAAATACCATTCAAATTTAAGTTTTCGAATTCGAAAATATTATTTATTTTGAAGTGATTCTGAACTGGAATTACAAATTAAAAATGTTTTTTTTAAATGAAGTTGGATATTTAGTTCTCTTATACATACTAGTAGTCCTAAAGTCATATTGTGGATGTATTAGCACCTCTGTGTAATTAGATCCGAGATCATTTTCCATTGGGAAACAGGTGATAAAAGTTACCTGTAAATGACGTCGAATTACAAAAATCTGCTAAGTTTAGGCAACTTTCGGAACTCTTACCTCATGCCCCCTGATTATGAGCTCTTTGATCAGAGCCTTAGTCATCATAAAGTGACTTTTGCCATTATACGCGAAAGCTGCCAATATCTTCGCTGCGTTGGAGTATGTTATCGTGAGTAACACTACGAAGGTTATGCGCAGACATTTTCTGATGTTCTAGAAAAGTAAGAATATTTTTCGTAATTATTTCGAAGTCGCATCACTTTTTTTTAGAAGTAGGTAAGTCATTCGAAAGCAAATTATAAGATCGAGTTTAGTTGAGGATCGTCCAAACTGTATGTTTGTAGTTGAATATTATCGAGTTTCCTCAATCATATGACGAGTGAACTCGCTCAAACATATGACGAACATGAGCTGTAAGGATACGTAGTAAGCAGGTCTAAAGTGATCCTTAGACTATTAACTTTAATTATAATTTCCGAGTCACATTATCTGACTTTGAGCTACGAACCTAGTATTATTAAAGCGAAATGACAACAATATCCAATTTCTTTAGAGATACCTTTTATCCAACACGAAATCTGGGCTATCAATAAGGTTGTTAGTGTGTATATGTTTCCATTTAGAATTCCATAGATCCCGCATAGCTAGTAAGCTGGTTGATGGTTTTGTGCATGCTTTGACAACATTTAAAAATGAAATTAAGCCAATGATGGGTATAAAAACACAGGGTTGGAAAAATACGTAAAAAATAAGATAATAATCAATTTCTGATGCTCGTAATTTGTCACAGAAAAGTAGACGTGGTACTGTTTAGTTTTGATTAAAAAATGATTACATTTTGCTACTAAAAGGTTGTTTACTTGAATTTTAAAAAATGTGACCAGAAAAACAGTTTTAGGACAATTCTTGAAAGAAAGGGCTGTGTCTTTCACCATTTATACTAGTTCTACTCTCATTATTTTAGAAAAAAAAATAGTAGTACCTTCGACGAAGAGTAAAAATTTAGTTTTTTGTTTTAGAAGAAACCCGCCTCAGAGTCGGCATGGCACCACCATACACAGCAGCTTAAAGGTGGTTACAAAGTTTGCCTATCTAGGCTCCGCAGTTAATTCTGACAAGCAAAGAATTACCCCTGCCAATGACAGTACCTTTTGATAAAAATGCATCTGCGAAGTAAATCCTTCTTAAAGATGTCGAATAAACTCTGTACAAAGCGCCCCTCATCCCTATCCTACTAAGTGGTTTAGAAACATGGATCTGGGCTTACTTGCTTCTTCTTGTCTTACACTACTTCTTCTTGTGTCGAAGCATAGCAGTGTCTGAATGAAGTATAGGTTGGAGACAATTTCATAACATTTAAGGGAAGTGTGCAGCTAAGAGCTGTCGTTGTAATCGAACTTCGTGCCGATACCACTGATAAGTTTGAACAAATACGAATCTTCGTCATTTTACCAGCACTGTCTGTTTATAAGGTCACCTAATTCCGCCGTCACTTTTTGCATTAATTGCGGTCTTCAATGCGATATCAACATTCCAGAGTTCTGGTCACAACACCACAATTCTGTCGAATTTTCCTTCAATTTTGTCATCTGCTCAAAAAAGCGAGCATTTAAGGGCCATCACAGCTCAGCGACCTGCGAATTGGCGAACTGCGAACAAACCATTTTTAGTACATTTAATTGCACAAAATTACCGAATTCAGTATTCCAAAAAAACATGGCTTAATTTATCTACCGATTAATATAAAAAAAGTTAAATTTGAATTAGTTTCCGCGAAGAAATTAACAATTCGCGGATATTTCCGATTGCTGTGACTAAAAACAAAGGGGCTGTGAATGAAATGTCAAAATTTGCGAATATTCGCTCGTTCGCATTCGCAGTTCGCTGAGCTGTGAAAGGGCCTTTACTCCTTAGTTTGCTGTAGGTATATGTTTGTTTTTTAGCCTTTCATTGTGTGAACCATTTGATCCTATAGATTCCTATTTTTCTATTTTATAAACTACTCATAGCTTGCAACGAATAGTACTCTGAAAACCTAAAACACTTTGACTTTTCATTAAATGACACATAGCCAAACGCTGTCAAATAGTTTGACTCGATTGCTTTGTACGACTGTCTGACAAAAAAAATACAATTTTCATTTGAAGTCGACAGGAGTCAAACTATGTCACTCGGGCAAACAGAGCATTTTTGACGCTGAAGACAACCTGCAAATGTGAAAAGTCTAACGTTTAAATAGATTGCAATTAACAAAAAGGAGTTTTAGTGAGTGTTGCATGAATTTAATGACACGGAAATGTTCTTGCATGTTTCCTTTGTTGTGCTGTTGTTGTATTATTTTCCAAACAACTTCATCATTATCTGTCACGATTTTGCATTAAGGCGATAAAAATGCTCTGTAATGGGAAGGATTTTTGTAGTTGTTCACTAAGTAATCCTTTTATGTGATGACATTTACAATAGCTCTTAAGCTAGGCCATTTCACAAGTCATAAAAACCCAGTTGAAGCAGAATCGCTTAAAATGGACTTCATACAGCCAAAGTATCTCACTGGTAGTTGAAAGAATTTTGTATTTATTCTGATCCTAAAGATCTGGGTTTTAAATAAATCTTTTAATCTTTGCTTTCGGTTTTTCGAGCTGTGTTTGAAATACGTCATTTATCTGTCATAAGTTTGGGCTCATTTCATTTAAAGAGAAACCTTTAAGTCTATGTTTATAGGCAGTTGAATCCTATTTTACAATTCATTAGCTTACAGTAGATGACATTTCATTAAAAAAAGGATCTTGTCGATAAGATTCCAGTTATTGTTTCTTTTTTTCGGAACTTAGTCTACAGCGAGTTTTGATAAATTTGGTTTGAGAATTAGGGAGGTCGAAAACACATTTTCCTATGAAATTTAATTTAATTTAATTTTTAATACACGGCCTCACTTCACAAAAATTAAGAGTATTCATCATTTATCTCAGCTAATCTACTCGTATGAACGATTGAAGGATGTATAGCAAAATGATTAATATACTGAACTAGGACGCACAAATTTGTAGATATTTACCATTTTGCTTAGAAGGCAAATTGATGCAAAACTTAAAAAAAAAAATTTAAATTTAAACGATTATTCGAATGCTGTTCAGTGATCTTAACCGTGTGAAGGGTAGTCAAACACTGACTAGACTACGACTTCTTCCGATCCGTGCATTCGAGATCCGTGCAACTACAACTTTAAGGTCCAGCAACATATTTTATAGACGAGGTGTTTATGACATTTCGTTTGTTGCAACTTTTGTGGTTGAAAGCGTTCCTTTACGTTTTCGTAATTTTGCCTCTCTCTGAGAGAATTTTACCCCCACTCCTTGAAATTTAATTAATTGCTATTTTTGGAGCAGAAAGTAAAGGAACAGACCTAACATTATATTCTTCTACAAGTATATTAGTGAATTGGCATAATCGACTTATTTGACGAGTAGAAAGTAATATTCGGGTAAACGGTATAAACGAATGATCATTCGAGAAGTGAGAGACAGATTACCGTAAACTAATACAATCGGTTTTCAGTCACCCATTCCATTCTCGAATGTTATTTTGCCGTAGCAGAACTGAAACAGACACGATACGAGTTCGATACATGAGATACATCTGCTGGTTCTATACGAGAAAATGTGTGTGCCCGTGTACGTTCTATCTTCTGTGCGTAGCGTACGAACTTTCATTGTAAGTGAGTAGGTACTTAGATTCGTGGTTAGACTATTACCTGCAAGGCACCGACTGGACTCTAAACTATAATGCTGTTGATAGTGATGGGAACTATCGAATGAATTCGACTATCAATAGTTAGTAACTGAATTCAACATCTTTGCGCCCGCGTGGGAGGGAAGGGGAAAGAAAAAGTGACAGCAAAATATGCGCGAGCAATACAATTGAAGCTTATTCACTCCAATCCAAAAAAAATTCAAATATTCCGATAATTCAAAATTTTTCAACCATCAAATAAGTCGATTGTTATTATTCGATAGTTCCCCACACTACTATCTACTCATCGAATAATTCGATTATGCTGATCAACTACTATTATAAAATGAAGTTGATATTTCTTTGTCCGGTGTTTGTAAGAAAACGGCTGAACCGATTTTAGTGATTTTTCTTTTATTGATTACGAAATGGCATGGACTAGGTTTAGATAAAGCTACTTATACAGTTTTGTGCTTGGGAGACCACAAAAAGAGACAAAATAACTTAGAAACACAAATAACATCAACTTTGCCTTTGTCGATTTTAATCAAATTAGTTTTGTCGTTTAGAGTTTTTAAAGACGCAAATTTCAAGTCCAAAATCATGATTCTACATCATCTAGAAGCTGAGCAATATCAAAAATATCATTTGTAAAATTCAGAATTTGATTAATTTTTCGTTGATCATGTCTCCCAACCGTGTTTCAGTGGTGATAATCATTTTTTTGTTCTTTAATCTCCTTTCGCTAAATTTATGAGCAGAGGCGAGTGGCTGCCGATCGAAGGATGTGTGCTTCCTTATATACTTATTTTTCTGTTATACATGCATACTGGATAGGTTGTGTGCATGTTGTGTCTGTGTGTGCTGTGGTAGCGATTCCCACTGGGGATGTTATAATTGAGTTTGCACATTTTCAGTATTGTATTCAGTTTAACCAAATCAGTTGGTATGTATTTCAACAAATGCGTCAACTAAAATTAGTAAGAAGTATTCTAAGCCTGATATTGGGCGCAAGGGTAAAGAAACAAAAACTAGGCGAATGTCTCGGCTGAAAAATGTGCAAAGTTCCACTGTTATTAGACTTGGTTCTGTTAGTGAACGGTTTATTGTTATCGGTGAAAATGTTGTCCGACCGTGGAGCCTAAAGAAAAATTCATATTTTCAATATGAACGTTTCATTTCATACCAAAAGGAGTCGCATGTAGGTACAATGTCTGAGGTTTGTAGCTTTTGTGGTGCACAAAAGTGGGCAAAAAAATCTGCTGGATTGTGTTGTTCAAGCGGAAAAGTATATGTTCAGAAAAATCTGTAGGTGCACCGCGGGAATCACCAAAGACCATTCTACTGGGTGATCATCTTAAGTCAAAAACTTTTTTAGAGAGTCCCAGAAAGTTTAACTCAGCCTTTCAAATGACCTCCTTTGGTGATAAACGCATAACAGAAGGCAACTTTATTCCCACTTTTAAGATTTAGAGTCAAGTTTACCACCTTATCGGAACTTTAATGCCTGACAGTAACGCTAATCCCAATTTCCTACAAATCTATTTCATGGGGAATTCAGAAGCAGAATACGTTTCTGTCTTAAAACTGGCAGGGGGCGAAGCAAGGCGAGCACGGGTCAGCTAGTTCTCTAATATACTCGTAGTAGAATATGATGTTGTTTATCAAAGTTGTAGTTGCACGAATCGGAAGTAGTTGTAGTCAGTGTTTGACTACCCTTCACACGGTTAAGATCGCTGAACTGCATTCAAATAATCGTTTAAATAAAATTTTTTTTTTTTAAGTTTTGCATCAATTTGCCTTTTAAGCAAAATGGTAAATATCTACAAATTTGTGCGTCCTAGTTCAGTATATTAATTATTTTGCTATACATCCTTCAATCGTTCATACGAGTAGATTAGCTGAGATAAATGATGAATACTCTTAATTTTTGTGAAGTGAAGCCGTATTAAAATTTTTTTTTTTTTAAATGGCGCGCGCCAAAGGGGGTATGAATACCCTTATGCTGAATATTCAGGGCACGGGCGTTTGGAAAGAGGGGAAAGAGGAACAGAGGAGATACCGGTGCACGTTAGAATTAGGTGACCTTATAAACAGACAGTGCTGGTAAAATGACGAAGATCCGTATTTGTTCAAACTTATCAGTGGTATCGGCACGAAGTTCGATTACAACGACAGCTCTTAGCTGCACACTTCCCTTAAATGTTATGAAATTGTCTCCAACCTATACTTCATTCAGACACTGCTATGCTTCGACACAAGAAGAAGTAGTGTAAGACAAGAAGAAGCAAGTAAGCCCAGATCCATGTTTCTAAACCACTTAGTAGGATAGGGATGAGGGGCGCTTTGTACAGAGTTTATTCGACATCTTTAAGAAGGATTTACTTCGCAGATGCATTTTTATCAAAAGGTACTGTCATTGGCAGGGGTAATTCTTTGCTTGTCAGAATTAACTGCGGAGCCTAGATAGGCAAACTTTGTAACCACCTTTAAGCTGCTGTGTATGGTGGTGCCATGCCGACTCTGAGGCGGGTTTCTTCTAAAACAAAAAACTAAATTTTTACTCTTCGTCGAAGGTACTACTATTTTTTTTTCTAAAATAATGAGAGTAGAACTAGTATAAATGGTGAAAGACACAGCCCTTTCTTTCAAGAATTGTCCTAAAACTGTTTTTCTGGTCACATTTTTTAAAATTCAAGTAAACAACCTTTTAGTAGCAAAATGTAATCATTTTTTAATCAAAACTAAACAGTACCACGTCTACTTTTCTGTGACAAATTACGAGCATCAGAAATTGATTATTATCTTATTTTTTACGTATTTTTCCAACCCTGTGTTTTTATACCCATCATTGGCTTAATTTCATTTTTAAATGTTGTCAAAGCATGCACAAAACCATCAACCAGCTTACTAGCTATGCGGGATCTATGGAATTCTAAATGGAAACATATACACACTAACAACCTTATTGATAGCCCAGATTTCGTGTTGGATAAAAGGTATCTCTAAAGAAATTGGATATTGTTGTCATTTCGCTTTAATAATACTAGGTTCGTAGCTCAAAGTCAGATAATGTGACTCGGAAATTATAATTAAAGTTAATAGTAGCTGACTCTTGCTAAAATAGTTTTTCTTTAGGTTTAAAATAAAGTCAGGGTTCCGCAATCCAAAAAAAATGCGAATATCTGGCGCAATACATTCACATACAAAATACAAATACAAATTCTTGGCGCAACAGACCGTATGTGGTCCAGGGCCTAGCTTCTCGCGACCATTCGTGTTGTGCGTGTTATATTTTTCACACAAATGGAAGGGACCTACAGTTTAGAGCCATATCCGAAAGGCAAATTGAGAAGCTTTCTCTTGACAGTTATTACTCTCGGACGTTTGTCAGACATTCGCGAGAGGTGGGACCGTGAAAAAACTTTTTTTGGTGTTCTCTGGGATTCGAACCTCGAACCTCACGCTCAGCGATCCAACGCACTAACCACTTGAGCCACGGCGCCATTCACATACAACTGGGAATATCTTAGAGGGGTTTCGAATTGAGATAAGATAGTGACTTTTCGCTTGCTGGTCCCCTACCTGCATCCAGGATCCAAGACAAAGGCTTGAACCGTTGACTGATCAGGTCAAAATTATTGCATTGTGTGCTCAGATGAGCTGTAATGTGCGACTACTCTTCTTGATGCTCCAAATCTAGATGTCAATATGTTTTCAACGACAAGCTGCTAAGGTATTGTGATTTCGATGCTACTATTACCAGCAACATAGATATCCACTAAGGATCACTTTAGACCTGCTTACTACGTATCCTTACAGCTCATGTTCGTCATATGTTTGAGCGAGTTCACTCGTCATATGATTGAGGAAACTCGATAATATTCAACTACAAACATACAGTTTGGACGATCCTCAACTAAACTCGATCTTATAATTTGCTTTCGAATGACTTACCTACTTCTAAAAAAAAGTGATGCGACTTCGAAATAATTACGAAAAATATTCTTACTTTTCTAGAACATCAGAAAATGTCTGCGCATAGCCTTCGTTGTGTTACTCACGATAACATACTCCAACGCAGCAAGGATATTGGCAGCTTTCGCGTTTAATAGCAAAAGTCATTTTATGATGACTAAGG
Organism: Blera fallax; assembly: GCA_946965025.1. Lineage (NCBI taxonomy): Eukaryota > Metazoa > Arthropoda > Insecta > Diptera > Syrphidae > Blera > Blera fallax. The sequence goes on from OX337247.1 coordinate 61,748,133, forward strand.
CTCTGATCAAAGAGCTCATAATCAGGGGGCATGAGGTAAGAGTTCCGAAAGTTACGTAAACTTAGCAGATTTTTGTAATTCGACGTCATTTACAGGTAACTTTTATCACCTGTTTCCCAATGGAAAATAATCTCGGATCTAATTACACAGAGGTGCTAATACATCCAGAATATCAATTTTGGGTTACTGGTATGTATAAAAGTACCAAATTTCCGACTTATCTACAGAAAACATTTCAAATTTGTAATTCCAGTTGGGAATCACTTCAAAATAAATAATATTTTCGAATTCGAAAACATAAATTTGAATGGTAATTTAGAGATGGTAGATATTCTCGGAGTATCAACAACTGAACACGCGCTTAGACATCCAAAAGTTAAGGAAATTTTTGACCGAAAAGATACGAAAGATGTCTATGATCTACTTATCGCCGAACAATTTTATCAAGAGGCTTTTCTAGCATTGGGAATAAAGTATGACATCCCTGTGATAACAGTTAGTACAATGGGCTATGAGAACTACATGAGCCAGATGATGGGTGTGATTACTCCTTGGTCATTTGTGCCTAGTGGACTTTTTGCTTTCAATGATAAGATGAGTTTATGGGAGAGGATGCAGAATACGATTGGATCCCTTTATGAAGACTATTACAGAGAATACGTGTACTTTCCAAAGCAGGATGCTTTGGTGAAGAAATATTTATCACATATGCCAAGTAAGGTTGTCAAATCGTTTCATGTTAACGAGCTTAGAATATTCTCTCTGTTTAGTGCAAATCCCAAAAGTATCTCAAATGGAAAAGAACATATCTGTGATGCTGTTAAATAGCCACGTTCCAATAACAACACCAAGACCAACTATCTTAGGCATGATACCAGTTGGAGGAATGCATATCTATCCAGCGAAGCCATTGCCGACGGATATAAAAAAGTTTCTCGATGAAGCTACACATGGGGCTGTCTACTTCAGTTTGGGTAAGCGCTGAGAGTAAGTGAGAAGGATTAGGTTCATCTTTTGTTTTAGGAAGCAACATACAGAGCGCCAACATGCCTCCAGAGAAGTTAGAGATATTCCTTGAAGTGTTCGCTGGTATGAAACAGAGAATTCTTTGGAAGTTTGAAAACGACGAGATTCCAAAATTGCCAAAGAATGTGATGATCAAGAAGTGGATGCCACAAAGCGACATCCTAGCTCATCCCAATGTAAAAGTATTTATCACTCACGGTGGACTTTTTGGCACCCAGGAGGGAGTCTACTACGGAGTACCTATGCTGGGAATTCCGATTTTTTTTGACCAGGTATGCATTTGACCTGTTATTGTCTATGAGGCTGCCGTCTCTGAGCATGCAAACAGAATCTCACTTCTGTGTGTTCGAGTCTGGGGAAAATAACGTTCTTTTCCATATTTATTCTCTTTCAGTTCCTCAACATAAACAAAGCGGCCAAGGCTGGTTATGGCATTAAGCTCAGTTTCCAAGCCATCACCAAGGATATACTAAAAAGTTCTCTCACGGAACTCCTCGAAAATCCATCCTACAAGAAAAATATCCAACAAGCCTCTGCAATATTCCGTGATCGTCCTTTAAGTGCAAGGGATACTGCAATGTATTGGGTGGACTATGTCATCCGGCACAAAGGCGCTCCACATATTCGATCAGCTGGTCTCGATCTGGCTTGGTACGAGTTCTATTTGTTGGATGTAATTGGATTGATTTTTCTGGGAATCATCACCGTCGCTACTTGGGCATTCTTGGCGATTAAGATCTTAATAGGGAGTAAGAAGGCTAAGGAGAAGAGCAGTTAGAGGCCGATTTGTTTTTTTGGATATTTATGAAAATAAATGTGATTTGTTTGTGTTATCTTAAGCCCCTTTTATGCAATCAGTTTTACTTCAGTTATCAGTTCAGTTCAAAGAAAAGTGCATTTAATCAGCAGTTCTGTATTCAGCTAAGTTTTCATTTTACTCGTGAGCAGTAGTGAACGTATATGGAATTATCAAGCTGAATACATACAATAGATGCAACTTATTGAAGTTCTGATTACAGCCAACGTAACCATTAATAAACACTTTGAGATCAGTAGTGGGCTGGATTCTAACTTAATGGAAAACGCTTCTACTTTGTGCCTCATTCGGTATCCCCTGCATATGATAAGCACAATATTTGAACTTAGAGGAGAATTATTGGCCCGATCTTCCAATTCTATGTGATCCGTGCAACCTGAAGGAGAGGGAGGATATGTGCCATTTTACCGGAAGATGTCCCATTTCAAGAGAATTCCTAATAAAAAGTCAATCTAACTAACTAATCTAGCACATATGTTACTGTGAATGCAACTAAGTGGCTTTCCACCGACATGGAAGGGTAGACGTAGACCAACTTAGGTCCATTGCAGTACTACATGAGCCGGCGAGTACCGTTACTCGTGAAACCATTTTGATTTTTGGATGAATTTCCATATTTTGTTGATATCTGCATCGGCAATATCTTTTTTTTTTTATTTCCCTTAATTGATTTACAACTGTCTAAGTAATGACATTCAGTAATTTTTGTTTTTTAAGATTACATTTTGGGATTTTAGCGTGAGTTTGAACCAATGTCAACATTATTCAATGTTGTCTTTGTATAATGTTCGAAATCCGATGCACTTTTGGAAGAGCTCAGAAGAGCTATTGCACAGAGTTGCATAGAGCACAGAGCATCGCGTGCTTTCCAGCGTTACGCGACACAGCTGGATATGTTTTGACGGTATTCCGAATTGTGCGATCGTCCTTTAGAGTTCGAGACGATGAATGCCGTCATATGCGGCCTTAAAGTCGATGAAAAGGTGGTGAGTTTCGTCTTGAAATTCGTTGGTCTTTTGTCGTAGTGTGAAAATTTGGTCTATTGTCGATCTGCCGGGCCGGAAGCCACACTGGTACGTGCCGATTAGTGTTTTAGACGTTCACACAGTACGTTGGATAAGATCTTGCATGCGACATTTAACGGGGATATGCCTAGGTAGTTCTTACAAGACATGGGATCGCGTTTTTTGAAGATGGGGCATATAGAGCTACAACTCCAGTCGTCGGGCATGCATTTCTCCACCCATACTTCACTGATGACTTGGTGCATGTACCCTAAGAAGACATCACCTCCGTACTTAAAAAGTTCAGCTGGAAGCCCATCAGAGCCAGCGGCTCTGTTGTTTTTCAGTTTTCTGATGGTTACTTTAACTTCTTCGATACTGGGTGGGGGTGTTGGGTTCTTCATTGACTGGAGGTGGGTTCGCACACTCTTCCTATTTGCTGCCCATTTAGCAACTGCTGGAAGTGTTGCTTAAACACATCAGCACTTCCCTGTGCTTCGGTGACTAGGTTGGATTCGCTATTTCAATGAGCCTGCGTTCCGGGTTTGTAGCCAGCTGCTTGGCTTTCCGATAAAAATTCCGGATGTTGTTGTGCTCGCGAGACTCTTCGATATCCTTGAGCTGGGAAACTGCGTGGTCCCTTTTCTTTTCACGCACGATTCTCTTCCCTTCTTCTGGTCCGGTACTCCTCTCTCTCTCTCTCTGCTCTTGTCTTATGCTGCAGCGCCTTCTTGTGTGCATCTTCTGTCACCCTCTTCGCTGGACGCACTCATCATTGTACCAAGGGCTCCTTTTTGGTGGTGGTTGGTAGCCAACCTACCTCCTTAATGATGTTACGGTATTCGGTCTACTGGTTGTTGACGTTTGTGGTGGGCGAATGCACTGCAGAGAGTTTCTCGGCCAGGTGCTCTTTGTAGACTCTGGCTCCTTCTGACGTGCTAAGTAGCCAATAGAGTTGTCTAAAATTTTGTTTTATTTGGTTGCGTTTTTGTTAAATGTGGTACTTCCATGTCAAATTGTTGTGAAAGGTGAATCCCCAGGTACTTATTTGCTGTCTGGATGGCCACCTGTTCATTGTTTATTGTCACTGATAAGGATGTGAATTATGTTTTGGTAGTGTAGATGACTTGTATCGTTTTATCTTCGTTGATCTTTATGTGCCACTTTGAGAACCACTCGGTCGTTTTGTCTAGTGTTCTTTGTAGTTGACAAGTTGCAGTTTGGAGGTTGTAACCGGAGTTGAGTAGAACTGTATAGTTGGCAAATGTTGCAAGCATGGTCGTGTCTCTGAGAGGGGAGGAGGGGCCCTAAGATACTAAGATACCTTGAGATACTCCAGCCTTGATTTGGTGGATTTGTGAGCATTTATTCTTGTGTCTTACATAAAAGCATCGATTTTCTAAATAACTTTGTAGGAGTAAGAAGTATAGATCTTTGGAACGATGTTGCTGAGTTTGTATAGGAGTCTCTTGTGCCATACCGAGTCGAAGGCATTTGCAACATCCAGGTACACTGCTACACAGAATTTCCTTTCGTCTAGTGTGGTTGATATCTTGTTTGCTACTCTGTGTATTTGTTCAATACTTGAGTGTTGTCTTCTGAACCCAACTGGTGACTTGGAAAAGCGTTGGATTGTGTCAGTATTCGTTGAAGTCTTTTCATTAGAAGTTTTTCAAAGACCTTGGATAAGAGGGGAAGCAATCTGATGGGTCTATATGAACCTGGCTTTGGAACAGCTATTATATCCTTTTCACCATCGGTGTTCGTAAAAGTGGAGTCAAAGTATTGGGCTAGGAGTGTTGTTTTCCCCATGTTATCCCTAGCCCACGTGTTGTGCGGTTTTTTAAGAGGTGGGTGATGCTGGGTCTTGTTTGTTGTGTACCTCGTAGCTCTCCATATGGAAAAGTTTGTCTCGGATGTTGGTTTTTAAGATACTTAGTTCGAAAGGTTGTTAACCTGGATCTCCTTTAGTTTCTGTTTGAAGTCTTTGGTGATTTTGTTTAGCTTTGTTTTGTCGTGCGGTGCTCGGGTCATCTGCCATCTTTTCCTTAATTTTCTCTTGGTCTGTATGAGGTCTTTAATGAATGGAACCGATGAAACGTTGTTTGGTATTGTCTTGGTATTCCATTGTCGGTGTTGCTCTATGAGACCCTTCGTTGATTATGTCATTTAAGTACATATACTATCGCTCTTTCAATGTCGCCTTGTGATTTTAGGGGAAGGTTCTATGTGTTGTCGAAATGTGTCCCAGTCAGTTTTCGAATTGTAGAGCTTGGTTGTTTTTGCTACCTTTATGGGATGCGTGAAGTATTCGATGGTTGTAGGTGAGTGGTCTGAGGAAAGGTCAAAAGAAGGCTTGGCTTTTATGTTATTCGCGTTGATGTTCTTGACAAGGCAAAGTCAATAAGATCAGGTTTCTTCTTCGGATCAGTGGGCCAGAAGGTGGGTTCTCCTGTACTGCTGTGCTCTCACTTAATTGTTTTGATTGCGTCTAGTTAGTTTTTACCTTTTTTAGTGATAAGTCGTCAGCCCCAATCTGTGTGCTTCGCATTAAAGTCACCTCCCACTAGAAAACGATTTGCCTAGTGAATATCTTAAAGGTTTTTTTTTTAAGAATTCTCCACACGCCACAATTATCTTGCGATCCCTTGAAATTTTTTATATTGTGGCAGTTTTGATAAATACAAAAAATAATTGCGGCCAAAGGCAGTGATTTCGTGAAAACTGTGCTCGGAAAAATTAAGGAAATTGTGTGGTGATGAAGCACCATCCTTCGGCATTGTAAAGCGGTAGTTCAAAGAACTTCAAAATGGGTGTATTTCACTCAAGGACGAACCATGAGTGTGATTTCCCGCCACTATCACATACAGGCAGAAGAAACAAGTTGAAAATAAATGGATATCGAGGTATAATTGGAACACCGACCATCACTAGACGCGCCATTTGTCGTCTTAATTTTTCAAACCTCTAACTTCAATAAATAATCATTAAATCACGGTCTATTGTTTCCCCTTTCAAATACTACTGATACTGGTGCATTTGAGAAGAGGAAATATTTTCTTTCGCTGCTTGTTAAGAATTTTTCGTTTTTTAAACAGAAAGTAAAAGGAGGAATGAAATATTGATTTAATTTAACTAATTTTTAATTCATTTTCTATAATACAAACAAATCACATATCCAAAAAAACAAATCGGCCACTAACTGCTCTTCTCCTTAGCCTTCTTACTCCCTATTAAGATCTTAATCGCCAAGAATGCCCAAGTAGCGACGGTGATGATTCCCAGAAAAATCAATCCAATTACATCCAACAAATAGAACTCGTACCAAGCCAGATCGAGACCAGCTGATCGAATATGTGGAGCGCCTTTGTGCCGGATGACATAGTCCACCCAATACATTGCAGTATCCCTTGCACTTAAAGGACGATCACGGAATATTGCAGAGACTCGTTGGACATTTTTCCTATAAGAAGGATTTTCGAGGAGTTCCGTAAGAGAATGTGTTAGTATATCCTTGGTTATGGTTTGGAAGCTGAGAGTAATGGCATAACCAGCCTTGGTGGCTTTGTTCATGTTGAGGTACTGAAAGTGAACGAATATTAAAAACCTTTCCGGGACTCGAACCCAGAGCACCGATCTCTTATTTGTATTCTGTGAGATGGCAGCACTATAGATTAGCACAAATCGAGTACAAACCTGATCACAATAAATAGGCATTCCCAGCATAGGCACTCCATAGTGGACTCCCTCCTGGCTACCAAAAAGTCCACCGTGAGTGATAAATACTTTCACATTGGGATGAGCTAGGATATCGCTTTGTGGCATCCACTTCTTGATCATCACATTCTTTGGCAATTGTGGGATCTTGTCGTCTTCAAACTTCCAGACGATTCTCTGTTTCATAGCTCCGAACACTTCAAGAAATATCTTCAGCTTCTCTGGAGGCATGTCGGAGCTCCGTATGTTGCTTCCTAAAACAAAAGATGAACCTAATCCTTCTCACTTACTCTCAGCGCTTACCCAAACTGAAGTAGATAACTCCATGTGAAGCTTCATCGAGAAACTTTTTTATATCTGCCGGCAATGGCTTGGGTGGATAGATATGCATTCCTCCAACTGGTATCATGCCTAACATAGTTGGTCTTGGTGTTGTCAGTGGAACGTGGCTATTTAACAGCATCACAGATATGTTCTTTTCCATTTGAGATACTTTTGGGATTTGCACTAAAAAAGCAGAGTATTCTAGGTATTATATACAAAACAATTTGGCAACCTTACTTGGCAGATGTGACAAATACTTCTTTACCAAAGCATCCTGCTTCGGAAAGTACACGTATTCTCTATGATAGTCCTCATAAAGTGAGGCGAAAGTATTCTGGATTCTCTCCCATAGACTCATCTTATCATCGAACGGAAAAAATCCATGGGGTACAAATGACCAAGGAGTAATCACCCCCATCATCTGACTCATGTAGTTCTCATAGCCCAATGTACTGGATGTTATCACAGGGATGTCATACTTTAGACTTAAAGCCAGGAAAGCTTCCTGATAGAATTGCTCAGCGATAAGCAAATCATAGAGATTTTTCGTATCTTTTCGGTGGAATATTTCCCTAACTTTCGGATGTTTAAGTGCGTGTTCTGTTGTTTTCTCGCCGATTATTTGCAGCATCTCCAGGAAGCCACCCAACGATAAGTCCATTAATTGAAAAATATTGTCTGCCTTGAAGTGATCTTGAACTGGAAGTACGAATTTGAAATGTTTCGATAAATGAAGTTGGATATTTTGTGGGCTTATAATTACCACTAGTCCAAAAGTCATATGGTGGATCTATTAGCACTTCTGTGTAGTTAGACCCGAGATTCTTCTCCATGGGAAAACTGGTGATGAATGTCACCTGTATATGTTGAGTAAAATTATAAGGACGTAATAATGCTTACAAAAACTCTTACCTCATGCCCTCTCACAATGAGCTCGTTGATCAGGGCTTTAGTCATCATAAAATGGCTTTTGCCCGGAAACACGTAAGCTGCCAATATCCTTGCTGCATTGGAATATGATACCGTGAGTAGCATCGCAAAGGATAAGCTCAGGAATTTTGTGATATTCTAGAAAGTTAAAGACGTTTTGCGTTAGTTTTTTTGTATATTACAAAAGAAGGAAACTCCTGCATGCTTATCAACTATCAGAAGAAGATCTGCCATTGTTAGATCCACCGCAGGTACTTCGATTCATCAAGGAAATTGAACTGCTCTAATCGACTAGAGCTTCAAGTCGGCGAAAGCACAATCTACAAAGATCCCACTGCTCCTACACACCTATAAGCAATCTAATTAAATCTAATCATCTTGGATATCCAGAGTGAACTGTGCCACATTTCATACGTTTTGGCCAAAACTAACTAAGAGTCTTCTGGAATTGGGTCGAACTTTTATCCGCATGTTAACTGAAGTAATTACAAGATTTAATTGCGCTATTGATTTATGTAGAAGCTGCGCGGATGAAGAAGTAGAAATGGAGGCAATCCAACATCTGCTATGCCAGTACCCTGTCGATGTCTACGTACCTTGGGACACATGTTCTTCGCAAGCACCTAGCAGAGGTAACAGGAGTAAAAAAAGGTTTGCAAGTCAGCCATTAACAGGATAGCTTTTGGTTCCCTGCGTTTCTATTTTTTTCCATACAGAAAAGGAGATTTGTAATAGTCCATTGGGTCTCCAATCCATCACTCTTCTATAATCGTACCTAACCTAAACTAACATACAGTCACCATTGTTCGAAGAAGTCACCCAAAATTGGACGAACAGAACACGCTTCTTTAAGAACAACCTTGGTGGCCAAATGCTCGAAACCATTTTCAGATAATAGTGCAATTGGTCTTTCGAATTCGAAAGGGTTTTTGATTAACTTTTTTTTTAACATATTAGGTCCAATTTAACGCGAAAATTATATCACTTTTAAAGCTATGAGTCTATGACTAAAAGTTCATGAAAATTAACGCAGTGATTTTCCGTCAGCTGCAAATAAGACAAGCAAATCGAAAATGCTTTTCGAATCAGTTGAGCTTACATTTTCGAATTCTTTTACCTTAGGCAAGTGGGCGTCGTGGCTAAAGTGGTTAGTGCGTTGGATCGCTGAGCAGAAGGTTCAGCGTTCGAATACCAGAAACACCAAACAATTTTTTTCACGGTCCCACCTCTCGCGAATGTCTGACAAACGTCCGAGAGTAATAACTGTCAAGAAAAAGCTTCTCAATTTGCCTTTCGGATATGGCCTTAAACTGTAGGTCCCTTCCATTTGTGCGAAAAATATATAACACGCACAACACGAATGGTCGGGAGAAGCTAGGCCCTGGATCACATACGGTCCGTTGTGCCAAGAATATGTATTTGTAAGCCTAAGGTATCTCTTTGTGATGCAAATTATTTACAAAACGTAATCGATTTGTCATTTACATAATAAACGTCGTTCGAATGAATAAGAGATCTGTCACGTACTACGAGTAGGTTCTACTTTATCAATGTGTTCAAGGCGGTATTGATGTAATTAACAATAAAACTATAAAAATCGCATCTCTTATCACCTATCCATCAAAATAAACAAAAATTGATTTGTCTATGATATAACACAGTAAAAACATATGTATATGAAGCAAGAATTCATAAATAAAAATCACTAGAAATTACTCGAACATAAAATGAAAAATAATTTTTGATCGACATTTTCGGAACACATCAACGAATCTCGGTTTCAAATTACTTTTTAAATACAATCCAATTAAAGGGGTTTTAATAAGTATTTCAGTAAATTTAATGACAGGAACAGGTTTTCGAATGTTGTTTTGTTACGTTTTGTTTTCACATAATCAACGTAATCATAATCCGTCACGCTTTGACATTTGAGCGATAGAAATGCTCAATTACGTGCCGGTATTTCGTAATTGTTTATGCTAAGCAAGCCTTTTATGAGAATAAAATTCGTAGAATAGGTAACAAGATTGAGATAATGACATACATTAATAACCGCTTGTGAACTTGGTCATAAAAACTGAGTTCTATCAGATTTGCTTAGAGTGGGCTTTATGGGTGTACAAACGGTGAAAAGAGTCAAAATATTTTACTTTTAGTTGCAAATATAAATATTTGGCCCAACAGATAGCAGCTAGCTTCTCGCGACCATTCGTGTGATGCGTGCTGCATTTTTATTTTCACCAAAATGGAAGGTTTCTACAGTTTAGAGCCATATCCGAAAGGCTTTATTTTGCTTTCTCATGACAGGTATTACTCTCGGACGCTTGTCAGATATTCGCGAGAGGTGGGACCGTAAAAAAGTTGTTGGTGTTTTCGGGCATTCTACGCACTGAGCCACGCGGCGGACTTATGGTTGCAAACGTTTTATTTCCTGTCTGAGTTTGACAGCATTCCGTGGCCGTCTGTCGAAAAGTAAGACTTGTACTCATGTTGATCCCAAAATTAAGATTTTGGACGGGTTTTCGGTTTAGAGTCGTATTTTTTTTTATTATTTGCTATCAGCGTTTCGAATTAGCTTTGTGGTGGAATTGACTTGTCTTGGATCGAATTATGTGGCAGTTGTGGAAGGAACGGCAACGTCATTCAGGATTATAAGGCTTATTTCGACCAAAGAAAATATTTAAGATAGTTCAGTCCTATATATGCAACCCGTGGGACATGTTGCAGATACATTTCACATCACATTTCATTAAAAAAAAAAAAACGCCAGCAAGTTTCCACTTATTTCTTTCCTTTTTCTGTGCACTTTTATTAAACAAGTTTCACTGAATTTAATATTAAGAGGAGACGGTCGATCTCCAATGAGATCCTCCCTTTGTCATATCGCTTCATTTCACATATCTCAACCAGAAGTTCAATTTAAATTGCTTGCCTTAGCAGGACTACGATCGAAGGATTAAGATGTATCTCATCTTAAAGTAAAAAGTTAAACTATCGTAAGAATATATTTTTTTACCATTTTGTTTATAATTAAAATTGAATCAAATCTGAGAACAAAAACTATTCAAAATCTAAACGATCATTATTCGAACGATGCGAAGCGATCTTAACCGCGTGGACGATAGTCAAGCACTGATCAAAAGTTTCTCCGATCCATACAACTAGAACCTTAAAAAAAAATTTGTACATTTGTACAGAGAACAGTAAGTGATATTAATTTCTGCGGCAATCAGTTGAATGTACGAGATAAAGTCTGTAGATTGCTGATAATGTGTTTTATGGTTTCGGTAGTCTTATTGTTAAAAGTTCTGTCGGTTGATGGAAGTGCCACTTCAGATTCCGCTAGTGAGATAGGTTGTCTCTGCTTAAATTCACGATGGAGATGTAGAATTTTATGGAAAATGCGTGCGATACAATTATATTAAGAGGCATTTCAAACTGGGTGCTGATTAAGTGATAATGGACCGGGATAATTCCGAGAATGAATCTGTTTTGGGAAATTATCAGTGGGGGCGATAGTATATAGCTTTGTCGAAGGTTGCTGCCCTTGATCATATTCGTTGGTCGCATTTCCTTGCTGCTTTTTTTTTTAATGAAAACACTTGCGGTGTGATTGCAATATCCTAAACAATTTCGTCTTACAACAGAGTAATAAGCAATTTTCTTACAGCTTCAGGAACCCCGGAAGGAATAACTTGGATAGGTTCAGTTAGGTTGGAGTATCTGCTAGCTATCGCCAAAACACAGAGACTAAAGACAGCTGCATTGTGACACCACATGGATCATTGAAAAGAAGAAGAAAAAGGTTATGAGGCTCCTAATATCAGATCACTCGGATCATTGAAATCTCCTAAGTGAATCCTCCTTCCTTGGGGGAGCTGGGCAGGTACAAAGAAGGTGACGAATGGTTTGCTTCCACAAAACACAATTGACGATATATGCCAAGCCTTGCTGCATACATTGCTATTAGACAGTTCCCTTGGACAAACCTGTTTTATCGCTAGACATGCTGTACCACTTGTCCACCTTAGATTTGTTCGCTCGCTAGCATTCAACTTAAATTTAAGCTTACAAGTAGCGGATGGTATGCCTAATGTATCTTTTTCTGGAAGGATGGGTGTAGTTGTTCCATATCTGGCGAGTTCGTCAGCTTTACAGTTCCCGGAACATCTCTTTGCCCTGACACCCAACAGTGGTGACTATTGAACTCATCCGCTACCGCTATGAGAGCCAATCTGCAGTCTGAATTGTTACTGAATTTAGGGAGACCGATTCCAAGGATTTGATTGCAGCTTGGCTACCCTTAGCGGGTATCCGCCGCCGGTGTAAAAATGCATCGAGTCTTCCTTTAAAGACACATCTCCCTTCCAGAATGATATGGAAGGGATAGTTTCAGAATGGATGTGTAGGCTCACAGAGATGTCTCTTGTAGACAATTGTGAGTTTGCTTGGAGGCGAGCGAATGCACTAGCTGCCGTTTCTCTGCTAAAGATGTCGAGAGGTATACGGTGAAATAGAATGTCCAGTGCTGCAGAGAGAGTTGTACGAAGTGATCCGCTAAGCTGAACTATCTGAATCAACATTCTGTGCCAACTGCGACACGGTGGATGAAGATATAGAACACTTCCTCTCCCAGTGCCCTGCAACAACGGGGTTAACCCAATGGAGGCCTAAGTGCACAGCACCAGCTCACCCTCTGAAATCAACGAACCAAGGCTGTTCATACTATTACCCCATACGTGAGTATTGGCCTTATTACCGAGATGGTTGTACAGTAAGTTATGCGAGGTGTCAAACCCCAGAGATAAGGCGAATGCTCTCTCCAATCTAGGCAGAGCAGATCTACCCTACAACTATACTATATAAATATGAGTTAAGGAGATCATGCCCAGAAACAGCTGAATAAACTGATTGGTGATCAGACTATTTGCAGCCGACTTCCCTCGTTTGAACGCCGTCAGAATCTGGACCCTTAACTTAACCCACCTGCACCGATATTTCCACGGTAAGTAGAATCATTTTATCCTTACCCACAGAGACTTCAATTTAGTTTTGAAATTCGTTGTCTGAGATTCTGCAGTGACATCGATTGATCTTTTCTAAAAAAAAAATTGTGAAATGAGTAGCATTTATCAGCAAGTTTGACTTCTTTCTTCAGAAATGGTGTTGGTCGGGTTTAGTTTGATTTGAACTCTGAAGTGATTTTTGTTTTTCTTTCTGATTAAATTGCTTTGTTTGGCAACAAATTCATAAAAATATTCATACGAGTGTGCTAGGAACTGTCTGATGTCTACTCTTAGCGACGAATGCCCGGTCTCTGTGCCTTGCCTGAGAAGCGTCAATATTATTTTGGATTTCTGCGAAATTAAATCGGAAAACATTGGGTGTTTAGAGCAATGTGAGGTAAATAAAACGTTAGTCAGCAAATTCTGTCACTGATCTACATTAATCCGTCTTTTTTTTTTCTTGCATAACTACATGAATTTATTTCTAATTAAATAGAGCAGACGGCATTCATTGATAACGAGCAGTGGGACTGTGATTAAATTCTACGTCATATGATTTGTCATGAATTTTTAAGACTAGAGGTCAGGGTAGATCACAACGTGCCATAGATTTTTAGTTTCGAAAAAGCATTGAAGCAGGTACCAATCAGATATTCAGGGGGGTTGGACCTTTATCTTGAACAAGTCTGTCTATAGCTGCTGGGATACGCAGCCGTTTAACTCGAACAACCAAATCGATGCTCTATAAAATGCTGGTCTTTCCTGTCATTGTATGCTGTACAGAGTACTATACCATAAGTCATCGAACTGAACTAAGTAAAATCCAAGACCTGACGACCACATTGGCTTGAATAAATCGAGCGGAGGCACAACAACGTTCCAGTAAAGATAGCCTACAAATGAGCCGAAATGAAGATGTCCGCAGACCGAACCGAACTTCCGGTTTAAAGACCAAATTATCGCGGATGCTAAATGGCTGAATCTAGGAAACTGGAAGCAATGTGCATGGGACCGAAGAACTGCTGTTTAACATACGTAAGCTCTTCACCGAACGGAAGCTTGTTGTGTGAGTTATACAAGTACTCTACTAGTACAGTTCATACATATGAACATATGTATATGTACCACAGGACTAAGACGTTATCTATGTTTCTGCAGACTTAGCCGTTTAGCAAGCCCTTTCGGGAGGCCATTTCCTTGGAAAATGTTCGTTGCTTGATGTGACCCACCATAACGTACAGTTAGACACTTAGATAGGTCCATTGTGCTGCCACTAGGTAGGGGCAAGTGGGTCACACTGTCCGCTCCTGGAACCAATCCGTTGAGGCATCATTGAGATGACCTAGTGTAGCCTTCCTGATGTTAACAAGTCCACGACACGTGCACAGAAGTCATTACAGGGTATGCCCAACCTTTGAGTATGCCTGCCTATCGTGCAGTGTCCAGTTATATCGTTGGTGAGAGTAGAGGGTTTCTCTCTTATACTTTGGTCTAGTTTGTGCTATAGTTACCTAGTAATAAGCCACTGGCCAAGTTGGCTCCATCTATGGTTAGCTTTTTTAAGCGCATCGGCGTGGATGAGACCCTTGGCATATGACATGGGTGCGTCAATTTTGGCTATAATTATGCTTTTACTACCGGAAGAGCCTTGTTTAGCCAATTCGCCAGCTACGCAGTTCTCCGGGTCGTCACAGTGACACCTAGTAAAGGGTGAGGTTGTACTGTCCAGCTATCTCCTTAAGAAATACGCGCCAGTTTTTAACTGGTTGCGATGTTGTGCAGGACATCGCGTTGCATCCACTCTGATCTGTCCGGTATCGAGTGTTGGAAGCCTAAGCTGAAGTTAGTTTCAGTAGCTATGCGGTCGGTGACCTTAGGGAGATGCATCATAAGTATGTATGCTGGCATATGTCTAGTGTCTTGCATTTCCATAGGGGAGACATTATCAGTCGAAGAGCAGAGCTGGTAGCCATTTGTTTACCGACGATGTCTATCGGGAGATGGTGAAGCATGGTTTGAAACGCTGCTGTTGGAGAGGTTCTTTGCGTGGTAAGTCATGCCACTCGTTGAGCTTTTTCAATTTCTCTCCAAGGCGGTTCACCACTTCATTGTGCCATACAGGAGAATCGGCCTTACCACAGACGTGTATTCATGAGTACAGAGCAACAATTGCTTTATGGACACAAATGTGCGTTTATATCCTTAATTTCCTGACAAGAGCACAAAATGCCGTTTTTTAAGTGGAAAGCTGCCTGTCATTTGGTTTATCCAGGCAATACCCATACGGTGTGACCTATGTATAGTATAAAATTTTATGGACCAAGCACAAGCATGGGATACTGTACTGCCTTCCTATATGGGAGTGGTCGCATATAGCTTAACGCAGTCTTGTGGTTTGACGGGACCACAATCCCTTTACTTTCAACATACGCTGAACTACAAAACCAAATTCGTAAACATGAAACTTTTCAGTGATGGTGCTCCAATTTAATTATGGAATACAAGCATCTCCAAACCAACACAGGTAGATACGACATGATTTCCCCGACTTGCCCTCTCGACTAACCTAGTTAATGAAAATCTACACTTTCATGGTCTCAACTGGTTTTTCCAACTTGTCTTCCTTTCTATCCGCTTTTTTTTAACTCTTAACTCTTGAAACCTGTATCTACTTAAGGTCGTATATGCTCAGCCGAAACTGCGGAAACAAGTGCTGCCTCTTTAAAGAATTATTTCCCCTCTCTCCAATTGCGATGCCGTAAAAAGAATGCGTCTGGAATATTTAAAATGAGGTATTCCGCTCCCATCCGCAGCATCACGCTAACAATCCGTGATAACATAGCCACCGGGGATTAAGGATGAATATTTTCCATCTGCCACTTTGTATGGAATTCCACTTCAGCGCCTCACCCGACCCCACACACACACACTTGAAAAACTGTGTCAAAAAAAAGTGTGAGCCTGAAACAGCTTTGGATCCTGTGTGTGTCCTGCGTATGCTTACAGTAGGACTTTTTAATCGAAGTAAAGACGATGCCGTACATATGAAACGAATTCAAAGCCTACTGATAAAATATGTACACCCACCGCTCAACCCCTCACGCATCGAGGACAACTCAGCACGATTTGAATATAATCATCATCATCACTCATTTGATCCTTTTTGATAAATTAAAATGCGATGGTGGCTGCCACACCGATGGGAGGTGTCATGCTTCGAGGAGTCCTGTGATTTGCATAGCTAATTAAAATTACCCCCCATCCTGCCTCCAGGATTATACCTTCTTTCATCTGTACGGAGATGGGAGGACTGACAATTTACTTTACAATTTACTGGCGCTAAGCAAGCTGTGATTTGTTGTTGTTTTTTTTTTTTTTTTCTTTGATTATGGTTATGAGGGCTGCGTGTGAGACCGTAACGACTTGTTGAATATTTTAATTGAAATTTTTTCCCTCCATTCGATTGGAGAACGGTTGGGGGGGGGGAGGGCAGTAACAGTAGAACTGAAAACAGGAAGAGAAAATGATGAAAAGCCTGGAATAGATTTTCGCAAATTTACATACGTTTACGGAGGCAGGTGCAAATGAAGACATTATGCGGGTTTTCTGGTTTTGTTGAGTAATGTGGAGTGTGATTCCGTTTTTTTTTCGTGGAGAATCAAAGTGCGTAAAAGGAGTCGAGAGTTTAGGAAGCTTGAATATTTCATGGGACATGCTTCGAATAGGTAATTGACCTAAAATTTAAATGCCAGCAATTTGTGGGAATTCTTTGAGCAATTTTGGGTTCAGTGAATTTAAGAATGGTGTTTATGAAGAGCATCAAATATTTCAGGATCTGAGGAGAGATTTCTTGACTCCCTTCGATTCGTTCGTGCTCCTTAATTTAATGTAGTTCTGCCCTATTTTGAGCTACCTGTTTGGCTTGCAGCTCCTTCAACCTGCTACTAGGGAAACACAACAGCAAAACTACTTGGTTACACAGATGACATTGAAATTATCGACAGAATAAAACGGGTAGTCACTGAGAGCTTTCTCTAACATCGAACGTTTGACGTCTCGGCCAGAACGTTACGATGGACAATTATAACTTCGACGCAGGGAAGGAATTCGTCTACATGGGCTCTGTCATAAGCCCTTCCAACGACATCAGCTTGCAGATCCAATGTAGAATAGTACTCGCCAATCGCTTTTACTATGGGGCCTTATCAGACCTTATCGAGAAGGACAAAGGAGACGCTAAACAAAACCCTCATCATGGACTCTGTGAAAGTCCGAATCTTCGAGAGAAATGTTCTACTTTCGATTTATGGTCCTACCTGGGTTAACAATTCTTGGAGGAGAAGACCAACGAAAGTGTACTACATTTCGTCATTGCTGGGTCATGTAGAGCGGATGAACACCAATCCTTCAGCTCGAAAAATCTTTAATTTCACCCCTGGTGCACTGCGCAGAGGAGAACGACCTAATCTTCGATGGTGTGCACAAATTTAGAGTGACCTTAACCAATTCGATATACGCAAATGGAGGCAGCTGGCTAAGGATCCTGCTGACTGAAGAGGACCTGGTTCACCCCTAACTGTAGCGTCATATACATAAGTAAGTGAGTAAGTAAGTATTTCTTAATATTCCCATTGCCACTGATTTATTGATTTCTGTTCACTCTATGTATGTGGTCATCGTTTGATTGTCATGTCTAACAAGGAAATCTTTTTTCCCTACCATCTGATCCTTAGTTTAGATTAACAGACAGAGTTGAACGGAAGAAATGGTCATTAACCCCAGCAACATAATCGTCCCACGGATTGCTCGAAATCACCACATAATATTGTATTAACGAAATCAGATGAATTGGTCTCAAGAAAACTAAAAATGTTGGTTAAATCGATCTTTTTCTTTGGGCACACCACACCAAGAAGACATTTACTTCTTCCTCTTAACATTTGTATAAAACAAAAATCTATCTGACTGCCCGCTACTGAGTTGCAGATCGCTAGTGATTTACGAACGTATATGGCTACACCACCCCCAATTCGATCATGTCTATCACCGCGAAAAAGTTTATATCCGTGTGGTCCACATACAGATAACAGAGATTTATACAGATGACGTAATTATTCAACAAGATCACTTCTTTTTTCATCCATCATATATGTATTTCAACAAAATATGGCGATCAACAATTATTTTTAAAAAAAAAAAAGTCTTCAACTACTCTTCTCCTTAATCTTTCTCCTTCTAGCTAAAGTTTTAATCGTTAGGTATGTGCCAGCAACAACAGTAATGATCCCCAACAAAATCAATCCAACGACATCCAACAAATAGAACTCGTACCAGGCCAAATCAAGGCCAGCTGCACGAATATGTGAAGCGCCCTTATGTCTGATGACATAGTCCACCCAATACATTGCA
Organism: Blera fallax; assembly: GCA_946965025.1. Taxonomy (NCBI): domain Eukaryota; kingdom Metazoa; phylum Arthropoda; class Insecta; order Diptera; family Syrphidae; genus Blera; species Blera fallax. The sequence goes on from OX337247.1 coordinate 61,766,366, forward strand.
GTATCCCTTGCACTTAAAGGCCGATCACGGAATATTGCAGAGACTCGTTGCACATTTTTCTTATAGGAAGGATTCTCGATTAGTTCCGTAAGAGAATGTTTCAGTTCCTCTTTGTTGATGGTTTGGTATTTGAGGGTAATAGCATAACCAGCCTTTGTTGCTTTATTCATATTGAGGTACTGAAATTGAAAAGAAGTGGTAGATATATAATTTGTTTGTCCAAGACAAGAACCCATAGAAATAAAACTTCTATTGGCTGCTAACAGATGGTAGCACAAAAATGATTACATGCCTGATCGCAATAAACGGGTATTCCCAACATAGGAACTCCATAGTGGACTCCCTCCTGGCTACCAAAAAGTCCACCGTGAGTGATAAATACTTTCACATTGGGATGAGCTAGGATATCGCTTTGTGGCATCCACTTCTTGATCATCACATTCTTTGGCAATTGTGGGATTTTGTCGTCCTCGAACTTCCAGAGGACTCTCTGTTTCATACCAGCAAGCACTTCAATGAATATCTTTAGCTTCTCTGGAGGCATATCGGAGCTCTTTACTTGGGTTCCTAAAGCAAGAAATGAGCCTAATCCTTCTCAATTATTCTCAACGCTTACCCAAACTGAAGTAGACAGCCCCATGTGTAGCTTCATCGAGAAACTTTTTTATATCTGCCGGCAATGGCTTGGGTGGATAGATATGCATTCCTCCAACTGGTATCATGCCTAACATAGTTGGTCTTGGTGTTGTCAGTGGAACGTGGCTATTTAACAACATCACAGATATGTTCTTTTCCATTTGAGATACTTTTGGAATTTTCACTAAACAGAGAGAATATTCTAAGCTCGTTAACATGAAACGATTTGACAACCTTACTTGGCAGATGTGACAAATATTTCTTCACCAAAGCATCCTGTTTTGGAAAGTACACGTATTCTCTGTAATAGTCCTCAAAAAGTGAGGCGAAAGTATTCTGGATCCTCTCCCATAAACTCATTTTATCATCGAGCGGTAGAAATCCATGGGGTACAAACGACCAAGGCATAATCAAACCCATTATCTGACTCATGTAGTTCTCATAGCCCAGTGTACTGGCTGTTATCACAGGGATCTCATACTTCAGTGCTAAAGCCAGGAAAGCTTCCTGATAGAATTGCTCAACGACAAGGAGATCGTAAACATTTTTTGTTTCATTTCTAAGGAAAATTTCTTGAACGTTTGGCTGTTTAAGTGCGTGTTCAGTTGTTGTCAGTCCGATGATTTCACACAGTTTCAGGAAGCCACTAAACGATAAGTCCGTCAAATCGAAAATATTGTCAGCTTTGAAGTGGTTTTGAACTGCAATTACAAATCGGAAATGTTTATTGTAAGGATGTTGGATGTACATATAGTGCTTATACTTACCATCAGACCAAAAGTCATATGGTGGATCTATTAGCACCTCTGTGTAGTTGGATCCGAGATTCTTCTCCATGGGGAAACTGGTGATAAATGTTACCTGTATTCGTATAGTTAAATTGTGAGGACACAATAAGACTTACGAAAACTCTTACCTCGTGTCCTTTGACTATAAGCTCTTTGATTAGAGTTTTAGTCATCATAAAATGACTCTTGCCAGGGAAAACGAAAGCTGCCAATATTTTCGCTGCACTGGAGTACGTTACCGTGAGCAGCAGTACAATGCTCAAGCATTGGAATCTTGTGATATTCTGGAAAATTAAGGACATTTTTGTAAGTAGTTTTGTTTCGACCCATTTTTTTTAATGTAAATTTGCGCAGAGATTGCCTATCCTTTTGCATAAGCTCAAAGTAAGTTTTCTGGATGTCCGAACATTTTGAGCAGCCAACATTGATTTGGACCACTACCTTATTTTGAGAGGTTACGCCAGGAATAATGTACGGAAGTTTTACCAAAAGGTAAAAAGAACGTGTCAGATGAAAACGTGTAGAGATGAAAAAGGAATCCTTTTAGTAGAGTCACAGTCGGTGCTAGGAATAAATTGTCTGCAGGCGGTATAATGGCGACGAAAATCAACATACCGATGTCAGGTTGGATGGCCACCGCATAGAAGAAAACCAACTCAACTGCGATACAGGGGCATCAGTCTCCTCAACATCGCGTACAAGATTTTGTCTGCCATGTCGTGTTAACAACTGAAACTCTCTGACAACAACCTGATTGGCCTCTATCAGTGCTGTTTCTGGCTGGGAAAGTCCACAGTCGATAAAATTTTCACACTTCCGCAGATCGTGTAAAAAAACCCAAGAAGTTCAAATTGATACCAACTATCTTTTTATCGACCTTAAGGCCGCATATATGTAACAGCAATTATAGACGCGAGCTATACGGAGCCCTGTCAAACCCGGCCATCTGTGCAGGCTGACGATGGAGAACGCTCACTACTCCATTAAGGTCGGTGCTGAGCTCACTGATAGCTTTGATTTCAAAAGAGGATTTGGACAAGGTGACGCGAGGGCTGGAGTAAGGCCCTCTCCCAAACAAATTAGGACCCTAGTCATCACAGTCCTGTTTTATGGCATGGATACTGTCGAAAGCGGATGAAATGCGTTTGGATTGATGGGCTTTGGAGAAGAAGATTCAACGACTCAAGTTTATGAGTTGTATAGCGACATCGACCTAGTCAAAAAACTGTGCATCGGTCGCTTAAGATGGCTAGGGCATCTAGAGAGAGCGGACACCAATGCTTTGGCCTGCAGAGTGTTCGAATCTAACCCGGAGAGATAAACGCAGTACTTCCCCTAAGGTGGGGCGCACAAGGTGAACGGGAGTGTGCAAGTGGAGGTAGTTACCTAAGGGCTGAAAATGCTTGTTGTAGTGCCACGTAAGTAAGTAAGTAACAAAAATGTTAATTAAATCAGACACTATTATTACAGCGATACGTGCATGTGTGTAGGTACACTTTGATTGAATAAATAGTCCGCCTTCTTTATCTGTACACTTCAAGTACGCCTTGAACTTCTATTGATGTAATTGATGATAAAGAACCACCAGATTGTGTAAAGCAAAAAAAAAAATTATTTATAGTTCATAAGCGATCGAACTTGTAGCTGTAAACGACAAGTAATGGCTTCGTCCAAATGTTCGATTCAAGAGCTAAAATAAACCTGTCCATCTATCTGTATCTCAGACTGTAGTAGAAAAGACTACTACCAGTCAGGAGTTTGGAAACCTATGTATATCCTAAAAGAATATCATCGATAACGGGAACAGTATAAGTGGTAAAAGAATCCCATTTTAAGCCTCATTCTGATCCTTGACACTCTCTCGTAGTTTCCTTAGACGATTCAACCGCACGATAAATAATCATAAACCAAATCCACTTTAACCTAACCTTTGCAGAATGCTAAGTATTTCCGTGTTAAAGAAGCTAAAGCCACATTCCCACAGTAAAACATTATGATGCACTTCCACACTGGCTCGCTTAAGTTAGGTTGTAGTGGCAGGAAGCACTAGTAAGATCCATTAAATTATCACAGGATCAGCATCTTCAAAGAGCTACCCACTGGAGGTTATTAATGTTTGCAAGCGACCTGATTCTTAAATTTGCAGATACACGGCTTAGACAATTCTGCCTATCTAGAGGGTCTTGTGTCAATCAGATTTCGTATGTATGTATGAAAATGATTCCAAAGTCGACAACGTGTAAGAGGAGATGGAATCTACGAGTACAAACTCAGTTTTCAAAGAGCTGAAAGACTTGGGAAGTTATCAGTCATTTTCTAAGTTTAGGTCAAACCCAAGGACTTCGGAAAAGGATCCTAAACTAGTAGCGCAACAATTAATATTCATAACCAAGTGTCAAGCCTTCCATATCCATATTTTGGTCGAAACTGCAAAGTGGATCGATTGGACTAAGTTTGGTCTCTGAAAAATACTCCTTGACTCCCAAAATGAAGGACCTCAGAATGCAGAATCTGTGAAAAATGAAAAGAATTTCTGGTCAAAATGAAGTCTATTCATCGGCTGATGTAAGGATACTTATAAAAAAAGCCCGTAAAACTAACACGGTTCTGTTATCTATTTGGATAACAGAAGCTATCAAAAACTTCCAGCTGTTGTCCAAGGATTGGGTGAAAACCCCTGGGTTTTATCGCAGAGCCCAATAACTAAACATCAGTCGCACTTTTCTGACGAGAATATTGCATAAAGACGTCGGATTTTTTGGATTCATGGTCCAATACACTTCAGAATTCAAACGTAATGATCATCAGCTTTATGAGTGGTTCTCATTTTCAACTCAATAAGCAAAACTGTAGAAATTTAGGTTCCGAAAATCGTAGGGCATCCAATCCTCAAAACTGCACTGTTTGATTCCGGAATCATGATTGGTCTCTACTTCCTTGAAAACGAACCTGACATCAGAGAGGCATGATAACAGATTTTTTGTGGCTCAGCTTTGTGATCAGCTATCAAACAATAGGGTGGCAAACCATGTTATCAACCATCTTGAAATCATATCTTAGCCACCACCCATATCCGATTTGATGCCATTGAACTTTTTTTTATGGGAACCACAAATAATTGACGCACTTAAGGAAAACATCGATTCGGGAAGTAACTACAACATTGAGTTGAAAGCACGGACTTCTACCAAGGCAGTCGCGGCAGTTATTTCAATAAAATTCATTTTCATAAATAATCGGAACGTTTACTCTTTCGAAAAAGGAAAGTTTTGATAAAATGTTGAAAAATAAACCAACAGCTGGCCTAACCTTTATTATTTTGGCGGTGTTGAAAAAATGTTTTGAAAAACTCAAAGAATATGAAGTATGTATTTAAATTCGTCTTAGAAATATACTTTCACTTCACATAGAACACAAAAAGAATAAAAATTTAATTGGAGTCGCTTGGCTCCGATGTTCACTACATTTACACGAAAATTTTAATTAAAATATAAAATTTTCATAAAAAACTTATTTCTTACCATTATGGTTCGAAGAAAATTTTAAAGTAAAACCGTTTGAACCGCGTGGAGAGTAGTCCTGCACTGATCAGAATCTCTTCCGATCCGTAGAACTAACATTGTTACAACTTTAACATCTACTATATGGAAGTACGAAAAAAAAACGTTATCAACAAATTTGATGATGTAAAGCACAGTGCGCTTGGTGCCACTTCCAATTCTAATTGTAAGATAAGGGTGTTAATAATGCGCTTCGCTTACTGTTAATAAAAAACTTCACATTGTGACATACCCAGCTGGTCAACGAAAAAGGTGTGAGTCACTATGTCCTTGAAATTTTGATATGAATTTAAAAAAAAATGCTTGTTTAGCGATGAAGACAATTGAAAGGATTTGGTTTCTTTTGGTAGTTTACAGTGAACCATTAGGAAACTTCTTAGGCTCGTTCCTTTTTCTCCTGATAAGCCGGTGATTGTCTATCCTCTTCTAGTCGAAGAGTTCGCCGACAGCTCTAGTCCTTCTATGCAGCTCCACTTTGTATGCCTCTTGTTTAGCTGCATCTGCTTGACGGCGCGCAATCGGAAAAGGAATTGGCATTCTCTTGTGATTGTAGCCGTCCGACGTCAAACTTCCTCACATTATCTCTTTATCTCGTCAGTGTTCGAGGTGTGGCAATGGTGTAGTGGTAGCGTCATCGTTTGTCGAGCTGATGGTTCATAGTTCAATCCCTGATGTCAGCAAGCATTATATGATAAGAGGCAGTCCGAACAATTGCGAAAGTTTATGACAACACTGCTGCGAAGGCATAACACTGGCAGTAGGTTTGTCATATGGCTGGAGAAATTGTTCGCTCTGTTGATGATTGATATGCTTATGACATCAGATTGACCGGGAAAAAATACTGTGAATCAGAAGCGAAGACAAAACAAATAAATGACATCAAACAGCCTCCCCAGTTATCTGGACACCCACCCCTGGAGCTAATGAGTGAAACCTAATACACCTGAGTTTCAAAGCACTACACCAATCTCTTTCTCTCTCTCTCTATCTTCCTTCAACGCCCGCACTGTGTATACACATTAAAAGGGTATTCATATCCCCTTGAGTGCGGGTGAATTATAAAAAAAAAAAAAAAAAATATCCGCAACCGTATCTTGAGTACAACGAGGTAGTGGTCCGAGTCAGTACTGGACGCTCAGCACGTTGCGGCATCCAGAATACTGGAGGAGTGCCTTACGTCGATTGCAGTGTCATGTTTTCAATGGTCCCTTGTGAATATCGATATTCGAGAACCGTATGCTAGCTACGACTATATTTTGCTTTACAGCAGAGGCGATCAGCCTGAATCCTTTATTGGACGTGTTGTCATATAGGCTGTGCGCTACCAAAGATGCCCCCTCTTCTAAGCTTTGTATTAAAATCAGAAGAAGAAAATTTGAATGTCATAGCCAGGCCACCGCTCGTATTGTTTCGTTTGCATGGTTCGTCATCAGTAAATCCGTCCGTATTCGAGGCCTACAGTTGCTTCGTAAAAGTTTTTTTCGTTGTCAGGTAGTTACCCTGGCGGCACAACCCCCAACCTAGAAGATAAGTTGATTATTGTAGAAACCCCTAGGAGGAGGCGTCAATTAAACCCATAGTGCTCCTCAATCTTACTAAATAATAAAATTACAGTGGACTCTCCCTAAGTCGAATTTCTCTCTAACTCGAATTTTTTCGCCATATTTTAGCATTCCTATTTTTTATTTAATTTTTTTTGTTAACCTTTTTTTTTATTAAATAAACGCTTTAAAACAAAAAAAATTGTTTCTCTCTCTAACTCGAATTTTTCCAAAACTCCCTCTAACTCGAACAAATCATGGTATACCGTGAAAATTCGACTTAAGGGGAGTCCACTGTATTTCCATTTTAGCCAGACACGCATTTTTTTTTGAACAAGTTTATATTTAATGGTCTTAGTGGATTTTAATTTTTTTAAAGTCTTTTTATCACACCTATTTCTCTGGCCAGGTGTGTACTCAAGTAAGTCTCAAACAGCTTTTCTTGTATAATTCTTTATCAGCAGTACTTTGTTTAAAAGTTCTCTTGGAAATCAATTCGAGTGAGTTAACCGAAAACCGATAACGACTCTTTCTAATTACGTGTATTTTACTAGTGCAGTCTATCGTGCGCTTAACTACGATTAACATCTTTCAAAGTCGTTCGCTTTGTATCGTTTTGTTGGAAAAAAAAACCCCGCAATATAAAAATATTTTCGCTCAATTTTTTCAACACACGGTGAACAAATTAGTTGTGGAACAGTGATATCCTCAAAGTGCACAGTAAATATACGACAAAGTGTAATTAAAATAAACTTTTATTTAAAATCTTCCTAACAGAATCTTGAATTAAATTCGGTGAGCTTCATAACAACTTTCGACATCAACACAGTGAGTGGCGTTCACTCGTCGTATGCTTTTGTCCCCCACTGCCGAGGTCTTCGTGTTCTTCAACTATCACCACTTGATCCTTATTGCCGAATCGATCTTCAGCCGCAGGACCTTCACCACCAGACCTTCGTGAATTTAGCAACTGTAGCCATTTACTCGTATTTGGCGACAACATTTTTTTTTCTAATATGGAAGCGAGTAACTTACTAAGTTTATTAAAAGCTGTTGATAATTATGCGGGTGAGTCTAGCGACGAGCTAGATAATTTTATAAAAAAAGTAGATTTGCTGTACGCCGATGCGTCTAATTCAAATGATGCTTCGAGACACATTTTCGATACCCACGTCAGGGAAAAAATTAAAGACAAAGCCAACAAAACTTTAAATGAACATGGAAATCCTATAGAGTGGCCAAAAATAAAATTTGTTTTACAGAATAATTCTTCAATTGATGAAACCTTTAAAAGACTAATGGACAGAATTGAATTATCAAACATCGAAGGTTCGGATAAAAAATTATTTGAAAATACTTCACATTTACTAAGCAAATTACATGAAATGTTTGAAATAGTTTCAACAGATGAACTTTCAAGTTATAATAGAGAAAGAATTGAGAAAATGGAATTAAGAGATTTTGTAAATAAACTCCCCGATGAACACAAAAACATTCTTCAATCCCGAAACCCTAAGACCATTAAAGAAGCCGAACAGATTTTAAAAGAAACAGAAAATTTTGACCAAATATTTAACACAAATTTAAACACAAACAACTATGTTTCAATGCGAAACCAAAACAGCCTAAACAATGCTAACAACAATAATCAGAATGATAGCAGATTAAATCGGAAAAAAAATTCAGAGAGCTCAAACATAACCAAAGAAAAGATTTCAAGCAAAGAAAAATTACATGAGATAATAAAAGTTGAACATGTTAACAGAAATCACTGTGGTATCAATAGAGTGTACATCGAAATGAGAGAAAGGTACATCTATACAAACTTACAAAAGGAAATAATTGAATTTATAAATAATTGTGATGGTTGCAACCATACTAAACGTAAGGGTCATCTAAAAACAGAGAAATACTTTCATGAAATTGTCCACATGGGCATATGGTCTCCTCAACAGGATAAAATGTATTTAACGTTCATAGATGAATTTTCAAAACACGTTTCGGTGCACAAATTGAAACATAGAAATTCGAAAGCAATTGTAACAGCAATAAGGGAACGTATCCAGTTCTTTGGTAAACTGAATCAACTCATTACCGACACGGATTCCAGTGATATTTATTCAGAGGTGGAACAGTTCTTAAAAGAAAAAAACATAAAATTCCAAAAAACCACCGCTTCTGAGAAAACTGGTAACGACGACATCAAACAGCTCCATACTACTCTAAATGAACTCTTGAGACAAAAAAACCTCAAAGAAGACACCTCAGAGTTAGACGACGAAATCTATGCAATAATCCACAATTACAACAACACAAAGCACACAACCACTAATCTAAAACCTAATGACTGTCTTACAAGAAACTTTAAAAAGGACGACATTAATAGACAAGACCCAAAAGACGCAAAATAAGGCAAGGAAAGCCTCGAATTTGCAAAAATCCAAAAACAAAATACAAAAAAAAGCAATCAGCAAACAAAAAACTCCATTTACGAAACACAACATATCTCAAGACTACTAAAAAGAACGGCGACATCGTCTTGAATCAAAAATAAAATTTTAGTGATTTACCCTTTGTTCTTAAATTTTCCATAGATGCATACATACATAGATTTATATCTACAAAAGTTGTTACAACACATTTACAAAACAGAGAGATATGATAATTTGTATCTTTCTATCTAAAACTATACTTTATGGGTGAGTGGGAAAATACAAAAAAAAAATACTAAAATACATAAATAAATTAAAAAAAATAAGCAAATAATATAAATAAATAAGTAAATACTTTTATTAACAAAAGTTACATGAATAGATACAAAAAGAAAGAAAGAAACTGTTTTGTTGAACATAAATTGGTTTTGAAATCACTTACAATTGGATTGGATTATCAGAAAAATCACCGCGCGTTCTATACGTAGATTTGGTTCTTGAATTCATTCGAGGATCTGTTCGCTTTATGCTGAATATCTGGAGTCGAGTGAGGCCATGGTAAATTAAGCCTGCTCTTTTCTATGTTTTTTCAATATGCCGCATTGCACAACTTAGCATGCATATAGCAGACCATTGACATTCAATTGCAATATTTACAACGTTATATCTGTAACCGAGTTTAGTACTTGATATTTACGTCTTGTATGTATAGTTTAAGAGTTTATTTCATGTTCATTGTAAGGAAGTATCTTGTCATACAGTAAATAAATAAATAAATGAATTTGGGAACAGAAAGTCGCATTTGCAATATGAGTACCAAAAGTAAACTTGCTGTCCAAATAAGTTCCTTAATATCTGAGAGAAGGTATCCAAAGAATATATAAGTAATTAGCAGCATTTTTGTACTAATAACAGGAAACCTAATACTACTGAACATCGTTAAACGAGCTGCAGAATCATACATTTTATCATAATCCACCGAGCGACAGAGAGCCACAAATAATTGACAATATACTGCAACATGGGGCTGACAGGATGGGCTACTGCCAAGCCAACCGCGGCAGCCGGGGTTTGGGTGCGATTGTCCACATTTTGAAATCTCGTTTTTAAAATCTCGAAAACTAGAATCTCGAAAACTAGAATCTCGCATTATTGTTCATTCTTTGAGGGGGTTTTATTTATATTATCTTGGCGTGTTTTTTTTATATTTGGTGCCAGTGGATGTGTAATCTTTATAGATACCAGTAGCCTGTACAACGAGCATGTACGAGTCGGGGGTTATTCTCTAAACCACACCTCTGCCCCCAACATTCACTCTCTTCGCAGTCATGAAGAAAATTTAAAAATCGGGGGCACTAGTCACGTTCCACACCCGAAATTTTCCGTTTCAATTCAATTTAGCAATATTCGTCCGATCGTGGAGTAGTAACGATCGCGCATGAAAATGAATATTTGAACAAGAGAGCAAACGGAAGCACTCATTGGCATAAATATATGAGGATTATCCTGCTTGGTATATTTTCAAACATGAAAATTAAGTAAATAGAAAAAAGAGAGAAGAAAAATTAGCTGAAATTAAGAGACAACTAAGAGAATTAAAGCCAAATGTGATAATGGAAGATATACAGCTGAAACTACGAACAAAACGTAATCAGCACTCCAATGAAAAAAAATTCTGATAAAAGCAAAAAAAGGAACAGGGGCAGCTGATGTATACATTCACTGGTTTTTTTTCTGTTTTATTTGCTGCGAGCACAGGTACTGCTAGTTCTTATCGTGTATTTTATTTGTTTATCGAAATATTTTCTTTCGAAAAGAATCGCAACGCTAAACTACCTACATGCTGTCCGAAACACAACTGTTCCAATTCACTCATTCCACCCCTAAACTTATACAGTAAATAAATAAATAAATGAATTTGGGAACAGAAAGTCGCATTTTTCTTAAGGGTATTTGCAATATGAGTACCAAAAGTAAACTTGCTGTCCAAATAAATTCCTAAATATCTGATAGAAGTTGTCCAAAAAATATTAACACCATTTGTGTACTAATAACTTTCCACTAGGAAGATAAAAAACCTGTCATTTCCTATTGGAAAAGATAGCTTGTATTTAAATTGAGAAAGGTAAGAACTATAGAACTTTTTTCTCCAAACAATAACGACAGGAATTGATTTTGAATCAAAAATCTTAATCACGAAGTGCATCCTATTGATCCCATTTTAGGCACGATATCGGAGGAAAATTGAATAAAGTCAGAGCAACAGCGCCAAGGTCATACAGACTCATCAGCATATCATCGTTTCTCCTGAAAACAATGGAAAAAGCTACTTGAGAGAGGATATATGAAGCTTAACGAGCTGCTACAAACAAGACCAGTGGAGACTCAGACAACGCATGAAATTATTATGTTAACACAACAAGAGGATGCCCACAAGGAGAAGTGCCATATCCCCTTATGTGGAGTATAGTTGTGGATGAACTGTTTGAAAAGTTAACCAGCCTCGGAATCAGCCGTCAAGTCTTTGCGGATGGCACAGTGCTGATTGCCAGAGGAAATTTTGGAGATATCTTCTGTGACATAGAAAGGGGCTTGATAGAAGCTCAAAAATTGTGCCGTACGGCTGGGCTCAACATAAACCCGGCAAAGTACCAATGACGACAAAAAAGAGCCTTAATCTGAAGCTAGTCCGGCAAGCTAAATATCTAGGACTGCATTTAGACGGCAAACTCTCGTGGAGAAAGTACATAGAAAAGTTATCTAAGAAGGTTACAAGTGCTCTCATGATATGCCTAGCGAGTAAGTCCTGGAGACTCCGTCTGAGCATGCTAAGATGAATGTATTTACATAACCATTGTGAGAGCATGATCACATACATATGTTCGAGCGATAGCGTGGGTAAAACGAACTAGTCCAACTGGACACGGTAGACTTGGGGGATATCTCAGGAAACTAGGTATAACAAATGAAGGCCTTTGCAGGTTCTACGATGAGTCCAGTGAGACTCCCGAGCATCTTCTGGAGCCTTGTGGGGCACTGACCCACAAAAACTTGGTCAAGTGCCGGTTATTATCAGACGAGGATACTCGTGTATAAACCTTTGGTCCACTTCTCAGAGTCCTCGATTCTAGGGTGAAGTAAATAGATTACATAGAGTAGGCCCCTCGTTTCACGTGGTTGCAAATTCTAAACGTTTGATGGGACGATGCGACGTTAAGCGCCTTAAGTCAAATTGTTCCTTAGGATATACATACATTCATACATAAGTTGTTATCGTAAAAATGTGTTAGTGCGATATTACAAATTTCCCACATATACGAGAAGTATTACATTCTAGTACAAAATTTGAGCACGTGGACATGTATGACGAAGCAATGCATGTCCACGTGGTACCCATTGGATACTGATTGCTGTCCACCCGGACTCAACTTGCTAAACTTAAAGGCCCGACAGCGAAAGAATCCCCAAGATAGAACAAACGATGGCGTGATAAACTTCCAGAGAGCGGACACAAAACCTTTTCTGGGCTTTTTCGTTATATTTGGATCTTAGGCCGATAAAGATTTCCAACAATAAGTTGAATTCTTGGAACAGAAACGCCCATTCGGAAGGGACCTGCAGCTTAGTAATTCAATGCACTTACGAAATCCCGTCTTTTGGATAAAATGTGAAATCGTTGGTCTTTCGTCGATCTGCCAAGCTTGAGTGCAAACTTATGCCTTAACGATCCTTTTTTGTGTTCAAATTAGTCGTGATCGATCTTGCCGGTTCTATGGAGAAGGATATTCAAGTCTCCTGATATGCTATGTTTGCATCTGATCCAAATTCACCTTAAAACACTGGAAATACACCCGACAAAATCAGTTAACCTTCGAGGCCAGCAATAAAATCTTGAATGAGTTCTGCAATTTTTATCTGAAACACAAAGCCTTACACAGAAATGATGGACTCAAATGATGGACTCTCAGCAGACATTGACTCTATGACTCGAACTGACATCTAGAGTCCTTGCTCCATACTTCTCCACTCATTTTTACCCACCCATGGTGATTCTATTTAAATCTTTCATTCACGTGTATCTGCATAGCACAAAATATTTCTGTCGGCAAAAATTTCAATTTTCCAGCCTACTTCCTCGACCAAAGTAGAAATGGAATAAAAGCCTTATTTCCATTTAACATTTATTTTGAACGTGCCACTCAAACCAAACACAGTGTCACACGTAGAATTCTTCTTGAGGACCTCATTTGTGGGGACACTCTGGCAGAACTTCTTTATGGACTTGTCAGGGCACTTCCACTCAATTGCTAGCTCACACTCTTTCGCTTTTCCCCCCTCTCTCTCTTGGTCTCATTCAAATAATGTCATTGTCAACTTCATTCACTTCCGACTTAAACTGTCCACTGCCTACAATTTCCTTTCTATGCTCTAGTTTCACAATGTATACCACCCATCCTTCTTGACAAGGATCTTATTCACACAACTGGAAAGAAGGCAAGGCATTTGCTTGCAAACAGTTCTCCTTCACACTTCGATAAACGAGAGAATCCTTCCCTGTTTTTTTTTTTTTTTTTTTTTACAGAGACAGATGGTATTTGCCTTGAACTCAACACGAATAAAACATCAATGATAACGACCCAAATCACAACATCCTCGTTGTCGTCGTCATCCTAGTTCGAACAAAATTAAAATGTCAAAAGGAGAGAAAAATACGAACGGGTGTCAATCCTTGAAGTACACACTCAATAGAGCAATTTTTATGGCCGAATTACGAAAATTAGAAAATTTCGAAATCTGTGATTTAAATCGCATCAAGGGATCGCTTTCGCCGCGCCGCGCCGTTTCGCATTTAGTGCTTTTGTTATCGTCGAAATCCGATCCATAAATCCTCACCGTTAAATTGGTTTGAATAAGGACGCTGAAAGCAACTACCACCCAAAGCACACCTTGATACAAAAGAGTGAACCAGAAAATAATAATAAAAAAAAAAGTTAAGTATACGCACCCGACAACGCCGCCGTCGTCATCGTCATTTCCATTGTGCATGTGCTTAATCAGGCCAAGAATTGTTATTCCACTGACAGCGACGACAACAATGGGGTTGAGGGTGCAAATGGTGGTGGTGTTTGTGCCGGCATTTCGCCCGCCTTCTCTACGAATACTAGAAAAGTTGTAGACATGTGTAGAACGTCATGGATAACCTATTTTTACTCAACGTTGGTGAAATATACTCGTACGCGAAGGGGAATCGAGTTCTCTTCTGCTGGGGAAATGGCGTCACTTGGGCTGGGGTTTGGGTTGATTTAAAGCTTTTTCGGAAAAATTACCGCCGGGCAAGAGCTTTCGCTTGAGCGAATCAACAATTGGTGTGTTAAGTACGTGGACATGTACAAAATATTATTTTATTATTATTGCCGCCATTTGAATGGTTGTAGGACACGCTTGATAAGGCAATTTCCGTTTGTTCTCATAAAAACAAAAAAAAACTACACACCCACACACATACAGAGAATTAGCTTCGAAAGGTATTGCTTTGAGTAGCCTTGGGAAAGTCATTTGGTAGATACGTTCATTTGAAGTGTTATTTATGATAACGGGGGGCTTGTTTGTACCGAGCGGCCAGCTGAAACCCAATTTGCGTTGCTTTATTGCTTCGCATTATTGTTCTTATGGTGGGCATGTTATTGGGTCTTGGATTTGTGCTAGGAGTCATGAGCCTGCCGGATTTGTAAGACGGTGACCTGCAGACATACGCGTGTCGTAATATATGTACGTGTGATTGGTCAACATTTCTGATGGAGACCATTGACAGAGGGCATACCTTCTGATGGAACCCTCATGCTATGGACCTTTCTCAACATTGCTTTTGCTTATGACTTGAAACTACGCAAGTATAGGTGCCTACCCAGAGCGTTTGCAATAAATTGAGCAAAATCTTAGGAACCAGTCAATCGGGCACACTGTTGCCAGTTAATCAGATCAAGCATCCTTGCATCCAAGATTTCTTGATCCATATAAGGGAAGTTTGATCTTCCTGCTCGTTTCGAACCAAACGGCTGAAATTCAAAGGATTCCTTAGCTGGAGCGTGTTCGTCCATTCGCTCGATGCGGCCGCAGCAATGTAGCCTCTGGTTGTCTGTGTCTGATTTGCAGAATGTGCTTGTCAAAATCAACTAAGCTTCCGGACCGTAGTAGTATTATTCATGCGAAGGTCCTTGCAGTGACAGTAGCTGCTTGTGAGACTGCGATGCAATGTTGCCGTGTTGCATGAAATGCTATCAAAATTTTCATTGATATTCAGGCAGCGATTAGAGTAATCAAATCACGTCTGAGTAACTCTCAAGAAGAACGAAGCTTCATAAAAGCTAGTATAAGGTGAAAGTCTGCTAGATTCTCTTCATGTTCAGGGAATGAGATTAGGTAGACCACTACTTGGCACTAAACCTGGAATAAACCAACCACTCTCGCCCTTAGGCACGTGTAAGGAAGTAAGATTTAATGGAGTCAGACAACAGGTCTTCGAATACGGAGGTACAATTATGGCCCCACTCTAATAAAGGAAGACCCAGCAGTCTCCTAGAAATACACAGAAAGTCCCTGGCTACCCTTTCGTTAGGGATCGCGGTTATGTCCCGTATCATATGGAAAATCTAGGACTAGGAGAAGATGAGATCTGCGGAGTTTGCGGTAAAGAAGAAGCTCATGTATGAGAATGCTATCTCCGGGCTAGGCCTCTATCACCTGCGAAGTAAGTTCTTCGGCAAATGTCGAAATTTATTCCAACAATCCCATGAACGATATTTTTTAATAAATCCTCGGGATGATTTGCACTACAAATACTCTGCTCTAAGTACAATTTTTGTTTGTTTATTGGACTTGTAACGCAATGCCTCTGCAGGGGATTGTATACCTTTATCATTTCCTGCATATAGTGCCATTGCAGTGATGTAGAAGATTATTTATTTTTTTTTTTTGCTAAAACCACTTGTCCAGCTTAACTGGGCCTCCATACATGGCAGTTGCCTTCCTGGAAGGGATCTATGCCTTGACATCACTATGTCTTAACATGACAATGCCTTGCCATAACTATGTCTTAACATGCCTATGCCTCAACTTTACTACATATGTCTGGAAGGCATGGTTATGTTGAAACATAATTATGTTCTGTTAACCTTCTTCAGCATTTAATGGGAGCGTGTGGGTAAGTGCTTGGATTAGTGCACGGGAAATTCGAAATTCAATTTAAAAAAATGCCTTTCGGATATGGCTCTAAGCTGTGGATTCCTTCCATTTGTTTCAAAGTAAGAAGCTAAGCTGGATTTTTTTTTTACAAATTTTTAGGCAACATAATTTTAAAACAAGTCTTAATACAAGTCTCAAAGAGCTCGATATATCGCATCACATCGCAACTTCACTTCCAGGCGAAGAGAAATCCTGAAGACTGGCACGAAATGCACTTCCCAGGATGGGCAATACAGTCAGACATCTCTGATGTCATTACCAAGACTATTGCTTATAGAAATTCTAGCAGAATCGACAGTCTTTCTGGCAAACTTTTCAGTCAAGACAAAGTTAAAGTTAATCGTTTGGACAAATGCATTAAGTCATCAGGAAGTGATGGAGTCATTCAAGTTCTCATCCAGAATTATATCATTACATCCTTGGTACACATATTTGTGACTGGTTTCAGTCATGGATATAATCCAAAAGCCTGGTGGGAAGTAGCCCGTTCCCCCTGAAAACAATGAGAAAGCTGTTGGACATTCATATAAGGGAAACTCTAGAAAATAATATGTCTCTGCATCCCAATCAAGCCCAAGACCGGAAACCTGCCATAATGTGACAACTGGAGAGGTATAGGCGTTCTCCGGCTGTGGCTAAACGTGAACATCTCGATTCAACGCTCGACACCCAATAGTCAGGCTTTCCAGTTGGATCGTCCTGCATCAACCACATCAACACTTTTCGGATCATCATTGAACAATGCGTCGAGTGCAGTGCATATCTGCTACTTTCACTGCCCAACGACTTCGAGAAGACCTTCAGACAGCTTAAATGGAGATGCTATATAGAGAGGCTTACGCAGGAGAGACATACATAAAAACTCGTCGGTATTATAACCGCTATTCCTATGGTGGCGGTAAATGCCATATCTTTCACAACGGTAAAGTGTCAGAGGAATTAGATATCCGCATCAGTGTGCGACAAGGTTGCACTTCTTCGTCAGTGCTATTCGCTGTCTGGAGGAAACCGAAAAATCTTGGTAACACTGATGACGGTCGCTTGCTCTCACACAGGATAATGGGCCCGCGTCAATTGGTTCATAAGCTAAAGTCAGGGGCTAACAAAATAAGTACGGCGAACACAAAGGCACCGAGCTCTCAACACAACAGCAAGTCGGGGAAGTAAGCAGCCTTCTATATCTGCGAAGGATGTGTCTCAGAAGACGGTAGTATCGAAAAGCAAAGCGACTGCTTTCAGTAAGCTGTCGAAAATGTGAAAAAAAAACAATGTTTTCAGCACAAAAACCAAGCTGGCACTGTTCCGATCAAATGTGCAAATAGTACCACTTTGTGGGTGTAGTGATTGGAAAGTGACCAACACCGCCACAGGGTAGTTGCAAAGCGCCGTAAATAGATGTCTTCGTAACGTCCTAAGAATCTTTTGGCCGAAGCTTATAATGAACGACCAACTATGCGCGATTATACGCCAATCATCAATAGATGTCAAAATATGGAGAAGAAAGTGGCCATTTAATGGAATCCACTTAACTAATCAGGCGGACGAGTGGGCAAACATGGAGAAGGACAACCGAAGAAGAATCCAGATCATTGGGAATGACTTGGAAGGAGCTCGACTGCGTTGCAGAACGTTGTACACGATTTCGCACAGGAGTTGTTGACGCCCCACGAGGGGTTAGAGGACCTAAATGAAAGTCGAAAGTATGACGGTAATTAAAATTTCAGAAATTTATAAAACTCCCTACAGTGTCCTTAAGAATTAAGTTCTAAGAGCACTTTGCCATTTTCACAGACTCCAACCCCATTAATTCCCACCAAGCATCTGTCGAACATGTTTCATCCCCTTTATGACCCCAAATTCCATTCAACATATCCCCGGTATTAATATTTTCATTTCGAATATTATCTCATCGAATTTTGAATCACGAGCTTCCTCTTTGAAGTACACCGCCATATGTTTATGCAAATCCTTCCAATTCGTTACAAAATTCAAACCATATGTTCCACTTGAACATGTCGGCCTTCGTTTGTTCCAAAAAAAAATGAGAAAAAAAATGAGGAAAAAAATCCAAAAATACTAAATTTCCATCGCCGATTTCAACACTTTCTTTCACGATAAAGGCGTGAAAGTTGAAATATACCATAACCCGTTGCTATAAACCACCACCACACCACCACCCAAAAATAGATTAACTTTTCGGAATTGTGTCACACTGAGGGTGGGAACCGAACAAGAGCTTTCCCCAGCACATTTCGCTCTCTACAATGACGTCACATGGTAGAGAAATACATTTCATTTTTTTTGGCACACAATCCGGTCCGTGTCGTCGTCACTTATCCTCGCTTGGCACAGTTGAATCAGTTCAATGCATTCGTCGGAGCTAACAACATCCAGAGGTTGTCGTCGTTCTCGTTGATCGGTTCTTTTTTTTCTGTTCAGTTACACGGCGTACTTTTGAAGTTCGGTTCGCCCTTTTACAAAGATACACGAAAAATTCACTGAACAGTGCTCGAAAAAAAAATCAAAATTCCCCCCATGGTCCTTATTTTTTGTGCACACAAATTCGGTCCGCTTATCCTTCTTCCCGCCGGGATATATTGAATTTTCATTAAAACACAAATAGAGGGCCAACCGTTCTATGTATGTTCGTTCATCGATTTATTGTTGCGCGGGAAATGAATGAAATATTGTCCTAGTGTACGAAGTGGAGAAAAGAAAAGTGAAAAAAAGTAGTTTCGCGGAGGGAGAGAGGCAAAGGAGGAGGAAAAAAAAAGTGATAATTACTCGTACTTCAGCGCGCTGCAGTTGAAAACTGTGAAGTGAGGCAGAACGTGGTGGCCAGAGGTGCCCTGCAATGAAGGTTCGACAATATTCCATTTATTTGCTCCTTGCCACTCCACATTTGTATTGAATTTATGTCCTTTTTGCTTGATTTTTATTCCCCTTTTTTTTTTTTTACCTTTACGGGTACGGATGGGTAATCTGTTTTTTTTTTTTTGCTTACATACTCGTATGGGCTTTTAAATTGCTGATGATGATAACTCGATACAGGACCCTCGTGTAAGGTTCCCCTCCTACCCTCCCCCCTTCCATCATTGAATGACTGAGCACGAGGAGAATGACACATAATAATAAAACGATAAAAGGATATATTCTGGTCATTGAGTTAGGTAGCCATATAGTACTATCGTAACGTCCTTTTCTTCTGTTATCCGTTGTTGTCGTCGTCTTTTTTATTTGTTTTTTAAATAAAAATTTACGATATTGAAAGATGGGATAATCGCATGCTAGACAAGGATTACCTACACGCCATTGTAAGTTTGAATAGAGATTTATTAGGACACCCAAGGAAGGTGGATGGGGGAGAGATTTTTGATTTTGAGTTTGATTTAGTGGCAAATGGCGTGTCGCGGAGACAAATGTTGTCAATCATTGATTAGTTTGACGGTAAGTTTTTGGATTTATGGCATCGGAGGCTCAGTTTGATTAGGAAATTGCTCTTTTGATGGTGTGCGTGAAGCCAGATAGTCGAACACTTGTTGGTCTCAATGATAATCGTGGCAGGATTTAAAGAATATTGGGAGATCCTTTGCATCTGAATAGTTTCGTAAGAAGATTCGCGCAGATCATTCCGAATTTGTACGAAATAATTTTGTTCCAATTTTTGTTATACCCAACTTATTTCGCTAAAAATATCTCGGAATCGGAAAAAGAGACTTACATTGAAAATATCGCGATAAGTTGGCTGACAAAATATTCGAACGACAAGTGATTTCTTTTATCAGAACTTTTGACGGGAATTTCGAACTAAATTCTGAAGTAATATGTCGGCCTTATTTAAGGGCTTTGTGAAATCAGCTTTAAAAGAATTTTTCGGTGTGTGATCAGCGGTCAGATGCAGAATAAAATCGAGACCTGGAGTCAAGAGCAAGCTTCAATAAAAGATTGGATCAAAAATTAGAAAAATGTGTTAATGACGGCACGGAATGAGAATCCCTCCTTTTCTTTTCATTAAGCTGAGCAAGCCTCCATCTACTTAGTCCTATTTTGCAGCTGTGCTCTGTGGGAGCTCGGTGGTGCTTCAAGGACGCCAGATGGGCAAATTTCAAAGCAATTTCTTGATCTCACTACAATTGAATGGCACGTACCACACTTACTTACATCCTGTCACGCGTAGTGGAGCATATTCAGAGTTCTGGTAAGCGTTTTAGTGCAGAGAATATTTTGTTATCCTTCTGATGTAAGGTGTGAACCCAGAGCGGAGTTGATGACATTTGCAAACTCAGAAATCGATTCAGAGTTAGCTGAAGAATGTAGCGAGAAACGCAAATTTTCGGTCGCATAAGGACATCATATGTTTCTTTCGATTCGTAAATGAAAGGCTTTGGAAGGTACCGACAGTCTCAGTGCGCTGGTTTTCCACCGACTTAAACCTCCTCCCTGTTCCCGATTCTATTTCGTTTTGACTCTGCCGTCAAGTATTTCATCAGGAAGAGCTCTTCAGCTTTATGTTGGGTAATACACGTTTGCAGTCTTTAAGCGACGGTCACCATTTCACTGATCGGGTCACAGCATTCTTGAAATCTTATCTACTGCAATCTTTTGGAATAATGGGGGCCCTTCTCTAAGCAACCCTTCATGGCACACTGATCGATGAAAAATGGAATACGAAGTAGGCGCGGTTGGTAGTTCCTTTCAGTAGATTCAGCATCAATATCCTGTCCGACAGCAAGGCGGCTATAAAAACCCACCACCCTGTTCGGTGTAAGCTTGCTTGGAATTGCCTAAACGCCTTAAAGTAGCTAGCTTGTCACAACAGTGTCAGAATCATTTAGGTTCCTGGCCATAAGGGTATTGATGGTAGCAAGAAGCAGATCTATACTACCATCCACAGGTCCACCACTTTTCTGTGGCTTACTCATTAGCCACCTGAAATTAGAACCAAACTCTTGGAAAGGACTAGAGTCTCTAGCTAAATGCAATCCAACACAGGGCCTTCGTCAAGCCAGGAAATTGATAGATTTTTCCAAACCTAACCGATCTGATGAAATATTATCTCTTCTTACGGGTCAGTGCTCGCTATACTATCATCTCCACAAAATAGGCAAAGTTTCCTTAGACCTAATCGACCTGTGCTTAGAAGATCAAGAGACGTCAAGAGACATTCTAGGCGAGTGCCCAACCGTGGCTCCTAGCAGGCACAGACTACTCAGGATGGGACTCTTATCCTCCTCCGGGATCCAAAGCTTATCTGATGAAGCTGATTTCTTCAGGAACTGAACTTTATATACGATACGATTGATATCTAATGTAAGGTATCATAGGTCCAGGGATATTCCACATTTCTTGAAATTCGATTGAGCTTGTATCTCTTGCTTGTGGCTGGATAGCACATCTCTTGAGCTATATTGACCAGTATATGTATCTACAACACATTTGCGTTGTGCCAATGGTACTGATCGCTTCCATACTCCTTCTACAGATTCTAACCTTCATGGCGTTGGCCAAGATTCGAGATCCATGGAGCAGTATTGATACTGCAACTCTTGCCAGGAGGCATCATCTTCCCTCCAATGATATTTCATTTGCTGTCTTATCACCTGATTGCAAGCATCGATGAAAGCTAAATTTTGCATCTTTGATGACCTCTAGGCCCTTTATTTCCTATTTGGACACTGCATCATGGTTGGTGGCTGTTAGATTTATGGCCACTGGGGTTGGTGTATCTTCCATTTTCTGTTCTACTTGTTGGCAGTCCCACATATCTTATGAATTCCCGCACTAGTTCCCATTAAGCTCTTCCTGGTATTTTGCTGCTACTACTGTCATCAAAAGCCAACAATTTTGTGTACATGTTCCTCAGTAGGAGACCCAACAAGGAGCCCTAAGGAACGCCGTCTGTGTTGTTGATCTTGTTTGCACAAAAATCCACAAATCGACGTTTTCTTACCTTGGCATACTTGATATCCTTTATTAATATAATGATGTCTCCAATGGGCGTTGAGTTGTAGGCGGCAACCAATAGGCCACAAGAGAATTTAGTCCTCCTCATCCTCAGTGGTGGCTTCTATCGGCGAGCAACATTCGACGGTGTGGATTTTTCGCATTCAACCACGGAATCTGGACTTCAAAATTCAACCTCAATGAGGTTTCCAAGATATGAGGATCTGGCATCAATGCAACATCGGACGCATGGATGCCTTTAGCTGATTCGCCAGAGTAGAGCAGCTAACACCCCGCGTTTATTTGGCTCCCACTCATGATGTCGATATGGTACGGCATAAATTCTCTCTCCACTTAGAGGAACCTCTTCGAATGAGTCTAGGAGGCTCCTCATATTCGATAACTTCAGGTCGTCTTTTGAGTTCCTTCGAAGTAGAAAATGTAAGTAAATTCCATACTCAAGTAGAAATCTCTCCAAAAGGGCCTAGCGACCATTCGTGTTGTGCGTGTTATATTTTTTCGCAAAAATGAAAGGAACCTAGAGTCATTTCCGAAAGGCATTTTTTAGAAGCCTCCTCAAGCCAACAAAGTATGACTACACACCTTTAAGCATAACTTCTCTGTGCATAACCTTCCAATATGACACTCTCATGAGCGTCCATAACCTCACTACCTATTATCAATGATTTCGATGAAGTTCTTCCGGCGAGAGCAGCGAGATCGATGCACAACTTGAGTAAAGCCTACAGGGCTGTAGATAGACAATCATTACGTCTTCTCAAGTGTTGTTGTAAGTTTTTGTCGCCTCATCTTTAAAAAGAGGTTTTGGCAAGTCATACCGAGAGTATGCAGATGTAGTCACAAAGGCTCCAGCGGCTGCTTTACAATACTGCCCTAAGGTTTGGTGAACTCAGATGTGGCGATTCAAATGCCTGCACGTGCTTCCGTTCTCTAGCTGTCCTCTGAGATTTACTTTAAAGATTCGAAGGAAGTTACATATGCCAATCCCATTTTCTCAGAAGCTACGTATCCATGCTGGAGCTAGAAAACATTGCTGAAGCGGGCATGCCTTGGTAAAAATAAAACTGAAGCACTTAAAGGTCATTTTGGTGTGATGCAGGGCCAACTAACCTCTCATTTTGTCCTCCATCGCTGCCGATGAGGTAACTTATTTCATCAGCACTCATTAGCCTCCATTGCTTCATTACTCTCGTTTCAGTGTTTCCAACGACTTCCAGACTTCGTCTAGGCCTTTCGCTATATTTTTCGAAGATTCGAATTTCAATGTCACGTCACGTCACGTGTAAGGGGATTCTCTTACCTAACCCACTCACCAATCGTCCAACAGGTAAGCTGTTCCCGTGGAGTCACAACCTTCGAACTTATTTTCTCTTGAAAAATGGAAGCCAGTAGTGCAGTTTGGGCCACTTAAACCTATCTTCACCCCACTGTCCAAGATTGCTTTTGACATGGTTTGTATAATCGTGGATTTGGGGTATTGGAAGCCTCTTTGACGTTACGTCACAGTGGCCATACTCCCCGATAAATCGTTGCTAACTGCTTCAACATTTACCCCGCTTCATACACACGATCCAATAAATCCTACGGACTTTGCAATTAAGAGGAGCAATCATCGAATATAAATGCCATTCCCATCCCTTGGTTAAGATTTCTTGGCTTTGAAATTGACGTTAAAGTTCTCCTTGAGCAATGCAATATATTTGCAAACTAATTGCCAATTTTCCTGATGTCTCTCTGCTCCCAAAGGGATTCGTTTGCCAGTGACGATTCCTTTTAAGGCCACACTGCAGATAGCACAAATCATCCCTTCAAGCCGAATGGAATTTTTGGCACTAAAACACACTTAAATACACTAAAACCCGAAGACTTCAGTGAATTTAATGCCAAATTACTTCTATAAAAACAGGAGCAGCGCCTGTGTTATCCAACAGATACTAAATCTGCCACTTCATTGTTATTGGCAATAAAAGGCAGCGCGCACAGACTTTCTCTGATTTGCCATTTAAAGTAACGACATTGATTTGGTTAGATTTAAATAAATTCTGGTAATAAAAACAGCAGAAACGGCTTAAGAGGGTGCTCTATCCTCCGACTCTTGGCAGATGCAAATGGTCGTTAGGTTTTGTATTAGTGTTCACGTTCACGTTCAGTCGCGCTTCGAAGGACTTTTTAACTTCGCTCTTCCTGAGAGAAACAGCGTGGATATAAAAAAAACAACACAAAAAGATACGCAGATACATCTTAAAAGATGAAAGAAATTCCATCAGTTTTAAGGACGAACATTTGAAGCGCTGATCAATTCAGTGACATAAAAGGAAAGTATGTAATCCGCTTGGCATATGGAATCAGCTCTAGGCAATGTGTTTGGGAGAAGAACAACCGACAAATGATATGTAACATGTGTGCGAATGGGTTAAGGATGCCTGTCGAAGGGATGATTTATTGCGGATGCGATGGAGTAGAGGAAGAAAAACGATTCACTTGAGAGCGCCAATTACAGATTTATTGTAGTTTTATACGCTTAACGAGGGGATTAGATTCAATGAAGTGCTGCTTCCTTCCATCCTTGTGTGTAGTTCCTTTCGAATAATGAATGCAAGACATATTAAGAGTCTATATACTAGCTGTAAGGGTTTTATATTGAACTGAAAATATTTTTAAAATGCTTAGATACTCCTCAAAACCGCAAGTATTTTTTCTTCCCTTCAACTTGCAACTAAGTGAAGCTATGAGGTCTATCAATTGAGGGCCAGCACAACAGACACGGTGAAGTCCACTTTAATCTAGAAAGCATGGAATACTCCGACATATTTCAATCCCGGGTTATGACGAAGCGGTGTACCATTATAACAAAGAATAACAAAGAATTCGGCCCTACAGGTTGTTGGCTGCGCGTCGGGGCAACATCTCTAGCAGATACGAATCATCTTACAGACGAAGTAGGGATAACAAAAATTGGATCGTGGTGTGTTTGGATCCTTAAAAGACCCTGCACAGCCAAACAGAAAGTAGGTGCGGGCATTCTGCGCATCGGTTACAGGCAGATACTTTGTTGCCGACCTTTGGATATGAATACAGACAACGATTGGGTTCTGGAAGTTCAAGCTCCTCGACTTCTCAAAAGGCCAGGTTTCTCAGACTTCAGCAAGAATTCGTACGGATCTGTAATTTAGCGTCCCCATTACAGGGCATTCCCAGAGCAAGTGTTGGAGGCTTTCTTCCTCTTCCTTGCATTCTGGACAAGTGCTTAAAGTCACCAGTCCCAGTCTGAAGGCGTGTTTTTTCCGGTTGATGTGTCCGGTGTACAGACCGACTATCTGTCTTTCTGCCTAGATCTAGTGCCTTCTCTTCCCGGCGGAAGCAGGGGCTCTCAGTCAAGGCTTTGGCAGTTTTGCACTAGTTTTTATGGTGTTTTGGGAACGAGCTGCTTTATGCGTTTTTAATAACCTTTAAAGCTACTTCTATGGTTGTAACCACGCAAGGAGAAGAAGCAACTATACTGCGTTCAAACATGTGATGAGAGCTCACGCCCTTGGAATCAGAAACGACTATGGTGAATGATTAGCCGATTTCTGCAATGCCAATCGCATAGTCGTCGGAGGTACACTGTTCGATACTGTCTATGTCTGCCCCGGGATTAGCTGCATCTCATCTGATTTGGAGTGAACTTCTAACCAGATAGACCACATTGCCTTGAGCCGACGCTTTAGAAGCGTTCTTTCTGCCCTGATCGGCAGCGCCAAGGATATCGGCAGAGGACTATTGGGTCCTCTCATAGCATGGGAAAGTGAGTGTGAGCGGAATGAAGGGATGATCGTTAAGCTGTCAACAGAGGGCAATCTAATGGACTTCAGAATCTAGCAATGTGGCCAAAATTGTACCTGGAAAGGACCAAATCACAACTGCATACAACTGCGAATACTCCTTAACAACTTGCGGATAGAGCAATACTTAGACTTTGCTCATATAAACTTCAGGAAGGCTTTCGACAGAATGCATAAATCGAGAGTTCATCGTTAGCTTTTAGTAGGAGAGGAATTCTCAAAAGACCCATCGCTATTATGAGTGCTTCGCATAAAGGTGCAAATTGTTGTGTTCTTCGTCGCTGTTGAAATCCGAAACGGAGTACGACAGGGCTGCATTTAATGACCGCAACTGTTTCTAAGAAGCAGAAGAATGCAATGGATAGTAACTTGGTACTCTAGCTACCTCGTTTACGCTAACTATTTCTGTCTGGTTTCACATAAATGGTCTACAACCTAAGAAGCGAGGCTGAGGAGGGCTGAAGATAAATGCAAACAAATCAAAAACCCTACGCCTCGGGCTTTTTACTCTACACTCGTTCACTCAACAAACATTACAAGGTAGGATGTCAACAAGGTTGATAGCATTCTTTATCTAGGAAACATTGTCTAGACTGACGGTGCCAAAAAATTTTATGTTAAGCAACAGAATCAAAAAAGGAAAGGCTGCCTGTGGTATGTGGTGTAGTGGTAGCGTCATCGTTTGTCGAGCTGATGGTTGACAGTTCAATCCCTGATGTCAGCAAGCATTATATGATAAGAGGCAGTCCGATCAATTGCGAAAGTTTGTGACAACACTACTGCGAAGGCATAACACTGGCAGTAGGTTTGTCATATGGCTGGAGAAATTGATCGCTCTGTTGATAATTGATATGCTCATGACATCAGGTGGATCGGGAAAAAAAAAATACTGTGAATCAGAAGCGAAGGCAAAAAATACATGACAGCAATCAAATCTCCCCAGTTATTCTGGACACCACCCCTGGAGCTAATGTGAAACCTAATACATCTGAGTTTCAAACCACTACACCAATCTCTTTCTCTCTCACTCTATCTATCTTTCCTACGCCCGCACCATGTGAAAACATGTAAAAGGGTATTCATAACCCCTTGAGTGCGGGTAAATTATATAAAAAAAAAATGTGCTTCTCCATATGGACGTAGTATTTGGAAAGTAACGGTCAGCCGTAAGATGCAGACCTCCGCCAATAGATGTCCTCCCATTATATTGAGTGTTTTCCGGCCAATTTGTATCTGAAAAAACAAATCTTTATGAGAACAAATCAGGAATCAATAGACATCACCATTCGGTGAAGGAAGTGGAAGTTGATCGGTCGTACCTTATGGAACGAGGACAACTCCATTGCGGCACATGACATGCGATGCAACGCACCTATTAAATTCGGCAAAAGAGCGGGTCGCCCTAAGTAAATATGATACAAGACAATTAAGGAGGAATCGAGGTCCCTTGGGAAGAGTTGGAGAGAGTTGTTGGCCCACGAGACACAGCAAGAATTACTAAGCAGCATGGTACAAGGCATCCCTCAAGCATTAAATGATTTTCCAGCTTCCAAACATCAGCCCAATGGCAGATGGCTATTATTTCATCTGTCTGCTTTGTAAATTCATTGCGTAGCCGTTCCCGAAAGATTGCAGATACTTTGTCTCTGTCTATTCGAAAATACTCACTTGTCAGTCTACTTGACTTCGCTGTATGCAAGTCGTATCTTATAAGATGTCGATTCAAACATTTCCATACGATTGGTCTTTCATCCAATTGTTGAAGGACATCTAAAAATAAATCGCTGGGGATGCCACACCAAATTGACTACACATCTCCACTTTCAATGTCTACTCCAACGTTCTTGTCAATTTCCTCAGAGATCTAAAAGCAATTGTTGAGCTTAGTATTCTCCATCTGTATAAACGCTCCTGCACATGGCAGCCGCTGAAAACAAAAACAAAACAAAAAAAAAATCTAAACAAAGATTTTCCTTAGGACAAGAGCAATACCAGCAGCAATCGACTGACTTCTCTATTGGCAGACCACTTTTCCCAAAACAAACTCAAATCAGCCAACAAACACACTCGAACCGCATTCAATTAGAACGTTTTTCCTTTGCCCCAAGTAAGCCTCCCGCACAGCAATTCCCTTCCAGGCTGCCTTACAGCACAATAGTTGTGATCAAACCATTCCTTTCATCCATCCTCGTATAGATACCGAACATCTCAATTGAAACTACAAAATAATATTTAATCTTCAAGGAGTCCCCCCGCTCCCAGTATAGAGCCAGAACACTGCGCGATGGGATATTTACACATAAAAGACAGAAGGAGCAGATCCATAGAAAAAACAACGAAAAGATACAGAGGCAAATGGTTACCTCAGCTAGCGTTGAACAAAATCAACAACATTCCCCGAGAGGGCAAAAATAGACTCGAACCACTTGAATCGCTTCTCCGAATGCTTTGCTCCTACATCGTTACTCTGAAGAAATTCATCCGCACACTCTTCGATGGGGTTGATGGTTGGGTATCTATGCGATGGTGTGGGCTTCCGAAATATCTGTGCGCCTCTAATGACATGTGGATGTTGTGCTGTATGTGTTATTTTTTTTGTGGGGGGAGGTGGGTGAAAATTCTCTGCCTATTTCATAAGATACGCCGACACAAATGAGAAAAGATACAGAGTATCTATAAAATGAAATGATACACGTTTAATAAGAATAATGCGCGCCTCCTCGCACAGTTCGATTGGCGATCGAATTAAGAGCCAAAAACTTCGCCGTCGCCGCCGCCGCCGCCAAAATAGAGAAGCGAAAGTGTACGCATCCGTGACGCTCAGTATGTGTGTGTGGGTGTGTTGTATAGTTTGCGCTGCTACTGGCTGATTAATCAGTTACGTTCTATATATAGATATGGAAATGCTGTTTATTTAACGCATGAATACTCCAATGAATACAGATACACTTTGGTTATGATTCTTTTTTTTTTTCGGTCGATCATTGTATTACACACCCTGTAGCGTGTATTTGGTGGGAAGGGGGTGGATTGTAGGGTGGTATCTGATGGACCTTAATGAACGGTCCGATTGACGATAAGAAGCATTATATTCGAGGCTATTGTGCACGCACCGAACCGAGTCGACGATAGCACAGAAAAAAAAAACAAAAATTATTTAATAGACAGATGGACATCCTTGTCTATTATGAGAGGATTATAGAAGGAGCTTTCAGTTTCGCTGTTACATTTTGTAAATTGGTTCGCCTCTAATGAGGACGACAAACGGGACAAGATTATCTTTTCGGAGTATAATGAGGAATGAATAATTCAATTAAGTTTGCTTTTAAAACTGTAAGAGAACATGGCGTGGTTTTAAGCAGGATATTATCGTGATACTTTTGGGGAACTAAGGAAGAGTGGGCTTATTGCGCTACCTCTTCTAATTGGACTAAGTAATTGTGACTGCCTTGAGGGCTTTAATTGAGTTTAAGTGGTACACCAAGGGTGTGCTAACCACATTTCGTTGGTAATGAGGTGAACTTCTGAAAGTAATCGAGAAGATAAACTTGTTAATTTAGTGAAATGAGAAGGTGCTTGTGGGTTCTAAAGTATCTAAGACGATCATCTGCCCCAGGTGTTCTATTTATTGATGGAAACTAAGTACACTTAACCCTCCCTACCCACCGAGATACACCTTTGAAGGTCTCGCGACAAGATTTTATGAGTTAAACCATTTTTCTTCTGACTTGTGACCTAAACAGATGTAGAGTTATCACCTTACGGCCGCTGAATCATTTCCAGCTCAAGTAAACAATAGATAGGCCTTATGATAGGACTTGAAAATGGAGAGTAAAAACGGAAAATCCGTTAGAGTTACTATTGCGAGCAGGTCACGAGACTACATCGTTTGCTTTGAAAATTAGTTTTACACATTGGCCCTCGGCAATATTTTGAGACTTAAGTGGTTGTGCTGTGAGTTTGTACAATTGTCCGCTAACAGAATCCAACGACATGTCCTTGGGCTAAATAAAAGAAGTGGAAGAGGTTTTCATTTACTCTAGGATCAGCACAGTCCTTGCAGGTATGGCCATGTTGGGCACAATGCCCTCGTGGTTTTACAGGATACCTTACTGGCTCTTGTATCTGCTATCGGCCGGATCTAGCCAGTTCACCTTTTTTTCATATCCACACTAAATTTGCCCAGCAGCCGAATTTCCATGGAACCAGGCTCGTAGGACAATAAAACTGTCGGGCACTCCAGTGCGGATGATGCCAAAAGCCATCTCGTCTGAGACCGTTGATTGCTTTGATAGTACAACCCATAATATACGTGTCAAGGGAACATAAATCAAGCAGAGCATCTAGAGCAGTGCCAGGCATACTCTGAAAAGCAGCATCCGAGACCGACCCTTCGTTTGTAATTTAGTGTAGAAGACAATCACATACGCGAGAGCCCCTTCCACCAAACAACCGACGCATAAGCTAGAAAAGGTCTTATCAAGCTGTTTAGATCCTGAGAACCTTTCTCAGTAATAAGCCCCATGTCCTGCAAAAAGCACTCTTACACTGCCAGAAGACTGAGAACTGACTGATATGCTTTGCCCAAAGAAAGTCAATGGACAGTGGTACCCTTTAGCACTGGTTGAGTCAGACCGGTCACATACCTACTACTCGTTAAGAGAGCAACCTTAGGTTTTAGAGTGTTGACCGAAAGCTCACTCCTAGTGTACAATCCACAGATCATATCAAGAGCTGCCTGCTCGCATAGCCTGGCAGAAAGAATGACAACATCATCCCCGCATGCCTGGGCCTAGACTTTTGGTGGCCATTAGACAATTTACTTTAATGATTCGGAATCCCTTTTCCTTCATTGCAGAATCGACATATCCTGTTATGTCAAGGCTTAGCTTCCTCAAGTGTGTCGTGCCCTGTGAAGGAGCCTGTAAGTATTTTCAGCCCATTTTATTTTGTGGTCGCACTCTTATGATCCTTCTCTGTTGAAGTTTTCCGGTGGTGCCTTTGAATGCCTTAAATTTAGGGGTTTTCAGCATAGTTTGTCCCTTCTTTCCAAAGTTTTCTTTTTCCGCCGATGCCAAGGATTCGTAGTCTACGAACGGGGTCATTGATCCCTCTTTCGTCAGCTTGTCGGCTTCGCTGTTGCTTTCCAAACCGATGCTCGCTGGTACACAGTACAGGGTGACTTTATGGAATCTGTATAGCTTCTTGGGTTTGTCTGCATTCCAACACAATCTTGGAGCTGATTTCGCAGGAATTCTGCGATTTAATAACAGCTTGGCTATCTGACATCTTATTTTCGATAGTTTTTACAGAAATCAAGTTGCACACACTTGAAATTTCATGAATCTCCGCTTGAAAAAGTATGCCCATGGGTTTCAAGACTTTGGTTCTTGGTCTAAATACATCTCCCTTAGTTCCCTCAGCTTTTTTGGTTTCATGATCTGTCCGTGAACTATTTTACGGGCGCCATTGATAAGGGTACCATTGGAATATGTGACTTTGAGTTCTGCGAGACGTCCAGTGATTCTGGTGCTCGAAGGCAATATTAATAATGAACCGAGTCATGTGATTGCTTAGCTATTGTAAGGTTATCATCAGTGTGAAAATCTAGTAGCCAGGCAGTCCTGTGTCCACTTCATTTCGACTAGCTGAGATAAGACTGCAAAGAATAATTTTACTTATCTTCAAGTACGGAATCAATTTGCACTGCAAGTGACATGGGTCAATTGTTAGACATTAGAACGCAAGTAAATAAGAAAAATCACAGACTCTTCTCCCTCGGTGTCTGCATCTAACAAGCTTTTAAGCCTTCACAGGGTAGCAGACCTCCTTCTCAGATATGGAGTAAAACCTCCCTTTCTAACGAAAATTAAGACATGTCAATGGAAAGCTAGGCAAAGGACATTTTAACGCCCGCTACCTTATATGTACATCATACTATCAGAGCCCGAAAATGTTCACGAGTTAAATCAATTTTTATAACGCCCGTAGCGTAAAGTATTTAATTCTTTTATCAGGGTGAAAGGGGAATTCACTGCAAGGCATATCCACACCTCATTAAGCATCCCTATTGTTGCCTGCAATGATATTCTTAGGTGGCCCTAAAATATACCCTATCTTAACTTTTTCTAAGCCATGTCCCTTCTCTAAATTACCACACTCTTGTACCAACCAAATAAATTCCACTTAATTCTTGGCTTCACAATCCTGTTAGGCAACGGTTTTGCGATACAGAACACAGCCAATTGAATTCCATCCAGACAACTACGAACACCTTTCAACAGCAGCGCAAAAAAAAAAAAAAAAAATACGTGATATACTACGCAACCTTCTGGGACTCCATTGAAACCTCCCCAAGCGGGCATTCTCATAGGCAAACTTCTATCCAAATGGAGTGCATTGCAATATTTACACAAAATCCACTGATATCAGATCCCTAGTTGGTTGTAAATTTTCCCGTAACACTTAAACGTTAGTTTACCCAAAGCACTCCCCTCTGTAAGGATTCAATTGCCCAGATAAAATATACACGATGTAGGCGGGTGAATGAAGTGCTTTTATGGCGGCAAAATAAAGAAAAAAAAATTCCTTGCCACTGTTACCCATACACTTCATGATGATAATCTCCACTTCGATACTCAATACCGGTCTATAGCTCGTCTATCCATCTGCAATGTTCAAAGGGGAGGTTCCATCCGCCCCGTTTGCTAACCTCCAGCACTGTTTACCCACACAACCAAAGCGCTGCCACTAAGAATATCAGGTGAAATTTTTTTTTTGGTATATCTCCCATCGAACCGTGGCAGCTATCCAAAAGCCACCCCCACCCTTAGCCTACTTTCACATCGGTTTCGGATTCACTCTGTGTGATGTGATGGTTCCGTTGTTTCGTGGCTGCGCAGCCCGTAACTAAGGCACAATCAGATTTTTATTTACTCGACAGGACCTGTTCATGTGTGAAATCTGTCCCAGATGGTTAGACCTAGCTAAGGCAAGGCAACAGCTTTTAAAGGAGATAGTAACGTAAACCAAATATGTCAGTTGACTTAGTTATTGGCACGCGGGGGGCTTCGAAGGGTGGATTTGGTTAGCTGAGTGGGTTTATTGATGATGGCAATGCGGCGTTGGGTGGGGAGTATCTGTATCGACATTCACAGTGCATGCGGTGGGAATGATGCCAGAGTGTCATCATCGTCATCATCATCGCTCCCGTCAGCGATTATGTGTGCTGATTTAATAATGAGCATAATATTTGCATAAATAGGAAGTGATTGCCGCTTATCGGTTCGATGGAGATGTCGTTTCCTGTTTGATTTCATGTTTTTTATTTGCCTTCTCTTGCTGTTGTAGTTAGGTTTTGTGCAGGTTACCTTATCCTCATCGACCATATGACCTACGTTACTGTAAAGTGAGGTTATGCTCATAAATCTTAGAGCGATTTCAACGTCCTTTGCAAGACGTCCTTTCAGGCAGGATGCATGTTAAATATCTTTCCAAGCAATCTCTCTTTAAATTCGTGCAAATCATGCCCTGAAATCACCCCGCGTTGTAGGACCTTTCTTAATCTGTCAGAGCTGCAACAATGTCAAAGGAGCAGCAGATGATAATTTCAAAAGCGTCAGCTTGCATAAAATAGCCCAACCGCAAGACTTGAATAGGATCTACGTATTATCGTCCAGAAGCCGGACTACAGGGTTACGCGCTAAGAAATCCCTCGACTGAGATGAATTACCATTTACGATTGAATCCCGACACAAAAGAGCGCAGACATGTGATCCGGAACCATGCAGGTCTCTGGAATACCAATCGCCTAATCACAGGCAATCAAGGTCCAACAAAGTTGATCATTTGGTCAACGTCTTAGAAATTGTCTCCTGGACATTCAAAACAGACGTGGAGCCGACATGGGAATGGCCACAGTCCGATTACCTATCTGTTCGAAGGCTTCGCGATATCATGAGAATTTCTAGGGCTAGCAAAAATATTCTGCAGTACACCAAAACCTAAGGAAACATCATTCGCAACCATCCAAGGACATCGGAGAGCTGTGAAAATGTTTTTTTTTTCCTTTGCAACGGAAGGTGATAGGGAAGGCACATCGCGTGACTTATCGAGGATACATGGAAGTGGATTGAAAAAGCTATTTGAAGCTCCTACTTTAGCAACCTCATTAGGGGCAAACGACCTTGAGTCCCAATATCGAATGAAGATGAGGGAAGTATAACGACGTGGCAAGCGTAACTACATCAATGCGTTGGCCACGAAAACATTGGAAGTGAGAAGGTGCGGCAGTAGAAGCGTTTACAGAATTACCGGAATCAAATGCTGACAGGTGGTCATCACCCGGTGAAAGCCTTCGATGGTACCCTGCTTGTTTCTAATGTGGATCAGCTCAAACGATAGAGAGCCCAATTTTGCTACGATTTTAGGCCACATAATCGTCAGCGATAGACTAAGCTGCCTGAGGTAACAACTACCCGAATACGTATCTCAACTGACAGTAAGGACCACTACCACAAATAGGGCAGTGAAGAGTGTGGAGGAGTGGCTGAAAGGCAGTAGGACTTGATGGTATACCGGCGCATCTTTAACGAACAGCCCCAACAACATGCTCAGAGCTCTTGCAATCAATTTTAGAGTCAGGTTGGAAAACGGAGAGTTTTTCCGATGAGTAGAAAAGGACAATCATCATCAAGCTTTTGAAGGAAGGAAGCCTTATAGAGTAGGCAAATTGTAGAGGTATCGGTATGCTGCCTGCGAATCCTAAAGTTTAACAGGAGAACTAGTAGCTGTTATAAACGGAACTTTTGACGAGTCAAAGTGTCACTTTCTGTATAGGAGAAGGCTGCCAAGGTAATTCCAGATCCAAAGTGGACGGGTTTTGGACTTGTTATTTTGCCAAAATGGGGGTCGTATGTAGACTTTTGTCGGGCACTGTACTTCACGGTATCTGTCGCTGGAAAATTAAGGTATTCAATGGACTCTGCCATCTTAACTCAATCATCTCAACTACTCTGTCGCATGACGTGTTTTTACTATGAATCAGGACTATGGACCTTATAAAGAATTGTCTGGTCTAATCCTTTCTAATAAGCAGCTCCATGAGAAAATGGGTCAAAAGCCGATTGGAATCACCATTCGACGACGAATGACACATGCTTCGAAAGGCGACAACTCTAAACCTAACTAAGAGATGCCATGGGACTCGTTAGCCTTCGATGGCAGAAGAGGATGTCAACCGAGAAATCAATGGCGCAGAATGTTAGAGAACGAGTCAAGCCAGCTGGCTTAAAGTTGAAGCCGAGACGTAACGCCAGAACCTTACACGATGGCGAGTCGTCTAGAACTTAGGACGTAGTCTAGAGCCCTTAGGACCTACAAATGGAAACAGAACATAAATAGTAAGTAAAGCGAGTAACTCTTTGGAGATGTTGCTCCTGTGGTAACATAATAGACAGTACTGGTCTAATTGAGGTTGCATCTACTGCAGCCTGCCATCATGACCTAGCCTCGTACTCTGAGGGAGCAGGAAGATCACTAATATTTTACTTGCATAAGTTGACCTTTCGCAAGGGCCTCCTTTTGACAGCCTCCAGAGTAGATACAGCATATCTACGTTTGCACGTTCCATGTCCTTATTCGTGGTCATTCTATCTAAGCCTTATTGCTTCATCGTTTATATTTTGCAGCCTACAAGTAGAACTGTAGCACAACATGTGACCCTTATAAGGTCACTTTAAATCACAGAAAAGGCTTCGGGACTTCGTGAGTGATGGGTAATGTATTGGACCTCTAGGCAAAACTTCCAGGATAGAACAGGTTGCAATGTGTTTACTTATGCAGACGATATTGCTATTGCTATCTCAGGAAATCATGTAATTATCAGGGACCATTCCTCCAGATTCTCTGTCTCCAATCACCGACTGTACTCCACCGAAACTGAGGTGAGATTTGACTGTTACTGCCGGGCGACGATTCCCAAACGCAATGAGTGGGAAATCACTTAGAACTTGATGCAGTCCACTTCTATATAGACGCTTCCAAAATCGAAAAATAGGGTGGGTGGAGGTATTGTCTCCGAAAGGCTCGAATTCAGAAGCTCCTGCCGCGTCTCAGAATAATGGTGACATAGATTAGGCTAGGTGGCCATCGAACGCTCACGGTAGAATACACTTGAATCAGGAGAGATCCATGGTGTTACCACACGACCCGGTCACTTCTGTTACTCTTGGAACCATTTTGATTTTTGGACTTCCAGATTGGTAATATCTTTAAATACCTCGAAGAAATATTCACCCAGGATCTGCTTTCTTGCCAAGGACAACGTAGAGTAGCTGCAAAGTAGGGGAAATGGTGATTGCGTATTTTCTTTATCCACACACCTGCGACAGAAGTCGTTGGCCGGAATTCCAAGCCTTAAGGCGTCCCTACCTATCGCACAACGACCTGTCAGTAGTCCGACCAGGGTACCTATACGTAGTCTGGTTATGAGTAGCAGGCATACAGACTACCTGAAAGGTTGATAAACTCACCAGAATCGGTGCTACCTCTGGCTACTTGTAAACTTTTCCTTAAGCTGGATGCAATCAGCAGATCTGACCTGAACTAGACCAGAAACGCTACGTTATTGGTGTCCTTACGAAACGCTATCCGATAGGTTCACATGCTGAGCGACTAGGCCTCTACTCTAACAACTTCTGCGAGAGTTGCAGAGAGGAGGAGGAGGAGTAAAAGTGTTCTCCACTTTCTCTGTATCTATCCAGCCCTATTCCGTAGAACAATGCTTCATCTGAGAGCCCTTCTCTTTGGCGCAACCTTGGCTGATATCAACATCAAGAGAACATCAACGTCAGCAGCATCCTTCGCTTCATAATAAACTTAAGTTGGGTGAATTAATCTGTAGTGGGTAGTGAGAAAGAGCTATAGATCCTCTGAACGTCCTTTGCTCTAATTTTTTCTGACAGGCAGCCCTTCAACTGCCATGAAAAACTCCTCAATTTTGGCTTTAGATACGCCATTAAAGAGTTATATGTTTATTTATGGACTTTGAACGGAAGATTCAGAGCTTATGAGACTCCAGCCATCATCCACTTCAGAAAAACTCGTTTTTACAGCCCTCCACTCTGAGAAAATACTTAACATCCTGACCTCATAGTGCTGCAATAAAAGATGGGATAGCAAAACACATTTCCTAGGATCCACCATTAGGTTGTACCTTGCACTACCTCTGCCACCACTTCCAAATGTCCATTCGATTCGTGGAATCTATTCACGGAATGGTCCACTTCAAATAGAGTCAGTTAAAGTTCCTTTAGCATCGGAATGAAATAAGCTTTTATCCTCGACCATCCTCCACTACCATTTGCGTCTCGATCTTTATGGCGCAGGAGTTGTAAAGTTAATGTTTGCACTTCTACGCGAGTATTTAGCGGTATTTTATTTCCTTTCTAAGACGTAAAACCGTACAAAAATTTTGAAAACAACTCACTTTTATCCTCTCCATCTGCTGTCCAGGTAGAGTCCTATCAAACTTCATTTCCAGCGGAAAGTAACAAAACTATCCTAAGCTCACAAAATTTTTTGATTTCATTTTTATAAGGATCTAAAGTTATTTTCAGATCCTCGCCATAAGCTGCATTACCGTGTCAATAAATTCTCCACGACCATAATATCCTTTTCTCCGTTTCTCCGTCATCCGTTGGCATTTTGTTTGGAGAGTTAGGAAGTCTTTTGACTTTTTTACGAGTGCACCATCATTAAAATGCAATAGGAATATACCAACACAGACGGTAAAAGTCGTCCTTCACTCCTTTACATATACATAAACTGCAGCAAGGATACTACTCAAAATAAACTTAAAAACTGCAAGTTCATTTGCCAATTTTTACTGTAATCCAAGCAAGATACTTAACGAATCTAAACCGGTTATTAAGGATATACAAACATGTGCACATACATACGAGTACTCATATATACTCCTATCCTTTCGACTCGTTTTTGGTGTAAGTATGGATATCCTTGTCGACTGGAATCTTTGTTCAGAAGAAAACGATAAAAATGTAAATTTCACTACGGAAAAGCAAAATATCCTGTCGATTCCTTTAGAAGTTACACAGCACAGCACACAAAGTACAGAGGAAAGGTAAAGGATCTCATAAATACCCGTGCCAGAGTGGAAATTTAATGGAAATTACAATTTTTTCCTTTTTTTCGTTTTAAGACAAATTGTTGCTGATTTATTTTGTTCTTTTTTTTTATTTAATTTTGATCCTTCTTTCTTGTGGCTG
The DNA here is from genome assembly GCA_946965025.1 of Blera fallax. Taxonomy (NCBI): domain Eukaryota; kingdom Metazoa; phylum Arthropoda; class Insecta; order Diptera; family Syrphidae; genus Blera; species Blera fallax. The sequence goes on from OX337247.1 coordinate 61,804,640, forward strand.
ACTTGTCCTTTTTATGTGATATAAATGGTAGGCAGCCTCAATGTCTGTGAGGGTAGCCAAGCATAAACTCATTAGATATGACCGGATGTTGTGAAGATAACAAGGACTTTTCTCTTGTTTTGTTGGTCATAAACAAATTTTTGCATTGAAGTCCTTTTTCCTTCCGTTGTAGTTGTGTTGTTTTTTTTTTTTTTTGGCTTAAGTGCCTCTGGTGAGTACTCCAGATGCAATATGTGAATAACAAGAGCAAAACGCACAGCTACACACACACACACATTCTAATGAGCCATAAGGACAACTTAGCCTACTCCATGACGTAGGGATATGTACTCGTACATGTGTAGTGTATGTTCACTTAGGTAACGGTATCCTTGTTTAATTATGCAACAATGTCTTGATGCTCTTACTCTGAATGACCTACCTTGGGTGGGTTTTGGGTGGTCTGGTGAAACAGAATGATGGGTCCTTCATCTTCCGCTTGAGAAACAAGGTGACATGAAGTAAACAATTTTCGTGACAACAAACGCACACCACAATAGCTCAACACAAAGGGACTAAGACTAGCGAATACTCGTGCATATTTCGAATATTTCATGCTTCATCGTTGTCCGTATGCATTGGAGTGTGTGATAGTTTCCAGGTGCGCTCTGCTAGATGGTGTTGTTGAACAATAATTATACCGAGGTGTGCGGGAAGTGTTATTTGTGTTTGCACTTTAAAGTTTCCTTAGGATACGATGATGCGAACGTGTTGGAGTCGGCAAATGTAGAGAAATGGGTCGAAGGATACCTACGAAGGATGGGAGCAATTTTGTTTTAAAAACGTTTGACATGAATTGCTTGCATTAATTTGCAAAAGAAATTTATGCAACGAAACGTTTTAAGGACTGTGAACGGGTGCACGAATTTCGCCATAACGAAGGTACAATATGGACAGATAAAAGTGAACGGGATTGTCGCAAGGATTTGGTAACGTGATAGCTGCTTGGGGCAACCGAATTTACCAAAGGCAGTCGTTTTGTGGATTTCGGTAGATGAATGCCTTAAATTTGAACATGCACTTGCGTTGCTTTGACAACAGAAATGATTCGGACGTAAGCAGACAGTTGAGTCCTTTTCATGGTAAACGGCTTTTGAGTACAATCAGAGGCCCGCTAGCTAGAAAGGATGAATGGAGCTTAGAGCTAAATTTTCGACTGGATTAAGTCCTACAGATTCAATTACAAACGTGACGGGAGGTACATACACATGCAACAAAGCTTTATGGATGTGACAGCTGGTGCGCTTACTTTCAAAGGACACTGATAGTCCGGGCAATCTTGTGTAAGCATGTTCGATAAATCGGTGCCGGGAGTATGCCTACGTAGTGATACATACTCCACATGCTCTCCCCATGGAATTGGTATTACTTCGCCGGGCTGTTAGCCACTTTTGCTGTGTCCTCTGAATTTGTCGGTCCTCTTACTCTGTCGAGCCTTATTAAATCGTTCTGCACGCTTGTTTTGAAGAAACAGATCTCCAACCATTCGTCCACTGACCTTGTCTTACGGCTTACTAGAAGCTCCGGGATTGATAGGTTCATTTTTCTCTCTGCGAAGTGTCTGCTGTCTAACATTCCGTATTCTGCGTCCTACTCTTCATCTGGAAATAATGGGCAGAAGGGCGAGCTATCTTGCCAAAATCTGTGGACGTATTTCCGATAGCCGTCGTAATCGGACACGAATTGCGTAGGATGTTAGTTGGAGGTCCCTTTGCTCAGGCCTCGATCGTGGGAATCAGCTTGTGGGTCCACCAACATATGTACTAGTTTCCACTGTTATCCTGGTGGTCTCTGATCGTTTCATAGTTCGCCTAAGGTAAACCATTTGCATCTCGTTAGCGAGAATATAGGTTTCGTCTGAAATTGTACGGAAACAGCGTATAGAAAGGATTGAGCTTATCACTCTGGATAGTAGAATCCTCCTGGCGAATACTGGTTCACCAATGTAAGGCAATATCCGGAAGAGGACTGCCTGCATCTGTGACGCCTTTCTTACTGCGGTACTCGACTTGGGTTTTAATGCTCAGTTTGTTGTGGAGCATTACACCAAAATATTTTAGCGCCTCAACCCGAAAGTTTCCGCAGTCTTTCAGCTGGTTATCAAGACAGTCTCGGTCTTATGGTCAGTTAGTTCTAGACCGGCAGACTCTAGCCAATGAACATGAGAACGCTTTATCTGTGTACTCTACCTCGTGGACGTATTTGGCTATGGTAACCACAGGGATATCGTCAGCAAAGCCGATCATTTCAAGTCCTTACGGTAGCATTAATAGCAGAACTTCGTCATATATTATATCCCACAGGAAAGGTCCAAGGACTGACCCCTGGGGGTGAAGTAGTTAAGGATTTCTGTACTACAGGGGGTGAACTGGATAATAGCTTTTTTTGCGTTGCAAGGTGGACATCTTTTAAGGACGATACTGAGTCTGTGTGGAATTCTCACCCACTTAATCCACTTCCCCATATTACCCCTTGTCCTAGCAGCAATGACATCAAGAGGGGACTTAAGCCTTAGATGTTCGGCTCACTCATATTGGCAGCTTGCTACGCTGCGTTTCCTTGTCGCACCTATCTTTGCTCCTCCTTCATAATAGTTGCCACAGTGTCACTAATTGCATCGCAAGCATCTTCCGTAGCAAGCATTAAGTCCTCACCCTGGGCGCCGTGGCTCAAGTGGTTAGTGCGTTGGCTCGCTGGGCATGAGGTTCGAGGTTCGAATCCCAAAAAGTATTTCATGGTCCCACCTCTCACGAATGTCTGGCAAACGTCCGAGAGTAATAACTGTCAAGAGAAAGCTTCTCTTCCTATCGGATATGGCTCTGAACTGTAGGTCCCTTCCATTTGTTATATAACACGAATAACACGAATGGTCACGAGAAGCTAGGCCCTGGACCACTTACGGTCCGTTGCGCCAAGAAATTGTATTTGCATTTGTAGGTCCTCACCCAGTTTGTTTACCAACCGATGCCGCTCTGTATAACATCGCGGGCAATGGAACATGAAGTTCTTCGTATCATCGACTGCTTCCGTGCATTCTGGGAAATAGGGCTGTCGTCGTGTCCAAACCTGTGGAGATAGGCTCTGAAGTATCAATGACCAGTAAGCATCTAGGTCCGGTGGAAATTCAGCTCTCCATGCTTCTTGTTGGTTCAGGCGCCTGTATTGGGAATCAATCTGTGTGTCCACCTGCCTTTCTCAAAGTGACACCATCTCTCCTGCTATTCTTCCAGACTTGTTCTTGGTCCTCGTTGCTGTTGATGCTGTTGTCCTGCTGCTAATATTCCTTTCTTGTGCTTCTACCGATTTGTAAGAAAATGTTCGAAAGACGCTGCTTTTTCTCAACGTATTGATCCTGTATCCGTATTCCTCTTGTACGACTTAGTCTTCATACCGGTATTTGAGAGCCGTAGAGTACCCGTATTGACGATACCGAAACTCTTGCCAACAGCAGTCTCTTCTTATGTTTTGGTCCACCTATATTGGGCATGATCGTTACCGGGCCTCCATTGCCTTCTCAGCTGCATGGTGCAGATGCTGCTTAAATGTTGGACCTCCTTCTGTGATAGTGCCAAGGTACTTCAACCCCGGTGCGGACACTCGGTTCGCCGACGGCTACTCTTATGGTCTCCATGGCTAACCTACTTCTGATGAGCACTAACTCAATCCTTTATTGTAGGCCACTGCCTATTAGCCAGTCCTAAGTCCTGGTCCTAGTCATGCTCCCACTCCACAAGGAACTTGATCACTACAACGATGTCTTTCTCGTCGACGTGGTTTTCGAAAACCACAGGATGTCTACCGTTTGCATTGCGCTTGTGAAATAGCCCAGTCAATGACTCCCTGTCAAAACCCCACACAACAAACTACAACAACAACAAAAGGACAATAGAAACCTTTTATGATGACTTTTATGGGGCCAGAGCTGAAAACATTTCGGATTAAATTTTTTTATGTACTTTCCAGGAAAAGCGTTTTCACCCGACTTGATGAACCTTTCCCCGCCACAAATGAATTATTAAACAAAAAAAAAAAACATTTTATTCCACTTTTAGAACAGAAATAAATACAAATCCAATTTGCGCGCACAAAACAAGAAAATAAATAAAAGCCGTGTCTATTAGCCATTAATTATGTTGTAAAAAATAGAACAAAAAAAATTTTTGGAACTAATGTGCGTTTTTACCCCTCCACTGGCACACGAACAACGGAACGTATTAATAAATTCGAACAAAAAAGTTCAGAAAAAAAACTACAAAAGTGAAATTTGTTATCTCTCTGTTCACTGTTATTTATTTTTTTTATTTTATTTTTTGATATATTTGCTCTTTTCGGGACTAAAACGTAGAACAGCGATGAGAATTAAAAAACTGTCATGTGCAGGACTCGCTGAAACAGTAGAACAATACTCGTGCTCCAGTATGAAAGTTTATTGATAAATTTACTGAAAAGTCCTTTGCACACCAGTCCTTTGGTAGAAAAAAAACTTGTACAAATTAAGAATGAATGAAACCCTTTAAGCCGACCGAGGGAATATTATCTACGCGACAAAGGACTTCATTGCAGTGTCACTGTACCGAGATGCAGATGTATTGAACGATCTGCTGGCGACAAGGACATTGCAGGAGTTAATTGATTTTATTTGTCATCGGAGTAGCGCATTGCATTGAAAGGAGGATTTGGTGAAATGCTGGTAATTTCCCAGATTTAACTAGATGGGTGTGGAATGGTAGTTCCTGTTGAAATTTAGTTTCGATGTATGAGTGCTCGTAAGCAACTGCAATTGGTTTCGCTCTGTTTTGAAATCCTTTTGGTTTTCTAAATTCTTTTAACAGTTTTGTGTCGGTATTTAGGAGCTGTTGGACTTACTTACTTACTTAACGGGCTCCCAACCCGTGGAGGGTCCGTGCCTGAGACACTGCAGCCTTCCATTCTCTTCGATCCTGGGCACGCTGCTTCCAGTTTTCCAGACCAAGCGCTCTGGCATCCGCGATAGCTTGGTCCTTAAAACGGAGGTTCGGTCTTCCTTGTCGTCTCGAACCTGGGGGCTGAGATTCGAAGGTCCTCTTAGCTGGAGCTGGAGCCAGTGTAGTCGACGTGTTTTGGCTTTCCGGACTACATCCACATCTTGATACAGCTCATAGAGTTCGCGGTTATATCTTCTTCTTCATTCGCCCTCCTCGCATATGGGACCGAATATTTGACGAAGAATTTTTCTCTCGAAAGTATTCAAAATCTGCTCTGCTTTCCTGCTTATCGTCCAACACTCGGCACCGTAGAGCAGCACTGGCAGGATAAGTGTTTTGTAGAGCACGCATTTTGTCTTCCGAGTTAGGAGTTTTGAACCCAGTTGTTTCGCTAAACCGAAGTAGCAGCGGTTTGCTTGGGTTAGTCTTCGTCGGATCTCCACTAAGGTGTCGTTCGTGGAGTTGATGTTTACTCCGAGGTAGGTAAACTCCTTAACTACTTCGAAGTTACTGCTGTCAACAGTGACGTTTTGTCCTAAGCGATGGACAGATGCTGATTTGTTTGTTGACAACATGTACTTTGTTTTGTCCTCGTTTACCTCAAGACCGACTCGTTTCGTCTGTTCTTCAATTGCCGTAAATGCCTCTATGACGGCACGCTGGGAACGACCGATAATATCAATATCGTCTACGTATCCCAGCAGCTGGACGGATTTGTTGAAGATAGTGCCTTCCGTGTTGACGTCCGCCCTGCGCACTATCTGTTCCAGCACTAGATTGAAGAAATCACATGATAGCGCATCTCCTTGCCGAAATCCGGTACACATTGCACTGCACATTGCATCACGTGTTTTTCAGCGTGAGGCGACAAAGCTGGATTAGTTTGCGCGGGATCCCGAGTTCGGCCATCGCCATGTAGAGCTCACGGCGATGAATGCTATCATATGCGGCTTTGAAGTCGCTGAAAAGGTGGTGAGTCTCGACTTGAAATTCGTTGGTCTTTTCCAGGATTTGCCTTAATGTGAAAATTTGGTCTGTCGTCGATCTGCCGGGCCGGAGGCCACACTGGTATTGGCCGATGTGTGTGTTGCAGAAGGGCTTTAGACGTTCACATATTACGTTGGACAGGATCTTATACGCGATCAACTATCAACACTACCCGCCGAACAAATTACAGATACGAAGAGCCAATATCTAGAACGCTACGTGAAGTTGAGGATATTCAACCTTTCTTTGACTATCATCTCAACAAATTGTTCCTTAAGAATGTCCTTAACTCTGGCCAGAACTGGAGTGTAGGAAAACTTGGAAACTTATCTCCGTTGGTAGGAATAATTTAAGAAATACAATGGGAACCCTCACGGGTTCCGATAGATTCATTACAGTCATGCTCCAACTCCTTAGAGCTTGTCAATTATTTTAGAAGACCTCAAGATGACGTTTTCAACGTTTTCTGTAGAAGCTGTAGAGAGGAAGAAACTATGACTCACCTCCTGAACACTTGTTCTGCCCTATCGATTCTGGGAAGCCAAACCTTGGTGAATATTTCTTCAAAGGTCTTCTTGCCTTAAACAAATCAAAAACGTTGTCTCAGGATCAAATTGGTTTAATAGCTAAACGGGGAATCACCTTACGGCGTGGGTTCATACCGAAACTTGTTACCCTGCCTTTTAAGATGCTGGTAATCCGGTTCTCCGTTTTGGATCTTCGTTCTGCTCTAAGCGCGTTCCTGTATGAGGAAGGAAATGCCTGGTAACCGCCATGTATTTCATTAATGAAACCTAGGATTGTTTGGGCTGACGAAGAGGTGATATCAGACGGTGATGTAAAGCATTGTTTAAAGTGCTTAAGCCTAGGCCGAGGTATGGCAGGGTATTCGCACAATATGTGCATATATGGTGGGTTATTTCAGTGTCCTTAAAACCTCAGTCGGCACGTGTCCGATTGGACCTCGACTCATTTTCTTGAGATGAAATTTGAGAGAGCAATGTTCTAGATCTGTTCTTTGAAGAATTGATACTAGAATATCTTCAGCTAGTATGTATGCTTGTTCTAGTAAGGGAGGATTTTTTTTGGCGTTTCCAATAAGTTAGCTCGTTCTTAATCTAGGCTATTGGTCAGCCACAGAAAAGTTTGGGTTCAATGAATGGAGCAAGTTCATCCGCTGCCATCTTACTAGGAATGCCTCTGTATCTACGAACCCATACTAGAGTGATTTTATTATGTACTGCAAGCTTGAATAAACTATGGAAACAGTTCAAAACCAGCCTAGACTCAAGCCAAAAGACGTACGAACTTTAAAGGCTGCTTGGCTATCTGACAGTATGTTTATGTGGGATCCTCTGAGGTTCCCTCTGATGCATTCTCGTGCACAGATCTGGATTGCATGGACCTCTGCTTGGGAGGTCGCCGTTTCAGAGCCATCAGTGAATTCGTTGAGTACCACCGGACTCGTTAATTAGAAGCTTGGGGCGGTTGAGATCGATGCTGGCGAGGATAGCAGCCGAAATATTGTCAAGGATTTGTGTGTCCACCTAAATTCCACAGATGAAGCTTTATTACGCTAGCAGCCGCATTTTTAAAAAACGTTATGTGTAGGGATGGAAGTTTTAAGAGAGCTTCCAGAGCAGCCATCGGACAAGGGCGGATCTCCCCCGTAATGCCTGCACATGCTAGTCTCTGCACCTTCTGAAGAGCAGAGCGGGTTATGGTTTGAAGTGATGCGTGTGTTAATATAGCCCTTAGGCGCTCAGTATCAAAGGACTTTTGTTTCCTAGACCCACGTTTTCTTGTTGGCTACTCAAGTACCTGTACAATAGCCTCTTCGGGTCTCGGTGGTGTGTCAGATTCATGATCTTTTGTGTTATTCGGGAACGAGACAAGGTACCTATTCGTCCGTAATGACTTCGGGATAAGTCTCACTTTCATCTCAGCTCAGTCCTGATGTTACTTTATCTGCATTCAACTTATGGAGGCGGCACTTAGTCGTCGTAAAGGACTTAATCTCTAGCTGAGAGCTGTCCAAACATTTAGTACCTGTTCCCAGAGAGGAAGCAGTAATCAAAAACAGAACACGCTGTCCACAGATGATGGCATACTCTCCTGCAAAAGCACCTGCAAAGCTTTCATTGAAAAGGGGACGTCCAACGCATCGGTAGTATCCCAAACTGCATCTTTAGAGCTACTACCTGACCTCACTGTGACTCTGTTGCATTTCATACATTTTGCTTAAATTTATTTCGCTTTTATTTCCACTATAAGCCTCTAACCATAAATTTACTCAAAAATATTTTTTTCTTCCTTTTCTTTCCAGGACTGTAAACACAGTTAACGTAGATAATAAATTTTGGGATCAAATGCTTCTTTCAAAAAAAAAACAAAAACAAAAACAAGTGATATTAGTTTAATGATTGTTAAAAGCCGTGACACAGGATACAAAGTATATTAATTTTAGTGCATAAATTTATAATTAAAAAAGAAGAAGAAGAAGAAAAAACAGTAATCAATCAAAATGAATGACGACATGTCGCCAATGAGGGTGCAGAAGAAGACACGTAGTGCTTCAATATGCGCAACTACGGGCAGTATAGAGGCAGTTATTCAAAATATGCCATCGGGTAGTGCCACACCAGAGAGTGGTGGTACACCAGGATATCGGCGAAGGAGACCAGCAACTAGATCACAAAGTGCCAGAATAACAGGTGGAGCTAGATCGGTAAGATTTTAAAACGTTTGGATACAAAAACTATTTTTAAAACGCTCAATAGTCCTGAATTGAGAAAGATTGTTGTTTTGGTTAATATATCGCATAACGTGCTGTGTCCTGTTTGCTTTAGATGGGAATCTTAGGATCCAGTTCTGTGTCCTATTTAATTTAAATCGCAGGAGAATAAGACAGTCTCTTTCAATCAACCGTTCCGTACACGTATAGTTCACGGAATCCTATTGCTCTCACTTATACGTCCACGCGTCCTTCCGTCGATCTGTCTATCACCACCTGCTAGCTCCTATAAAAGCTACCTACATGATTTTTTCTGCTCTGCCGTGCTGAAACATAGAGGTTGTGTACAACGATTGAAGCGGCCATGGGTTGCTTGGAGAGAACAATACTTAGTGGGACCTTTGGCTCCGTCTGCATAGATGGTGGGTGGAGGAAAAGACGCAACGACGAGCTATACAGCAACGTCGACTTAGCCAGAAGAGTCCTGGCTGGAGAGGTATGTTGGTTGAGGCCCTTGTCCACTCCTGACTGTTGCGCTACGTAAGTAAGTTAGATGAAAAAAGGACCAAAGGCCCAAAAGGACCAACTGCAAATGCAGTTTTTCGGATGGAAATTTAATTTTGAACTCGAATCGTCTTCATTTGTAATGGAGCCTTCAATGCGTGTATGCCTGACTTATAAAGGAAGGATACCAGATCCCACAACACGAATGGCCGCGAGAAGCTAGACCGTGGACCCCAAATCCCAGAAGCACTCGGACTACTCTATATGGTCCTTGATACTACCTATACAAGGCAGCAACTCCTTTTTTTTGTGTAGAAGTTGGAGAAACTCAGATTTTATTCCTTTCTCGCTTGGGCATTCGCAGAGTAAGTGTGTTGAATTTTCCTCTACCTCTGTGTCGCCACAGCCTCTGCATAGGTCGGTGGTGCTGAATCTCATTTTCCAGAGATGGGCCGCCATTGAATTGTGGCCAGTAAGGATTCAAATAAGGAGTGACAGCTGTGGTCTGTTTAATGATAGCAGTTCTGTGGTCCTCTTGTCGTCAAATTGGGTCCAAAGTTTTCTAGAGACTCGCCATGCGTTGATGGTGTTCCACCTTGCGTTGGCCTTTTTTAAGAAGTTTGTAGAGATTTTGGACATGAGGAGACTGATGGGCAATAGTACAGAGTTGTCTGCATGTATGTCATTTGATTCTGAGCCTTTTCTGGCCAGTTCGTCGGCCATCTCTTTCCGGTGTATAACCATATGGCCCGGGATCCAGCAGAGCGTGATTTTATGCCTCGTGCTGAGGGACTTGAGTTCCTCTTCGCATTTGGTTTTGGTGGTGATGGAGGTAATGGCTATGATGGCTGCTTGGCTTTCTATGTAAAAGTCAACCTGTCTATTGTTGTTCAGTGTGGAGAGGTGTCGGCAGGCCTCGGTGATACCGTGAATTTCGGCTTGGAACACACTTGCGTGGTTTGGAAGTTTCATGGACCGGGCAATTGAGGGTTCCACTGAGAAAATACCGGATCCCGTACGTACGTAAATTTTTGATCCATCCGTGAAGATAGATATGGAGGTGGGGTTAAAGATCACCATTTGTTCAGCTTTCCCTGGAGGGAAATTTGGAGTCGATGTTGAGGTTGAAATACAAGTGGCTCGTTGGCGTTTATCCACTTGGTAATGGTGCTATGACCGCTTTGGCTGTTTTTCCATGTCCAGGTTTCTCGGAGTCGTACGGCACTTTAAGCCGCTACCTCTTTCATGAAGAGGTCAAGTGGGCATAGCCCGAGCATGGTTTCAAGGGCGGCGGTAGGTGTTGTCCTAATAGCACTAGTCGTGCCTATGCAGGCTAGACGTTGTATTCTGGTGAGGGTGTTCAGGTTTGTGGATTTTGCCGTGAGAATGGGTCTGACAATGGCTGTGTACATCCAATGGATGGTAGCTGGTTTAGGACCCCATTTTTTCCCGAAGATTCTGCTGCAGGTGTAGAAAGCTATCGATGCTTTCTTTGTACGCTCAAGAACATTGTCTTTCCAGTACAGTTTTCGACCTAATATGCACCCTAAATATTTCGCCTTGTCAGAAATTTGGAGTTGAGCTCCATTTAGTTTGGGTGGTGCGAATTCGGGTATATTCCTTTTATTTGTGAAGAGGCCCAGTTCGGTTTTTTGTTCATTGAGGCCAAGTCCGCAGAGCTTGGCCCGGTTGTTTAGGGCGTTGAGCGCTGTTTGAAGTAGATCAGCGATTTTGGGCAGGAAGTAAGCAACGGCCCTGATCCCGTTTAGGTCTAATTTAATGAGAATTTCATTTCTAATTAGGTTCCAGAGTAGAGGGGATAAAACACCGCCTTGGGGAGTACCGCGTGAGGCCATTGCATTGACCCTCTCCTGGGTGCCGGGTGCAGTGGTCGTGTCCGGAATATAAAAAGCAGATGATGCAGCAAAGAACGTTTCAGATATGTTCCCCTTGTATACTCTAGATGAGACCAGTGCAGCGCTTAGTACATTACACAGAGAAACAGGCAGAGGGTTTCTCGAGAAAGCTAACAAATGCTGGTGTCGATTAGATGCATGCGATATAACAAGATCGTAGTGGCCAGTTTACGATAGGAAGAGGTCTGTCAATCTACTAAAGGTAGGCCGCAAGGACTGGGATCCTGACCAAGCAACCACACAGTCGGATAGCTCTGTCCTGTAATTATTATTGTAGGAGACGAAGAAGAAATAGAACCTTGCACTGACCCATAAAAAAACAGGACAGTCACTCTCGGCGGTCACTTGCAGCTTGCTGCACATAATACAGTCATACTATGCAGTATGAGTCCCTGGACACAGAGGCATCCCTGGTAATGAAGCAGTAGAACCAGATAAGGAGTCCTGTTTTCATTCATTGGACTCGAGGCAAACTCCTGAGAGTTATATGCATACCTGTCTGAATGGTTCTGTGAGCGGTCGATAAATTATTGGGTTCCCAGGGTTTTCTCAACCACCGGACACAATGGATTCTATGTAATCTAAGTGAGACATAGTCAGCACTCGCTAGGGCATGCATATACTTTACCTAACCCAATGGTGTCTTAGAAATCCCGACACAGTTGTCGTCAAATGGTTCAGCTTTCTCCAAGTTGAGACCTTTCAAGAATGGTTTCCTATTCGTGTGAGGTTGGAACCCATGACAACATCTAAGCTGTTCTAGTGATGCGACTTCGCATGTATCCCCTCATTCTACGCCGCCCTTTTTTTCCTTCAAGACAGTGTTTCTTCTGCTGAAACTGTTGCAAGAAGACGTACGACTCGCTTTCATGTCTCTGTGGACAACATTCGGGAGATTCAACCGTCGAATCTAAGATAACAGCCTTAGCTGTCCTACTTCTCGCGAAAAGCATCCTTACTGTCGGAAAGTGCTATCATGAAAAAGGGTCCTTTCAACTCGTGCGAAATACATGAAAAGCTAGGTCCGCCACGTGCTTCTTTGCCCTTGTATTTGTATATATGTAGGCAACCAAGGCTTCTGCGTCTCGAAACGTAAGAGTGGAATGGTAGCGACAAGATTCACGACGCTGCAAGAAGAAGTTCGGTACTGAACCAAACATGGATTCATTTCTGACCTCAAAGGACTTTTAAAACCTAGCATAATCATGCAGTGCGATGAGTAGTGAAATGCTCTCCCACTTTGCTGCATTATAAGGAAACTGACACATCACAGGACGAGCACAACAAAAGGGTTACTAAACCGCACTCAACTCGTCCGACATGTATCACAACTAAGCACGATCTGCTACATCACGTCAATACAAAACGAGAACGAAAAAGTCCTTGATGACTCCTACATAAGAACTCAATTAATTTTCTCCCCATCAACTTGGATATCCTTGCAGAGACTGCATTCAAAAGCAGACTCCTTCGAAGTTCATCACTTCGGTCATTCACTCTTGACTCAAGGCCATGCCTCTTGCACTCAAACGCTTGCTTTTCATTAATTCCTTCAGAAACCTACTTAGTCAGAAAATGCAGGATCTCCAGCGCCTCGGTATCCCATTTTCTGCTTGAATTATGCAGCGCTGTTGAATAAATTTCTCATCCTCATCATTCGCGCGATATTAATTCAACATGTCCTCGCAATGGAACACAGAAAGTATAACCTCAATTCGTGAAGCATTTTCCTCTTGAAGTCCTCTTGCTTACTTCAGAGATACACTTCAAATTTCATTACGAAAAAAACTTCGTTCTCCGCCATTATGCTTAGGAGGGGGGGAAAAACGAGTACTGCAAGGATAAGCATCATCAAATGCCTTCAAGGTAAGAACTTGTTGCCATACACACCAAAAGAGAAAGCGGCTATAAGCTAAGTGTTTCCTGAGCGCAAATTGAATTTCACAATTAATTTCAATTTTTATCTGTCATATGCATACAAATTCCTTGATAATGACGCTATCCTCTCATCTAGATACACCGAAAGACAGATGTGAATCCCACCTCACAGCTCTCTCGCTCCCTCCGTGTGTTGTTCAAGCTTTCCTTTGTGTCAAATGCGAGTTATACATTCCTCTTGTGCGCTAGAAGGATCAACGATAAAGACGCAGTCAACATAATTCATGTATCCTTGAGACCAAACGAAGCGACTGAATAAATTCAATAAAAATTCAGAGCATCTAAGAAATCCTCCAGGATAAGCGTACAACCACACCCAAGGATACAGAGATTTTCCAACCATATCCACACCTGCTGCAGATAATACCTGTGCGGAATTCTTTTCAAAGTAAGAGTATCTTGTACTCGTAGAGTTGACTTGACTTTCAATGAACTAAAAGGAGCTCTCTCTATCTCCCACCAGTCGGCTTGGAATAGTGAAAATGTATCTGTGCCGGTATCTTCCATCACACAGGCAATTTCATTATGCAATAGGCCGCACTCGCATATGCTGACTGTGTCTATGCGATACGCACGCATTCAGATTGAGATTGTTTCTATTTTAAGTGGGAATGTGGCCTAAAAATAGATCTGAAAACAGCATGAGGTCGTATCCGTACGAGTGGCATGCACATTAGAATGGTGTGAATGCACAAAGTGTCAATGATCTCTGGTCCAATTAAAACAAGAAACAAGACCTCATTTGAATAGGATACGACAGAGGACGACAGAGGAATGTAAAATGACAACATGGGGGCGATGCTTTGGAGATATTTGTACGAAAAACAAATTTAGATACTCACGCCACTGAGGGGGAATATGCGAAATAGTTTCAAGGAATTTGAATGCGATTCGTTTTGCGTTCTATTTCAAATTCCGGTCGCACAGTGGGTGGCAATAGTTCTTTTTTTTTAATTTTTGAAAAGTTATTCAATATTACTGTCGTCCTGGATATCGATTCGGAGTAGAACAGTGCTTTTTTAATGTGATATTTGGGACACAATTAGTCGGGAAAGTTGAGACCAAATTTTTTGTAGCGTATCTACAGATTAACATAGCAATGACCAAAAGTGAAAACAGCTAAAATCGTTATAAGATTTCCTTGAATTTTTAATTTAATTAGTACCCAATGCGTTGAACTGGATTAGTTCCCTGTTAGTCTCCCAGAAATGGCTACGCATCGTCAGAAATATGCGTCAGCATTTAAAATTGATGGTGTTCCAATTTTACCGCAGAAAAATGCCGGCAAATGCAAAAGAACGAGGAAATTGCTATTCAACTACAACTTGCCAAAAAGAGGCAGGAAAACTCTGGCAAACATTGTACCTACTGCGTCATGGTCACAGTCACATTTCACAGCCACAGACGCAGACGCCACCGAAACAATATGCTGAGGCTAGCACGCCCTGTTGTCATAAAGTAGTGTATCTGTCTAACGGAGCTTATCGAGGTGCTCACGAGCTGTAGAACTCCATTATTCTAACTCTCGAGGGATTTGAAGAAGAAATTCGAATTTCAGTCTGTAGAGATTGAAAGACCACACAATTTGGGCCAAAATGAGAACAAAATCTCCGCCGATGTGCCTAAAACCCCAGCCAAAGAGGAATGTGTAACACCGCGTCTAAACCACCGCCTAAACGGTGAATCCCACTCTCAAGCCTGACCCTGAATCTGGTCTTATTAAATCGAATTCCTTTACTCTCGATAGGCCAAGTAGTACCCTCCTGGAGAACACCGCAAAACCAAAAACTGAAGAAATCCACTGCCACGCAGGACACCGTCGAATCCAAAGCTAAACGTGTTCAGAAAGTCGAATCCAAGCCAAAGGCAAAGTCACCATCCTCGGGCCAACACCACTATTAAACGCAGTCCGTACGAGCCGAAGGACTCATCTAAAACGAAGCTCGGAAGGAAATGCAAGTTTGTGAAGCCAATCACACCAAAAACAATCGCCTTACAACGAAGTTTCCGTATCTCGTGCACCAGCAGCTAGTTGAACAGAAACGCCTTCAGGAACAGTTTGAGACGCAACAAAAGCTGCTACTCGAGCAACTCTCAGCGAAGATGGTCAAAGTTCAGATGCAATCACCACCTTCGCCCCCTAAGGATAGTAGGACTTAACATCATCACGTTTGACACCACGATGTCGTCTATTTCCTGAGAAAATTGCATATCAGGGTCGAATACTGCCTTCCTAATCCCTTTTAAACTTCGCATGATCCCAATACCTGGAGAAATTTCCACAGCGCTGACAAGAGGAACCCTACAGGCCCAATGGAAGCCTAAGTGAAACACCTATAGACTCTTTGTGGTTGAAGTCAGCCTCTAATATTGGAACGCTGCTGAAGGGGGCAGTAAACCTTGGCATAGGGCGCAGAGAATGTGAGACTGAGGGGCTTCACAGCCCTATTCCACGCATTCGGGATGGGGCGTTGAATATCATGCCAACGGAAGTTATCTTTGAGCGCAGATTTCGATGCTCTTTTTCAGGGCGTTCGGAATGGAGAAACGGCAGATAGACTGGGTCTGAGCCAGCTAGTACCGTCTTCTATACAGACGGGTCTTGGATTGATGAGCTCTCGGGAGACGGCATCTATTCGGATGAAGCGAGTGTATATACTGCACTCTTTCAGGCCGAAGTCTATACTATCACAAGTTCATCTCGCATGGCTCTAAAAAAAGAAGATAAGACGTGGATCTATTTAAATCTGCTCGGACCGACACCAAGATGGTGAAGGAGGCAATTGGTAAGCTGAACCGACTCGGGCGGTGTAACATGGGGACTCTGGTCTGGGTTCCGGGATCTTCCAGGATACCGTCTAGTGAAAAATCGAGAGACGGGTCACTAAGGCTCTTCGTGGATCCTCAACCTCAATAGGCTGCAGCGTGGAATTCTTTAAAGAAACAGCGACTGAGGTGCTATTAAAAAAGCATCTCGACTACTGGCAATGGTCCATGCCGGCAGACGAAGATGTGGATCGACATACTCAGTGCGGGCAGAACCGGGCTTGTGCTGAATCTACCCAAAAGTAACTATTACAGCGCTCGTCACTGGTTTTACTTCCGTTAACGAACTCGTTAAAACCATAGGGTTCTGGCCACTCAGAGTTGTGTGTTGAAGAGTAAGAAACCGCCGCACACTTGCTGTGCGACTGCCTACAGGCACTTTACCGTAGGCAATTTCGTCTTTAAGTATGAGGATCTGGCTAAGCTCACCTTTGCTGATCTGGGCACTACCTCATACAAACCTCATTAGTGGCATTGCAACTGTCTCTCATGGGGCGGTCTTCGGCCGAAATGCAATGATCTCTTAGGGACTATGTCCTGCTGTTCAAAGATTACAACACAATGCAGCTCCTAATACCTGCAACCAAGACGGCCGTGTTTACCCCGAAGTGTAAACAACAAAGGCACACATAAACCTAGACTCGACTTTTCACGAAATCCCGATGATTTGCTCACAAAAACTTTCCCTATAACGGTTAACACCTGCCATTAGTCCATCACTCTAATTACTTCCTCACTGCTATGGCTTCGGCAGGAAGCCCACCTACCTGCCAAATGGCAATAGTTTCCAATGCGAGTGATTATTGCTTATACTTTCCTTCCCAATACGATTGGGGAGTCGTTTAAAATCAACTCCTCCCACCGACATCCACGTTATCCTTCACAATGGAATCCTACAACAAAATCATTTAGCATTTAATTTAGATCCCTGTCGTACTTGTCTGTCCGTACCATGCAGCTAGAGGCACCATTACAAATACGTACGACTGCCTTTCTACTGTCAGGCTCATAACAGCATTACATCAAGTCACCCACACTCCACAGGATAATTACTAAATTGCATTACACATCACTCACCTTCAGTGAGCATTCCGTTTAATAATTCAATTTTCCCCACCCCATCCCTTCGAGATTTTATTGCGATTTGACGAGAAATTATTTGCAATCTCCATGAAACGTTGAAACTTTACCAGAAGTCCGTCGCAGTTGTCCTCGCAAAGGACGAAAGAAACCTTCCATTATAGAAAAACTAAAGCAATACCGTTGGGTCATCGCACAAAATAAAATGCAATTCATTTTTTGCAAGGACACACTGTCCACCCATTGGATCGCCTACAAATCGGAAGGAAAAAAGGACGAAAAGCAACGACACACATGAAAAATCAATTACACTATCAACAAGGACATCCACACTCCACACTACAGCGAGTGACAGTTACCCATGTTAATTTGTATCAAGCTTGATTCAGGACATTTTTTTGCTGGGTTTTATTTTTTCCTCTCCACTTACGACGGTATTTCACATTACCTAGGATAATCAGTAAACAACACCGTGTGTGCGGCGCCGGATGTGTGTAGTTTAGCGCCGTAGGGTATAATTAAATGCTTCTTCGGAATAATTCACACCACATCGGGGCATCAGCGCTCAGCCAGAGTGGTCGGGCAAATGGATGGATCCTTTTTCACTCTCCCTCTCCTTGTGTACTGCTCGTGACCGGTAATTGGTACTTAGCCGGAGTTAATATCACGAACGGTGCATAATGAGGCGGAGATTTCACCAAAGTACTTCACCCCACTGACAGCAAAATAAAGAGGATCACATTCCTTGAAAGTGGAGAGCAAAAAAAAAGCGGAAAAAAATGGCGAACATTTCTCAAATTCAATAGTCCTGACAGTGAGTTAATTAGTGAATTTCTTTCGTTGGAATTCCCCCATACAAGGAGCAGCGCATTTCCACCGGCTGTGGAAATTAATTTCCGCTTTACAAGTTCCCTCAATTCACAGGAGAGGTGTGAAAGGCTCAGAAAACAAGACAAGGACCTCCATATCACCCGAATCAGATCTTAATTCGATTTCGAGTGTGAATGGAATTTCACACGAGCATATAGCATACTTAATTAAATCTTTTCAACACCAACCAACTTAGGGGATATAGAACGGGAGTGGGCCACTGAATGAAGTGTGAATTCAAATGAGGTCACGTAGGAGAAGGCGGGGCAGTGAATGAATTAATCTTCATTGTTGTCGAAAAAGGGTAATACACACTTAACAGGCCGTGACAGGATACATTTCTGCTGATACATTATATATAATCGTATTAAGCGGGAGCCTTAAGGCAATGAAATTTAGTTTAAATGCGGCTCGAAGGACCAAAAACGAAATTTAGTTTAAATGCGACTCGAAGGACCAAAAACGAAATTTAGTTTAAATGCGACTCGGAGGACCAAAAACTTTTCTTTATGAATTTTTTTGTTGATGTCATTCATTGTGAAATAATTTTTCTTTTTTTTTTTAGGTTCGAAGAAAAACCCAAGCACAACAGCAACAACAGCAACAGAACCTTCAAGAAACCCGATCGTATTGCACCAGTGAACCACGACTTAGCGAAACGGAAACACCACCACAGAGACGTAAACTATCGCAAAGGAGACCGCAGCATCAACAAGGTAAGACATGGCGATAAAAGAGAGCATAAAAGAAAATTGTTCGTCCCCGAAAATTCCATTGAAGGAATCACTCTTCCATCAGTTCTGCTTTTATGGCTCATCGATTTCAGTTTATTTGGTGGTGGGATGGGATGGGATGGCTAGAAGGAATAATGGAAATGGATTCCTTTTGAGCCACTAAAAAGGGACATTTGCTTTGTGTTCACTTAATTACTTTGACACTGTAACCGTTCAGGCAATAACTACGCCTGACTGGTCGTCCTGAAAGGCCGGTAGTAAATGAATATCAACGGAATGTCTTCCTTATTCTTTTTGAGTGTTTACCTATCGCTTGTGTTTATGACAGAATGGCAGAGGAAGATAATTTAGGGAATTCAGCTTCAAGGACCAATAGCACTAAAAGATGCTTGCTTACTGCTTGTGTCAAAGAAATCTGTGGCAAAACTGTTGAAGATATTTTATGAATGTAGGGAATTACGGGGAGGATTTCAATGAGCCTAGATAGTGTGTAGACATTCTTTCATCATATTTTCAGCATCGTACAATGGGGGGGACGCACAAATCTGGTGTTAGAGGAAATCTTTGCTTTATTATGCAGGGGTGATACAAATCGGCTTAATTTGAAAGACTTTTGTGCAGGTAAGTCCTTAATAATTTTGGTGGATGGAAGCGCTCTGTACTTGAAGTCTTTGAACAGAGTGTGGGGCGGTGGAAGTCTGTGCTTTTGGAAGGCGGAACTACGGATATAATACGTGCAGGACTCTGGTAACTTTTTAATCTATTTAGGTAGTCAAAATAGATTATGTCAAAATAGACTATGTCAAAAAAGGATTTAGACAAGACGACGCGCTGTCATGTGACTTCTTTAATATCATTCTTGAAAGAATTGTGCGAAACTCACAAGCCAACACCAAGGCTGAGAGGGTCTTTTTTGAATCACGAGAAGTATATTTCTGGAGAGGAAATTATACGAGTCGCGAACGCATAACAGAAACGATTAAAATGCGAAATACTCTCTTCATATACAAGAGAGCAGCATGAAATGGTCTTGTGTCCCTGCGATTAAGTCCACCATCTTATACTTCTTCAAGAACAGTAGAGTGAGGCTTTCAGAATGTCTTTTGTACTATGTATTCCCTATGGGAGATTGAAACGTTATCTGTGTTAGTTGGGCTTAGGAGGAAATAATATCAGAAGGGGTGGTGAATCCTTTCTGAAAATGCTTTAGTCTGGTACGAGTCATAATGTGCTCGACAGTTTCAGTGTCCTCAAGGTAAGGACCGCAAGTGTCAGATTAGCTGGTGCCCATTTTCTTAAAGTAGTCAGTCAAAAATTTTGCACAAGGTTTGTTCATTAGCAGGAGCCTTTTCGATCTTTTGCTAAGGCAATCTATAAATTTCGTTGCAAGCCTAAAACCCATCTGTAGGTCCTAGTGTGAGTGCTGTTCACGTTGTTTCCAACAGTCTAGTTCTATCTTTATTTGGCTAATAGGTAAGCCACAAAAGGACCCGCGCCCTCTGAATTTGGATTGGGACAGACTTGACTAGTTCATCAGTAAACACATCGCCAGCGATAGCTTTGTAACCATGAACCTAGATGAGTGATGGAGTGTTGTTTGCACTAACCTGGTTGAGAGTAGTGACACAATTCCAAACTAGTTTGTGAAAGGATTTGATTTGGTGTAAAAATTTGGTCCATTTGGTATTTGCCGAGTAATGTGATGAAGAATGGCCTGAGAAGTTGATACATTACGCTAGGATATGCTTCAATAGTCGGTGTATGACATAAGATACTCTTTCTTCTATTTTTTATTTGCGGCTTTGTGCACCCATAAGTAGGTAGGTAGATGGGTGCCTTGTGGCATAAAGTCACTGCTCACTTAGACCAGGTCGGTCCATTGTGCCCAATCTTTTAACTCTGGAAACATTGTGAAACCGCTGTTAGAAGCACCCAGATAATGATATGAATCTCAGGAGGTCCGTCAGCTCTACATTTCCTAAGTTCACCAGTTCCGAAAAGCAGTAGCTTTCGAGAGTCCTCATTCTTATGACGGATAGGGTAGGACAATCACACAGCAGATGACGAACAGATTCAATTTCTTCTTCGTCCCTGCAACTTCTGCAAAAGTCGTTATGTAGCACACCGAGTCGTTCTGCGTGAACACCGATAGCACAGTGTACAGTAACTATGCCAGAAACAACCCGTGCGCTGTAACGACTAAGTTTTACCAGAGAGGTTGATCTCTTCTTGCTGAAGGCTGGCCATAGCGCCCTGGCCGTTGCGCATGTTTCCAGATGAATATTCCTAGGGCTTTACAATAAACTTCGGCTCCCGTGGTAATGTTCATCGTAGAACCATCGGTATAGGACGCCAGCTCTTTTTTCATGGTCCCACGGTTCTTCCAGTACACTCTGTCTGGAATTCTTGTAGTAAATCTCCTTTCAAATGCTAGCATCGGGTACATGTGATCAGTTTCCGTCGATCTGTTGGTAGTCTCCTATCGAGACAAAATGGATGCATGACCGAAGAGGCTCGATGACCATAGTTGACCTTCTTTTAGTCTTACCGCGGTTTTGGCAGCCAGACTGCTATAGTGCACCCATACTTATTCCTTGATCTGCTGCATACATCACGTCAAAAAATCCCTTCTCTGGTAGGCTGACACATTCCAGATACATTCTTGCAAGTGGAAGAGCTTTGGGTCTCTAAGTCTGGGTCTCAAAATCGTTTTCTTCCTTTTGGGCTTGATTGATGCTATGTTGTTCTATCATCGCAAATGCTCTAAATATTTGACTATAAGGGTAGCCCTTCAGAAAAAGCAATTGTTGTAGGACCCTCTGTTAGACAGGCTTTTAAGCTAAATAGATGGATCTTCAGTTCATTCCATACGTCTTACTAGTTTGCATGCACTATTTCGAAGAGCCTGTGTTTTCGACATAAGGCTTGATAAATGACCTTTGTATTCCTAAGTCCCTTATTTATGGGCAATCTGGAGCAGGTGCTTATTCCGGGAATGCTCGCATTGAGTACCTCTCAAGCTCACGAGGTATTTTGAGATCCTTAGTACGTATCAGTACTGAACCAATTTATGTGAACTCTTAAGCAAAAAACTGCTCTGCGAGGACGATCTGATTTAGATCAGTTTTACTAGCCTTCCTTGTTTTGCGGAAGCTGCTGAGAGGTATATGGATCAAAGTTGTATAGTCGCTGACAAGTAGCGAACGGACGGCTATTACAATGGACCATGGCGTCTAAGTGCTTGTCCTCGGATGACCCTCCGCCATGTACAAATCTATAAAAAGTCAAGTCGCTTGGATAGGAGTTTTTATTTTGATTTCGCAAAAAGATATCACTAGTTCGAGCTATTGGCCTGCACGATTCGTAAACCTGAACACCCGATACCAGGAATGCGCCCATGTACTAACCAGCATCCTGCGTACTTCAACCACTCTCTCCACGGGACTGTCGTTAGGTTTTCTTCGCGGAGCTGACTTAAGCTGCACTTCGTTACTCGTAATTATTTTTTCTACTGCTCTCCTTTCTAAAATACCTCTGCTTGTATCTGCAGTTACAGGCTCCTGCAGTGCATTCCATTTTCAGTCCTCATGCTTCACCATAATGATCTCCACTAATTCACTGACGGCGTTCCAACTTCCTTCCGAGCTAGTCATCTGATCAATCATGTTCTTTAGAGTTGAAATTTCCCCAGTCTGTGTCGCAGTATCTTCAGCTTCGTTCCGTGGACAATGGAGCATGGTATGATCAAGGTCTTCAATTTGTTCCTGTGCAGGTTGGACAATCTGGGTTACCATCGTGCTCAAACTTATGAAGGTGTGTCCCAAAGCATCCATATCTTGTAAGGATCTGCGTCAGCTAATTTTTTTGCGTCCAGCGTCCTTTTTCAGAGCAATCCCATCTCTGTTGCCATTTCCGTATGCTTTTCGTTCTTGGTAGAGTCTGGCCGTCAAATCGCCGTTGTTCTACTTGAGATACTTTTCTCGCACTTCTTGTGCTAGCAGGTCGATTGGCTTCATAGGACGTCATTCGGACATTTCGGACGTTTCCATAAGGTCTCCACACGACACTGAAGCACACCATTGAACCCTTCAAAATGCATTTTCGAGGACTTCTCTCCGCATAATATTAAACTGAAACTGAAACCTTGAAAGCACATCCTGTTCTGCCAAAGTTAGAACGATACCGCGACGAAGACGACATCCCTGCAGCCAACTTTACCTATCTACTGCCCAGCACTCGATAATATTCCACCAATTTCCCCGGAATTTCATTGTCTTCTCTCGAACGCGCCTCAGCTACAGGATATCAGAAGGACGTCCAATTAAAACATAACATTCATGTTGCATGGTCTGAATGGAAAATTCAACCAAAACCTTCTGCTTTCCATAGAAAAGCTTAGTCCTTATCACAAAAGATGCTCTACACCTCGCAAAGGACCAGGATATTCTCGCAAAATAGAAATTCTACATTCACAGCTCTGGATAATTGGTCAATTTCGCCCTAAAACAACGCAAACAACATCACGATGGATAGACAAAAGCCGTTCTAGTACGCACTCATGAGTGAAAAAACCAATTACACAGGGTTAACTCTGACAGGATACCGTGTTTACGAGTGCATTCTCTTTGAGTTGGCAATCCAAACTCGATTAATGGGTACTTCCCTACTTCCCTGTGCGACTGAAGGCAGAGTTTAATTCTATGACATGTATTTCCTCATTCAATCAACAAAATTTGATGGTTTCTGTGTCTATGACTGATGCACGAGTCCTTTACAAAGGACAAGCAAAATTTTGACTTCCAAAGTAGAACCTCGATATAAAGTAATAAACTTGGCTCTTTAACAATTTGGCTCGGAGTAATAGTGTAGCCGTGTGTTCCACTTTGTAGCCACGAATATTTTCATTTCCAAAAGTTTCACCTCTGCAGGACGTTTATTTGCGTCCATTTTTAGAACAAGGAGGAGTACCTACGAGTGTACCTCGAAAAGCTATTTGGATGCCATGACAATGCATCAGAATTAATGGTGCTACCCGTATCATAGAATGGACTACAGGACTACTTTCATATGTGGAGAATGTCTACTCGAACGGTACGTACGGTATCCATAGATACGAGTATATAGCTACATCCGGCGAACCGAAACCGCACTTATACAGTTGAAAGTTTTTTTTTTTTGAAAACTTCGATGAGGCAATAAACTAACTTTACAACATGGTGTGCTGGTGAAAGTATCTTTTTTCTAGAAACCACAGACACGTCCTGTGATGGAAAAGAATTTTGGCATGTGTGCACGTTTACTGAACGTTAAGGTGTATCCTCGTGTGTAGTCGGGCGGGCTTACGGGTGAGTGTATTTCAAGACAAGGTACGGCAAGCGCTGTGTCAAAAGTTATGTCATTCTCTCCTGTTATGCGGGGCTGTTGATGGAGATATGGTAGCCTTTTTAGTGCAGCAGTTGTTGTTGTTAGTCAAGGGTATGGCTTGGGTGGTAATGGATGAATGGCAACTAAAAAAAAGAAGAGATTTATGTTGATGGAGTAGCTGCCTCCTGGAGGAGAATTCTTCTCGAAAAGGAAACAATGATGATGCTGACACTTAGTGGCTTAGTACCAAAGACCTGGTTTCATCCCCAGCGGCTCTGCGCGATTTTTTTAGGATGATTCTGCTGCTAGTGAATTCCATTGCATGGAGCATGGAGGTGCCACCTCGTAATGAAGTGGGACGTTGCTACTGTCTACGTCTTATTGTGGTGTCTATAGGTCCTTGTGGGGTACACAACAGGAGCTACTCACATGAAAATATGGTTCGGAGAGAGTCCCCTGACGTAGGATTCCAGCTTACAGGTGACAAAGGCAGTCATCTTTCAGTTACTATAACCATACAGCAGTACTGACTCTACAAGTGAACAGTCGTAGCTTGGTTCTTATCCTGATTGGATTGATTTCCAATTTTTCGACAGCGTGTGGAAGTCATCTTTCTGTCCACATTCAGTTCAGTTCCATCATCAGCCGCCACAATGAATCCCTGTAAGATTTACTGCAGGATAGTTCAATCGGCATAGAGGAGTCTCGATAACCTGCTTTTCCCGCTCTAATGGATATGGGTGTTTTTAAAAGCCCCAACTAGCCTGCGCGAATTGGACGACAGCTACCTTATGTGGCTGCTTCAATATAATGCGTGCTCCAAAGGCTTTGAGAGAGGTGAAGGAAGACACCATTGCTCCACTACCAACTAAAAGATGTTCAGCATTTGTGATGGACGGGCTAACACCCCCAGTGGAAGCATTTCTTAAACGTGTAGCAGCAAGGACTTCCTTATAAAGGACTTACCACTTACAGGCCTATGCAAACACGTTCCTTTAATGAATTCTTCCCGACTTTCGGAGAAAGATGAGAAGGGACCTCAGCGATGAAGTGCTTGGATGATCACTACTCACCACATCGGCCCCAGAGATCTGCCAACAAGTGCCGTACCATACGATGCTATTCTCGCGCAAGGCCTTCGAAACTCCAGTGCGAATGGTATCAAAACTGCCACAGAGTTAAGCAGAGCCAGGCGTGCCCTAAGGTTCCAAAGCCGATAGCTCTTTGGAACCCTTCGGATTAACATGTTTTCTGTCATTTGAATGGTGACACCTTTCACCACTGGCTGAGTTAGATCGGTCGGCTTCCACGTTCTCGCAAAGGGAACAAACTTAGTTTTACTGGCATCAACTGATTCCATTCCTAGAGACCCACTCGTCGATGACACCTAGTGGCGTCTCCTCTTTGGAGCAGACACTCTTTACGACAGGCGACGTCTTCCACATAAGCTCGACCGTACACCACAGAAGCATTGAGAGTACTTAGCAGAGAGTTTACTACTATGCATACTAAAAGAAGACCCCAAACTGCGTCCTGTGACAAGCCCCTGTTTGCGCTTTCCATCCTTCCAACATGGTTTTGGAGTGCGTTATTGCAGGACTTTTCGCATTGATTAGCATGTTACATCTCAGAAAGATGATACCTTCAAAGCACAATTTTACGCACATGCAATGCAACCTCTCTCTTCATACTTTGAAGCAGGAAGGAGGACTGACCGAAGTGTCCGAAGAGTCGTGTTCTCCAAGCTTTGGTATAAACGCCAAGGGGACAGTATGTGGTCCACTGCAGAGCTAGCAGTGAAAAATATTATTTTTAAAGTTGGCACCAACTCCTTTGTAGCCAAATACGGTGCTCGAATTTCGCAAATTTTAAAATTTGGCCTTATGCCACGGTACCGCCAGATACCCACCATCAATGTCAGGCGAAAAGGATGCGGCAGAATATTTTATAGCCTTCGCCAGGTGTCAGTGTTTGTGTCAGTTCATTGATAATTTCCAGAGCCGAAACTATCAGAAAGCGGATGATAATTTGATATCCTTGGAATTGATTCTCCTGCAAGAGCCTGCCTGACTCCGCTTTTGTCACAATGTAGGAATCATCTGTTTTCTTGAGTGCATCTAGTTTGATCGGTTTGCCATTTTGCGAACTTGTACCAGCCTACTGCTTGGTTAGTTTCTCGGAGGGCTTAAGGCGTCAACAGTGCCTGTGCACCATCGTGTGCGGTTCGCTGCAAGTTATTTCAGCTATCTCCGACCCATTCCTAGGGGCCTTACTTTCTCCTCAGCTGTCCTGCGCTAAGTTTGCTTAAGGCGGCCCACCCGTCTTCCAGCTTCCGTCAGTGTATTCCATTGCATGTCATGTTGTAATGGAGTTTACTTCCCGCCGTAAGGCGTAACTTATGCACATTCACAGGTTTCTGGCCCATGCTCCTTAAAAGTTGCTCGATCGGGATACGGTTCGACCAGAACATCCTACTGGTCGCCCTTCGTGACTTGACCTCGTTTTTGATTTCCAAATCAGCCTCTTAAACGAAAAGCATTCAAGTCTACCTCTACATTGGTCCTGGGAGACCTGTGCAGAAGCTCTATGATTTCTTTGCGAGTATGCAGTAGTTCGCAGCTCCATCACGGAGCGGGTTTTCTGCAGTGATTTTGTTACCAAAACCAAGTAGTTAGGGTGCCATTCAGATGTTCAAGACCCGCCTTTACCTCTTGATTGGTTTTTGTTTGAGGGGAGCTGTAACGATTGGTCAAGCTCTTCCTTAAAATGGATTCAATTCGACTTACTCGTACTCGTCCTCTGCATAGTTTTGATTTGATACTAAATATCTCCTTGTACACATATTTCTCGAAAAAGACTCCTATAGTACGTCCAACTCCCTAATCCTCGTAAATTTATAACGTCCTGCGTGAAGCGAGGGATTCTGCTAAAAAGTTCGGGCCCTCGTACGTATCCCAAAAACCCTTCCTGGCTACCTTGTGAGCAATTTCATTTCCGACAGTACCTTCACTGCCATCTGTGATCTCAAAGCATCCTTGCAATCTAAATAGTTAAAGGATACATTCAGCGAGACAACCTCACAGTAATTCCTAATTATTTTGCATTAGACCACACACAATAGTTGTGTCCTAGAAGAATGCCACATTCTCTATATCCTTTAAGAATTAATTAACTAATTGGACCACAACAATAGAGTATCCTAGTATCCCCATAGCGACCCCCATATTGCGAGAGACTTTCGGTAGCATCAGCCATCTTTTCAAAACTATCAGAGGACAATAAAAAAATGGGAAACTTTCCTTCGAAAATGAAATCCCTTGTCGAAGGAAATCCCCAAAACAAACCCAACAAACTCCTAGTTCAAGCACGTGGCATAAAATTCAAAATAACACCCCTGGTCCGCAAAGGACACCGCAGGTGGTCTTTTCTCTGGCACATTGGTTTGCCGTCCTTTACTCTTGAGTACAGTGAAACTTGTAAATAAGCCATCATTACTTTTCTAGGGGGCACAGACAGTTTGAAATATTTGCCAGGATATCATTCCTTCTTTATATGAAACGAAAGGTAAAGCGGCTGGGAAATGAGCATCCTTACGAAGTTCTCGACATCCCAGTCGGGCAGGTACATTTAAGCGAATAATAATTCCTTGAACCTGCTTTAACGAAGGATAACGTTCGCAATTCCTTTCAAGGAGATATATATGAGCAATGTAATAAAATTAAGGACGTAATGTGTGCGTTCCTCACAGAGTGCTACTTAAACTTTTATGTTTAAGAGCGCGGAGTCGTTTATGCGTTTTGTTTCTATTTTTTAGCCCGGTTTTGGTTCCGTTTTTTTTTTTTTTGCATTTAACGGTACTATACCGCCTTGCGGGAGCCTTTCGGGACGGAGCACAAAAGCAGGGCCTCCTGGAAAGCCTAAACATCTTTGCTTAATCTTTTATTGAATATCATGGCAATAAAATACAGGCAGGCAAAAGGATATTCGCATTCACCGTTTCGGAGGCAGATGCTTGTAACGTAAAGTAACGTTCTTGGAAAAAATATTTTTGTAAGAATGCCTGCGGTTGACGGCGCGGCGCGGCGGTGCTTGCTTTGCTAAAGGAGGAATGGTACTGCTGGAGGCCATTAATATCGGCATAAATTAAGAACGGAAGTTGCTTGTCGTGGATTAAGGCATTAAAGTCTAAATCTTTTTTTTTGTTCCATCCTTCGGGCCGGGGCTTGAATTTTTGTGGTTAAATCTTTTTGTTTTCCGGGAAAGTAGGCATGTGGGTGGTTAGGGGAGAGCAGTCCTGCAAATAATTAGATGCGGGGGGGACACCTGGTGGGGGAATGCTTGATGGGGATTTAACAAGTTATTAAAAAGTCCTCGGAGCTACATTTCATTTGAGGTGGCTTAATGTATTTTTTTTCTTTTCTTCGAGCACAGTGGTAAGAAGCGAATAATTTCTTAATTAGGCCCGCAGATCAATAGGAGGGTTCGAGTATTGTGCGGGAATTCTTTGGAAAAAGTTTGGTATTTTTGGGCGGGAGCTCCAATTAATTAGAATGAAGAGGGAGAGTGATGCCAGGTGAATGATGACTGATTTCAGTGGGGATTCAGTGGGAAAAAAAGGGAATTTTCCAATCGGCAGGGATTAGCTAATGGCACAGGGCCAGGAATGGTTTGAGGTACAGGGAATGTAGGAGGGCATAAGAAAAATGGGGAGCTTTTGGTCGCCTTCAAGTTGTGCTTCGGTGGAAAAATTACCTTGAGTGCTCCAGGTAGTCGTCCATTGATTGTGGGAAGGATGCGGTACTCATTTGAATAGGTTTTCATGCGTATCTTCATGAAGTCGGATTTTTGAACGCAGTTCTACTTTTATTCGATTTCATGCAACTTGTCAGGAACGAAAGATGTGGATTTCAATAAGGATCCCGATGTGTTCCGTGTGGTACCTACTGATCGACTCACTACTGACTACGAGAAGGGCTATAGTGCTTGCCGACGTCGAGTGTATTGTTGTCAGCAGCAGCGACCTACCGGCTTTTTGTTGCCGTGAACAGTCATTATCCGTCAGTCCAGCCAAGACTGAGATGATACTGTTCACTATAAGGATGAAGCGAGATGCAACCTTCTTGGGCCCCCAGTTGCAACTTTTGAACAAAGACAAGTACTTGGGAGTCATCGTAGACCCTATGCGTGCTTTCAAAGAAAATTTAGAGACCTAGTTCTCTTGGCAGTACCATAGAATGCTCAGCAGGACTTGGGGATTCATCCCTAAGATCCTCCACATGATATACACTGGTATAGTCAGACCGTACCTTGTGAATGGTGCGCTTGCATGGTGGTCAAGGCTGAAATTCCTCAAACGCAAGCTCGGAAGCTGCAGCTCCTTGTCTGTCTCCATTACTGGAGCGATAAGACTAACACCGACTGCCGCAATGGAAGCTCTTCTTAGCCTTCCTCCCTTGAATCTCTTCATCGAGTACGTGGTGAGAAAAGCGGTATTCCGCATTGGAACGGTGCTTGAGCGGGAGGAAATCTTTGGCGAAGGGCACAGAGAAGATAAGGCTGAAAAGCTTCTCAGCTCTATTCGACGCGTTCGGCAGGGGGCGGAACTTATCTTTAAGCGCGGATGGAGAAACAATAGATTGGAAAGGTTTGTCTATACAGACGGCTCTCTGATTGATGGAAGGAGCAGGAACCTATTTGGAGGAAGCGAGGTGTGAACAAGGCTATATACTACAATCTTTCAGGCCGAAGTGTATGCTATCGCTATCTAATAAAGAAGGTAAAGAGTAGAGCTATTTACATCTGTTCCGACCAAGAACCTGCCAGCGATTAAGACTTGTTCTACTAACGTGATTGGCACCAAGATCCTGAGGGAGGCAATTGGTTGGCTAAGGATGTAACTTGGTGACTCTGGTCTGGTTTCTGGTATATTCCAGGATACCGGGTAACGAAAAGCAGACACTCTGTGTCCTCAACCATCAACAGGCTGCAGCTTGGTATTCCTCAAACAAACAAAAACGTGAATCAACGCACCAAGTCACTTGAGAACCATTACAGGGCTCGTCACGGGTTTTACTTCGGTTAACGAACTCCTGACAACATTGGGACTAAGGATTTTGTGAGATGTGACTTGAAGAGGACAAGACCGGCGTATACTTCCTGTGCGACTGTCCTACTTTGGACAAATCAAGGACTTTACCATGGGAATTCCATCATCAAGTCTGAGGACCTGGCTGTGCTCAACCCTTCCAATCTGATCCGTTTTGCATAGGTATGGAGTGCGGACAATACAAACCATATACGGGAAACTGTTACTGGCTACCGTGGGGCGGCCTACGGTCGAAGTATAATGGTCCCTAAGGGACTACGTGCTGATGTTCAATGATGGATAGCCCCCTACAAATAAAAACAATTTTGCTGTAGGACGGACCTAATTACTTAGGTGAGTTGATGCAGTTGGAGATAATTGCGTAGTCTAGTTTTAGTCGGTGGCAAAACTGTGGCCTACCTTCATTTTGAACTCAACCCACTAGCTTCAGAGGCAGAAGAAAGAAAGAAAGGCTCAGCAACATGACCGTTTTGCGAAATTCCATAAAAGCCGATAGGTGACTACAGCTTCAACAAACGTCAAGTAATCAGAGTATCCAGGTCCTTCCTTGAGTCGAATGAAGAAACAAACATCAGTAAACTACGCATGTATGTATCGTGTTGCAGGCGGAAATAATGGCGATCAAAGAAGCCCTATCTTGGCTTAAGAAAAACGTGATATCGGCTAAAGATATCCGCATCTTTTCAGACAGCCAGACAGCAATCAAATCCCTCGAATCGACCTCTAAAAACTATTTAGTAGCCCTAGACTGCCGCTCGTCTCTTGTGGAGATGGCTGAGCTGTTCAATATTCACCTGTGTTGGATGCCGGGGCATAGAGACATTCCAGGGAATTGTAGGGCAGATGAACTCGCGAAAGAAGGAACAACTTTACCCATCTTGCCGGACAACGGCACCTTAGGTATTCCAATCGCTACTCCCAAACTTAAACTTAAGCTGGATGCTGTCGAGAGTGCAAATCTTATGTGGACAAGTGGATCAACAGAACAGACTTGGCCAAAACTGGATCTAAAACGCTCTAAGAATTTGATTTCTCTCAATAGAGTGCACATCGGCACCACAATAGGTGCCATCACTGGCCACTGTCTAATAGGCAAGCACGCTACAAGGCTGGGCCTCTTCGCGAACGATTTCTGTAGAAGCTGCATGGATGAAGAAGAGGAGGAAACTATTCCTCACCTTCTTTTTTTCTGCCCAGCTCTCTCCCGTAGAAGGAAACGCCACTTAGGAGCTCCCTATTATAACGATATAGGCGACCTGATGAATATTGACATCAAGAGCCTCCTACGCTTCATAAGAAGCTCTAATTGGTTTTAAAACGAGTAGGTGGAGGGAGAATTCTCCCATGATCCACGTGGTATCACAACGGACCTCATTGGTCTAAGTGTGCCGGCGAATCCTAGCTGGCAGCCACTTCAAAATAACCTACACCACGCATACCTAGAGGCATCTACTCCAATTTCAGTTCAGGAAACAAGTCTTCTAGATTTGATGGAAAAAGGAAGTCACAAGGAGGTTGAAGCAGAACGATGGAATAGTTGCAAGAGCAAGCGAAGAAACACAAGAGCGCTCTACAATGATGAGTGTCTCCTCTCCTCTTGAACCCGAGGCTGAAGGACATTTCTGAAGTTAGCGCAGTTACCGAAGTCTTTTGCCGATAGTAAGGCATGCTCCGAATTTTCTAGAGCCACACAGATCTTGATGTCATAATTGTCTGCGTGTATGGAACGAGTTGCCTTAAGATCTCCTTCTCCTATGACGCAGCATTGAATTCAAAGATCTGTCTTTATAGCTTGCTTATCCACTTCCCAAGTTATTCAGTTATTCAGCCCGTGAAATCAACCAGAAAATGTTCAACTTTGCCTCTGAACTTGCTAAGGACTTAATGGACCTACAGGCATTTCGAGAGATCCTCTCCTGGAAGCTGTTGTACCCGCTGGTCCAGTAACATATATTGACATTGTCCCAAAGTACCGAAATTCCAAGCCATATTCTTTTATTTTTCTACATTAAAGTGCCATGCAACCAAGCTGCTTACCCCATCCCCCATAGACCACCATTCTATATAAAACACCCTTGGAAAAAAATTAATGATACAAAAACATTGAATAGAATCGTGCACAAGAGACACGTGGGCCAACGTGACTAGCATTCGTAAAATCAAAATTCTTGATGACATTCGAAAGTGTGTCCCAGCCCTTAAAAACACAGAAAAGGTCCTTTTAAAAATGTGTCTCCACGAAAGTCCCATTAACCTGCTTTGCATTCGCCATCATTTATCGGCATTAGTCTCAAGGTCACCGTAACTTTTCACCACAAACCCTGTTTCCTTCGCTGATTTCCCCTCGAAAATTTCTCCTAAAGAGTGTCAAATAAATTTACTGGCCTCTAGCGGAACGGTATAGTGAGCCTTTCCATAAATTAAAGGCAAAAAAAAATGGAAACCTGTCGGTCAGATTTTACCTTATAAGGGTTGAACGAAAAGAAAAACAAATCCCACTCCTGACAGCAATAACACTTTGACGAAACGAGGAAATCCGGCGTTGGGACTTTGATTTACTTCCCTAAACTTACAATTCCAAGTGGGGAAGTGGGGAGGTGGGGATGGGTGTTTTTTTTTTTGTCATAAAACACCACCTTTGACCCATATTTTTTCTCACCCCTTGCCTATAACCTGTGTCGGTGTATAGCAACGAATTTGACATGAAAAGCACAGTGTGGGTGGGAGAGATAAAAGGACATCCCACTCATCCCGACTCAAAGTCGACACCTGTTGAGAGTTGAATTCCAACAGAGCACAACCCCTAGAAGCAGATTGTGGCCACCGAGAACAGGGGTCACATGAGGGCGGTTATTTCGGTGAAATGTCTAAAGGCGGAAGTTAATTTTAGACCAACAATGAACGGCGGTTTTTCCCCCCTTTTTGACGATTCAAGGAATTTTTTTTTATTTTTACCATCGGATAGGAAAAGCGTAATTGAAAGCAACACACAGCCGCGCCGGCTGCACAAAGGCGAGGAAATGTTGACGTGACTCGTTTGACTTACTTGGCCGTTGGACTATCTGACTGCTTGACTGGTTGGCTCCAACGTTTAGTTTGAATGAGTGATTGAAATGGTTACGGTTGGCGCACAATTGTTGCATTCATTGCTTTTAATTATTAAACATTTTCGACTGAGAAATTTTGTGGAATTTGTGACAGATTTAGTGATGTGGTCATTAAGTCGTTTTTGGGTTCTGCTTTGTAGACATTGTAGACTTGTAGACGGGAATAAAAAATTTGGTTGTTACTCAAATACAGCTCATTCGAGCTCCAGATAAGGTCATTCAGAGCTACATATGGCATACGGAGGACGAAGTGCATGTGTAAGTTAGGTTAGGGTAGATTGAAGTGACACACACTTAGACCAAGGATAAGTCCATTGTAGTATGATGATGGGGGAAATTTTCCTGCGAATTCGTTAAACCAGTGTGAGCTAGTGATGGTGCATAAGAGGCTCCTTATGTCTGCATTGAAGGTTCATGAGTGAAGCTTCCCACTGAGGTCGAGAGCTGAACAGGTACAAAGAAGATGATATGATTGGTTCCTACCACTTTTTCGTGCATACAGCTTCTACAAAAATCGGTCGAGTATACCTCAAGTTTTGTCACTTTCTTGCTTATCAGACATCACCCAGTGATGACATCTACATATTGCAGGGCCAATATTCAATCTGTCTTGCAGCCTTGGCCAAATCTGTTTTCTCGCTAGACATGTTAAAGCACTTGTCCTCCTGAGATTTGCTCCCTCCTTAGCACCCACCTTAAATTTAGACTTGCAAGTACCGATTGGTATACCTAATGTACCTTTAGCTTTGCGAGTAGTTGTTCCATATCTGACGAGTTTGTCAGCCTTACAATTCCCTGGAATATTTCAATGTTCTAGCACCCAATAGAGGTGAATAATGAACAGCTCCACCATCTCTATGAGAGATCATCGGCAGTCTAGAGGTATATCGGTTAGAGAAACCGATTCCAAACCGAAAAGATGTGGATATCCTTAGCGGATATCAAGTAAGACTACCTTAATCGCCATTATTTCCGCCTGAAACGCACTACCATAATTTTGAAGATGGAAAGAGTGGCTCAGATCAAGCTTATCAGAGAAAACTCCTTCATGAATCCTGTCGTTGGTTTCTTTAGTTAGAAAAATATGAAAGCTGACTCGATATACTGCTAACGGGAGTAAATCCTTTTAAGGTCTAGAGTAGCAGTGTGCTGTACCCCATTACAAGCAAACATACAAAACTTTTGATCACACAGTCCTTGATCCTTGATGAATAGTAGTTTCGGTAATTATTTATTCATTGGTCCTTGATGATGTGCACTTGTAACAACACTGAGAGGTACATATAGGTCCCGACTACTCCCAGAAAAATTTCGATTTTCTTGTGAAGTTACAGATATTAGTCAGGTTGGTGTTGTTCCAAATATTTTGAGCATTGAAGAGTTTTTCCTCCAGATAAGCTTTCCAAGGAAGACTGAGACTGACCTTGAACTGCTGGAGTTTGAAACTTTGTGGAAATATCTCTCATAGAAATGAATTCTAGAGCTTGATCATTCTGTAATAGAATGAATTTTCGTAGACAGATGTGCTCCCTTACATCCTGACTGGAAGAGCATCGAAAAGTGGTTTCTAAGGATAGCAGGCATCTGACTGATTTTCCATGATTTTTTCGAGAACGGCGTGTTACAAAACTATGATCAACAACGTCTTGCTGCCGCAGATTGACGAATTGTGCTTGGAGAACATGTGGTTTCAGCAGAACCGTACAACCGCACACACAGCACAAGCGACAGTGAACATTCTGCAGCACTCGTTTCCCAGCCGCTTAATCTCTCCTTTTGGCCATTTGCGCTGACCCACAAGATCACACGATTTGACCGTTTCCGACTTCTTTCTCTGCGACTTATGTTAAGCAGAACTTTCTGAAGTTAAATATCTAGAGAGGATCCTAGATAGGGTATTCCTTTGATCAAAGTATACCAAGTCGAAGACGTCTAAGGCGCTCTCAGTCTTGGCAAGACATGGGGCTTATCCCTGAAAAAGATTTTTTGGATCTATGTGGCTATGATAAGACCTTTTCTAGCTTATGCGTTGGTTGTTTGGTAGAGGGGACTCTCGTGTAAGTGTGTGACTGCCGTCTGCACTAAACCTCAAAGGACGGCTGCATGCAATGTTTTCCGAGTACACCTGGCTGTGCTTTATATGCTCTGCTTGATCAACCTCCCCTTGGTATGCACATCATAGGTTCTCCTACCGAAGAAATCTACCCTCTCAGACGAGGTGGCTTTTGGTATCATTCGCATTGGAGTTTCGATGACCCAGTGCGACACTTATCCTACGAGCCTGGTTCAATGGATATGTCGTCTGATGCAATGAAACCGGAACTTTGGCTGCTGTGTAAATTTAGAGTCGACTTACCTTGCGTTCAGGATTGACTTCTGCCAGAGTCTGATGCTGGGCTCCAAATTGCTCAGCGTAAGACCGAACTCTGTGACTCCTGTCTGCTTCCCAGTTCACACTGAGATTCCGGGAAATGAGACCGCCGATGAGATTGATAAGCAAGGCTCAGACGATGTTTTCGCAAGACTTGCGTTGCTTCTTCCCACGTCCTCGGTCAAAGCCTCCATTGACGATTGGGTTTCACGCGGGCACGATTTTGTGTGGCGCGGCTCTTCAGGATGCGGGTGAACTGTCTCTCAGCAGTAAAGACTCCGGACAACTTATTCGAGTTCTCAAGGGGCATTTTCCTTTTGCTAAGCATCTTAGTGTGCTAGGCTTAAGAGACACCACTGTTTGCGCTTATGGAGAGGGCGACAATACTTCCGATCATTTCCTTTTTTACTGCCCTGCCTTTGCTCGGATCAGGTGGCAGATCTTCGATGCTAATGTGGTGAGTGGGTGATACTATTAGCTCTGCATCACTGAAGAGCCTTCTAGGCTTTCTCCGAAAGCCCAAGAAATTCCAGTAAAGTTGGTAATACTGGAACTTGCTTTCTGGTTATACAATGGACCAGTTGCGCCTGAGTACCCCAATGGAATGTTTCATGACTCAACAAAGCAGCATATTCCATTCAGAAAGTGTAGCGAATTACCATCAGCAAGCGAAAATGTCCTTGTTTTCAACCTGTAAGTATAGCACAAGAAACTCTAGTCTTTGTGTCCTCACCTTCTGTCCTCCAACCGTTCCCGGAACTGATCACTAGTCATTCTTAATTGCTCAGCTTTTAAAAATACGTATTCTGAGAAAAAAAATATCATTTTCTTATAATTGACCTGGCATCCTTCCAACCTGTACCCGATTAAATTATTAATCCAATAATCTTAAGCGCTGTCAAATAAAACACTGCCTCCACCATAAAACGTTTAATCGATGCAATATTTTTCCATTTTCAGGACAAAGAAAATCAAATGCCTTCCTAGATGTCCCATCGATGAATATGTATCACTTGCAAGTGAGTGATGGCGACGACGATGACGTAGATAGACTTCGAACATTTAGCTCATCAAAAGGAGGTAAGTTACCCTCTCCATTCAACAAAGAAACAAAAAACCAAAACAGTCCACACACCATTTATTTTTACGACTCCTTAAATCAATTAAAAGCCTTTAAAGTGATCAGCTAAAGCAGCTTCAAAGTGCTTTCGAATTTAAGTGCTAGTCCGCCCCAACACGACAGCAATAAAATCGCATTTCTAATCGCTAAATTAGTGTTGGAAAATTAATTTTCAAAAACACGTGCCTCCACAAATTCCAATCGAGGTTAATTTATCCTCAAATATCCTTCCAACTAAATCAATTTCAGTCTGCTGTTACTTGTATTTGTCTGCCATTTACGAGGCGCAGTTGGAATTCAGTTGGAAGTGGCACTGCAAAACTATAGACAGTTTCCTTAATCCTTGCTATAATCTTCCATTAAAATGGCATTTAAACTTCATTTAACAATACCTGTATGCGACGAGCCCAACCTTCAAGGTAAATTTATGAAGGACGACGTACAGGACGCAAGCGGAAAGCTACCCGAATTTATTCACCATGAAATTGGTGGTTGTGTGACCAGAATTCATGGTCTATTCCTGTGTGTTCAGTGTCCCAGCTGATGGGGGTCATTCGCCTAAGGATACGAATGAAAGTCGTATTTCCTTAATAGATTTGGACAATTCCTCACATCGTTAGCAAGCGGAAACGCACTTTCAATTCACATACATTTGGATTCATCCAAAGAAATACAAAAGAAAAA
The DNA here is from genome assembly GCA_946965025.1 of Blera fallax. Lineage (NCBI taxonomy): Eukaryota > Metazoa > Arthropoda > Insecta > Diptera > Syrphidae > Blera > Blera fallax. The sequence goes on from OX337247.1 coordinate 61,841,984, forward strand.
CCTTTATCTAGGGTATAAAGGACGAAAATTCGGTTGAAATCCTTAAAATAGAATTTTCTTGTCCTTTCATTCGTATGATGAATTTAAGGAAATGCAAAGAAAAAGGAACAAAAAAAAGGGATCACATCCGGTTTACGGTATACATCATGCGTAATATTTACTTAGGGTATGAATTAATGAATACAATGAAAGCAAAATAGTCCTGACGAGGGAATCGCCAAGTCCACTGAGGATGTTGACATGATAATGTATCATGTGGATATTACAATATTAGTTTTGGGCAAAATTTAGACATAAGCGGTGGACGTTTTGTTTTACGATTCGTGATTAATAGCAACTCTGCTGACCCAAAGATCCTTGTGACCGTAGAGATATGATGTACAGCCGTAGCGTTATTAATACAATATTTAATGGTTTGTTTAGGTGAAATGAAATAGGACGGTATGTTCCTGAATTTCTCTTTTTTTTGTGGGTTTGATGTTTCTATATTTATCTGAGGCAAGTTGTCCAAAGGACCCTTTGCACAACAAAGCGGAAAAATATGGTGTTTATTTTGATGAAACTATAAAAAAAAAATATGTGTTCCTTGACGATAAAGGTGAAAAAGAAACAAGGACACACGGAAAAAGTACTTTCGGTGGCAGGATACGGCGGACAAAAGAGGTTATCGTAAACTCTGAAACGACGGAAGAACAGCAGTTCAACGAAACCAAGAGAGCAGCTGTCGGAAATGCAGTCGACGAGAAGGCCGACGAAAAAAAATCACAGGACAATTCAGCTGGGCAGTAAAAATGATAAATGAAAAATACCCCAAGGCCGTAGGGACTATAAAACAGGATGACACTTTGTCGTGTACTGCAAGTGTGAAGAAGGCACTATCAAGAGGAGTTGAAACGAGAGCCAGGACACCCCGATGAGTGGGGTAGATTCCACCCATACTCAGTGGTAAGGAAGACGAATTAGAGAAGATGAAATTGAGCTGGCCATAGGCAAATTGTAGACAAGAAAGGCGGTGGACCCAGGCGGTATAGTCCCAGAGCTTGTGAAAGACTAGAAGTGAAAAAGGGGATCGTCATACTTCCCGGCAAACGGAAGAGAAACCCATTTATCCCAATCCCAATAATCCCAGAAGAAGGAGAGGAATCTGTCATTTTACAGGTCTTCCTGGCGTGAGTCGAGAAGGGTCTCGACGTGTACGACGTGTACGTGTAGCCAAAGGTAATCAACAAAGTAACCGCACGTTACGTTTCGCTTCGGGGCAATTGAAATTTTTAACTATTGCGGCTCGCTGGGTCAGAGACCAACTCATCCTATTTTGTGACGCAGGAGGCTCCACATTAGTCCCCATTGAAGCTCCCGGATACGTTTTTGACACCGTAGTCCGAAAAGTTTCCGTGAGCACTATAAGTTTCGCAAAATTCCTCCTTAAAAGCCTCTTCAGCCTCGTCGATAGAGGCTGATGTTATAGGAACTCTATTTGATGCTGATAACAGCCAGTTGGTCCCTTATCGCCTTGAAGCCATTGATTATTGACTTTAGTCGTTTTCCTACGACGAATTTAGGTACATACATACTTGAAGGTTGTATCGTTCCTTTACGTTTTGAGTCGTGTAGCTGTGTGAAGGCGATAATCGTTATCCGAAGCTTCTATCTCTCATAACTAAATTTTGTTTACGTGGTAAGGAAGTTACCTCGATGGTACAACCCCCAACTGGGAGGACCAGTTCCAAAGAAAAACTCCTCGGTTAATACTGATGTCAGTTAATCACATCCCCTGGCGCTGCCTTTTCCTTAAGCCATTAAAATATCTCTTTACCACCTGACTTAGGCATGGAAATCCTTGCTGACCTGAGCATCAAATATTTCAGTGTAGCTCGTGCAAAGTTGTCACCAGTCGCCCTTGTCGACAACAAAAAATGTCCTTGGGCAAATTGGAAGATCTATCTTTTGCCTCAGGGTTGAATTTACTTAAGTGATGATGATGTTCTCTAGTTAAACAGTTGCAGGGACGCCAAATGTGTTTTACTGATGTCCTTCGACATTGAGTGTGATATCACGGGCTATTCCAGACAGTCATGAGGTGTCTTTTAACTCGACAGTGTCCAGTATGTAAGATGTTTGGCATTGAAACGCTAACTTGTCTGTTACTACCCTCGGTTTCTGTCTAATAATAGTGAACTGATTGGTAATCCACAGAATGTTCTGAGCATCATGAAAGTGGTGCTCTAAGAACTACTCATTATGCAGCATTGATGACAGAAATTGGTGACGACTTCCCGAGCACTATACTACAGAGTATCCCTTTAAAAAACCAACATCCCCTCTCAGTGCACAAGTCCCACATCGTACTATTATTCCTGAGAGTTCGACAGACGAGGGGAACACAACGGACTCAATGCAGATCTAAGTGATAGCTCACCCCCTGAAACCAACCAATCAACCAACCCTACTGCTCTTTTGGGATTGACTTTCAGGCCAACTTAGGTTAGGTTAGGTTAGTTTGGAGTGCAGACGCACTTAGACCAGTAAAAGTATTTTGTCATACCATGGATCAAAACCATTCGGCGACTCAAGGACTAACAGAACCAGCCGGAGCTTTTGATAAAGCGATAGATGCGCATTACGTCTAGGGACGCTATGTCACCAAGGGCTTCAAGGAAGGGGATCCTAAATGGAGCATTCTTTTATGCGACATAGCTGGGCAATTACATAGGAGGTGAAGGATGGTTTCCTCCTCCTCCTCGTCCCCACAGCTTCTGCAGAAGTCGTTAGAAAAGAGGTCAAGTCTTCTGGCTTGTTGGCCTATAACACGGTGTCCAGTGAGAACACCGACAACGCAGCTGATCTGTGATCGCTTTAGTTTGACCAACTCGAACGTTTATGGCCCAGCCTGGGCCAGATCTGTCTCGAGATGAGACACGTTGACACGTTTTCCCATCTGAGGTTGGTCTTGCTAATAGCATTCAGCTTTAGTAGATGCTTACATGCTAGGGGCATACGCAGGGACTGCCTATCAGATAGAATCCTTAGAGTAGTGCCTTGTCTGGCGAGTGTCAGTTTCCTGTAATGTCTCTGTGGCCTGGCATCCAGTATAGGTGAATGTTGAACTGCTCTGTCTCCATAAGAGATAGACTGGAAATGTCCCAAACATCCTGTTCAGGGATGCTCGCACGGAAGTTACGGTCAAAACTCATTTTCGGCGGGGTGTAGTCCGTATTTTCATGTTTGAAGTGGAGGAGACTAAGGATCGAGGCACTTTAGCTAACTGAGTAAGGTGGACAGCCCTGTTGAGAGCAGGCCACCATACGATTACGCCATAAAGTAGAATACCCCTGATAACGGGCACGTACAGCCAGCCCAGCTCCTACCTATGGCCAACTTGCTTGCACCAGTCAGCAATAAGATTATGTACCCTTTGCAGGAGATCCGAGGCCGTTTCTTCGAATTTATCTCTGTTTACACAGAAAACCAGCGAAATCGATTTTCAAAATCGATTTTTTTTTTCTCGACTAAATAACCTTGTTTACTCATAATAATTTTTTTCGCAAACATTAAAACAATTCCAAACCAAACACTAGCACCGATGATATGTAAATACCAGCTGGCAACCGCGAAATGCCTTTTAATTCAGCTCTAATTAAGCGAAACGATTACGAATTTTATAGTCCTATCGGACGCCCACCCCCTCCCCAACTCGGCGATTTAAATGATCCAGACCAACATAAAAATTAATATTATATCGAGGCAATAAAAAACTCGCTCATGCGGTTTTCCCAACAAACACAAATCGAAAGAAAATTCTGTTTATTAACAACGCGCTGTGATTTTTCTATTTCCAACGGAAAAACATGATTTTTTCACACTTGAATTGAAAATCTCATAAAAAATAAGAAATAAATAAAAACAAAAAAAAAAGAAATAAAGAAGAAGATAAATCCCAATTGACTCGTTTCAGTGTTTTCCTTTTGATTTTCTCTCACTCTCCATCATCAAAGCGAACACCATATGGTGTATCAGGATCCGTACGAGTATTGTAAAGGAAATCCTTCCAGCACTCTTAATTTTCAAATCCAGAACTATGTGTACGAGTACGTATGTGTCATCACCCGATCCGCCCACTCGATGCAAAGATATCTGATGGAACGTTAATACGGTCGGTTGATGAAGTTCAATAATGACAAGGAATTCGAAAAGAAAATTAGTAGGACAGACCGTCAGAGAGAAAATGAAAGTGAAAGTGAAATAAGAAAAGGAAGCAAATCCACAAAAAGAAAGACGAATCCGAGAGAGGGAGATCAGAAACTCGGTAGAGTGGAAAATCACTGTTGCTGAGGAAATTCCTTCCGAAAGGACGAAGGGTTTCATTCTCGTGTTTTTTTTTAGGCCCTGAAATTCTGATTTCCCTTGCCATAGTCCCATTCACCATTCACACAGAAGATACTTTCAGTTTCAATTGTTGTGGGGTCCGTTCATCGATTGAAGTCGAAAATGTTTTTTTTATTAAAGCTCAAGGAATGCCTTTTTTAAGGAGCTAGCTCCTTAATTGATGAGTTTTTTTTTTTTTCGTTGTTGTTGGATGGATAACTGCTTTGATTTCCGGTAGATTGGATCTAATGTTACGAAATAAAGATATGTACCAGGAAATTGGATGTGAGAATCGGGGGCTTTTAGGCACATAACTTAATCATTGACATGGGAACATGTCCTTAATGATAAGACGTTGAGTTTAATTTTTCTGGTGGACTTAGTTTGATGTATAGCCGTTACAAGATGGTAGATACTGGCTGGGATTTGAGTAGGAAGGGACAGTTTTTGTGTGAATGTTACATCATCTCTGAAAGGACCATTGAAAGAGGACTTCTAAGGAAATCTCTGTTTGTCTGGGGATTAAGATCAAGAATTTCTTCGATGTTTTCGTATTAGTTGACCTCGAATATAAAGAAAGCGCTCAGGTAATACAATGGTGATTGCGATGAGATGAGATACTTCCATTGCTTCTTATTCATGACAGGATAATATATGGTTCTATTGCCTTGCTTCTGGTCATTAACTTAATTAAGCTAAAATATTGGCACAAAAGAGAAAAAAGTGCTAGTCCCCCATTATGCTCACATTGAATGGAATCTCAAGCCAACCTTAAGCCAACCTCAAGTTTCGATGAAACTATAAATCTCGCACAGGTGGAAAGGGAAGTTCTTATAGGTCCTGGACAAAATAATGGACAACATTGGCTGACATTGGGAGGCAGTTCATAAAAAATACTAAGCCCCAGTGTAATCCTTGTTGTAGAGGAGTGTCTGAGCTTCATTTAAGAAGGTGCCCTGGTATAGCCACATGAGAGCCAGATAATCAGAAGAATATTCCTGGTGATTCTCATCTGCTTCAGGAAATACTTAGTACAGTCCTTCCACCAAATTATCTCTGAATAGCTTGCTAGTAAGGATTTGTGTCTCAAAAGCTCAGCGGCTTTTTACGTTAAAGCAGACTTTTTAAAGCCTCACTACTTTGAAGCTATTAAATGGGATGGAGAATAATCCGCAGAAAAGAATCTATTGACGGCCCTTATGCCAATTCTTTGATTTCCGAAACTTTGCAGGTTCCTAGTGAAATGGAAAAGTAGTCAGGATATCGAGATTATTTTGACCTGACCTGACCTTTCCACTAAAAAGTAGTCTGAATCTTGTCCGAGGTGACAAGAGTCTAAGAGCTATCAGCTCGTCTTACTTACATTCTTAAGATGGTGCAACAGTCCGGGGTGGACCTGGGGCTAAATCAACAAGCGTCTCCAGACAGCTCGTTCTTTAGCTAGTTGTCTCCAGTTTCGCACGCCCAAGTTGATTGAAATCCACTCCCGACTAAGCCGTCAGCTCCAGCAGTTTGTTGGACTCAAGTTTAGATATGGCTATCTTCACTTCGTCCGGGTCAGGAGGGCTGAATTTTTGATCTTCCAGGTTGAAAGGTTCATTCAACCGATAGGATTCGGTTCGTCGTCGCCGTTGAGCAGCCTGCAGAAACGGTTCTGCCATAACCTCAGCATCGACTGTGTTTCTAGTACGATGTTCCCTTGATCGTCCTTGCAGGCTTCGGTTCGGTCATTGTAATCTTGGCAGGATATTTTTACTTTTTCAGTAGTATCGCTCTATTTCCTCGATTGTGCGCCTTTTCATGCTCCTTCTTCCTTGCAGCGCCGTTTTATATGCCTTTTCTTCAGCTGCATATACTTTCCAGGATTAGTCGTCAAAGCAAGGGTTTCTTGGTGGTGGTCGAGTGAAACTCAGCAGATCAGAGGCGGTATCTCTAATGGCTTCTTGCTGATGTTGCCATTGGTCTTCAATACTTGATACTGGCAGCATAGGACGTCTCAGGAGATTAAGGGAGACTCAATCGAAAAAGAATTTGGCGTTCTCTTTCGATTGTAGGCGTCCAAGGTCAAACTTCCTCACAGTATTTCCTCCAATTGGCGGTTTTTGGGAACCTTGGCGTATCTTGGCTACAACAAGGTATTGGTCCGAGTCGATGTTGGCTGCTCGGAACGTTCGGACATCCATAATTCTGGACTCCTCCAGTTGCAGCGTTGCATCGATCGCAATGTGGTCGATCTAAGTAGTTGACAATTGATTGATCAGGAGATTTCACTAAATTCGCGCAGGACAATTTTAATGTCATAGCTAGGCCACTGCTCCTATGTTTCATCCAAGAGCTCGTAGAACCTACATATGTTTAGTCTCATTGTCCTTCTCCCCTGTGCGCACATGTTAGGCTATTGTGGGCGCCGTGGCTCAGAAATAAGTGCGTCCCGAGAAGCTAGGCCCTGGATCACATGCAGTGTGTTGCGCCAAGTACTTATCGTGAGACGCTCTTGCCTACGTTTGACTTCAGCGACGAATCCGATATATTCGCCCTCCGCTAATTATTCGGCTGCACGCTGTCTATTGAGGCACCTACCTCATTGTCCTTGTTTCGTGTGCATGGTTCGTTATCAGTAAATCCTTCCAAATCCGAGGCCTGCTGTTGCTTCTTAGCTGCTTTTTTCGTGGGCGAGTAACTACCCCGACGGCACGATCCCCAACATAGAGGACCAGTTTAATTGTAGATCCACTTCGGGGGTATGCACACTGACCTTGACCACCTTAGGGCTCATCCGCCTCCATCCTTTTTCCAAGAATACAGCCAATTTTTGGTAATCCTTATCGGCCTGGGCTTCATAAGTTTATTACTCCACCAATAGTTTTCATTTCTGTCTTTTGGTCAACACTGAGCGCGGATAAACAGCAACCAGTATCCCATGGCTACCAAGAGGAGCTAAGATAAGCACAATTGATGTGTAGTAACAGCTACAATACTAAGTGTCACCTGGTTGACACCAATCAGAGTCTACCCTATTTCTACAACATCTAGCCATCAGCGAGGCCCCTATTTGCTCTCAAACAAGTATCCCCGCAGCTAGCTTCCATGTTGGTTCTTGTACGTGGTTTCCCTCTGAGCCACCACAAGTATTGATCACCGAGCTACACAGCTGAATTCTTTTGCGTCCGAAAAGATTTATTTTCGTTTCACGAGTACACGAGTATTACATCAATTGTTGGCCAGAAATAGACCGCGCCAATCAAGGTCTTCTGCCCATAATAGCACTCAAAATGGGCGCACTTAGTTGTTCCCAATTTAATGCTGCACTGTGTAAAATTTAATAAACTCTGGCATTTTACGAAACAATAGCCTTCAATACTCTACAGAATGTAATCTGTTCTCCTTACCGCAACGTTGTGTGTTTTCTGGTGTACCCCGTGAAAATCAACGTAAACACACAGTGTGCTCGCCAAAAATAAAGATTCAAAATCTTTTGTCAGTTTTAAGAGAAAACCCCAAGCAAACTGAATAAAACGATAAACAAACTCAACGAAAAGAAACACGAAACATAAACACACAACAATCCTTTCGCGTAAACACAGAGAAACACTGAAAACACAGGGATGTGTTTCTCCTCGTTGTTTTCGAAAGATATTATCTGAGTTCCGTAAAAGTTAGAAAGCTGTACGTACACGCTTGAGTAGCATTGTTCGTACACAGCAGCCTTTTGTCATTCGAAAGTTCTCCGTTCAATACGGAACTGCCTTCTGCAGGAGTCTGTGGATTCGTAGAACGAAAGCGTGAATAATTGGGATTTTCTGTGATTATTTTCGGTTTAAGATGCAATTTCTATTTTTATAGATTTTTGCTCTGGCGATCTGCTCGAAATGATTTCGCCTGCCAAACAATTTGAAATTATTTGAAACATTTTTTTTATTAGGCGAAGCGAATTGAGAGAATAAATTATTCGCCGGAATTTAAACTTTGATGATCTGTCAGCATTTTTTTTTTTTGTTAGTTAAATCGATGTAAATAGACTTGAGATAGATTTTCGCACTCGTGTTTGGTTTGTTTATAAATAAAAATCTGTCACTGTTCGAGGATTTGTTTGTTTATTTGTTTGTGTCTTAATTTTTCCAAGATTGCGTAAATTAGAAGACGGATTATATTGGGTGATAGATGCCGATTTACATGGCCAAGTTTTTTTTGGGTTTTTTTTGTGAATCAGTCCTAACCTTTGGGCATCTCTCTAAGTGCAGATGTTGCAACTATCAACTGGATCCCTCAGATGCTTTTTCTGTTCCAATTACTTGCCACATAGGTTGATATTTCCAAGAACTATAAGGGACATCAGTGACTAAAAGTTGAGGTCATTTGAACTCACGTCATCAGTTCTAAGGAACTTACACTTGATACAATCACAGTCAAGACAATCACAAGGAAAGCGTTTTGGAGTGTTCGCTTTCTGAGTCAAGAAACCACTTGGGAAACCAAACTTTGCTTCGGGCCATAGAAATATGCACCGGTATCAGGCATTAAAAGTGTCTCCATCCATATACTCACGGACAGTTAAGCGGCTTTCAAAGCTTTGAGCTTCCACTCAATGAAGTCTAAGCCAGTCTTATGCTGCTTTGATAATCTGCAAGGATTGGCTCTATGCAACAAAGTTAAGTGGGTACCAGGCTACATAAGTGGTAAAGGCAACGAATCCGCAGATCTGCTCGCCTCTGATTTGTTCATTGGACCCGCACCCGTTTCTGGAATCTCTGATTTTGCTTTCAAATGTACCCTCAACAGATGGGAAAGCACTATGTGCCTATCACACTGAAAAAACACCAAGGGACTCAGAAAACGTAACAATGCTATCCTACCCTTCCATAAACAAGTAAAGGATATTCTCGATGAAGGGAAGGAGCTTCCTTTCTGGTTACTGCCAGCTTAGGGATAACCTTCACAAAATGAGAGAAACTGTGGATATCATCTGTCCGCTCTGTCCAGAAGAGCCCAAACCGCAGAAGACATACTATGGGAGTGTGTAACTCTATGTATTGTTTTATTGGAAATATTTTCCACGGACAGATAGGATCGCAGAAGCCACAAAAAAGCACTCTCCATAGCCAAAGTAGATGGTTATGCTACTTAAGCCCATTATTACGTACTTGGCAATAGGAAAGTAGGTACCTAGTAAGGATGTTGTTGACCGTATGCAGTCTGAGGGATAGAAAGGTAGCCACAGATTGTCGGGCCAAAAAGTTTGACTTGTCTTTGTCTTACTTTACATTACTTAGGTGGCTCTACAGTTCGGAGTAAATCTGGGCCTCAACCAATAAGCATTTGCAGTTTGACCGATCCTCAACTAACTGCGTCCAGTTGCGAAATGTAAGTCGATTGAGGTCCTCTTCTAATTGTGCGTCCTACCTAAGGCCAGGTCATCCTCTATTACGTCGCCCCCCTGGGTTCAATTCGAGGACTCTGCGGACCGAAGCATTGGCCTCCATTCGTTCCACATGCCCTAGCCATCTTAGGCGATTGATGCCCAGTTTTTTTTTAACTGATGGATATCGCTGCACAGTTCGTCAACATTTCTCAGAGTATAACTACCGGCGACGATTGTATTTACGAGGAATTAAGGCATTAATGGAAATTCTTACGACAAATGAAGGCAAACTGAAACCGATGGTTCTAGAAATTTTAAGTCTGAGACTTTTCGGAGAACTCATTTCTTGGCATTCCATTGATCATAGATCTGGGAGCTATCTAACGGTATTGAGAAATGTCTTCAGTTCTTGCACCTACTTAGGAGCGACTAAAATGATAAGCAGAACCTTTAGTACAGCTTGGCTATCAACATCCAGATTTAGGGGCGCTCCTTCCTTTCCATCTGTCTCTCAAAAAATACCACGTGGCCCTTATACGGTTGCGAAAACGTCCACTTCGAAGATGGAAGCATGTTTGCCAGTATAATTTTGAAGTTTTCACGCTTCACAGAGACGACTCTTGACCAGTTCTGGAGCCATCTGCAAGGAATGTACATTGTTCCCTCTTCGACTCGAATTCTGGCCTTCTGGTACAATTTTACCAGAGGACATATTCCTGAAATAAAAGTCCTAGAATATATCTCGCACAAGATTATCGAAACTCTAGTGCGAGTGATGCCAAACCTTCCAATTTTTTTTAATAGCTGTTAGAGAGCATCTCATAAAATGAATGTTAAATGGTAGATTTTTCACTAAGCCGTCTAGAGAGCCATGCTAGGAAAGATCCCTCGCTCCCGGGATAAACATTCACTTGGAGTTTCGGCAAAAGATGTGGTCTCGGTGATTAGCCTTAAGTTTTACCAAAAGACCTTTGCACTGCCACTGCTGGAAGACCTTTAGCAATTCGCATATCATCATATACTTTAACCACAGAAGGTAATTGTAAAGAATGGCTCTGAGATGCCTACTTTCGCTGGATATGGTCATTATGACACCCTCCAAATGTAAGTTGCAGGACTTGAATCAATCCAGTAAACTTGGACCTTCTCGTAAAGAGATCAACATCAGTTGACTGGATTAACTGAAAGCTCATTCCTCGTAACCAATTCATCTCATACCGCCATCTACAATTTAAAGCAGGCAGTTGCTAGATATGAACACGCAGAATTTACTCACTGTCATCTTAACGGCGGAGATTGATCCCCACCTTGTAGGTACGCTCTCTTGACTCCTGCAACAGCGCTCTTCATAGCCACAATCCACTTCGCAAAAAAGGTATTCAAATAAATAAATAAATCCTCAGAGCATACAGCCTATACAAGGCTAAGAACTTAGGGTTTAGCTTCTAACAGCCATTAGTAGTTTCATATAAGCCACGAAAGACCTCTCAGATTCTTTCTGGGTTCTGAGCATCTAACCCCTTGCTAACTCGTCATAAACACTTCTCACCGACCGAGTCGCTGTGCATTAGCATTGCTTTTATCCAGGTACTCAATATTTCATCTACGCCGTACTGTCTGCCGGAATTATGCATGCAATCCTTCCAATAAGGTTTTGGAATGCAGTCTTGCAGGAGAAGAGGACATCTTCATCGAGCAATCTTGCGCAAAATGTACCGATGCTTACGTTTCCTATCTTTGTTCTCCAGGGTCAGTGAAATTGGTTTTAATTGCCACCCTATGAAATCCTCTTAGGTGCCATAATCGCAAGGATGGTTTCCACCAACAGGGTCAGATAAGTAAGCTTATTACCTCTCAAAATGAATGTCAGTTGGCTGAAGGTGGTGGTACGAGGGGTAGGTTTAAAGTTCTCGGCCCAGTACAGAGATGGCATCGCTCGCAATGTATTTTTGTTTCTGATGTTGGTACACAACGTTCAACTTGATCTGTCAAATATTTTTCTTTATACGGCTGTTGCGTGTAAGTGTGTTTCCTAGGAATGGATAAACTGATATACCGCGCCATTTCTATGATCGGGAAAGACCAGTGTGTTACTGATGGCTTTAGACATCGATATTAAGTAGGAATATTCATCCATAGCTGGTCCAACATATAGGAGCGGTCTTCTTGCAGATGGGGCATATGGAGCTGATATTTAAGTCACTGGGTACACTTCTCTCCACCCATGTTTGATAGATGATTTGGTCCATGCATCCTACCAAATCACCCTTTCCGTATTCAAATAGCTTCGCTGGTAAGCCATTATTATTGAGCTTATAGCTGCGTCAACCTCTCCTGTACTGGGTGAGAGGATTACTTCTTCATTGACTGAAAGTGTATTCCATTCTTGCCCTATGACTCTCTGGAGGTCTTGCTCATTTAGCAGCCGATGGTAGTGCTGTTTAAACATTTCTATAATTCTCTATGTTTCGGTGGCAGGTTAGGTACCGTAGGCGAGGTGGAAGTGATCCACAACACTGCACTCAGGTCAATGGAAGATGTGTCTGTCCCTTGCTCAGTGGTTAGCCCTGTTTTCTACTTTTGATTCCACTTGTAACCTCTTAAGAACCTCCAGTGTATTTGATGTTGGTCAACAGGTCTATCGAATATTTCTTCTATGTCCTGAAGGAAGTGTTGCCTTAGAAATATGTATCTAAGCTGGATGGGACCGCGATATTGACAAAGGAAGCAGGTTGTGTCTTCGCTCACTTCCTCATCCCGACATCCTCGACAAAGGTTTTCTTGGTTAGTCGTAATTTTTTCCACGTGTTTATCGGTGACTAGTTAGTTAGTTTGGCTTGGCTGTCCGCACGGGAGTGCAGACACACTTAGACCAGTAAAGGTAATTTGTGATACCATGGATCAAAACCAATTCGCTACTCAGGGACTAACCCAACCAACCGGAGCTTCTGATAAATTGATAGATGCGCATGACGTCTAGGGACGCTATGTCACCAAGGACTTTAAGGAAGGAGATCCTAAATGGAGCATTCTTTTATGCGACAAAGCTGGGCAATCACATAGGAGGTGAAGGATGGTTTCCTCCTCCTCCTCGTCCCTACAGCTCCTACAGAAGTCATTACAAAAGAGGCCAAGTCTTCTGGCATGTTGGCCTATAAGACAGTGTCCAGTGAGAGCACCGGCAACGCAGCTGATCTGTAATCGCTTTAGTTTGACCAACTCGCCACTACGTTTATGATCCAGCCTGGATCAGATGTGTCTCGAGATGAGACACGTTGACACGTTTTCCCATCTGAGGTTGGTCTTGCTAATAGCATTCAGCTTTAGTAGATGCTTACATCTAGCTAGGGGCATACCTAGGGATTGCCTATCAGACAGAATCCTTAGAGTAGTACCTTGTCTGGCGAGTTCGTCTACACTGCAGTTTCCTGGAATGTCTCTGTGGCCTGGCACCCAGCATAGGTGAATGTTGAACTGCTCTGTCATCTCCATAAGAGATAGACTGCAGTTGAAGGCGGCCTTTGAAGTAAAAGAGCACGATTCCAGGGACTAGATTGCCGCTTGGCTGTCAGTGAGAATGGTAATATCGCTGACAGATAGTACATTACACTTCAGCCAGGACAGGGCCTCCTTAATCGCCATGAGTTCCGCCTGAAAAACGCTACAATGATCAGGGAGGCAGAACGATAATTCTAGGTTGAGCTTTTCGGAGAAAACACCACATCCCACCCCGCCTTCGGTCTTAGAGCCGCCAGCTGCCATCGATAGGGGGGGGAAATGTCCCAAACATCCTGTTCAGGGATGCTCGTACGGAAGCTTCGGTCAAATTTCATTTTCGGCGGGGTGTAGTCTGTATTTTCATGTTTGAAGTTAAGGAGATCAGGGATCGAGGAGTGGCCAATGTGCTAAGTCGTACTCACTATTTGAAGGGCCTACGTTCCGGCCTTGAAGCCATCTGTCAGTTGCTTGGCTTTTCTGCATAACTGCTGGATGTTCTTCCTGTCGCGCGACTCTTTGATGTCCTTGAGATGGGAAACTCCGTACGCCCTCTTCTTTCTACTCAGGATTTTCTTCTCCACCCTTCTCCTGGCTCGATATTCTACGTTGCGTTGCGTTGCGTTAAGGTGGGCATCTGTAATGAATTCTTTTCAAACAACTTCGAAATTATTTATTTTATTTTCAGGAGCATTTGTAAATATTTTATGGAAGGGAAGTTGATCCTATATTTCTAATTCTTCCACTTTTAGAAAGGGTTTTTCCGCTCCCTTTATCAAGCTATTTTCGCCAAATACTATTTTAGTTCTCCAAACACACACCGCGCCTGTGTCTCATCTCAATGAAACTATTTTTAAAAAATTTTCTCAAATTTTTTTTATTAATACACACCCGTGAAACATATGATTTTATTATCGAAACTATTAATACGAAATAAATTCTGATGCTTTTGCCCAATTCAATCGTGCAAATGTGTCGAAATGTAAACACCGTTAAGTTCACCATACTACCACGCAACTGGAAATACGTATTTCGAAACTCGTATCTATAAATACAAAAATTCGTGTATAAATCAAAAATTTTGTTTGTGGTTCGAATGATTTATTGTTTAAGGAATAAATCTACAAAAATAACTAAGGCCGCATCGAAATGTATTTTCAAGTTGTTGATCTGTAAATAACGTGTTTGCTTACACAACAAACGTTAAAAATGTAAATTCAAAAAAAAAAAGCAGCTCAGAGGCATTGTCCGATAATTATTACACCCACCATGTGACCATTTCGAAACCAAAAAAAAAAAGGAAGGAAATCCTTGAAATTATTTCATTTTTCGGTGACAAAAGGAGGCGGAGTCGGTGGGCAAGGTGAACAACAAGCCACTAATTAGCATGTAACATTACTTGATGTAAGCTCTTGTGTCATGTGCCATACCTAACCTGACCGCAAAATTTAGGGGTTTCTGCATTTTAACAATGACAAGTTAATTAGTATGTACCTTCGGTTTGGAGCTATGCAAACGTGCCGAATTAATTAAGCACATTTTTGGATTAGGAGGCGCTTTAAGGGTGGCGACAGGAAGTCAGTGTTTAAGAATTTTACGAATTCTTCTGTTCTCAACGAAGGGGTGTAATTTGATTTGTAGGTACATATAGCACGGACGGGGTTGGATACAAATTAGAACGGATGGCGTTAAAATGTTTTTAATGCTACCGTTGGGACCATTGGACTCATAACAATGGATTCTGTGTCTTTGTGAAATTTATATTCCAATTAATCTTTGCTGAGTGATTTTCGCTTGCTGAATGGATTCTGTGGGTGGGTTTTTATTGAGGAAAGAAACACGTAATAAAAAAAATACGTCTGATTTGAGAGGAAGCAGGATGATCATAAACCAAACCCTCGTAATGAGTTGTTGTTAAGGACAAGCCGTGGGGTTATTAAAAAGCTAAGCATCTCATTAAAATTTTAATTATCTTACCAGCTGTCGTTCATAGTCTAATTTTCTGCAACCGTCGATTCTAGTTTATGGAATCAAGTAAATGTCTTGCTAACCTTGTGGGAAAATATAGTCGTTATCGCTAGTTCGACAAGCGCTGTTAAATCAATTTTTATGAGACGCTGTTCAGTAAGACGCTCCTCTGCATCCTTGACGGAAAATTGAGTATTCTCCAGAGGCATCGTAAGCAGCCGAGCAAGTTTGGCTGAGGTTATAGAGGCATTCAAAGTTTTTCTGGTTCTTTTTCGTAGCCTTTTACTAACTTAACTTTCCGTGTCACTATAGTTTGGGATACACATGTGCCTCCAACAACAATTTTCCTAACTGGCTCGATTCTTTGATTGGCTGGTCCCCATCAATTGGGGTCGGCTTCATCCCGAGTCTCTACGATCGTCTGACTTACATTTCTCGTTTGCATGGTTATCGTCTCTCAAGTCCTTGTCTATTGAGCCTCCTTTTCTTTTGGACCCATCATCCACATCCATCGCTGTTCCTTCAATGTGGTTGCCAGTTCTTCGTAACCTTTATTTTTTGTGATACCGTGGAAACGTGAAACCCATGCTACGACTTATGCCCGACTCCTGCATGTCTAAGCGGCTAAACACCCCAAACCATGTCTTGTTTCTCCATACCGTGCCACTAGTCAAGGCCTTCCTTCGTAGGGATAAGTTTTGACATCATGTCTTCTCCTTCTCATGATCCAGAGTTTTCTCCGTCCTGGACTCTAGCTGTTTGGTTTTTCTGTCGTAGTTCCTGCATGATGCTCGCAATGATTCTGTTAACGGTGTTCCATGCTTCCATCCTTGACAGCATGAGCGATATCAATCTCCTTGGGGTCACTACATTGCCTATCTCTCGCTTTAAGGCATTTCAACTGGTGCTGGCTTCGTAGTTTTTGCTTTCCAGCAACACGTGTTCAGCATTTTGGACACAGTGACTGATCGTCTACTATGCCGTGCCTGTAAAAGTATTCTCCGAAGCTTCCATGTTAGGAGCTGGGTAAGGTAAATGCTTTCTTCTGGTCCATTCTTCTATGTTTGGCAGCAGTTTGTGTGTCCACCTACCGTTTTCGGAGATGCTCCATCGCCGTTGCTATTCCGTTTCAGGAGTTGCTCCGATGGCCCCTCTCTTTGGGTTTTGGGCATTGTACATACATAGCTGTTGCTACTTGGACCTCCAGCTCGATAGGCATTTGCGCAACATGCTCTGATCGATGCTCTTCTGTGCACAGAGTTTATCCTTCTAATGTACGAGTTTATAGATGTTCCCGGTGCCAATATAGGGGCTTCTCACTTGCTCATTGTCGCAAGCAGGTTTTTTGTTGACTGCCTGGGTCCTCTAATATTTAGCATTAGCCTAGATATCGCGGCAACAGCCTTCACGCTTGCGTGTGTTAGGTGATCTTTAAGGTTTAACTTATGGTTAAGCAGAACCCCCAGGTACTTTATGTAAGGCTTTCACTCGACGGTGTACTCATTTACTTACATGGCCAGGCGCTTATCTCTCTTGCGGCTGCTAATGAGAACAACCTCTGTCTTATGATCCGATAATTCCAGACCTGAAGGAGCGAAGCCATATCTTCACGTCTTTGATGGTGTTGTTGGAGTATTGTGACAACTTCTCTAGGGTTTTTAGGCTCTAGAACTAGTACTACATAATATTCCACAGTACTGGGCCCAAGACTGACCCCTGCGGGACTCCTCCTATAATTTTATACTTTTTTTCGAAATAATTTGTAACTATGTGCAGCAAGTAGTTTGGCATTCGCATATTCCTCAGCGCTCTCATAATAAAGCTCCAGTTGGCCGATTTGGATGCATTCTTGACATCCAGGTTGACTACAGCGCAGTACTGTCCAATATGACTGCCTTGAGGGACCCCCGATGTTGTTGCGATAGTTGATCTAAAACGTTGTTGATCTCCCATTTAGGAGAAGATTGGCTTGCATTTAAAGGACATCGTATTAATCAGGATTCTCTCGAAGAATTTAGGTATACATAGGTGCTTAAAAGATGGTTTATAGTTAGAAGTTTCGCTCCTGCATCCTTTTCTTTGCGAATCGGGGTAGTGTATGTGTCCTTCCATAAGGGAGAGAAAATTGCATGCGAAATTGAAAGTTAAAAAAGGGTTGTGAGGAGCTGTGTGTGTCAGATGATTCGCGCATTTTTTTAATTCTACGGTTGGGATACCGCCAGGAGCAGCGGAGTAGTCATCCATTTGTTGGCTAATCTTATTAATAACCTTTGATGGGATTATGTCCACGTTGTTCAAATAACAGATATAATCAAGGTCAGACTAAAATACGTGGTCAAAAACATGAGTTAATAGGTTGCCAATTATTTTAGAGTCTGCAGAGGAAGAGTCCAAAAAGGCGTTGGTAGGTAGATAGCCGCCGCTTGACGACTATAAATTTAATGATGTCGGCTACTAGGTTTGATTATAGCCCTGGCCTGGTACGTAGTGATTATTACTTTCACGAATTTAGGGACAAACTTACGCGGAATTCACCACAAGTACCGGAAACTAGCTTTTTATCCCATTTTGAGAACTTGAAAAATGTTGCTCGTTTATTTATGGTTTCCATCCATTTCTGGATGTATTTGGCAAACCAGTGAAATATGTATTTATTCATGTCAGTCAGTCAGTCAGCAGACGCTGATGTTCGAGGCTTAGATATGTAGGGGTTCCTCTGCACAGAATGCTTCAGTAAGTAGCCTTAGTTCCCGACAAACGTCAACGTCACCTTCGTCGAAAGCTTTTTGATGTTATACGCCATAAATTTCAACTTAAGACTGACTAAACATCCTCAAATGTGATTCTATGAAATCCTTTGAGATTTTTTTATTCGGATAAACAACAAATTGAAAAAAAAGCAAACGAACTCTGCGTCATTTCACCAGTTTTCGAAATCGAACAATATTGCTCAACTTACAGAAATTTTCGCCATCACATGCCTCACCTACGTCATTCTCGACCACAAGTTTTGCGTCATCGTCACGCCTATTAGCCACAACCAATAGCATAACAAAATATAAACAGTTCACCTAAGAATCTAGATAGACAAATACAAATGACTGTGCATGCAAACATCCTTTCGAAACTAAATTCGTTTACATTGTTGGCCTACCTCCCTGTGCACACAGAGTCGCCTCTATTATAACAAATTTAATGTCAAACTCATGTTTTCATGTATAACAAATGATCTCAAATAAAACTTTAAAAAAAAAACTCCACAACGTGTAGGAAATTAGTATGCAACATCACCTAATGAACACTGCACATTGCTCATAAGCATGCAACACTGCTGTCGTGTAATGTGCAAATGACATCATGTAACTCGTAAAGTATTTCACGTACCAACCACGCCCCCATACACCTCCATAAAAACGGATGGGGCACGAGTATAAAAGGAACTACGATACAACCTTTCGTAAAAGCAAAAGTTCACACTAAATTGACAATCATTGGACGAGATAAAAATACAAAAAGGAAAAGTTACACATACGCCCCCGCATGCCAGTGACAGATGTTGTGCGCTTTACGTTACGTGTTCGTTAATGTGTCAAAGCACGACTTGCTTGACAAGCAAAGCGTGTGCGGTCTATTGACTTTTGCCTCCGGTGGAGAATGAGATGTTGAGACTTATCAAAAAGGGCAAAGGATGCAATTGCCTTCAAGGATACACTCCAATAGTGTTGAGGAGGATGAAACAGTATTTAGCTCTGTAAAATATATTTTTGAAAGGAAATCAAAATCCTTCGATCAGCACGAATATTGGTATTGGCAGGACGCCCAACATCAAGCGCACAGAGGTGGCGAAAATAGCCTGCCCTACGGCAAGTATCTAATTCTAGTTCGGGAGGGGGGGCCAGTAGGGGGCTTTCGTTTTTGGCAGACAAATTGATTGCGCGATAGCAATCCGTTTCTCCCGCCCGGCCCGGCCTTAATAAGTGAGTGGCGTGCCGTAAAATAATCAAATTTTTTGGAAATTAGATTCGTTTTGCCATTCGTTTTCGTGACGCACTACAATGTTGCGTTGGATTTCATTTTTCTTGTTTTTGTTTGTCTGCTCTCCCGCCGTATCTGGCGCATTAATAGTCCATAAAGCAGAATTAATTTATTTGCATATTATTACGTTAAAAAAAAATAGAAATTAATTTTTTTTGTTCAATGCTGTGATTTCAGGCGTCATTAATCGAGGTGATTCCTTCCGGCGCCGACGCTCACGTAGCAATAGTTTAGCACCGGTTAGTCCAATGCATCAGCGGGGACCTGGCGGCGGCGGCGGCGGCGGCGGCGGCGGTGGTGGTGGTGGTGGTGGAACAACACCTGAACATGTATCGCAATCAAATCATCATGTGGATGTTTATCGTGTACAGATGCTGGGCTCACAGGGGGTTGGCAAGGCGGCGCTGGTATCGCAGTTTAGGACTTCAGACTGTATAAATGCTTATGATGGACCAGGTGAGTTTTTGTTTTCAGATGATTTTTTTTTTTTGTGTTTTTATTATTCCCGCAGGGATGTTATGAGCTGGCTGCTGTTGTTGTTTACACAGTTGTTGAGATGTGTTTTCATGTGAAGTGGATATGAGTGTTCGGGGGAAAATTTGAAATGTTTTCGAACGAGTAGTCTTTGAAGGTTGTTTGGATATTTCAATTATGACTATTTTCGGCCGATGTTTTCCGAAGTGGAAATGGGTGTTTTTTTTTTCTAAAAATTAGTCCAGAAACATCTGCACTAAGTCTGCAGTGAAAGCAATGAATTTGCAGCATTTGTCGGGAGCTTTCCACATTTTTTAAGGTCATTACAGTCATTGAGCGCTAACATCTCTTGATAGACAAAGAACATTTGATAAACAACATCAATGTGGTCCAGGGCCTAGGTTCTCGCAACCATTCGTGTTGTGCGTGTTATATTTTTTCACATAAATGGAAGAGGCCACAGTTTAGAGCCATATCCGAAAGGCGAACTTGCCTTCGACAGATTGATCACCAGCCCGCTATCGTGACATAACTTTCCTACTTTGTAAAGCTCTGTCTGCATCTTACTCGTTGCTTCTTCTACATTGTTGTCACAAACAACTATTATCGTGTCGTCTGCATATGCAAAGGAAAAACTTTTTTTTAAGGCACTTCAGCATACTATTAGTGTATAAGATGAACAATAGGGGCCCCAGTTTTGACCCTTGTGGAACACCATACTGCACTTTGTATTCACTTCTGCAGCAGTCTTTTATTTTTACGCGGAAGGTCCTCGCTGTGACCTAGTCTTTTAAGCATTCTGCTAGAGTTCATCTAATTGCTGCTGCTTCCACGACGTCTATTATTTTGTTATGGTCGAGGGTGCCGAATGCTCTGCTGAAATCAAGGTACAGAACATGTTCTTTCTTCGCAAGGCTGCTGTTAACTAGATTGGCGAAATCTCCAAGAAGTCGCTAAAAATGTAGAATGTAGCTAAAAAATCGCACCATCACCTCCTCGTTGTACCCATTGTATAATTATTATTCTTGATAGTGAACTAGCGATGACCGTCTGGCCGCATATGCGTACCTGAACGCAGATACCTGCAGAAGATCAGTTAGCTAAACTTCAGTGCATAAATCCAGCACTGGATGTTCCTTTGTTGAACTGATCAAATTGGAAAGTACTTTGAAGCTCTATCGCAGAAAACTTCAGAAGACTAATGACGGCAAAAAAATCACCCGATGGAGTCAACGGGGCTGTCATTAGTCAGTTAAAGGGAGCTGCTTCGACATAATAAGAGCCAAAGTCTATAATGAATTTTAGGACTGAGTTTGAAACAAGTTCATGGCGGATAAGCGCTTCATGAACTAATGGCAGCACTTAAACCCAATGGAGGGTCACAGGCCTCGGTGAACTTCGGCCACCTGCCCAATGGTGGCAAGAAATGATCTGGGAATTCAGACCTCCGTAAGGTAGTTTTGCTGAACGTGGTTTGTAGCGGAACGAAGCATTCCACGTGCGAACCCGAAGGTCGTAAAAGTTAGACGTCTGCTAGGAAAGCGACTCAACAGAGACATATCCTTAAATACCGCATCCACACCCTGTACAGGGTCAAAACAGTCAATTCAACCGAGTACACCGATTCTAACCGAAATATTAAATCTCATGTTCTTAAACTCATTTTCTTCAGCTCGAACATTTTGAGCTTAGGCCGTTTTACAGCGCCTTTAATTCTGCCGTCAGTATTCTGATTTCTGATGGCAATAATCCACTACTCGCGTTGGTGTCCACATGCTTTACATAACACGCTATAGATTCGCACATTTTAAACGAGTTTAATGTCGTTGTAAGCTCCTTATAATTGGTCGTTGAGTCTTTACCTCTACAGTCTGTTAAAACAAACGCAACTGTATATCACGTAAATAATCTTCCTTTCCATGAACATTTGATTATTAATATCCACGCTTCTTTGTCATACAGCAGGACTGATATCAGTATGGTCTCCGAGTCAAGGTGATGATTCCTTATCCATCACACAGGCTTCTAAAACCTAAAATGAGGCGGTCTTATAAGGATTTTGAGATGGGTTTACTTCATATTTTACTTCTAAGTGTAAGAGAACAGCTGATGGACCTGAAGGTTAACTCAATCCTGTCTACTGTCTTCTGGCAGCTTGCGATAACATTTTTGATGGTGAGGTCAGCCGTTAGTATGAAATCCACAAGGCACTGTTGCTGCCCCAAACAGTGTTCTGAGCAATAGATTTTCAGCCTATTTTCCTGGATTCACAATAATCTACGAACGATCTAAGATACTACCCTTGTTAGTGAGGGAAGTACCGAGTCATATTGCTTGCCTTTAAGTCTACGATAGAAGCTACCTTATATTAGCCACAGATCTGTCCAAGCTTGATGGCTGCAATTGAATGCAATACGATGAAATAGGTTCTGAGTCCGTCAGTGTCACGCACATCCTAAAGGACACATATAAGATTTCTCGGCACCCACTGTTGCTGAATGGATATTACTTGGAGTTTTGATCTTCTGGCCGCAGCCTTGCAGTGACATAGATTTATGTGAGTCAGGATAGGCTTTCCTTTCTTCTCCTTCCTTGTGTGCCACTTTGTGCTCCACTAACAGTCCGCTGTAAGCAAAATTTAAAAGAAATCCCAGGATGCAATGCCCTGCCTTAAATAATTTCTGCTATCAAATGGTTCCGACAGATTTTTGCCAACCTTGACGGAACGGAATTTAATCATATCCATCTTACATAATCGAATGAAGAATTTTTTTGTAGATTCTCGTAGATATCCTATCAATACCTTTCCTTTTACCACCGGCCTCAATAGCTGGGTTGGGTCTACCTCATCGCGGTCATTTTGACGATATTCCCTCCTTCCATTGTCAATGTTTAATGGACTCGGGTTAATATCCTGCAGAAACGTGTTTTTACAAATTCTGAGCATCAATTGTAACTCTGCTATTAATTTGCTTTGTTCGCCTCTGCAGTTTTGTACTCGGAGCTTGTGGTCCTCATACGTTCTGTTTACATTTCGGTAAAGTTTTCGAACATAATTCCTGAAATAACATCCCTCTATCGAATCAATTGTCAGCCTCTTATACCATTTCTTCTTCTTTTTGTGGATTTGGTGTTCAGCAGTTCCTGGCAGTAATACAAACCACAGCCAGGCTATCTCTTAATAGATTATACTCAAGATTCTGTGCAATCTTTTAGGACACATAAAGCCTATCACAGCCTTTTTCCGACTCGTTTCACTGCAGCTTGCAATTTACACTTCAAGTGCTTTCAAGATGTAATTTCATGTTCTCTCAACCTATCTACTCGTTGATGCAGCTAAACCTTACCTACTTATGTACAATATCCCTTCGCTCTAAGGATGTCGTTTTGCTTTGTCATCATTCCACGAAGCTTACGCCCAATATGGCAGTCTTACAGCAAATCCTCGCCAAGAACCCTTTATCGCAGCATAATGCCATCGTACATAAATATGAATGAATACACAAACTGTGTCACGGTCAACAAAAAACAAAAAAAGGCAGATAGAATCAGCAAAGAACATCCTTACAATGACGCCCTTCCTTACTTCCTTAAGAAAAAAAGACAAAAAAAACACTTCCACAAGTAGGATCCTTGCCCTAAGAGAAGGGAAACAAAATGACTTTCGTAGGTTAATTAGACAACAACACTTGCAGCTGAGGTTTTTATTTGTCCTTGCCCTCCAGGACACCATACAACAGTGTTATTACAAAAAAAAAAAAAAAAAACAATAACGAAACCTTTTCTTTCCCTTTTTCATTTTCCCTTTTCTTTCTTTCTCTTTACAGAAACCGATGAAGCCGAACAAAATATTTCAATCATTTTGAATGGCATTGAATCAGAATTGAAATTCATGACAGGGAAACACGATAACAAGGTGAGTTCGAGAGTTAAACAAAGTTTTTATCTTCACATGATGGTGGTGCAAAAATGCTCACTTATCTAACGAGAGTCACTGTCCTTAACGAGCAGTACAAAGCCACATAAAAGTGGCACTTTCTACATTTAACCTCACCTAGGTTGAGTGATGGATTCCATTATTGCGACCTTCCACCCAAGCTCACCACCACTCAGTGGTGTCTCTTTCGGTGGAGAGTTAATGTGACTTAGTTTCGAACTTCCGGTTGCATACAAATCAGAATTTTGATAAAAGACAATAGACTAGAATTTACGTCAGTCAGTCAGTCTTCTGTCAAGCATTCTTGTACCCCTAAATATGTCGATTACAGTGGTAATTAAAAGTGACTGCCCTCTCCTGCTACCCAGGAAGGCGTGTAGTAAAATCCACTTTGCTAACTAATTGACTCTGTGACACTTAAAGCGTAAGTAAAAGTGCATTCCGCGTGCTGCTGTGTGCGAAAGTACATCGTGATTGCAAGGACCCTCCCTCGGCCCCTCGTCCTTTTTATGGAACCTGTAATTAGTACGAATCTTTTTAATCAAGGAAATTGCTTTCGCTGAAGCGTTACACATTGCTGTGTACATACTCTGAAGTTGGTTGTATGGAGAATTTTATGATTTTTTTTTTGCTTTCGCCTGGTAAAAGTCGTAAAACATAAAGGAGACGTAAACTGTATATCCTTTAGGGATTTGTCAAGGCAAATTAACTGGGACAGATGCCAGATTTTCACTTTTCCTCGTCATAATATCTCGTTTGGTTTTTTTTTGTTTTGGTAATTTTTCTTTTACCCTGATGATTTATTCGGGAAAAGTTTTCCTTGCTATTGTTAGTAATTATGTCGATTTAGTGTCCTTAGTTCGGGACAAATTATGATGACTTTTTCGCTATCGTAAAACAGAAATAGTTTTGTTTGGAAGAAATGCGGGTACAAGGACGTGAAAAGAGACGTAAATGACTTAGTTTTTGTTCATCGGGAGGAATATTATTTGTGGTGGCTGTTATGGGTTTTTTTTTAATTACATCTTTCAAGGTTAATTGACTTGCAAAGGATACCCGTCTGTTCGTCTGGCTGTTATAGCGCTATATATACATAATTCCTAGCTCTTATTAGTAATACCAAAGGTGTCCTCCCTTTATAGGAGTTGTAATCTCCAAACACGATTTTAGCTGTTGAAGTTTGCCACGAGGATGGGTTTTCGCAGACAATTTTAAAAAGAAATTTTGGGAGCATAAAACAAAATATATCCTCCGCCTCTTACAAAAGTTAGGTTATAATGGCAGGTTTGGTGGCGTGCCTGACGATAATTTATTGGTCTTTAATGACACCTACTATGTAGGACATGAGCAACCTTTTCTGTGTAATGAGGCAGTTGGAGCGTGTCTGATCCAGTTTAGGCCAGGTCTCTCTGCTCATTTGCGATTGGCTGAGCTTTAGTAGCAGTTTAACTGACGCGATAGACATACATACCTAGATTTGCCTTGTCCGGTAAAATCGATGTCTGGCGAGCTCGTCGGCCATGCAATTCCTTAGGATGTCTCTGTGGCCCAGCACCCAAATGAGGTGGATACTGAAGACACCCTCTGTATAGGAGCCCTTGAATTCCTTTTGCAACCCAAGATGCTCTTGCTAGTGCAGGGTGGAAGGTATCCAGATTTAAAAGCGCTTGTCAAACAGAAGTTGTGGAAAAGAGAAAGTGTAGTCGGTGTCTTGTTAATATCCTTAACAAAAGAGGAGTGTTCAGTACGTAGACTAAATCACTGAGATATGGCCTTCTTGCGAGTGGCTACACATGCCTCCTGGTTACTGCAGAGATCAAACAGTGGCAAGTAGAACAGCACATCTAGAATAGTTGTTGGGGTAGTTCTTAGCGCTGTCCTGAGGCATATGCAAGCCGACCTCTGTACGCGCACAGATGGTTGCGGTGAATGGTCTTCTTTAAGGACGTCCAGCAGACGACCACGTCATACATTAGTATAGACTTGATGACAGATACATTTTTGTATGTATAGCCAGTATGAAACTCGTGCCTGTAGTCCCCATCTATTTCCTAAAGCTTCTTACAGCAGTCCAGAGCTGTAGTGGCTGAAAAAGCTGTAGTGTCAGAGTGACTCCACAATGTCTTGGACGATCAAAATGCGAAATTTTATATTTCCTTGCAAATAGGACTAGTTCCGCTTTTTAAGGATTAAGGCAGTTCATCACACTAGCACCCCTACTTACGAACCTCCGTACTACGGCGTAGCTCAGCTTAGAGTTTATAATCCTGTTGGTCAACAGCCGATTGATCGAGGCACCAATCGATCCATGGTTCGTGAGTGCACGCATAATTGCGAGTCTCTGCAGTTAGCTCCGTCGACAGCTACATTTTCCACCCAAAGTTGGTTGAGATCCCTTTCTACTTACACGCGCCACCTAGGACAAGGTCTTGCTCCACTGCGTTGTCCCTTCGGTTAAGACTTGAAAACTCTGCGAGCTGGAGCGTTGGTGTCTACTCGTTATATCTGCCCTAGCCATCTCAAATGTCCAAAGCGCCATTTTGTTTGACTAAGTAGGTCGTTGTCGCTGTTTATCTTGTATAATTCGTCTCGGAGGGATCATTAGTAGTTACCGTGTACAGAAAAACGAGCTTGGCAGGAAAGTTTAAAGTATGCATGGCACTGTATAGCTTTCCTCTACAAGTGCTGGCACAGGCGACCTTGACATCGATAAAGATCGTTCTCTTCTTGGGGCTTTTCTCCAGGATCTGCCGGAGTGTAAGCATTTGGTCGAATGTGGACTTTTTTGGCACAAGACCGCATTGATAGGGGCCGATCAGGTTGTTGACGAAAGGTTTGAGACATAGTATGGCAGATACATAAATCTTATATACGATGTTGACGAGGTTGATGCCTTCGACATTAGCGCAGTGAAGCAGATCCCCTACCTAGTGAATCGGGCAACGATGATGAGATTCTATTGATCAGACATGCACTCATCTGACCCGATTGATAAAATGGGTTGATGTATGCGAGGTTATTTCCAGTCGACAGACAGACTGCCAGAGCCAGCAGCCTTGTTAGACTTAGGTTTGGATAATTCTATCCTCAGTTCGGTTTGGTCAAGTGGACGAAAGTCTTGGCTATCTCCAAGAATGTTGGCCTTCATCGCCGTAAACTAGTCTCGATAAATAGTTTTTCTGTATTCTCGGCGCTGTCTGTGACTACACTAATATATTTCCTTCTTTTGGTATCGTCGATCGGTCGTTTCTCCTGCTCTTTCTTTTCTTTCGAAGAAGCCGATGTTACTCAGGTCTTTTCTACTTATAGAGCTTGCAACCAGCCCTCGTGCTTCTTCCTTTGCTGCGCGTACCATCCGCATTTCATCGCGAATTCAAGGGTTTTTTGGTAGAGGTCTGATGAAACACAGCACATCAGTTGCAGTTTCCTTGATGCCTTCTTGGCGACACCAAGTCTTCTGCACCTGAAGTTGGTGGTATTGGACTTCTGGAGAGGTTCCCTATACGCGTTACCTTCTCGACTTCATTTCATCGCGTCAATAATTCGCATTCGTATATAGCCGCTGGAAGGGTTTGCACATCCAGAATGCTGGAAGCATGTCATGCGTCGATGGCAACGTGGTCAATTTTGTTCATGGTTTGTTGTTCAAAAGACCGCCATATACAAAGCAAAAGAATGAGTCCGTAGCCCAAATAATACTTCTGACAGACTCCGACAAGGTCCTTAAGAGCACACCAGTATTTGATTGGCTTTAAATTGCTCCGAACGGTATTTACCACTTCTGACAAGTGGAAAAGCTAAGAAGTTCCCTTGCCTGATGGGCTAGTATCACGGCAAACATGTACGTACGTTACTCATAACTTCCATTCCTTTATCATCACACCCACAGTGAGATGAGTGCTGTCCTTTCCCAGGTAAATCCAATAAAATCTATTTACACCGAGCAAATAATCCAAGTAAGCCCCTCAACGAACGAGGTAAAAATGGCAACCTGAAAAGCGTTGATGTGTGTGTGTGTCCATCTGCCCTTCAATCGGACCCATTCAGCAACGTGGTAAACCGTAAAGTCAACTCATTTACAGAAGCACACGTCGACGGAAGTTACATAAATTGAAATCGAAGTCCTTGCTGCAGTACCTGCCTACCACTTCCGCTGTACATTCCATAGCACAATTCAATCCTTAAAGCCTGTCGTAAGGACTCGGTTGCCACGTAATTTAAATGGATTTTGGTTTCTCTGGTAATTTTATTGGTTCCGCTTGGGAGCTAAGCGTGGTACTTTGTTGTAAATCTGTGGAGAGAATGGAGATGCTGGGGTGGCACGCGGTTGGAAAATCAATTTTATTCGCACACTAACTGCTGGTTAAGTGGCCATTTTCGCTTGCACTCACCTCAAAAACTCACTGGAAAAACCACTTAGCTATGGTCTCTGATGGAGGACTTTTTCGTTGTTGTACAAGGATATCCTGGGTGCAACGTACAGGTGCAGGGATCGTAAATTTTAATTAGTTTTCGCGAAAAAAAGAAGGAAAAACGGGTCTGAGTATCAGCGTGCAAATGCAAAAAGGAAGTGTGCTGTGTTCGTTTGAGTTTCAAATCACGCGAATCCTGCAGCTTTGGCTTCCGTGACAACGCTTTGAATTATACAAGGAAAATTCTATGGTTGTGTAGTTGGATGGCAACGATGTTAATTTATTACACTGACCAAGGAATACGCAATTAAGGACGAGATTTAGTTGCGATATTGTTTTCATTTTATTTAATTTTTAATCACCGGACTAATGGTCAGTGGTCTTGTAATGGATATACCGGCCCTTAATGAAGGGTTAGAAATGGGAAATGTCGTCCTTTCACTATGGGGATAGGTTGTTTTTTTCAATTCAACGTAATTGCTAGCTACAAAGTTGAGATATAGTAGCTTAAACGGTTTGCATAATATTTTGTAAACGTGATTTTTTTGCATGGATACCGCATGCAATGGGGGCGGTATTTTAAAGGGAAATCGGTGAAAGAGAGGTTTTAGTAGAGATTTCCTAGTGATTGATCCAGCACCTAAGCGGGTCTTGCAAATACAGAAGTCATGAGCGGATAAGAGTGTGCCTTTTGGACTTAGGGTAGCGCTACAGTCCGGGGAAGACCTGGACCTCAACCGACATGAGTCTCCATCTAGCTCGACCTTTAGCTAGCTGTCTCCACTATAGCATGCCAGGTTGGTGGTGGGCCTCTTCCACTTGCGTTCGCCACCTAAGTCATGGTCTTCCTCTACTGTGCCGTATTCGAGGGCCGATTCGAAGATTTTTCAGACCGGGTGTCTACACTGACCCACCTCAGTCGTTGTACCTTCTGGCTCAGTCGATGTCGCTGTACATCCAGTAAAGTTCGTCGTTGTATCTCCTCCTCTACTCACCGTCTATGTAGCAAGAGAAACCTCACCCAGCATAGAGCAGCACTGATTAAGGTCCTGGAAAAGATTGATATAGTCGTTTGAGAGAGGGCTGTGCTACTCAGTAACCTTCTTAGCCCAAAGATACAGCGGTTGACAGCGGATACAGCGATTGATTCTACGTTTGATCTCATCATTGGTGTCGTTCAGCGGAACCTTGGTAGACAAAGTCCTTAACGACGTCAAAGGTATATCTGTGTACGGTTACGTTTCGTCCGAGATGTCTAGAGAATCTATAAAGATAATCTAGGACACTACAGCAGATAACGACGTTCAACTCACCGATTCTTTTCTCCAGAGGAGGGGTGTAACCATCATAAGCTAGCAAAAACCGAACTTTGGTTTGAGGAGGGACCTATGTGGTGATGGTAGCCCCCTACTGCTGGATAAATAAAGAGCCACAAGAGAAGAGCACCGAACTTGGACAAGTGGATGGTCACACTAGTCGTGGTTGATGCAACATCTAGATGTTCTGGAAAAGTGTCAAGCAATTGGTGGCTATTTTTAAGCCCTTCGCCATGGTGAAGCAAAAACCACCGGAAATCGTAGATGCATCTAACCCGCATTTGTTAAACCGGCAATGAAATGAGGGACTCAAAGGGGAGGTAAAGAACCCAACTCCTGTCATCGTAGAAGCAGTCCCTCCAACCGATGTAGAAAAAGTAGACTGAGCTGGTAAAATGCTGGAAAATAACGAAGTCGCCGGCCAGTGTAAATGGACTCGCGGAGGAATGCCAAATCCTTAAACAAATATACACAGTTGGGCAAAGGACTAGAATATCGTCGTCGAGCCGTATCCTGTAAAATTACCAATGCGTTGCGTACAGGATGCATTCTGATGGTGTTGTGTAGAAGATTCTACCCAAGGTGAACCTCTTAAACCTTTCTGTGCCTCGTTATTGGGTCTTATCTCCCATTCGTCATACAATGTCTACGTGAAATTTACAGTCGGGAACTCAATTCGAGAGCTTATTCAGTTGCTAATCGTCGCCACAACGCTCAGTGTAACAAAACTATCGCAGCTGTTGCTGAAAATATCCATGCGCACCGAAACATCTCAGTTTTTCGTGCACAAAAAGTGATCCTCTTTGCGACCTCAACTTGGTGAGTTTCCGAAATGACTTGGATCACTATCCAATTCAATTGGCACAAGACCGAAAGTGGTAAGTTCAGAACATGCATCAGGCCGTTCGTAAAGTAGACTCTCATGAGAAGCTTGAGCTGTTGGAACTTGATCCCGATTTTGGTAAATCATCTCTAGCAACGAAACGTATTTTTAGACGATGTCAATCCACAACAGTTCCAGTAACTTCCTTTTCGAGGATTTAAGTCAGACACCAAGACAGAGCCATGCGTCTTCCGAAATGAGAGGTAAGGCGGTAGCCATCAATGGCGAAAGGTATCAGAAGATGATTTTGATTGACTCATGTTTAGGTAGACAGCAGGCGGTTCCAGGACGATGGTGCTATGTTCCGCATAAAGGTTAGGTTAGTTTATAGTGGCAGGCTGCACTAGATGCAACCTCACTTTGACCAGTGAGGTCCATTGGGTTCCTACAGGATCGACATCTCTAAAGAGCTACCCACTGAACTAGAAGGAGTTAATAATGAAGCGCTGGAGCCTACTAATGTTTGTATAAGCCGGTCCGCAGAAGTTGTTTAAACAATAGGCTCCTAAATGCAGTTTCCTACGAGTGAAGAGAGCCTCGCATTCACAAAGAAAAAGTAGTATGGCTTCTTCCTCTTCTTCATCTATGCACCTTCCCTAGAAGTCGTTCGTGAAGAAACCCAGCTTAGTGGCGTACCTTCCATGGATAGTGTTGAGCTTGAGTAGCAGTTTACTGAAACAATAGTCATACCATTCGCCTTCTCCGGTAAAATCGATAGGATTGTACTGTGGATGGCGAGGGCGTTTCCCTGGAATGTCACTGTGGCATGAAGAATGATGTCATTTGGTACCCTCCTTCCCGCGGGTTGTGTTGCAGTTCTTCCTTGAGTTTCTGAAGGGACTCGTTTTTAGTCTTTCCTTAGTAGTGTATACAGATTGGGGTTATGTATGGAATAGCACATCGGATAAATGGCCGCCACGGCTTTGCTGGCAAGTACTGGCAAGTGGCTGAATTTCATTAATACACCTCCCAATTTCCTCTTTGAAGGCGCTGGTGGTCGTGGGCTTGTTTGCATAGACCTTTGACTTCAAAAAACCCCAAAGAAAAAAGTCCAATGGCGTTAAATCGCAAGATCTGGATGGCCAATTCTGATCGCAAAAACGGCCGATTCCACGATTAGGAAATGACTCATGCAGTTATTGAATTATTCCTCTGGCTGTATGGCGTGTACCACCGTCTTGTTGAAACCACATGCTGGTCACATCCATTTCTTGTAATTTAGGAAACTGGGTTACCATGTCACGATAACGAACACCATTAATTGTTACTGTCTCACTAGCCGCATTTTCGAAGAAGAATTGTCCGATAATGCCTCCAGCCCAAAATCCGCACCAAACAGTCACGCATCGAGATGAAAATGAGCTTCATCACTGAAGATGATTTTGTTCGAAAAATCGGCATCCACTTGTTGTTGTTCCAAAATCCATTCAACGAACTCTCTTTGCGCTGCATGGTCGGTAGTCTTCAGTTCTTGAGTCAATTGAACTTTGTAAGCATGAAGTTCCAAGTCTTTCGTGAGAATTCGCTGTAGAGAGCTTCTCGAAATACCCAGTTCTTGACTACGGTGACGAATTGATATTCCTGGACTGTCAGCAATACTCTCGCGAACTGCTTCGATGTTTTCTTGTGACAGGACACCCAGAGTGTTTAAGATCACTAATTAATCCAGTCTCCCTGAATTTTTCAATTATTCTCTTCACAGTTGATGGTTGTAAATTACTATGACGGCCATATTTTGTACGAAAATTGCGGACTGTAGCTGACAAACCTTCATTATTTTTAAAATAATACTGAACACTGAAAATGCGTTCTCCTTTCGTATAGCGGTCCATTTTTACTAACCCCGAAATGTCAGCTGTCACATTGTTATATTTTTTTCCGTTGGCATCACTGTACTATAAAATGGCGCGTGAATTATGGGACACCCTTTATAAGCAGTATAAAGTCTGAGTCTGTGTCGGTGTCCAATGACTAGACGAAATGGACACGCACGTGAGTTTCTTGGACCATAACCGGCCTAATTTCTTCAAATTTCTCATTGAACCTTCAAATCCTCGTCCGGTATGGTACCCTTACTAAATGTCTCCTTGTAATTTTCACAATTATTAACCATTAACACTTCGTTCACAGTAGATGACAAATGTCATAGGGTAAGGGCCGCCAACCTTGCAATAAAAATATTTGGCAAGCAATTTCAATTTTACGCTCTTAATGGAACGTCCTTCATAATTATCATAAACGGAAATAAATTACTCGAATAACATAAATATTTTCAAAGAAATTTTGGAAATATATTTTAGTGTTGACATACCTTCATTTGTGGGTAGTACACCACCTGGTACTCCCTGTGGCGGATACTTAACGGTTTTGAACAACTTTTCAGAACATATGCAAATTAGTTATTTGCTGCAATGAGTTCTGTTAAATAAGAGGATTTCAAATTCATAGCAGCACCTACCCTCTAGCTGTAGTCCTTAATTCTCCGACCATAGAGCGACCAAATGGCAGCTAAATATGGAAATATTGCATTTTAATTGGACCAAAAAGGAAACTCACTATTATGGCACCGCAGACTGTGAAATCCAGCCCAAAAACTGACGACTGGCATTATGTGCAATAACGATCCTTCACAGGCTTATCATACGAGTGTGGATGCATCCTTTTCCCCCCTCTCTCACCAACGGCTTTTACTACTTAAATTACGTCCATGTAAGTTTGTGGATACGGACATCTCTTCCAGAGCACGCTGCCGGTGCCTTCTAGGCGTACAGTTGATACAATGACCGTGCTTATCTACATGCAACACATTCATGTTTATCCTCCGGATACTTCCCTTTCACGGAAATAATGTATTCGAGTCGTACCACAAAAATGGCAGCTCAGATGCATAATGCGAGACTTCCAGTGCTCATATTACTACGGCACGTCACCGTCACCGTGCGTGAGTGTATCCTCCTATCCTGCTATCCTGCTACAGTAAGGCTCCCTGACAATGCAGTGAATATGGTTTATTTGTGTTCCACATACACGCACACGAAAGGAGTAAATTGGTAAATTAAATAAATTAGACAAAATTGTGGGGTGCACAGTGAAGCTCACATTTATGTCACAAAAGGGATGTCACCCCTACCCACTGAGCTACCGAGGAAACGGGAAAAGGGCCAACGAATAAATGGAGACAAAGTTCAAATGTCACTAAATAAATGTGAATTATAAATAAAATTCGTTTCCTGTGGCAGACAGTCAAGGGGAAAAGTATTTGTTTTGTATGAGCGAAGGGTTTTTGCACAATTCAAACAAAGTATCTTGTAGATATTGTGGAACTCAAGTGGAAGTTTTCAGCAAATGAAGTGGCATACATGTGCGATAAGTGGAAGAGAAATTATTCAATTTCCTGTGAACTCAAATGATGAGTTTGAAAAAGTTTATTGTGCCAATATCAGGACTCGATGGAGTGAATAATTTTATTTCAAATTTATTTAGGATTACTTGGAGTAAGGAGAAAAGGTCAAAGGTAATTTTCATGTGATTTACGGGTGCACTCGTGATGTATAGAATTTATAAATCGTCCGGATATGCTGCAGATTTTAATAAAATTTTGATTTGAACGTTTCCTTCTTCGACGTAAAGGACGAGGCAATATGGGGTAAGGACAACCTCCCATACGTCTGAATTTGTTTGTTGATTTACAAAACTATACTATTTTGGATCAAAGTATTCGTTTCCTTACTCGAGGATATCCTATACATCTTCAGTAGCAATCCTGAGAATGCACTCTGACAAATTGCTGTCGAATATGTATCAAGTAGCTCAGTAGTGTGTGCTGATGAACAAAGCCCATCGTCCTCATATAAGACCTCGAATCTCACCCACTGTCCCACTGCTCGAAGCACAATTCACTGCATTCCATAGCTAACCCATTGGAAGCCCAATGGCTTCTTGAAGGGCTACCAAATAGCCTGACGCGGTTGCCGAAAAGGAGACATAGTTCCCTACAACATTCCCAGATCCATGTTGAATCATTGTGATAGACATGGAGATTTGATATGGACGCCGACTCCACCGGCACATTTTTTACTGTAGCTTAATGCAAGCGGAACTTAAACAAGCTTAGCTTAAACCTAAACCTTTTAGCTGGAGACAAAAAAAGGGCTAGCCGCCAAGTTGAGGTTATGAGTCCAAGACAGACCGCGTAGGGCGAAGAAAATGATCCTTCACTACACAGCCTCAATTTTCATGGTATGGGTAGCATAATACGAGCCCATACTTGGTTGGGATACTCGAGAAGGGGTCCAAGGAAGGTTTCCGACGTTTGGCATCATTTCACAAAGCCAAGTGCTAAATTGTATTGAGAATGTTGAGTTCACTATTGCAGATGACGCCTTAATCACGTGCTGACATGACTGAGAGCACAAGCTCATCTTGAATGAAGTAGATCCACACCAGATGGAGAAACTATCAAAGTCATCCTGCAGAAGGAAAGGACCAGTGGGAGATGATAAACGTCTAAAAATGTTCATACCAGTGGACTGGAAGATCAGAGATACAGATGATACATTCAGCATAATTTACGGTGAGGATAAACATCAAAGGTCCAAGATAGCTGCCTTGAGGTATGCCCGATAGGATCGGATACTGTTCAAAATCCAAAACGGTCTTTGTATTGATGGTGTACTAGGTATGATTTGATCCATAAGCTGAACCCCGCTAAGAATTCAAGGGCGGTGGGGAATTTTGTCGTAACCATTACTAAAATCTGTGGCTACGATAACAACTCATGAGAGTTCGGAAATTGACCGATAAATTAGAAACTCTGCTCTTGCATCCTTTGGTGTGAATTGGGGCAATGTAAGCGTCCTACACGGTACCCTCAGCATCAGTCACCCACCAGCATAAAAGTACCAAGAGTTCGACTGAATCAGTCACTCTAATACTCCTATGCACCCCACTACCTACACGGTACCCTCAGCACTAGGGTTAAACTGAATCAGTTACCCTATCTAGCTAATTGCAGAACAGTACAAAGGGTTCGATTGAGTCAGTCACCCCCAACACTCGCTTGTACCCGCCACCTTCACGGTACACTTAGCCGCTTTAGACACAATCAAATCCCAGTCACAACACCCTGGGATAAGCATAGGTTTTTCCCCGAATACCCGGTGACTTCCTCCGGTCCACCAAATATATGGTATCACAATGGACCTACTCTTTGGTCTAAGTGTGTCCTGGCTATCGCCAGGTCAGCCACCTCACCTAACCTAACCTAACCTAAGCGTCCTTACATAAATGAGAAAAAATGTGATAGACATGGGGAGAAAAGTTACATTCATATCCCCTGCTCGGATGGATCCATGCTCGGATGGAAGGACTTGGGCGTGGTACTCCTCAGAAGTCTCTGCATGAAACGGGGGAAAACATAGTCTAATAGCATTGGACATTTACTGCCTTTGGAATGTGCATATCTAAAAACTCAATGAATGTGAAATTTATAACGAATTGACAGTAGCTTGGGTTAAGGCTTCGTGTGGATCAAAGGAAATGGAAAAGCGGAACTTGCTGGGTCCTGCTACAGAGGAATACTGAACACTATAAGCGGTGGATAATGATGGGTGTAGACGGGCCAAAATGGTCAAAAAGGTGTTCCAAAGTGGTCTGGTTCGGTTTTTTTTTTGCGCTGGAGGGGTGAAATCCTTTATGGATACTCGGTAGGCCGTGCTACTAGTTATGCCCGACTACGTGCTCTTGATATTATGGGCTAGTCTCATCAACTCTTGGCTCACATCGTGGCATCGAAGCTGACTGCGTTTCACCTTTTT
This sequence comes from Blera fallax, assembly GCA_946965025.1. Taxonomy (NCBI): domain Eukaryota; kingdom Metazoa; phylum Arthropoda; class Insecta; order Diptera; family Syrphidae; genus Blera; species Blera fallax. The sequence goes on from OX337247.1 coordinate 61,878,044, forward strand.
TCCGTTTCTAGCATGTGTTGCACTAAATTCTCCGGAGTTGGTGTTTCTCCCAGTACCCTTTGTGGTGCTTCTCTTTGTAGCTGGAATCGTGGGCAAAGAAAGAATACATGCTTCATGCCTTCGGGGAATATCACTGCACGATGGACAAGTGGGGGTTTTTCTACTGGTATACTTGAATAGATCCCAGATTCATCATCAGTTTGTTCATCCTTTATCGCTCCCTTTACTCCTAGTTCCTAAAAAGGTTATTCAAGTGTCGCAGGCTGTGGATCCGATGGATTCAACGCTTGCCGTAAGTTCATCCACTTGGGAACCACTTGGAGGTGACGATGCTATTTTAATCGCCAGTCGACTTCACATACATATCTATGGCTTATCCTAGTACCTATAGGCAGTAAGTCCATCGGCCTTAGACGAAAGAGTCTAGCGTTGCTGCTAAACCATCAAACTTGTGCTTCTTTCCTTTGTGTCTGCTTCACTGTAAGGTAGTCGCCCCTCTTATCTACTCTTTAGAAACTTTCTCTGCAGTTCTTCCACCAGTACTACGGAGGCAACTACTTTAACTAAGAGCTGTATACGGCTGTATCTTGGCCCTTTTAAGTTCGGCATAATGCACGCAGTGGAGGCACCGATACGAGGCGATTTCTTGCTTACATACTCCAATGTAAAGCTTGAGTAAGCAGATGAGTAGTTGAAACCACGTTTTTACTTCCAAAATGTGAAATGTCCCCTCTCGTTCCTAGACATTTCTAAAGGGTGGGACATCTGTTGGTTTCTTTTTTATTTGTGTGCTCTTTTGACACTGGCAACACCAACGTCTTTGAAATATTGACAGATTCCGAGAAGAGAAATAGATCGCCTTGTGCTTACAGGCCTTTCAGTGGCTGGTATAAGGAAAGTCATAAAAAAAAGGTCGTGGAGCTTGCAAGGTCGTATGGTATGCATAGACGAACGAATTGCTGCTGTTGGCCAAAAATGTGCGTGCAAGACCCAACAACCTTACGTCGTCGCAGAGCTGAACAACTGAATCTTAGTCCCACTTCTCTGAGAAGAGTATTGGATCCCACTCACTTATAAATTGAAGCAAAATGACCATCGGCTTCGTTGTCCCTTCAGTGCATGGGTCTTAAATGTGTTGGAGAATGACATCGATTCCTGAACCAATTCTTTTCGGGTGAACAAGCAAAGCTGCAGAAGCTAGTATGTCCTCATAGACTGACTGTCTGTTGTGGGTTTAGAAGTGGTGACTTCGTTGGTCCTTATTTCGTTAGAAAAGAAGATGATAAAGACGTTGCGTTAAGCAAATTGTACTAAAGCGACATAATTACTGATTTTTGTAATCAGAATTGGACGACTTGGACTTGATGGGCTTTGGTTCCACAGTAGTAGTCAAAAGTTAAGTCTTGTAACTATGCTATCAGCCGTTTTGGAGACGTTCCTTGCCCTATGCGCAGCTGCCATTTTGATTCTACCGCACTTATTTTATGCGAAACTATTTAGAACTGCTGTTACTTCAACGACCCACAAAAATTGACGAACTTAAAGAAAACACCCACCGACAAACAAATAACAATGTGCTGCAAACCTGGTTCGGCAGGTCGGGCTACTGCCAACCCTGCCGCGGCAGCCATTTCAAAAAATGATTTCTCATAAATAATCGGAAGCTATACTCTCTTCAAAAATGTAACAATCACAGAAAAATATTGATCGATAAGATTTTAATAGCAATTCCAAAAAGAAACCAACAGCTGGCTCACCCCTTTTGATGATTGAAATACTATCCCAATTCTTGCCGTTCATTTCCCGTTTCAAAATGTTCGCCTATTAAGGGATCCTCTGTTCCTTAAATTCGAAACAATTTAGCTAATCGCCCACAGTTTCTTGATAAATTTACCAACCCTTCGGCCCACGCAAATTAATCACACTCTGTGGAATTATTTCAAAATTTATTTCATTATCTTCGTCCATAAATTTCACTTGATAAAATATTCCATTACCACTATCCGCAATGGGTAAATAATGCCATAAGCTCGGTATCAACAAGCTGTTACAATATTTGCTCGGCATTAGCCTTGGTAAATATAACATCACCCAGACTGACATGGACATCGCTTCAATAAGCCATCGTCGTCGTCGTCGTCGTCGTCGTTGACTTTTTGTGAGCTCAGGCAACTCGTCATGAATATCAATGCGACAAGGTACGTCCTGCCGACCCTCTTCGACTATCTAAACCACTGCGGTATCATAGCCGTATTCCTTTGATGCCACCTACCATCTACACCTGGTGTCTGACACCGACGCAGGAGAAACCCATTCTTATTAATCCTTCGATTTATACGTCGTCTCCTTGTTCACATTAAGTTTGCCCATCGATTCGCGCACATGGTTGGTTTGAATTATTACAGAATTGTAAAGTTCCGTCCAAAAGTCACACTGACAGAGCGTAAAAAAATTGCATAACAGAAGGAAATTCTTTATCTGTATCTGAATTCGTATCGCATATTTGCACTCATCCTTTTGGTATCCACATTAATCCAAAAAAAAATGTTTTTTTTTTTCTTTTCTTGTTGCAGGATGAATTGGAAAAGGCTGATGCGTATCTGGTTGTGTATTCAGTCGTCGACAAGGAGTCATTTACACGATCCAAACAAATCCTATCACGCCTACAGGATATGGATTTGATTAGGACGCGGCCGATAATCCTGGTGGCCAATAAAATTGATTTAGCGAGGTCACGTGCCGTTTCAGCACAAGGTAAGTAAAAATATAAAAAAAAAAAATAAGCACTCGCACATAAATTCAACACGCAGTCACATACGAGTAGTAGTGTCCTTGAAATGAAAACAAAATTGATACCCAACGGGAATAAAAATTAATCTCCTGACCGGCAGAATAAAAACTTTTATTGCGGCCGCCATTAAAATGCTTTACGCAAGGGTTACTAGCTTTTTTGCTCAGACTGTTACTAATGTCAAATTAATCAATTGGGAGCAGCAGCCGGCTCTATTGACTTTTTCAGGGTGAGAGCAAAGCGTAAATTGTGTTGACTTTAATTACTTCCGAAGGACCAAATGTCTCGTAAAAGAGCAATCAGGAGACGGGTTTGTTTGCCTTTCACTGATGATGTAAGAGATAAGTTAACCTCTTAACACGAAGTTTATATGGACACACATAATTTTGTGAAGGGAATTTGATTTCATCACGTTAAGTGAGTCCTGTTGGGAGACGGGTTTTTGGAACGTGCTTCTATAAAAGTGATTTCCGCGGGGTGTATTCCGCAATTGGATGGTTCTATATTAACATTAAAAATAAAAGCATTTTAATTGGACCACAAAAATTGGAATTTCTGTGATGGCTTGGAGGGAACTCTATTGGGACGATAATAGGTGCCCCCGCCCCCAGGAATAAAATTCCCTGCATGTGGACAGTCGTAGGTCATGCTCCTGGGTTGATTAGGCTCGACTCATCCCACCTAGGTGGGATGGAAACGTTGCGATACCCTCTTGGGTGGTTGGTTGTAGTTCCTGTACTGAGTTTCCATCTGACCGCTGGTGATGGCTGGTGATTAGGGTCGCTAACTATCCTCTGAAACCTGGAAAGGTTGGTTAGTGAAACGTAAGATAGCTCTTGTATGTCTTGGAAGTTATGTTTCTGAAGTAACATAGGCTTGGACATTGACTGAGGATGTGAGGCGTATCCTCGTGAGCCTCTTCGTTATCGCAGGCTCCACACATATCGTCATCATTGAGTTTCTTAGAAAGCTGTAGGTAGTGAGCGCACCTATAAACATTGACAGTGATTTTCGGCCATTTTTTTAAAAGTGTGCTGGTTCTGGTTTTGTCGTATTTTGGCCAAAGCTTCCTTGATATATCGCAGGTAGTAAACGAGTTCCACTTATTGTTTGGCACAATTATTACCTTACACTCAACTCGCTCTCTAGGGCTACAGAGTGGAGGCTGAATCCAATGAAGTGCTCCGTAGTGATGTATTGCAGACCCTTTTCTTGCAAATTCGTCAGCTATTTCATTTCCGGCTCTATCCCTGTGACCAAGGACCCAGAAGAGAGTGATATTGTGCGAGTCAAGAACCTTAGGTCCTTCGTGGCAGGACTTGATTTCGGTAGCAAAACTTTCTTTGATGGCTGCCTAGATGTCAATGAAAATGGTGGTATCATCTAGTGGTATTTGCATCTATGGTACCGTAATAGCTGGCTCTGTCACTGCCAGGATTTCCGTTTAGAATACATTGCTGTAGTAAGGAAGAGCTGCGTTTGTTTAGTTTTTCCGAGAATATACCAGCCACGTTCCTATATCCATCGTTGACCCATACGTGCATATAGAGATATGCGCTGGTCTTTAGTTCTCCACTTGGGAATGTACAGGAGAATATTTATCCAAAATCGAGGTAAGGTGGCATAGCTAGGTATAGTCACTGCTACCATACTCACAAACGTTTTAATTCAGCTTCTGATAGCGACGGCTTTGAGCCCAGTTTCACTTGTTCAACCAAGTCCCTCAAGGTTGTGAAGTTATAGAAACGACAAAGATAATCACCGTCTCATCGCATGCCCGTGACTCATCCTTGTAAATCGAAATGATTTGTACAATGGAAGACTTGGTATTCTTAAAGGAACAATCAATATTCAGAAGTTGAATCGAATTCAGGATGCACCTCATTTAACTCGAGGCGAACAAAAACAGGGATGTCACCACATTTTCTATAGAAAAGTTTAAATCGAAACAATTCATTGATTCATTAATGACTCCCGTCCATCTGACCAAAAACGGTGTAAGGATAACAATATCCAACCTTAAATCCATAAAACTGCTAGAACTGATGGCCTACCGGCCGGGCTGTTCAAAGTAGCGGAGAATGACTTGGTGAAGAGCATGCACCAACTCATTTCCAAGATTTTGCCAAATTTGTTTGCGTGACAAATTGAATCTCAGCATCATCACCGATCCACAAGAAAGGAGACCCCCTCAACTGGACCAATTACCAAGGTATCAGTCTCCTCAACATCGCGTACAATATCTTATCTGCTACTTGTGAGAGACCCCTACCAGTGTGGTTTCAGGGTAGGAAAGTCGACTAAATTTTCACACTCCGACAGATCCTAGAGGAAACTCAACGAGTTCAAATCAATACCCACCATCTTGTTATCGATTTCAAAGCCGTACAGAAACAAGCTATATAGAGGCCTGTCTTGTTTTGAAATCCCTGCCTAACTTGCCCGTCTATGCAGAATGCTGCTCCATCTAGCTCGATAATGACTTCACCAAGACCTTTGAAGGCAAAAAGGCTTATAGAAGGTGATGCGCTGTCATGTGCCAAACTCACTAGCCAACACTGGAGGCTCAATTTTTCAAAAGTCTGTGCAACTACTATCGTACGCTGACGATATTGCTGAGAAGGCAATTCAGTAGTAAGATCATGTACCAAACAACTAGGAAGGCTCTATACAAGACCTTTATCATCCCAGCCCTGCCTTATGGAACCGAAGCATGGACACTGTAGATCGTTCGATCGTTTCAAGAGAAAAATTGTTCGTAAGATATTCGATCCCGTTTAAGTTGATGGACCTTGCCGAGGAAGATTCAAAGGCGCTATACAGGGACATCGACCTAACTAAAAACCTGCACATCAGTCGCTTGAGATAACTAAGAGCAAATGAACATCAATGCTTTGACCCACAGAGTCTTGGATTCTAACCCGGAGGGACAACGCAGTTGAGGACGACCTCATCTAAAGTGGCGCGCGCAAGAAAATGTGGGCCTCAACCAACTTGGTGCGCGCAACTGGAGGCAGCTAGCTGTGGATAGGGCTAACTGGGAAGATCTGTTGGTTGAGGCCCAGGTTCACCCCAAACTTTAATACCACCGAAGTAAGTAATCCTCTAGTAAAAAAAAGTGGTCTTTACACCGAAAACAGGGAAAACCACTGACACCACCCCTAAGGACTTCAGACCCACCAGTCGCAATAATATCCACGTACAAATGCTCTCGACTTCGCAGCACACTTACTGTATAAGGAGAGGTCTGCAGAGACTGCACAGCACTCAATTGTTGACACTATTGAGAAATCTATGGCCGTCAAGGAATTTATCATGACAGCATAGCTAGATATAGAAGGGCCACTCAAAAACATTAAACTGGAGCCTATAACAGCGGTACTTGATAATTTAAAAATTAATAGTAGAATAAGCCAGTGGAACATTCAAATGCTTCAAACCAGAACTTGGCTGCTATAAATCGAGAAGGTCAGTGCAATGCGGCACACCATAAGGCGGGGTGTTATCTCCAATGTTGTGACTCCTGGCTGTTAAGGAAATACTCTTCACACCTTGGAAAAGGAAGGGTGTAAGGCTAAAACTTACCCAAACGAATATACATTACGTAGCTATCGCAATAAGTGAAATATATCTTTCAATGATTAGAGGTCTGATGGACGCCGTTCTGTCCGAACTAGTCAAGTAGTCACATCTTTCATTCAACAGGAATATGCGTTGGTTGCGTTCACACAACCCAAAGAATCGGCTTTATACAGACGGGGAATCAAAAAGCACGCTTTCATTCAACCATATTGATTATCTGATACACGGTCTCTCCGTACTTACAAAGCCTCGCTGGTAAGTTCTTGTAATCGGCGGCTGGAAGCAGAGGGTCTTCTTCTTCATTTTGACTGGAGCTAGATATTTGTGGAAACCCTAGGGTACCTCTTTTAGGAATATGGATCCCTAATACACAAATGAAGGGAACACCTGGATTTCCTGTTAACAGAAGAAGAAAGTTTGCCATCGTTGGATCCACTCCAGATACTCAGGTCATCAAGGAAATTAGACAGGACGAGGTGACCTTAGTCGAGAATCTCATCGACTCGAGCTGCAAGTCGGGGTAGTGCAATAGATATACAAGGTCGCAGGACGGGTACACCCCTAAAACCAATCTACAATTTGCAGACATAAATGACGAAAAGTGGCACCTAGATTTGGCAACTATCCCTAGTTTGAGTTCTGTCCAAGTAAAGACAAGCTACTCTCAGTTGTGTACTTTAAAAATCTCAACTTTTTCAAACAATGGTTAGGTTAAGTTAGGTTATTAAGTGCGTTGTAAAGTCAATTCTCACTCACTGTGTGGGCTTGCCCATTAATTCAACCCAGAGCTCAAAGGTACATACGTCCTCCAGTTCCGAGAAGAAGTAGCTACCAAGAGTCCTCATTCCTCTGATGGATAGGGTAGTGGCGAACAGATTCGATTCCATCCTCGTGCCTATAGTTTCTGCTATACTCCGAGGCAGTCCCCATGAAATTGACTGACACAATGCGCAGTATAATTACTGGAGATAACCGGTATGTTCTGACGACTGAGACGCACCAGAGAAATAGATCTCTTCTTGCTAAAGGCCAGCCATAGCCATAGCGTCCTGGCTGTTGCATATGTATGTGTCTACACAGGTGTTAGTTTTCTATTTTCTTTCTTAAAGAACTGATTGGGATCGCTACAAAATAGAGAACCTGTTGACGCATGCAGCGCCGACCCCTGTCATGCAGGCTCATCAGCCCTTACATTCCCTGTGACATCCCTATGCCCTAGTATCCAGCAGAGAATCATTGGCTCCAGATATCTCTTTTAAAAGCGATTTGCAGATCCTCACGATCCTCTAGAGCCCACCCCCTTAAAGACTGTCTCACTTTATAGGCCGCCGTTTTACCAACCATTTTGCTCTCAACTATGGTTCCCCCAGCCTATGGCAGTGATGTCGGCTTGGAAGGCATTGCAGTCGTCGTTGATTCTAAAGGAATGATTTATTTTTAGGGCTTCGCAATGAACTGCGGCTCCTGTGCAAATGTCTAATTTAGAACCGTCGGTATAGAAGGATTGTTCCTTTTCGTTGTTGATTCTGTAGTTTTGGCAATAACTTCGGACAGGCATTCTGATGGCGAGCTTTCTTCCCAATCCTAGCACCGAGTTCATGGCTCTCGTGGCAGCCTCCCATCGGAGTGGTATTGAGGCATAAACATAAGGGTTCGATAGCCATAGTCAGCCTTTCCTTTAGCCCTTAGAACTTTTTTGGTTGTCAGATTGCTGCAGTGTAGATCTAGTGGCATGGAACTAAGAATCCTTTCCATTGTAGCTGTTGGCGTCGTTCTTTTTGATCCCACGACACAGATACTCCACGCTGCCCTTTGACTTTTAGAGAGGTTCAAAAGTATTCGTACGTTTCACCAAACCAGGTAACCATATGTAAGAATGGCTCTTGCAATAGATAAAAAAAAATCAATTTTCCTTAATACAGTAGATCCCCCTACATCGTTACTCCACGAGGTCATATTTTCCTTCAGAAATTTCAACAATTTCCCCACACAGAAAAAAAGGAAAAAAAAATCCAAATCCGAACGCTTAAGATTAAGAAATTCGAAATTTTTCTAATCTCCTCTCTCAAAAGTTACCGTTTTATTTAATTAAATTCAATAGAAAAGCGGACTTTTTTTTCCTTAATCCCGTATCAGATCACCACCATGCCAGAGGTAAAAAAAAAGTCCTTCGAAGTTTATATCCAAAATAAACAAAAGAAGAAAATATGAGAAACCAACGGGTGACCAATCTGTGAGTAAAACAACAAAAATCGCCATTCACGGGGGTGGCATCCCTGCGGGTGGGCGAGGGTGTTCGGTCGTAATTCTCTCCTTTTTAATTGCATCACTTCCCGCAATGAGCAAATAATTTTAATTGAATTTTTCCCACTTGCGAATTGTTCCTTTTATCTCTCGAACAAATTTCTGAATTGGGCCCCCAAGTATCTCATCGAAATGTTTCATTATTAACAAGAAGACACCCCTCCATTGGCCTGGCGGAGGTTGAAAAATTACTCAAGTGCAGGATGGACAAGATGAATGATACTTGGTGCCTGGAGTGGGTTGCCCCCGTCTTCAGATCGGATATTAGTGTTGCGTAAGTGAAAATCTGGAGAAAATCATTTCTTTTCCTACGCAATTGTGTTGGGTTACAACTGTCGATGGAGATACGAGGACATGATATAATTGTTTCCTTTCCTTTGAAATATTAAGGACATTTATTTTGGGAACGATTGGCAGGGCAACTTGTTACTCGGTGGTGGTATTTATTATTGCTCATTATATTTGCTCATTGAGATTGCTTATAAGGGATGGACCATCTGTTGGTTTCTTCTTAAAATTGACTTCTCAGAGGATAGAGCCTCAGAAACGCACGATTGAGGACATTGAGAGCTGCCACTTCAGAAATGATATTCTGACATTTTACCAAAAGGTAGGTTAGGTTAGGTACGTGGGTCGGAAAAGAGGAGAGAGACCCATTGTGATGATCATTGGGGGAAAAGGCGAAAGGCGTATCCAATTGTAAATGACGATCTAAGTGCGCTACTTGCTGTGTCTCAAATGCAAACCATCCTTTAATATGTCTACGAATGTCATTCACCGGTTTTTCGGCAGTTCTTCGACGTCCTGGAAGAAATGTCTTCCGAGGAATTTGTTTCTTAGCTGACAGACGCTTGGGGAATGGCTCAGAATGAGGTTTCTTCATGGATTCCTTTATCACTGCAGCCTCTATGCAGTCTCACGGGCGGCTATTGCCACTGCTAGAAGGTCTGCTTGGAAAACGCTATTGACATGCCCAGCAGGAGCACAAATGCTTTCCACGTGGTGCCTGCTGGATAGCTATTTAATAGTAAACTAACTGGAGTAGGCTGAGCCTGACTGTACATGTGGAGCTGGACAGTTGGACCAGTACAAGCTTAGCTGGGGTAACTTCAGTGCAGCGGAGAAATTCCCTCGATGGATCAACGGTAGCATCCACAGCCAGACTAGAGGAAGCCTTACTTGAGCTACTCCAACACATTTGGAGCTCAGATAAGTGAGGAACTTTCAAAACTCAGAACGGTAGCACTCATACCCCCGAAGTGGGTTACTGACAATGGCTTACCGGCCTCTTGTCCTAGGGGTTTCATAAAAGGATCGGGCCTTCAGGTTGGTGGCCGTGCCGTCAGGGTAACTTCCCTACTACATAAAAAAGAGTTAGTTACGAAGCAACCAATAGCAACCCTACAGTTGACGATCCTTCACGTGGAATGTTCGGAACCTTAACAGACCACGAGCAACTATACTGCTATGAGACAGATATAACAGCCAATCAGGAAGTGCAATAGGATGGGCTGCGCAAAAGAAAGACGAAAATTATGAAATCTACTACGGTGTTTGCAACAGAAAGCAGAATCAGCGCCTATTCGGGTCCGGTTTTGTTATAAGCGGCAGACTTAGACAAAAAGTCTTGAGCTTTCGACATGTGGGCGGTTGTCTTACGACGCCACCAAGGAATGTTTAGGAGCTCCTTGACAAAATCTATGATCAGTGTCCTAAATACGACGTTAAAACGCCAAGATGGGAAAGGAGTACATCTTTGGTAGGACAGTGAGGAGGCATAACCTACACGACACTACGTCTGAAAGCGGAATTTGGCACGTCTCCAAACCTGCGTGAAGGAACGTCTACAAAAAGGCTGACAACCCGGTTACCGAACTAAGTGCAGAAAAGATAGATTGCTTAACTGCTGGTATACCACATTGAGCTGAATAGAAAGCCTGTTCAAACACAAGTCGTCCAATTGTGACCTTAAAGAATCAGTTATTATGCCTCTATAGTGCACTTCATCTGTTGTAAATAAGTTAACAGTTTCATTTTCAACAAAGTGGAGACCAAAGTCCTTTATATTGACAACCCCAAATCCGGCAGTGTTGCTTATTACCCCCTCCAAGGTGAGAAGATGACTGTGAAACCAAAATCGAGGTTACTTTCCAACTCATTTAAGGCCCTCAAAAGGAAGCAATAACGAGGCTAATGATCATTTTCCTTCAACTCTTGAGGGAATCGGACCTGGTAAGCAACCATCGAAAGTCGTGAAGAAATACTCTCCCCAAAGGAAATGCTTTTGATACTCACTTATTCAGCTCTGCGAAATGCTGAGGTTTTTGGGTACTTAAGGACTCTTACCCAATTTCACGAAATTTCACTACGAATTTCCTTACACCAGCCACTGCCTCATTCCGTCCAAAAATTCTTTTCCAATTTTCCACAGTTTCTGGAACTTTAGGAACGATCCATTTCATAAAGTGGTCGCAATGGAGTTGGTAGTGTGCTTGCTTGTGGCTCGACCAGTGTAAGTCCGAGCCCCACCGCCGGGAGAACAACAACCACAGCCACCAAGGACAACAGAGAAACGAATGAAAGCTTAGTTTCACATCAAAAGGGGTTGCTGCCTGGTACTAAACCGGGTAGAGTCTGAGTGCTTCAAGAGTATGGCTGCCATATTAAGAAAAATAAAATACCATGGAGGAGACAGTACATATCTGTCAATATTTCATTTCTATTTAAAAAGAAACCAACAGATGGCGTAACCCTTATAAGAATGCTGAACGCACTCAGTGGAGTGTACCACAAGTAATCGCTAAAGAGTTGTTGAAATTAATTTAAAATTCAAGTTTCCTCTATTGCATTGCAACACACACTGTATACGAGTATAACCTCAAAATTCATTTCATTTTCTTTCACCTTTTCAGATGGCAAATGTCTGGCATGTACATTCGGTGCGAAATTTATCGAAGTATCTGTGGGTATTAATCACAATTGTGATGAATTATTAGCTGGCACATTAACACAGATTCGCCTGAAGAAGGAACAAAATTTATTACAGGTAAGCTATTGAGTGTGCACAAAAAACATTCATTATCCGTTTAGCAGTAGTGTCTCCTTGTAACAGTTAATTACACAATTCGATGCTAATTTATCGCACTAGCATCTGCGGTAAACATTTATTTTTTTTATTTAGAGACCATTTCATTTATAGACAGACGTGATTTATATTGACTTTTGGTTCTGCGTAATTGGTTAATTAATTCATTTTTTAAGCCTCCCACTCGAATAGATTTAAATGTCATGTAGTTAGAAATAAATTCTGTGTTAAATTAGTCGATTATTTTGTTAAATAATTTTAGGCCATAAACTAGACTTTTTGGTTTTAGATGTCTCATTAAATGTATCATACATGTCTTCTCTGGTAGAATAGATTCATCACGAATTCATTTAGACATAACCGGAAGGAGTAGTTCTAAATCATACCTTTCTGTACTAAAAACTTTCTGACTTTTTGTATTCTATTTACTCTTTCTCATGTCGTTTCTATTTCCTTTAAATATAATTTTTTAATTTGACAACTCAACGAAGGTTGGAGTGAGTAGAAACCTTCCGGAAGAAATTTTCAACTTTTTCACTTTTAATAGTCAACGTTTTTGACACATTTTGGAATCATAATCACAAACAAATTCATTGCGAATGTGTATATAAACCTGCATCACGGTCATCAGTTTGATTCTAAAATTGGACGCACTAATAAAAAAACTACGATCTGAGCCAAAAAATGACTGTTGACGTCTGATCACTCCTCTCTTGAAAAACGGCTCCTAGGATTCAGCTCTTCAGTGTTGTAATAAAAGAAACAAGGTGCGTTCTAGTGGCACTATGGTTCAAGGGTCACCGCATTGGACTACACGACTACACCTCTCGCGGATGTCTGACAAACGTCAGAAAGTAAAACATATGTATATCTCATCAGGAAGCTTTTTAATTCGCCTGTCGAATATAGCTTTAAACTGTATGCTCCTTTCATTTGTCCGAAAAAATATAACACGAACGGTCATGAGAAGCTGGACGCTGAACCCCAAACTCTGTTGCGCAAAATACTTCGTTTTCTGGGCGGGTTGTAAGACGCCCAATTATTCCAAAGATTACTCCATTGAGTTTCTAGGAATATCGGCCATAGTACATGGTATCTATTGTAAATACAAAATGTCTGCTACCAGCTTCCGATGCAGAGTCTTAAATGTCACCTTACAAGGCATGCAACGAGGTACTGAGGTACGTTTTGTATTCGTCAAATAAAAACACATATAGATCGTCATTTTTGGAAACAATACGATTTGTTATCCAACCCCTCATTTAGGGCATGGCGAATCTCCATCGAATTTTAGAGCCTAGGCTAGGTGATTTTTCCCCACCCGGACAATACCTTCAGGCTTTAAATAAGTTAACCATATGGGCGGTCCAGTGTGATTTTAGAGTGAGCTCTCATAAAACTGAATTCTATTCCGGGAAATATTACATTCCATCCGTCGACCTTCCTTCTGTTCATTGTTGAGCCTAACTTTCTCTGACAAAGTAAAATTGTTGGGTCTTATGGTGGATAGGAAATTAAGCTGGAAACCCAACATTTAAGGCAGAATCAAGAGAGCTACACAAGCACTTCATTCTTTCAAAGAAGCTACCGAAGATAAATGTAATTTGCAACCTCGCATAACATCACTGGCTCTACATCTCGGTAATAAGATTCAAGGTGCTTGTCCGGTAGTAACCCTTATAGTTTGTGCATAAGCGGAACACTTCGTACACCTCCCCCTGCAGCAGTGGACATTCTATATGGTCCGGTACCTCATGAAATTTTTCATAGGCAAGTGGCACCTAGTGCAGACATTCGCATTGAAGCAACCTCACAGTGGTCTATAAAAGATTTTGGCCACGTTTCCATTCTGACTTCACCATTCCACATTTCCAAGTTATTCATTTCTATACCGACAGATCAAAAATCAACGACGAGGTTGATGGAGGCTTAATCTTTGTCTCTCCTTCCGTCTTCCGAATAATGGTAGCACGTTTCAGTTAGAAATAACGGCGATTATCTTGGCTTAACAAAAAACACGATAACCTCTAGAGATATCCCTATCTTTTCGGATAGCCAAACAGCAATCAAATCCTTGAAATCAGCCTTAAATTCACTAATAACTCTAGACTGCCTATCATCTCTCATGGAGATGACAGAGCAGTACAATACTCTCCACTATTGGGTTCCAGGACATGGGGGATATTGCAGGGAGTTGTAAGGCTGACGAACTCGTAGGATGTGGAACAACTACACGTAAAGATAAAAGTACATACATTAAGTTACAATCTCTACTTGCAAACTCTAGGTCATCTGATAAATGCAGATATCAGAAACCTCCTTCTAACGCTTCGTCAGAAGCTCAAATTTCTTTAACGAATAGTCAGGAAGATGACTCCTATGATCCAAATGGTATCACAATAGACCTCCCTTTGGTCTAAATTTGTTGGCGTTAGGTAGTAACCACTTCCTAGCTAAGATGACCCCGCTTTCGTATTCGTGGTTCTGCTGCAAGAGCAAGGACTTAGAGAAATGAAATTAAGTACAGCTCACAATACTGCCGTCGTAGTCGATCTTAGAAATCCAGTTCCTTCTCTTGATAACTACAGTCACAAACATTTTTAAAGAAGAATAGAATAGAAACTAACTGATACCTAGTTATGGAACCAATTAAGAAGTTAAAGCTGAACTAACTTTCGTTCCTTCAAATCGGACTCCAGAGAGGTTTTTTCGTCTAAGGACTGCTGATGTCGTTCCACCCATTATTCAAGAGTTCTAGAATTCGATGGATGAATAAATAACTTTGCTGGCAGATCACACGCCGTTAAGGAAGGTATGCAGCAGGTAAATGGAATTTCACACCAAGGGTAGCTGATATATTTTACAGTCGTAAACCTGGGAGTAGAGACTCAAAGACGGGGAACATAGTTCTGATAGTCCTTCTCTTTCAGGTATCGGTAAAAGTTGGCAAAGCAGCTTTTTAAATATTGCCAATGTAGGGTATGTCGCTTATTACCTTTATAGATGCCAGTAGAAAAATACCGCCCACTTTTACTCCCTCGAATAGACTTATAAAGTTTCTTGTGAACAAATATTTAACAGAGTACTGCAACATTTTTTCAAAACCCATAACCCCCTCTGACATCTCATAGATTTACTTACACCCCTCATCGGACTAGATTACCTAAGATATTCTAGTACCAAATCAAAAACATTATGCCCACCTCCCATGAGTAGACAAATTTCAATTAATTAACACCCAACCAAAACTAAGTCAAACAAAACTTTATATAAACAAAAACTAAATATGTACCGTATATATATGTAGAAAAATACACAGGACTCTGGTAAATCAACAACAAAAGTTAAAGGAGTCACGGAAAAATCCATTCAAACGAAAAACACCGAAAATTTGGTGAGTACGGATCTCATCCACAAAAGAGACCAGTGTTTCCGAAAGTTTGTTGCAAGTTTTCACCAAAAAAAAAAAGTCAAACTTTTCCCCTTTTTCCGAAAATAACCCTCCTTAACCGAGTAGTAGTTTTATCCTTCGAAGTATTTTACTTGTTTGCCAATATTGATGGCAAACATAAGATCCTTATTGCATGGTCGTACCCGGAAAACAACCGATTTGTAAATTACCGTGTGAGTTTTCGAATTTTACTACCCTCCTTCCCAGATGTGTGTTTGTTTTATTGAGCATCCATAAATATTGGTTGATTGAATATTAATCTGTTGATGTGTATGCATTGGTTTGGTGTGTGTTTTATGTTGATAGACTGTAAAAAAAAAAGTCGTATAGTGTGTCTTAAACTATAAAAGTTTCTTCTTGTTTTAGTTTGAACTTTTTTTTTTGTTTTTACGTTCCTGGTATGTCAAAGAAAAAGTTTCTCATAAGGGAAGGGAATTCAAATACCCCTTCCAATTATATTGGTTGGGAATTTTCTTGTGAAAATGTTTCATATTTTCTCATATTGATTGACTGAGCTTAGACAAACGAAGCAGGAAACTAAGAAATAAGCCTTGTAACGAAAAACTGATTTCAATTTTTTGTCTCAATGGGAATATGTGCATAAAACTAGCGACGGTAAACTCAAATCCGTAAATCTGTTGCAGATAGTTTCCTCTCAAGAGGAAAGCAAATGTAATAATCGAAAAAGTAAGTTTCAATCAGAATCGAAATGAAATTTACTATTTCGAACAAGTTTTGAAGGATGAGCATTGAGCAGAAGGACGAGTATTGTCCAAGAAACATTCTTGGTTTTATAAAGACAACATATAGATAAATTTCTAAATACCTAACACGACTGGACGCACTCATTGTGGATGAAGTAATGGCCGCATCCATTTTATAATGACTGCAATTTGTCATATGTATGGCATTTATGGAACGTTGCTGAGTAGAAATGTGCTGGCTTCAGGCGCTTACAATCATGGAATCGTGCTTTTTTAGTGTTGGCCTACACAAATGCTACATGGAATAATCTTTCGGAACTTGTGACCATTTGGAATCACTCGTAGTTTTGTGTATCATACTGTGAAGTTGATCGGAAACGCAGGAGGAGTTTGAAACATCCAGAGATCTGACCGTCCTCGCACTGTAAGGACTCCGAGTGTTATCGAAGTCGTGCAATCTCAAATCAGACGAAAACCGTTGTAAAGAAAAAAATCTTGTCGCGCGAGATAAAGAATCCATGTCCCGCCTCATCAACGATGATTTGGCAGTCAGTGCATATACAAAACACACACTGAACAGTCGCAGTAGTATGGAAGCAAAAATCGAAATCGTTGCGCAGCCGGTATACGAAGAACACTCACCAACAAATCCTGTTCACCGACGAGAAAATCTTCACCGTTGAAGAATGATTCAATAAACAGAACGATCTAGTGCGTGCTCGGTCATCAAGACAAGGGTCAGAACTCTTTTCGAGGGTTGAATGTGGTCACCATTCCGTATCAGTAAGGGTACGATACGGAGTGAGCTATGATGGCGTTACCAACCTTCATTTTTGCGAGGAAGGAGTCATCACGTGGGCGAAATTTTTTCAAGTTTATCATATGGCGTTAAAAGACGTTGTGAAGCCCCTTAACTAAAGAGCATTCCAACAATATTCTACTCCAACTCACAAATCGAAAACCACTTAACAAGGACATTGTTCGGCACTTCATATCACCGGATAATTGGTCAGCTGGGAGTATAGACCTCAACCCGTTCGATTACAAGTAAATTCGTTTTAGGAAGCATACTGTGTTTTACCCAAAATATTGAGTCCTTAAGCCGAGCTCTTGTCCGAACAGTGGACAGTTTTCCCATGCATGTCTCAGCTTGTGCTGAAAGGCAAATGGTGGCCATGCCCAATGATGTGTTCTACGATTTATAGCTTTTGGTATCAATTTTTCCCTGTTCCAGTACTTATAGCTAAACGGTGGAGGTATTGAGAACCTTCGGCTAAAATCGAGGGTTCAAAGCATTCAATACTCGACAACTAAAACTGCACTCAAACAAAGGGTTGCTGGTCTCTAGATAGCGAGACGGGATAGACACACGGTACAGAAGCTGGTGTCTACTGTGGGGTTCAGAATACAAGGGGCTTTTAGTTTAAAGGATGTTTGCAGTGTCCTTCAGCCATAAAGGCGTTGAATCAACGTCGGTAAGATCCAAGCTCGTGAAATTATGCAAACTAAAGCTGAACGAGATATTAACAGTCAACAAGGTGGTTATCTGCTGGAAGCCGGGACATATAGACGTTTCCGGAAACGAAAGGCGGATGAGCAACTCTGGTGTCGATTCAAAACATGCGATACAATCATTGTGGCCTCTCTACGATAAGAAGAGGTCTATCAATCTACAAAAGCTAGACCAAAGGAATTTCACATTTCTATTGACATCCTGACTGGACATTACATGACCATATAACCTGGATAGGTCTACTCTACAATGATTACTGCAGAAACTGCGGGGACGAAGAAGAAGTAGAATCTATTCATCCCCTGCACTGGTCCATTAAAGAAATGTTTCCATTTGGCAGTCATTTCTTCTCAGACCTAGATGAGCTACGAAAGCACAATGGACCCTCAACAGAGGCACCCATATGAATGGTGATCCAATTCAAGCTTCTTAATTTGGCAGCACTGTAAATCAAGCAGCTGTCAATAAGTTTTCAAGTTTCAAATATTAGCTTGCATCAACATTTTTACGAAATGGATCGTTTAACCACCACTAATCGCGTTTAAATTGTTCAGTTATTCTACAGAAATAACAATTCTATACAAGGAAAAGATTCGCAAAGTAGATTGGAAGCATTGCAGATTGGGTAAGGCGTGTGCATCATCGTGGGGTCCTTTCAGCCGAAAATATAGCTGCTGCAAGTGTATGCAAAGATCCACGATTTAAAAACGCAAACGTTTCGACTTCATCGAGCGTTCCCAGCGATCCGTTTTGGAAGCTTTTATGGCAGCTAAAACAAGGGCAAGAGATATTGGTCAACGAGGACAAAAGCAAATATTTGTTGTCGTCAAAAACACAACATCATCTGTCCACCGCTTAGGACAAAATATCACTGTCGAGAGCTGCAACTTTAGGTGGTGGTTAAGGAGTTCACCTACCTCGGAGTGAATGTTAACTCTACGAACGACACTTAATGGATATCCGGCGAGAAATTACTTTAGCAAACCGCTGGTACTTCGGTTTGGCAAAACAATTGGCTACAAAAAATTCTAACACGGAGGAGGAAAGAGATGCTCTACAAAACTTTAATCATGCCAGTCTTACCATATGGCGCCGAGTGCTGGACGATAAGAAGGGAAACAGAACAGATCTTGGGCTTCTTCGCAAGAAAAATATTTCGTCGAATATTCGGTTCCATATGCAAGGCAGAGGAATGGAGAAGAATATATAACCGCAAATCTATGAGCCGTGAATGTAGCCTGGAACGCCAAAACAAGTCGATTACATTGGCTCAGCCACATCGAGCGAATGGACGACAACACTAAAGCTAAGAGAGTCTTGAATTCCAACGCTCAGTTTCGATACGACAAAGCAGACCGAACCTCCGTCCATAAGGATCAAGCAATCGCGGATACCAGGATGCTTGTTGTGACAAATTAGCAGCAGCAGGCTTAAGTGCTTCAGGCACCCTACACGGGTTGGAGCCCGATAAATAAGTACACGAGTCCCAAATTGAAAATCACGCAATTTCATACGACAGTAAACGAAATTCATTAAAACTGTAATTTTATTTCGCTGCACTTCAATTGATTTCAATTGAAATTTCACCGGCAAATTAACCAGCAATTTGCTCAACTGAGTTATTATATCCGCACATCTTGATGCAATGCAAATGAATTCTGTAATTAAACTCGAAAAAAATACGCGAGATGACTACTTGAAGTATGCTCCCACACCATTGGCAGCTCGATTCTGATGAAATGAAAATTAAATTCAATGAAATTAAAATCAACCGCATCCCTCTCTGTCATTGTTTGCATTCAATCTTCAATGATGACAATTACATAAAGGAACAAAAAATTGTTTGATTAATCCTTTGGCACTCATTAATTTCAACAATTCAGGACAATATGCCCGCATAAAAAATAAAACAATTTCGTAATGAGCTATAGTGAAGCCATCAACTTGTCATCGTAATCAGTTCGAATGTGAATTAAATTTGAATTTAATTTCCCATAAGTTTTCATTCACAATAAACATTTTTAGTTCAAATTTAAATAAAGTCCTTGTTGCACAATCGCACCCCTACGGAATATAAATACAGCAATCCTTCCAAGCGCACCAAATTATCATCTGATTATCTCTTTCATCCCCCTAAACACAGCCCCATAACGATAGAGAAATAATTTCATTTGCAATTTTAATATAAAATTGTGAATCGCAATTATACCAACGGAATAAATTCCTGTGACTGAATGGCCTAAAAGTGAACGGAATCCGAATAGCGAATTCGAATCCCTTCTACTTGAGCCGGAAAATTAAATTTCAATTGTTTCGTGTCCTTTTATTCCTGAGAAAAAAAAAATGTTTGTTTTAATATTTTTCTCTTTATCGCATTTTTTTTTCTCTCCTCGTCTTTTTTTACAGGGCCACCGTGAATCTCCAGCTCATTGGTATAAAAGTCGCAGCGTGGTACTTGCCAGCATGAAGGCCCGCCAAATGATTACATGGATCCTTGGAAAGGAAGACTCTAAATTCAAAAATTGTGAAAATCTTCAAGTACTTTGAACTCCGACCAAACGTAAATAATTGAAACTATTTAAACTTATTTAAACTATTTATCAAAAAATATAATAATCATCGGTTTCCAAAAATATTACTTTATTTTATTTTTTAGCATCTTTCGCTGATAATCAAAATTTAAATATTACAACCTTTCACTATAGGAACCAATTGACCAGAAAAAAAAATCTAGAATTTGTATCCCCGCTCTAAAAACAAAGTAAATAAATACAATAATAAATGTTTATAATTATTATTAATAGACTTTTTAAATTATTATGTGTATGTGATACATAGTACCACAATGTTGCTTATATTTTTTTTATATATTTAAACTCATATATATTCTACTTAAATGAATATGTATTTTTTGTTCTTTTTGGTGTTCTTTTATTTCATTAAATAATGATTCTATAGAGAGAAATATGTGTAAAAAAAAAAGAGAAATATATCTTAAAAATAAATTTATAAAAAAAAATACAATTTCACTGAATTCATGAAAAAAAAAATGCGCGAATTCGAAAAAGAAAAAGAAAATAAAGAAATAATTTTTTTATAACTTTAGTTTAGTTCTTAAAAGAGATTTTTGTGTCTTCCGAAAAGTAAACTTTCAAAAAAAAAAAATGAAAACATGTGTAAGCATATAAATAAGAATGAAAGCAAATATTTAATGAATTTGGAAATGAAATAAATGTTTGTATAATATTTTAAAAAATTGTAGTGTTTTTGATTTTTTTTTTATTTAGAATGTGAACTCTTTGAACGACTTCGAAGGTAGGTTGCTTGAGGCTTGCATATCCAAACAATGGTGAGTCGCCGATCGAGCTTATAGTGCCTCCTTCAATGAATTTCAAGCAATTACGAGGACTTACCAGGACGATGGCATTTTTCTCTGTCTATTGACACCCTTTCTTTAACGGATATTCAGATCCAATCTACCACTTGAATACGTTCCAAACAACTGGAAAAATGTTTTGCTTAGTCTTTATACCAAAGCGGACGAAAGAGTCGGAAAAATCGTCTAAATCGTATGTCCCATCAGCCTCAGTTCCATTCTCCTGAAAACTATGGAGAAAATTGATGATCACTACATAGGGATCACCTCCAGGGGGCATTGAATCTAGTTGCTGGCTGGTGCCAAAAAGTAAACCTTAACGTCAATCCCAAAAAGAGCAGCATAATTATCTTCACCAAAAGAATAAAACTAGAAAGGTTTAAGATTAGTAAAACATTATAATTTCAATTTGTAAACACTACATTAACGACAAGAAAAATGTGTTTAAGACTTAAATTCTAAACAATAGCACAAATGTCAAATAAGAATATTCAGTCATTGTTAAAAGATCATACGTAAAATACAATCGAATTGTACCTCATCGAAAGCAGACGTGTTTGATTTACAATAATTTAATTTTTATAACTTAATCATAAAAAGTGTGGTAAATCGGAGCAACCCTATAACCCCATTTCATTTCATGGTCCTTCGAAGCCTTCAGTGATTAATAGTAATTAATCTGTGTGTGAACTGGAAAGAAAAAACAAAAAATTAAAATACATTTAACATTAAACAATAACAATTAAAATATTTTACATTTAGTGAGTTTTTTTTCCTAGTGCAAAACGGTTTCTCGCGTCGCGTAATTTTTTACACAAAAAGTGCAATTAAATAACTGCAAAATCTTCATTGCCGTACTGCACACCGTTGGATCCGCGTACAACAGCACATCCACCGTTGGAACCGTACAGTGTCCGCTAGTGTGACCGCTAATACGGGGCGTCGAGTCCGTTGAATTGCAGACCCTCCGCTAATTCGTTTAAATTGAATTTGTTACGAATTTCTGCTCCAGATCGTCGAGTATAGGGATTTAAAAAATACGTAAGTTGAAATACACCCCCTTTCTTTGTTTTTTTTTTTCTCTTACGAGTATTTTTTTTCAAATATGAGCTCCGCTCTGAAGCTGCAGAGGAATTTGCTAAAGCAAATTACAAGGGATGCTGATAATTTTGCCAAGCGATCACCCAAGGAGAGGTCGAAAAACTACATTTCCAATAGAATTTCCACGCTGGAAGAAAATTTTAAGGCAAGCACCCAACACAACAACGATGGAATATCCGCTGTTGAAGCTGGAAAAGAAGAAGAGCTAGAAGAAATCTTCGAAAAAATAAAGGAGACTTACTTCGAATATAAAACAGCACTGTTGGACAGCCTGGACAAATTTCAAGCAACAGTGGAAGCTCCGGTAAGTGCTACGTTAAGTTCTTCTAGTGATAAGCCCATTATACGCCTGCCAAAAATAAATTTGCCGGTCTTTACTGGAGATTATACATCCTGGAGATCCTTTCACGACCTTTTTGTTTCGCTTATTCACACAAATAAGGCATTGTCAGAGGTAGAAAAGTTGCATTATCTAAAGTCCAGTCTGCGAGAGGAAGCTGAGCGTCTTCTGCAACATTTATCGATAGATAGTGGAAATTATAAGCCAGCGTGGGAAATACTCACTTCCCGATATGACCACAAACGCGTCCTAGTAAATGCGCAGCTCAAAATATTTTTCGGCCAAGAGCAAATTCTGCATGAGACTGCTGCATCCCTGAAAAAATTGTTAGACACATCAGTGGAATGTCGACATGCTCTTAAGAACCTAGGTTTACCTGTACAACACTGGGATACAATCCTAATCTTCTGCATGGTGAATAGGCTTCCCACAATAACACAGCAGCTGTGGGAAGAGAAGCTAGGTAGGGATAAGGAATTACCTGAATTCATAGCCTTCAGTGAATTTTTAGAAGCTAGGTTCAGAACGCTGGAAGCAGTTAGCCTACCACAGCAGACGGGTTCCAACAAATTTACTAGGGCGTCAACAACAAAAACATTCCACCTTAAAGAAGGGAAAAGGGGTCAGTTTAGCTGCAAAGTCTGCAATAAGGGTGCACATTCGTTGCGAACTTGCAGCAAATTTCTAAAAATGGACTTTGCTTCACGCAAGAGGACGGTAGACAAGATTGGCGTATGCGAAAATTGTCTAGCATACAGCCACACCACCCAGCATTGTCCAAGCAGAGTTAGGTGCTATTTCTGCCAGCAGCCACACCATTCCCTCCTACACCCTAACCACTCTACACATACACAAATAGGTTCACACACACAAAATACGCAACACAACACAACACACACAGCGCCAGCTTCATTTACCACCCACACATACAACCCTACACAATCACATTTAGCGGTAGTTGATGCTAATGCTACTCCCTTCCAACCCACTCAACACATTAGCAACTACCACGCTAAGGAAAAAGCTAATATGGAGGTGTTACTAGCAACAGCCATAGTGTCAGTCAGGGCCTCCTCAGGAGTAGATATAAAACTTCGAGCTTTGATAGATCCGGGGTCAGAGGCAACCTTTATTGCTTCTAGGGCAGTACAGCGATTAGGTCTAAAGGGCAAACGCACATTCGTCGAAGTTTCAGGGCTGGGGAAGGTCAGCAGCGGAACCTGCCACGGCTACGTGGATCTTACACTTAGTTCTCTACGCTCAGACTACGAGACCTGCACCCGAGCGTTAGTGTTTAATTCGTTGACTGGGCTTCTTCCGGCCCACCAACTGACACAAAAGGGATGGAACCACATTAATGGACTAGACCTAGCTGACCCGACCTATCACACGCCAGACGAAGTGGATCTACTTTTAGGAAATGACATCTACACCGAAGTCGTACTCCCTCAGATAATACGCGGTGCAGAAAAAACGATGCCAATCGCACAGAAGACATTACTCGGGTGGATCGTTATGGGGAAAGTACAACAACCACGTCGCAATATCAGAACTTTCCTTCAGGTGCTAGATCTCGACCGACAGCTGCAACAATTTTGGGAGATGGAGGAAGCACCCTTTAAGACCCACCAGACATTAGAAGACAAAGTGTGTGAGGAATTTTTCAAGGCGACGACACACAGACTGGCTAGCGGACGATACGAGGTATCGTTACCATTTAGAAACGGGAGCAGGCCTGGGCTTGGACACTCGAAGGAAGTAGCCTTGCGTAGGTTTGCTCAGCTTGAACGACGGTTCAAGATTAACCCCACACTACACAACGAATATGGTAAGTGTATTAATGAATACCTACAACTGGGCCATATGCAGGAGGTTGATGTTATCAACGACGAAATACTTAGGACGTCTCAGCACTATTTTTTACCGCACCATGCCGTGATGAAGGAGTCCAGTTCCACAACAAAACTCCGGGTCGTTTTTGATGCGGCGGCCAAAACCACGGACGGGACATCCTTGAATCAGCATCTGTTGACTGGGCCTAAAACGCAAACGGATATTATTGATATTGTTTTGAGGTGGAGAAGACATAAACATACCTTCACCGCAGACATTGAGAAAATGTACCGCCAAATCCGTGTGAACTCCGAAGATTCATATTATCAGTTGATAGTCTGGCGTGATAGTGACACCGAACCGATCAAGGTGTATCGTCTTCAAACAGTCACGTTTGGTACCACATGCGCACCCTATTTAGCTATTCGAGCTCTCAATCAACTAGCGGCGGATGAGGCACACAACTATCCTCTGGGGGCGCGTATGGTGAGGGAAGACGTTTATGTTGATGACCTGTTTGCTGGAGCCGGTACTGTTGAAGAAACTCTGATTAGGCGTCATCAAGTGAATAGTCTGTTGTCTTCTGGAGGTTTCAAGTTGCGCAAATGGGCAAGTAATTCACCGGAGATTTTAGATCAGATACCCTTAGACCAGCGGGAAGTTGATTTTTCTCTACCCATAAATTCTCCCGATCATATCAAGGCTTTAGGGATCAAGTGGTTTCCGGTAGAAGATACTCTCTCTTTTCAGAACATCCAAGCGAACGCTGCTGAGCCAACGAAACGGATCATTCTTTCTACGATTGCTAAGCTCTTCGATCCGCTCGGTTGGATTTCACCCTGCATCATAAAGGGAAAAATCTTGATGCAACAACTATGGCGTAGTGAGCTGAAGTGGGATGATCCTATTACACCGGAATTGCAGAAAGAGTGGAACGCCTTTCGGGAAGAACTGCCACATCTTGAACAGATTCGCATCCCTCGTTGGATCCAGACACACAACACACATAAGGATCTACAACTGCACGGGTTCAGTGACGCTTCTGAGAGGGCATATGGTGCAGCGATTTATCTCCGCGTTCTTGATTCACACGACAACATCCACGTACACTTGCTTTTGTCCAAGACGAGAGTAGCCCCGGTCAAAACGCAAACTCTTCCAAGACTTGAACTCTGTGGAGCAGTAATCCTTGCAACACTTTTGGACTACACATCTAGAGTTTTGGAGCTGAGAGACGTGAAGCAGTATGCGTGGACCGACTCAACAATTGCCTTGTCGTGGATCGCCGCTCCTCCAACCAAATGGGTCACGTTCGTGAACAACCGCGTTGCTGAAATACAACGACTAGTCAAGGCAGATAGTTGGAAACACATTCCCAGTGAATTGAATCCTGCAGATCTATCGTCGAGGGGAATAATGCCTTCCGCGTTACACTCCAATACCCTCTGGTGGTCCGGACCAGATTTTCTGCGTGAAACTTGGGAGTTCAACTGTCCACAGCAGCCGACCAGCCTAACTACACAAGAAGAGAAACGTGGTATTAAAGTCCATCTGGTCACTCAGGGGGAAAATAACATAAATATTATAATTACTAAACAATCTAGTTTAACCAAACTTCTTAGAACAATAGCATATTGTAAGCGGTTCATTAGTAATGCTCAAAAATTACCTCGTTCTAGGAAGTTCCATGTACTGTCTCGAGATGAACTTCAGTCTGCCAGTCTTATCTTGATTAAAATTGTTCAGGTAGAAATGTTTCCCGCAGGTACAAAGGACAAAGCTCTGAGTTCTCTTTGCCCTTTCATTGATTCCGACGGTATCTTGCGAGTCGGGGGTAGGTTGCAGCACTCTGATCTGGAATTTGAGCAACGCCATCCTATAATTCTCAAAGGCAATCACCATTTTACTAAGCTCTTGATAGCTGACGCTCATCACAAGACATTACATGGAGGACTGCAACAAACCACCATGTACCTACGAAGCAGATATTGGATCCTGAAATTCAAAAATTGTGTTAAGGGTTGTATAAATAACTGCACCATTTGTTTTCGGCACAGGGCAAGACCATCACACCAACTCATGGGTAACCTACCAGCTCCACGCGTCCGAGTGTCTCAACCCTTTTCTAATACCGGAGTCGACTACGCAGGTCCAATCGACGTTAAAGCATGGAAAGGTCGCGGCGCTAAGACATACAAAGCCTACTTCGCCATATTTGTGTGCCTGGCTACCAAAGCCATACATATTGAACTGGTAAGCGATCTAACCACGCAAGCTTTCATTGCAGCATTGCGAAGATTCACTGCGAGAAGAGGACTATGTTCGCATATGTTCAGCGATAACGGGACCAACTTCGTGGGAGCCAACAAGGAGTTGAAGAAGTCGTTCGAAGATGCCAAATTCGACTGGAAGAGTGTTGCGGAAACGATCTCCAACGAAGGTATGCAGTGGCATTTTATTCCTCCATCTTCCCCCCATTTCGGCGGACTATGGGAAGCCGGAGTAAAATCAATAAAATACCACCTAAAAAGGATCGCCGGCGGCGAGACATACACATTCGAGGAGCTCACCACGCTTCTGCATCAAATAGAAGCTTGTTTAAATTCGAGGCCTCTATGTCCAATGACCGACAATCCTCACGACTTCCAAGCACTCACCCCCGGACACTTCCTCATCGGACGAGCTCTCAACAGCATCCCACAAGCTGATCTATCCGACATCAAAATAGGACCTCTACAACGATGGCAGCGGATCCAGAAACTTCAGCAACTATTCTGGAAGCAGTGGAAATCAGAATATCTGACGCGATTGCAACAACGCCCAAAATGGCTTAAGATCGAAACTCAACCCAAGATCGGAGATCTAGTTTTGATCAAAGAGGACAACTTACCACCAGCAAAATGGAATTTAGCGCGCATCGTCGATACCCATCCCGGGACGGACAGATTAATTCGGGTCGTTACGTTAAAAACACCAAACGGAGAAGTCAAGCGGCCTATCACAAAAATCTGTCTGCTTCCATCCAACGAATCGTACAACGAAAGTAACCCAACACACTAAATACCAGGAAAAATAAGTAGGATACTATCAATTTAACTCGCAAGTCTTCAACTTAAAAACAAAATAAATTTATCAAACATCGAAAATGCCGACGGCAACTACACCAAACCCGAATCAAAATGCCGACGGCAAAACTAACAAATCCAGCCAGAGCATTATTGTTTGCAAACTCAATATAAGTTAACTCTAATAAAAAACATTTCATTGATTTTCAACTAAAACAATTATTTGTTCAGCACGTACATATATATTCATAAGTAATAACAAAACCTTATTGAAAATATTAAATCAATTAAAACACTAATTAAATTATAGAAACATACACGCACTCAATCTCATGCAACAGATTCTCGCACACCACACAATCAATCTATATCTCGCACACAAAACACAATTTCTATCATGCGACACACTCCCATTTTACACAGTTGCTCATAATTGCAAATAAACAAGCGTACACCCTTCACTCTCCATCAACCAAACTTTTCTTATGTACGCATGTGCAGCCATGTCAACCATACACACATCACAGTAATATATGGTAAACAATCCGTCGCGTAGCGAAAACCACTAACACACACAAACGCGTCGTCGAGGCTTTACTTTGTTTTTTTTTTATGCACTGATTTTTCTCACTGATAAAAAAAAAAAAATAAAAAATTCTAATGCACTTTTTTCTAAGTTTTTTATCTCTCCAGGTACCAGATAAAGTACACTACCCATTGGAGGTCAAGAGAACAGCACCACACGACACATCAACTTCGCGCAGAAGTCGTACATTTCCGATATGAAATGCACTAACAACAAAGAAGGGAGACAATTTGAATGGGCGCGCAGCTCCCATTCTGAAATGGATTGCACAAACAAACTCGCTGCAGAAATCAACCCCACACTTAATTGACTCACACCCTAAATAAAATCTTATTTGGATTCATAATAATAATTCTTTAATATCACTTACCTGATCGTTCCACACAAAATTTATTAATTTAAAGTTTTTTTTGTTCTTTAATTAAAAAACACCACACTACACATTTACACACTACACCGCTTCGAGATAGAAAACAACAACGGCGATGATGGCGACGGAGAAAAGGATGATGGCCGTCAATCATCGAAGGGCGAACACAACACTTCAATGTGGATGCTAGTTCAAGGGTGAATTCACATTGCGAACTTTGTTCACGGCCGGGGAGGATGTTTAAGATTAGTAAAACATTATAATTTCAATTTGTAAACACTACATTAACGACAAGAAAAATGTGTTTAAGACTTAAATTCTAAACAATAGCACAAATGTCAAATAAGAATATTCAGTCATTGTTAAAAGATCATACGTAAAATACAATCGAATTGTACCTCATCGAAAGCAGACGTGTTTGATTTACAATAATTTAATTTTTATAACTTAATCATAAAAAGTGTGGTAAATCGGAGCAACCCTATAACCCCATTTCATTTCAACATCACCTACCATAGATATCTTCGGTGAACAGATAGCTGCCTGTGCGGCCATCCGTCTGAAAGCCTCCTCTCAGTGGTCTAGTTCCACTCCTCAACTTCAAACATGAAAATACGGACTACACCCTGCCGAAAATGGGATTTGACCGAAACTTCTGTACGAGCATCCCTGAACGAGATGAATGGAATAACTCCCCCTATCCACGGCAACTAGGTTCACATTTTTACAGACGGCTCTAAGACTGAAGGCGGGGTCGGATGTGGTATTTTCTCCAAAAAACTCAACCGAAGATTATCGTTCCGCCTCCCTGATTATTCCAGCGTTTTTCAGGCGGAAATCATGGTGATTAAGGAGGCCCTGTCCTGGCTGAAGTGTAATGTACTATCTGTCAGGGATATTACCATTCTCACTGACAGCCAAGCGGCAATCAAGTCCCTGGAATCGTGCTCCTTTACCTCAAAGGCCGCCTTCAACTGCAGTTCAACATTCACCTATGCTGGGGGCCAGGCCACAGAGAAATTCCAGGTAACTGCAGGGCAGACGAGCTCGCCAGACAGGGTACTACTGTAAGGACTATGCCTGATAAGCAACCCCTAGGTATGCCCCTAGCTACATGTAAGCCTATACTAAAGCTGAATGCTCTTAGCAAGACCAACCTCTGATGGGAAAACGGCTCAACGCGTCACAAGCAGATCTGGCCTGGGGGAGATCATAAACGTAGTGCCGAGTTGGTCAAACTAAAGCGATCACAAATCAGCTGCGTTGTCGGTGTTCTTACTGGACACTGTCTTCTCTGCCTTGGACCTTAGCTGTAGACGATCTCCCAGTGCTAATAACAAAATCAGATACGCAAATTATGATGTCATCAGCCTTGTGAACAAATTCAAAAAACAATAAAAAATCTACACTTGACCTGCTTTAGAAGCAAGAACTAAACCATCAACCTTGGAAAAACTATCCTTTTACCCTTTTTCAAAAATAGGAACCTCGATCTGAACTAAATCTCACTGGAAAACACTGCCATAATGCCCTTTAGAGGAAGCAAAATGTCTTGCAATTATCTTGGGTGAAAAACTTAACTGAAACTCGCACCTAGACAACATTATCAACAAGGCGACTAGAGTAGTCCAGCCCAGTGCCAAAGCCTGATCAAGGTGATCTGCTGGACCTTCAATACAATCGTCAGACCAATGATTACCTACGCCTCCCGAGTAACGGTGGCCTAAAACACAAATACGATCAAAGCGAAGAAAAAGTTCAATCAACTGCTCCAAAAATCCTGTGTGGGCATTACCAGGACAATGAAAACCTTAGGTACAATGATTAATATCACACCGCTGCACCTCACAGCGTAGAAAGAAGCTACTCTGAGCTTGCCTCAGATACAAGAACTTAGCCCAGGAACCTTGACTATCTGGGTATATTCTAAAATATCACCCAATCATCAAGATTCAAGGTACGATGCTTAAGAGATTTCGGTTTTCCAGGTAATTCGGAGTGATCATTGGTGAGTGTGAAGAATAGAGAAACGAATGTCCTTACACCGCACCCAACTGGTATGTATATGGCTCCAAATTCGAAAATGGTAATACCAGATCTAGGCTCTATGGTCTCAACTATCAGAATGTTACCCTCTATCAAGCAGAGGTCCATGTGATGGAAAAGCCTGTAAAGGAACACTATGGAGCCAGCGGAAACTTGGAACCCAAGACTTTATTGAGGATTATCTAAAACCTTTTCCTTGCTCTTTTCCAGGATTCCGTCTAAAATTTTCGGTTGAAATTTTCGTTCACCAGGACAACTATTAAAGTTCTTAGCTTTTCAGAACCATTAAAAACAGCGTTTTTCCTCTATACAGATGATAGAATCATTCATGGTACGTACGTCCTCCAAAAGACTTGACACATCCAGTAAAAGTCAGCAGACTAGGACTTCATTTTGCCCCTTCTGTGACCCAACAAGTCGTACTCTAGATATTCTACTAAACAGATAAGATATATCTGAGCATAGCAGCCCACTAAACTTGGCTATACCTTAACATTAAAGCCAATACTCTTCGCAACAATTAATCGTTCGACTTTCGCATAGGCTGCTTAAAGCCATGTAGTAGGCTTTGTTTACAATATGTGGATCGAAGGCAATTGATCAGAATTAGTTAGTAAATCGACAGACAATCCAAATGAACAATATGTTACTGAGTGAGCAGTTTACTACGCACCCTCTAGGTTCAAACTCCAATGTACATCCTTTTGGGGCATTACGCTCGCGAGTCTCGCGGTCACCTACACAGAGTAGAGCCGAAGCATTTCAACAAAAACAAGGCAGAAAGAAAATAATTCGATAACTCTTAACGATGTGATGTTCGAAAACCAAGTATAATCAGGCCGAAGGATAATCAAGTTCGCAAACTTTGTCAACCTCATCAGCTGTGTGGCGAACAAGTATTAAAACTTGAAGAACTATATACAATTTGACATATGTACTTGTACGTGCTGCCAAATTCGAAAACTAAACAAGTAGTACACTTACAAAAAAAAATTACGAATATTAACCTGTTGGACCCCAGAGTGTATGTCAGATTTACACGATGAAGTAACATAATCATCGGCTTGTAATGAATTCGAGGAATAAATTCCGCATAAAAATATTGATTTCGCAAATCATGAAAGGTTGAATCCTCCACGAAAATGTGTACCCCACAGAAAATTCAATACTGAAACTAGTTTCATTCGCATCCAACCTCGATTCCAAGGAGCAAACTTCAAAAAATAATTACAATTTCAATGTTCTCTTCACCCAAACAATATCGAATCACGGAATCTTCCTCTCAACTTTGCAGAAAACTTCATTAACAGCACTCCTTGCAGGATAAATAATCTCAGAGACAAACTCACAAGTCACAACAGAGCTAAATTACAGCCTCGCCTTCGCGTTTAACAAAACTTTTGACGCCTTTCCCTCGTTGCACATGTCAAAGTTCGAAATGCTTCAATTGTAGTTATACTTCTGTCATGTATTTCTTCCTCATGTCGTCCTTCCAACGTGTTCTTTGTCTTTAATGATTTGTGCAGCGAGCAGTAAAGTGATACCCAAAGTAACACTAGGACACCCACCCACCACTACCCAACCATCTTCAGGAGTTATTTCGTTGTATACAGTGCTGTGAAAGTTTAATTCCAGTCAAACTTAAGCGAAGTGGGCTGAAATGATATTAGACAAAAAAACACGACGACAACGGTACGAGTAACAGAGGACCGACCATAAGTCCTGCTGAGTGCTGAGGACGTAGGCAACAACTCTGACGAATCTATGTAGGTCACTTGTATGTGACTGTATCCTATATTCCTGTTGTGTTTTATTACTCTAGCGCTATTAAATTGTTTCTTGTCATGCTTCTTTTGCATTGTTTTTCGAAGGACATAACACCGTTTTTAGTTACTCCTGAGCGAATATATTTATGTGCACACATACCTAGGAAAAATGCCATTTTGTAAACTGCCTGCAGACATTTTAGGCAGAAACTATAGAAACAATTAAAGTCAAAGAATGTTATCCACAGGATACTATGGTATCCTGTTGTAATTACCAGAAAAATAAAGTTTTTTTTATGTTTGATCCTTTTTAGGTTTGTGGGATGGGGAAATAAAACGGAAATTAATTCATTCAACTAACACGAAAGATTAGTACTTATACTGAGGAGAGGATACTGAAAGATAATCGTTTCACAAGGAGTGTAAGGAAAGCTCTCACTTCCTGTGAAACGTTCTTCGCTGCTCCAAGTGTAATAGTATTAATTAACATGTACGACAGGAAGGATTTTATTTGAAAAGTATTTTTTTAGAACTTCCAGGAAGGTATGCATGTGTTAATCTGAAAGGAAATTTCGTAGAAGGATAAATGAGGTTTTTGGGGATTTTAGAGAATTTTAAGGATCTAAGTTTTTTGTCACCACAATGGTTGAGTGAATTGAGGATAATAGGACAAACTGTAAATATCCCATAAACTTATCGTTTGAAATAATAGGCAACGCTGTTCCGCTCGATTTACGTCTCTTACGAGTGCAAGGATATTAGCGTAATGGATGGTACGGAACTACAGAACCTGGTCAAAAATTGTCATGATTAATAAACTTTTCCATTCAGTTCTCCACTTCTAATCCAGTATACGTACAGCCGTACCGGTTGCCATTTGCCAAACGGGCGACTGTCACTGAGAAGGTCATGGAGCTACAAGATGTTGTTCGCCTGTCGACATCGCAGTTCTGTTCGTCGATTGTTACCAACAAGAAGGACAAGACATCGACCTCCGATGACTGCAATGTCTGTTCAGCCCAAATCACGGCCTTTGCAAAGGCAGCGGAAATTATACGCGACAGCAATAGACGATTACTGTCCATACAGAGAGCCAGGCTGTCTTCCATTTCGAGGAAGTGAAGGATAACCCAATGGGATGAAGCAATAGTGATTGGTTTGCTTTGAATGCCAAAATAGGAAACGGTAATACTGCACTCAAACATGTGGCAGGAGCTCTCCGCCTTGGAGACAGGAATGACAATGGCGTCAGAAGAAAAAATAGTCATCAGAGGTACTGTTTGAGTACCAGACCTTTCGCAAGATCAGCTGGGTTTCATTTGACATCCGTAACAGACGTGGAGCCGATATCAGAATGGTATGCAACCACCATCCTTAAATATTCTTAAATACCCCCTGGTACAGGTATAATACCGACAGACTTCGGGATCCTGTAGTACATCAACAATTCAGAAACTGTCTTAACGTGGCGTGGGCGTGGCATCAATCAGTAACTCTGAGCACACAAACGTGGACGACCAGTGGAGATATGTGAAAAATGTTTCCGCAACCGAGCACAAAGTTTGATCGATAAGTCGCCGAGAGACCTCAGCACATGGCTATCGGCAAACTCCCGGCGATGAATCGAAGAGCATATTACAATTAAATCTCGGATCACAACAGCTTTTGCAGTAGAGAGAAAGCAAAGAAAGGAAGTACAGCTTAACGTAGGATGTGGCAGGTTAAGCCACATGAATGCTTTAGCTGCTCATCGAGGATGCAGCTCTTTAAAATATTGGATAAGGACCAGCTTAGGAGATGGAGAGAGTACTCTGCAACAGTGTGAAGCCTTTCGGATAAGCGCGATGGCTTCAAATTTGTATGACCCTTCCAACGTAAGAAATTTCCGCATACGCACCGGACTCCCTAGCAATGCAGAGCTTGCATCCGCGATGGAAACCCTAAAGAAGAACAAAGCGGTGAGCATTCGTGGAATCAGCAGAACTATTTAGTCCTCTCCTTTTCCAGGGGAGTGGAAGGCAGTGAAGGGATAATGTGTGAGTTGGAGAAGAAGTGCAAACTGCAGGACAGTGGAAACCGACGGGTTGTATGTGTTCTTCCGGCAGTGACTAAAATAGTAGCAAAAATAATTGTAGCAAATAGTCAAATACAGTGTACTCCCTTATAAGCGGACACCGACGGTTCCGAAGAATTTGTCCGCTTATGAGAGGTGTCCTCTAATAAGAGTGTCCGTAAGGAGTATACAAATAACAAACCTCTGCTTAGGATACTCCTTAATCTCCGTTTTACCTGCTTTTAACAAACTTCGAGAAGGCTTTCGATCTCAATAATAGACTATCAGGCGCTTGTAAAATCCAAAGCGAAGTACGGCAGGGTTGCAGTTTATCACCGCTGCTGTATCTGCTGATAATTAGCGATGTGATCTGTGCACCATTATGAGGAAAATGCATCGACCTGGATTAGGATGAATTTTTTGTCTGCTTTCATATAAAGGATCTACATGAAGTGGTACAAAAGCTGAAAGGCAAGGCACACAGAGTAATGCTGAAGACAAATGCAAGCAAAAAGCCCTCAACCTTCCAAACTCATTTACCTAACATTGCTGGACCATTCATTATCTATGAACCATCGTTTTGGCTAACAGAGGCATCGAAGTTGATGTTCACTTAACTATCTAAGGTATGGAGATGCAATGGATAGATCACTAAGTCCAACCTTCCACTGTTTTTGCTCAGCGTTCTCTTTTTTTCATAAGAAGTTGGAAACTATCGAAAGCTTGAGTGTTAGACCTTAACTCACCAAAACCATCTCTGCCTCTGGTCCCTAGCTCCCACGGTATTACCAACGTCGAGTCTGTATATCTATATGGATGAAGTACTCGGAAAGAAGCTGGCATAACCACTTGTAAGCTGCAGACCTTCGTGAATGGTTGTCGTCACATCATATAGAGTTTGTCAAATCGTGTTTCAAATGGACACCCCCATATGAAAATTGGTCAAGAGCCAATTGACATCACCATACGGTGAAGGAAATGGCATTAAATTGATATCATACCTTACGGCGGGAAGACAACTCCATCGCAAAGTATGCCATTCCATGAAATCCACTTAGCAAATCTGGCGGCAGAACGGTTCGTCTTAAGCAAAAGTAGCGCAGGACAGATGAGAAACAATCGAGGTCAAGAAACCTGAAACGCGTTGCAGATTTCTGTACAAGATGGCGGTAGGCGTTGTCCTATGTCCCACGAGGGATAACAGGAATTAACTAAGTTAAACTAAGTCAAAGACTCAGTGTTCTCGACGGTGAGGAAGGAGAGTTGTTAAGAATACGCAGCAGTGGTGCCAAAATGCTCTTTCTTTCTGGCAGACCTGTTGCCAAAGATAGTATATATCGTTCGGAATTTACCAGCAGATGGGATTTTCTTACATTTAGTGAATATGTACACATATATGCAGCTGTTTCATAAAAAATCATTTAACGTTTCCCAAGAGAACTTTTCATTCGGATGAATTTGCAAACTCTTTCGCTTTAATTGTTCGAGGAAAGTGATAATGTGCCCCGAGTTGCACACGCGGAAGATGCTTTAAAAATTGCATTTCCCAAAAACCCACTTCGCCTCATCCACATTCCACAAAGCATCTGTTTCCTGTCCAGTGGTTCCCATGAGGAAGCCACCATTATTTTATATTTTTAATTAGCACCCAAGTAAACGACCAAGTAATTAACCATCCAATCAACAGCATCCCCGCTGGTACCCATAATTTCTTTCAAGGAAAGACACATGTGAAACACTACACTCAACGTAATGGAAACAATGCCGATCAGCCAACCACCATTATGGTGGTCGTGTACTCTGTAGTGGTTTCCTGTTTCCGGCGATTCCGTACTTTCGGCAAAAGACAAAAAAAAATCCATTTCGTTCGAATGCGTTTTTCTTTGTCGTGATCCTGTATGCACTATATCACATGAACAACTCCCATCGAAATAAAGGCCAGCAGCTCCTTTCATTTTAAGACAACAATCCGGAGCATGAATTTGGACCTTCGTGTTTCGGTGATGAACCTTTGGGTCACGTTTCATCATCAGATTGTGGCAAAAAAAAAGATGAAAATAGCGAACTAAATACTACTTCATCCACTCGGCTACCTCTGGCATGGAGTTCCATGACAGTAGGAAACCTGATTGAAGTAAAAATAGCCGCGATTCTCCAGGGAGGATGGAGCTAGAGTCGAAGGATTCACGAAGAATAATTGTTCTTGCATTGCAGGAATTTAAACTGCAACTGTATCCTTTCTCTGTTGCAACCGGCAGTGAAATATATTTTGCAAGAGATGTGGATTTTGAGATGAAACTCGTTTCGGCTCGTTACAATGCCACTTTATGAAGGATAAAGAATACGGAATACTATTTGGCAGCAACCGGTTTTTTGGGTTACAAATTGGAGTCGCGTAGGAGATTTATTCTTAGTCCGGAAGGTTGCCGCTTTAATATTCATTCCATGTAAATTCGTATCGAATATGCACGAAGTTTATCCAACTGTGGATGAACAATGATGATCGCTGTGAGGGCTAAGGACATCAAGGTTAGTTAAAATGCAGAGGTTACACAAGCCTTTGAATTGGAATTGTTGAAGTTAAATGCGTATGCCGATGTATCAAAATGCATCAGCAGGTTGCCCCAAGATAGTTTACATGAAAGTCTGATTGGCTAGGACACCAGGAGTTAGTGGACAAGCTTAGTTCCCAACAAAAAACAAACTGACGACGCGAAATTCTAAGAAACTTTGTCTTTAAGAAAAGCATCATAAAACACAGACTTCATTATGCTATCTCATGAGACATAAGCTGGTTGAAAACCAAATTTATAATGTTGCAAGCTTACTACTTAGATCCTGTTATGCCCATAAGGTGTTAACAACGCCTTCAAAGCGTTTTCACTCCCCCAGCTTCAAAGACTGCGTTTCGTCCTGGACGATTCTGTGCGATGTTTGTTTAGGGAAACCCACTAACTCTCGTGTAAGATAAAATGAAGTCCCGATCTGCTCGAAGTTCATAAAGAGCAGGAAGAGGGTTATATTTGCACCCCACGAGAGATATCCTGTAGCAGGATTTCCAAACGATCCAAGGTGTTAACATTACTTCGAGCCATTAGCACAAGAGCCCGTAAGTAACCAATAATTCAATACCGTGAATCATGCTGATTCAAGGTTTAAGAACGCAGAACGCGAAGAGGACAGTCATATAGCAGATCGCGTGTCTTCTGATGGCTTCTTGTCGCCTGGTAGCTCGATCGTTTGACCAATTCAAGTCGTTTGTTGCGCTACCGAGTAGTTCAGCTGGTGTAACGGCTTTTATCGGGCAGTCCACCGCGTACGCTCTGAGCAGGAACTGCTAAGACAAGATGCTAAGTAAGGTCTTGACTTACGACTATCCTTCAGAAGTATGTTGGCCACGTACCTATTACGGATTACATCTCGCCATACTTAGACTTTAATAGACCTTTCTCAAGCGCCTATCTTAGCAGGGAGGAGTGATTAAAAGGTGAGATACCTAATGCGCAATCCATTGCCATAGATACAGACGGCTCTAATGGACACCGGCGTAGCGTCAGGCATCTTTTCCGAATCGCTAGGAATATCGAAATAAATACTCCTCCCAGACCACAGCAGCGTCTTCCAAACGGAGGTATTGGCAGTGACAACAGCCGCCCGTGAGTCTGCAATACGGGCAATACCACAAGAGGTTATCACCTTCTTTATTGACAGCCAGGCAGCTATAAAAGCAATAACTGCTACAGAAATCAAATCGAAACTTGTGAAGTGCTGTCGAGAAGAGCTTAAGGTTCTTGGAACACAGCACAAGGTATCGCTCTGCTGGGTCCCTGGGCATGAGGGTACATCGGGTAACGAGAAAGCTGACCAATTAGCAAGAGAGGGTTCTGCAGCCGTTTCAAGGCAGCAGAACCACTCGTGAACATCCCGCATTGCGCACTCAAGCTTGAAGCAGGGAAAATAGCCATAAAAGAGGCGAACACCAGGTGGTCCTCTCTGGACACATGTGCAATCACGAGGAAACTATAGCCGTCCTTCGATAAAGGCAGAACCAAGAGACAGGAAATCCCTTTCCATCCTCGTTGGGGTTATCACGGGGAACAACTCTCTGCGGCATCATTTGAAAAAAAAAAACTACGTCTGACCGAAGAAGAACTCTGCAGAGGCTGAGGCGACGAGGGAGCTTTTGAGGACACAACCCACTTCCTATGCCACTGCCCTGGTCTCCACCACAGCAGAAACGAATTCCTGGGAAGTTACTTTTTCCAAGACCTAGATGAACTCCCCAGCACGCCGTCAGACAGGATAATGAAATTCATCAAATCCTCAGGATGGTTTGTATGCAAAGACTCGCAACAATATGGGTTTCAATGGGCAAAGGACATCCTTTCCATCACATCACATTTCATTCACTTTGACTATACCCACATCTATTCGGAGGTCCTGAGATGTAACATCGCTGTCGCTGCCTTTACAGACCATGCCTCGACTTGACAGTGTCCTAATCGTACCCAAGACGTCTATGTTGCTCTCTCCGGCCTAGTTTTTTCTGTAGCGCTGGTTCAACCCTCCCTTATGGCCGTGGTAGTACCTGAAGTATGAGCTATCGGCCAATGTTTGGAGGTTGGACGTACATATTCAAGTGTCGGATCGTCTATGAATAATTTAGCAATAAGTGGTTATGCGACAGTCACACCAATGAGGTACGTGGCCTCGTTAGGTTGGTGCAAGTACGCTGATTTATTTTAGGTGTGTAAGTTTACTGCGATCTAGTGTGCTCACTTGACTTGGAGCTCTAGTCGATGAGATATTCGACTTAGAGCACCTACTCTAGTCTAACCATGGAAGATCATCTTCCGATAGTTGATAGACATGGAGGTATTCCGTTGCGTTTGATTTCTTGGACATCCATTATGCCATCCCTATTGGCTCTTCTACTAGCTGAATGAGACTGCAATTGGTGGCAAACCCTTCAGCTTGCGTTCCCTGGTTTCATCATTCCTAGTGGAATATCGCAGCCATTTTGAATTGTGAAAGTTGAAGTCGCCGATGGTAGTAATTTCAGCCATCGAATGGTGAATCTATCTGCAGTGTAACTCTGTGAAATTAAGTGGGTCAAGTTTTACCCACATAACACCAAGAGCATCAGGCCTTATTGATTCAGCCTAAAGAAGAGGTTTTAGGTGTAGATTAACAGTTCACCCCCATGCGCCGAAAATCCGAATATACCTCCAGAATATTTTATTTCAGGATGTGACATTATAGCTGTTCCCACCCTTCTTGCTCCGGTCAATTTGCCAAGCTCACGGAGCCTATGGTCGTACATCAACAGGGGACATCGGTGTTATACCCAACTTTTTAAAAATAAAACGATTTCTGTTGTCCAGACAAATGCAATACGAAAACGACGATGGTGGTTTCTTTGTATTCCGATACCTATTTCACGTCTACTTTGGGTATTTCAAAAGAAAGAAAGCCATATGGTCAGTTAAATTGAAGCTCCTACACACGCCAGCCTATATCCAACTGATATACATAGCAGGCCTTAATCTCATGCATCGATAATCCTACTCAGATGGTGTTCCAGAAATCCTCCAACCATTTAACCTTTTCATTGCGGTCACCTAAGCAATGACCACTGTACGTGGTTCAGGGCCTAGCTGCTCGTGTTTAGCGTTTTATTTCTTTTCGCACAAATGGAAGGCCCTACAGCCATATCCGAAAGCCCTTGTTTTTTAGACTGTGAAGCTTTCTCACGACAGTTATTACTCTCGGACGTTTGTCAAAGATTCGCGTGGGATAGGCCCGTGAAAAAACTTGCTGGTGTTTTCTAAGATTCGAACCTCCCGCTCAGAATCCAATGCGTTAACCAATGAGCCACGGTGCCCACTAAGCCATGTTTTCCAAAAATATATTAAAGTAAAAAACCTTCTCAAAAACTCTCGAAAAGGCTATCTCACATTGCCAATAAGGACTGTACTGTATGACTGTATAATCCTTCCAGTCTCTTTCTGCAGCATGGTTTTACACCGACACCTTGCAAGTCAAGGATTTTTTTCAAATTCTTCCAAACGTACATACCTTAAAACAGCGGTCTATTTCTTTGGAGAGAAGCTTGTGAAAGATGCGGGTTCTCCACCAATACTTGTGCTGCGTAGCAAAGGGCATTTGTGGGAGCAGGACCATCAAATTATCACGGAATTTGTATCTGATTTGGTGCAGTTTAAACGCCCACTCACCACGATTCGAATTCACCCACATTTCGTCCTTGTTTTATGAAAATTATTCTTAAGAAAACCGCTTAAAATTTCATTGTAGTAATGGCGTCTCCAGTTCGTGATTGTGTTTCGCTCTTGAAACGATGCAGGACATAATAAAATTATTATCCTTTTGCAATCACTTTAACTGATAATATTTCGCCGACCCTGTCAGGTTCACAATCAATAAAAAAAAGCAACCTTACCCCCGCTGTACCATTCCCAAATCCTTGCAATTCATTTTCTGGCAATAAAATGTTTAACAATACCATGTTCAAAAATACCTTTAATGTTTCCTTTTTAGTTAAGAAAGGTACATCCTTAAAAAATAAAACGAATCCCTTTCTCCAAGAGGAAACATAAAAAAACCGTCGGCCTTTAATGAATTGATCCCATCAAGAAAATGTATTTCCCATAAAAAATGGCTTCACGCTTTGAAGGACTCTCCTTTTGTGCTGCGAAAAAAGAAAAATTTAATTCGCCGCACGTTGACACGATTAAAAATGCGATACTTAAATTACACTC
Organism: Blera fallax; assembly: GCA_946965025.1. Taxonomy (NCBI): domain Eukaryota; kingdom Metazoa; phylum Arthropoda; class Insecta; order Diptera; family Syrphidae; genus Blera; species Blera fallax. The sequence goes on from OX337247.1 coordinate 61,918,789, forward strand.
AACAATAATCACACAATTTACGAGATTCGTTTAAATGTAATTGTAGACAAAAGGCCAATGCTTGCCTCGTTTACTTCAATTGTGAAAAAGGACATCTTTCGAGCTAAATGCGTGCCATATGGTTTTTTTTTTGTTTTCTTTTTGTTCCTGTAATGCTTCTGTAGGAAGTCCTTTTCTTTCGTTTCTTTTATTGTCATCATTTGTTCAGACTCTATGGAAGGAAATTTAAAGGATTTCGTTTTGTACGATGATTTTCGAACGTAGAGGATATTAAAGTGCTACTTTATCCGTACATCGTCATGAATTGCATTCTCGTTTCATGTTCACAGTGCAACCAGTGGTCATAATGATGATGTTCGACATGTCCTTATGAAATTCGAGTGTAGAATAATTCCAAGGAGTCATGTTAAGGCAAGAGAAAATTCACTTGAAATTAAAGGATATTTCCGCATTCCAATCATAAAGTTGCAATTCTCCACAAATTATTCAATAGTCTACATAAATGGATTTTCTTAAAGAGTTCACACACTAGGACAAGTACCAAAATGTCCTGCCATACACAGGAAAACAACTTAAAGGCCTGAAACACAATGTAATTAACCGGTAATCGTGTAGCCAAAAACTTTTCTACTCAAAGTTAACTTTGTTAACTTGCTTGGGCAACTTGTTTCCAATTATGTTGGGCCACACAGCGATTTGGTTAATAATCAAATCTCTTGGGGATTAGGACACTGGTATGCCAGGGTATGGATATGCTTAAGTCATAATTATATATTAATAGTGGCTAATTTAGCTAACATGGATAATTTTGGGCCATGAAATATGCACTGTGACAATAATTTGTGTACGGAGTTGGGCATTGAACGAGGAAGTGAGTAACCGGAAACTGGATTAAAAAGGCACTCTTCGGAGGATCGGATGTTGGTGCAATAATGACATGTTCAAAAAGTGTTTTGAGGCAATTATTATGAGTAAAAAAGGAGAAGGAAGATTGTGAAACCCATTCCCATTTTGTCTAGTGAAGCGGGTGGAGGAACGTAGCCGTCATTCGTTCCCCTTATGGCCCTCGGGGAACCAGACGGTAACTGGATCCTGACGAGAAAACTCTAGAGACTTTTTAGAAGACAGACAGATTACTCACTCTGATAACAAGCACAGATAGGATTGAATAGGGCTCGTTTTCCGGCCTCCTGCCAGAAGAACCCTCAACTGGCGCCGTTTTGAAACCACTTCTCATGAGACCTAAACATTTTTTTGAAGAGAAAAAGTGGAAATAAAGCTCAAAACCAGGCTCTGGAGTTGAGGATGCCGTAAACGTCATTGAATCTTACATCTTCAGATGGCGTGTTTGTATGGTGGCAGAGAAAATACGCCCTTTCACTGCTATCGAATATCCAATGTATGACTTGCCTAGAATCACCGGATCCCAATCCAGTTCACCCACAGTAGTCATGGAGACAATCTCGAACTTACTCCTTATAGGACTAGATGGGCTTATAAGGCATCCAAGCGACCCTTTAAGCAAGGAATACCATTTGCAAGTTATACAGTTCTTCTCTTCACACGCGAGGAATAGCAGTAGGGCACTGTCTCTCCAAACTAGGATGAAATAGTGTACACAGATGGATCACACATCGATGGAGAATCACACAATCCATTTGGAGCAGTTCGTGACTGTCTTTCAGGCAGAGATTTTTGTTACACTTAAGGGCGCAAAACTACCGCTCAGTACCGGAATCCAAGGCAACAGCCTGAACATCTGTTCGGATAGACAAGCAGCCCTAATGGCACTAGCAAACTCAAGAAGGAACTTGGAATTGGTGAAGGAATACGAGGAACAACTTAATATCTTCCCAGGTCAACCTGACTTGGTTCAATGCAATATACCAGAGAACGAAACCACGGATGAACTTGCGAGTAAACGGACGGAAAACATGGATACAGTTACGGTTACAACCATAAGAGTAGCCTTAAGGGTTGTTAAAACAAAGATTCGCTAGCCAAACACCATGAAAATATATGGAAAGGACTGCCAAAATGCAAAGCTGCCAAAGCTGTGAAAATGGAATGGTGCAAAAGTATGACGTCCAAGCTACCATCAGGCAAAAACGGAGCTCAATCTAGGCAGATTTCCGATGCCATGGCTGTCTACGTTGGGGATATCATCACACATGAATAGTTGGAAGAGATCACTGAAATCCAAGCACGACTTGCCCTTGTCCTTAGATTGTGCATGAAGCAACGCAAGTAAGTTGTATCAACTCTTAGGTTTTCCTAGCTAAATTCATGAAAGCTTCTAGTAAAATATGGCAGAGCTCTAGCGATGTATTGAAGAAGGCGAAATGTAACTTACTTAAGGTGGCCATATAGACCTGAACCAACTAGTGTCTCCAGCCAGCTCGGGTCTTAACTCTCTGTCACCAGTTTCGCACACCAAGTTAATTGAGGTCCCATTCCACTTGCGTGGGCCATCTGAGTCGCGGTCTTTCTTTGCTGTGCCGTCACTCGGGGGTGGATTTGAAGATTTTCACCTCTACATGACCCAGCCATCTCAGTCGTTGAACATTCACTAATCGGGCTAAGTCCATGACGCTGTAAAGCCCGGATAGTTCGTCGTTAGATCTCCTTCTCCACTCACGGTCTATGCAGATGGGACCGAAAATCACTCGAAAAAATTTCCTCTCGAAACAACCAAGAGCAACCTCCACTTTTATGAAAGTTCATGCCTCTGTACCATACAGCAGAAGTGGGAGGATTAAGGCCTTGGTCCCTTTAGTTGTTCGAGAGAGGGCTTTGTTGCCTTCTTAGCCCAAAGAAACAACGGATGACAAGAGTTATTCTTCGTTTGATCTCAACGCTGGTGTCGCTGTCTGTTCTAAAGTGGAGACTAGGTACACAAAGTCCTTAACAACCTTAAAGTTATATCTGTTTACAGAGACGTTCTGTCCGAGACGTCGGTGTTGGTTGTCCTTTCTTGTTAGTCCTTTTTTTCTCTTGGTCTTGCCCTCATTGAGCGTTAAACAAAGACGATGTTAAAGAAGTCGCATGACGGCGTATCGCCTTATCTGAATCCTTTTTTGACATCTCGGTGAGTGCTTCACCAACCTTGATGGAGCAGCGTGCATTCTCCATCGTAACCCTGCACAAACAGACTAGTTTAACAGAGATGTCAAAAGCGGACATTGCTCTGTATAACTCGTTTCTATTAATACTGTCATACGCGTCGTTGAAATCAACGAAAAGATGTTGGCTACAGATTTGAAGCTCCTGGGTTTTTAAAGAGATTCATACGACTTAAATCCTTAGTAAATAGTCAGTAAAATAAACATTACACCACTCACTTAATTGGAGTGTAAAATCAAATACAAATTTATGCAAATATCCTTTATGGCAGTTAAACAAAGTGGCCAGCAAATAATCTAAAAATCAATTGCAACTTGGCCAAGTCCAATATCGAAACTACATTTAATTATGGCCCGCCGGATCCAGCAAAAGTCAATTAAAAAATACCAATCATTAAACCTCACCAATATTCAGCTTAGCACTTTTGGTCGGCCGAATCAATACAATTCATTTACGTACATAGTTCGTCCTTTCGCTTCCGGCCCGACATGGAACTCATACTACAAATTTTCATTCCAATTTCCAGGATAAATTTTAAATGTGAAACCCACAGCATCGCCAATAAAATTCCACCGCAATTTGCTATGGGTTTTATGTTTTTAGGCCGCAGCATTTGACAATTTTCGTAATTTAATAATAAAAAAAAATGTATATGTATATACAAGTATAAACGGAACTCGCCCGCTGGTGTTACAGGGTCGTGGTTAAATAAGGGAGTATCGCGAAGGGATGGGAATATGATTCTTTGTTGAAAGTTTTACGCAATGCCCAAGTGACCCAGGAGCACATGCTCTTCCATTTACCTTGTCCCGTTTATTCCAATTGTAGGAACTCTTCTTCTTGGGTGAATATATAAATTGAATTTGTAAGTGCCCCTGGGCTGTGTTCACCTCGATTAAATTATTCACCAGCCTGGATGCGTATCATTTAAGGAGAAATTGAACTCGAAGTGTAACGTCTGGGTGCCACAATTAACAAGCATACTGACAAGGATATACTACAAAGGCAATACGAGTATACCTATACATAGGCCAAAGGGGATGCGAGATGTGCCTTCGTGAAAGCGTGAAATCTTTGAAAGAACCTATCATCAACATTATCATAACGGAAGCATCCGTTTACGTTCTATTTAAATTTAATGAATTTCCTTTCGATTAGAATGATGAATAGACAAGAAGCCTTAGAGCATAAGTTTCAATAGAAAATCGGGAGTGCTTAAGGATGTACCTACAGGGAAATATTCAACGATGGTGATATTAAATAGAGTTGATGTAAAGTGCTGCTTTTAAATAGTTATCAGCGGACTATTTATTTCTACTTTTAGAACTCATTATGGTCCGATTTAGAGTCTTTACTTCTCTCAAATCGGAAATAGTGTAGAATACCGCGACCAGGATTATATAGTACATTTCAACAGCTTGTCCAGGGAAACCATAAAGGGAACACAACAAAAACGCATGAATTTATTTGCAAATACGTAGTCCTACTGTGGCATATACGCATTTATTGTACAGAATTGTACAGAAAAGCAACCTTTATAATAGGTAAACTAGTTTTAGTCCACCTTCTGCTGGTATAAGGTGACAAGCAGCAAAGAAAAAATGAACGAGCTCAGAAAAAAGCCAGGATGGCTTTAGAAAAAAGTAGGAAAAGTACATTTTTTGATGAGGACAAAGTGGGCTAGTAAGCAAGTTATTTTTACTGGACAACCGAAACAAATTGAGGTGCCGTATCTCAGTTATTACTGCGTTGAACTAATGAGCAGGAGGTTCAAAATTCGAATCCCAGAAAACACCAAAAATGTTTTTTTTCACGGTACCACCTCTCGCCAATTTTTGAGTAATGATTGTCATGAGAAAGTTTCTCGATTTGCCTTTCAGATAAGGCTTTAAGGTGTAGGTCCTTTCTATATACATATGTGAAAAAATATAATACGCCCTGAACCCTATACGATCTGTGGTGCCAATTTCATTGGACATTATAATTCCAAAAATCGTGCATAGTGTAACTTGCAATAAATTTGCTGTAAGTGCTCAAGGTTCTATTATTTCACCATCACTTTCTAGGTTAGGTTATATATTTGAAAATTTTGTGAATTTTTATAAAAAAAAAAAAAGTCGCTGTAGATTGCAAGCAAATATGAGTTTGTTTGTACAGCGAATGTGTGCAGACATTCCGACAGCAGACATGCAGCAGTGCTGAGACAAGAAAAATTTTAAACAATATCCGTTTGGATACCTACATACATATATGTGCGATTTGGATAGACCATTAGCCAGTTGAATATCAATACACATTGTCTAGTTGTCACCCTAAATTTTGCTGACCTTCCTTTGAACATCCTAAGAAGGTCTTACGGAAAGGCTCAAAAGACGGTACTCTTCCCACACTTTACAGGATTTTTTCTTACATATTCTGCGTCGTTTCTCAAGGCATTTTCTCAATACATTTGTATAAGAAAAATTTTTCAAAGCATCTTCTCTCAGGTTCTGTTTCCCCTGTTCTCTGTTTCCTCCTGGGTCTTAGAGGCTGCAAAATGCTTACTTGCCATCGCGCTTTGGTCTAGTCTGGAAATACTTACGTTGGAGCTTTGCCCAATTTTGTACCAGCTGCAGTGGCTCCTTCTCCTTCTTCCGTCCTGGGTTAGCGGATTTCGTTGTGACACTTACAAAGCAATGCAGATGTCTCCTTTTCGCAGATACATATATCCTATCCACTTCCATTTCCGTCCTTAAATTGTCAGCTCCACATTAGAACTGCCGTTAGGCAAGAAAATCCGCACGATGTTTGTAGACACCGATTCAAAAATTTTTGCAAATTTCTTGTCATAGTGGCTGACATTTTCCTCGTTAGCTGGAGAAGGTACATTCACATTCATTATTATTTGCGGTACTACCTATGTATAGACAAATGTCATTTGAAAAAATCGATGATCTCAGAAAGCCTTTCTGAATGTAAAATATTTAGTAATACGCTTGCGTCAAATAAACTCTCGCACTGCATGAGGCTTTCTTCTTGAGGAAGCTTAACTCTTGTTCCCTTTTCCATTCCTCGGGGGAAATAACTATTTTCTAGATCTTTTCTATCAGTAAACAGGCTATCCTCAGATACATACGGCTGGAGAAGAAGATTTTTCATCAACGAATCTTTATTGTGTGTACTATTACTAGAAAGTAATAGTACAAGTCGTCTTGTTAAATGTATTCGACAAAGTAATAAATTACAAAACAAGGGACGTGTGAATTCAACTGTTAAAATGGGCTGCTAGCACTGATGAATGTTGAATTGTTATTTAATTATCTTGTCAAGACACAGCCGACAAACAGAGCGTGATATTAAGAAGATTGACAGATATAATGTTGCAGAATATATGTAATTAAGCTGCCTTTCATAATTGCTAGTATTTCCATCCGGAAAATCGAAAGACTTTAATGAAAGCAACTTATGTGCGTGATCAACGTCTAACTGATTACGTAGCAGATAGTGTTGCACAATTATTGAGATGTTTTTCAGAATTGCTAAATATTCCACCTGTACGAACAGACAAAGCGAAGCGAACGACTTTTATGACGGCAACTTTAGTACCTACGTCGTAAATATCTATCTTGCGTCTGATGATGATCTGTTACTTTTTGATACATTGCTCCAGTCCTATCATATCATCCTCCGCAATCGTGTATGAATGCATAGATTTAGTAGTAGTCCAGCAGAAGTCCTGGAAATCTTTCATACTTGATATCCCTCGTGGGGCATAGAGCATCCACAACGCCAGCGAGCCAACTTGTTTAGAGTTTTACAACGCGTTTCAGGTCTCACATCTCAGTGATGTGGATTCCTCTTCAGGGCGGCCTGCTCTTCTGCCAGACTATGTAAACAGATTCCACTGCATGGAATATTTCAAATTGTCGTCCCTACCGAAGGTATGACCGATGTATTGCCACATCTTTTGACGTATGATGTCTATTTGAAACTGTTCGTTTGAGATACGATTTGGGCAGAACACCCTCAGTAGTATCCGAAGAGATTTCAGCTTACGAGTGACTATAGGGGTCACTTTTCAAGTACCGTGTATGTACACACATATAGAAGTACTAAGTCAACATCAGTGAGAGCGAAACAGTCGCAGCTTGATCTTATTGCTGAATAAATGTTAACCTTTCTTTTTAGATTGTGCACCATTTTATATAGGTCTGTGGCCGCATTCATAATGTGACCTGTTCCCACTCCATCCAACAATCTATATAAGTATGTACGTCCATAACTGTATGGTAAACCACGCTGAGGTGTATTGCTATTATCAATTCAATGCTTAGCAGCCTTTACTATCCGGCACAAAGTTGACTGATGCCCATTTTCGTATATGCGACTTATGGATAGATCGCTCAGAGGAACACCCTCTTCATATGACTATTTTTTTCACATTTAAAACCATCACAAAACCACATGTTCACCGGAGCCCGAACCACTTATATTTGCCACATTATCACGTCATACGTAAAACGATTGACAATTCACTTGTCGTTTCAAGATGCGTATCCTGTGACACGAAAGATTTGCAACTTACTTCTCGATTTCAGTTCGAATAAAAAGACCATCAAAAGAACGAAAATCCGTGTGTGTTTTCGATAAAAGACATGAATATCCTGCGGCATTTACTCATCTCAAGTTCTAGAAGCAAATGTCAAGAGCTGATTTCTGAATTCAAATGAAAAAAAAAAAAATATTTATTATTGCAAATTTTCTTATTTATTTAATTTCTGTTATTTTTTTTAGTTTTTTGTTTTATTTTCCTCTCTCTCTCTTCAAAGTTACATAACAAATGTTTTTATTTTGCTTTAGTTTCTTTTTAGTTTCTTAATATGTTTCATTTTCAATCCGTACCTATTTCGGAACTATAAAAATACATATGTGTTTGACTGCAAATACGTTTTTTTTTTCTTTTTTTCCCTTGATTAATAATTTAATAACAATTTTTTGTTTCTTTTGCGCTTTTGTTATTTTTTTTTTTTCATAAAAATATTTAACAACTGGAAACGGGAGGAAGAAATAATATTGAAATAAAAAAAAAAGAAACAAAACAAACGAACAGTATTTGAGTTTTGTTGTATAGAAAAAAAAATAAAAAGAATTATTAAAATAAATTCACAAGCTAATGACGGTAAAAAAAAATAATATATATATATATATTTATTTATATATATTTGTTGACCTAGACGATGCGACGACAACGACGGGAAGGTGATATTACATGAAATCATCGTAGTCGTAATCGTATTTGTAGTCGGTCACTTCCGTCTGAAAGGAAAAAATATAAAAAAAATTGTAAGTTAACATTACAATGAAATCGCAAACAAATTTGAGTGTCACAGATGAAAAGCAATTATACAAAACAAAAACAGAACGTTAGCAACAACCGAGTCATTGGGGAAAGAAAGAAGATAAAGATTCCATCGCACTTTCTCCTATTATTGTTGACTTGCTGTTGAATTACATTTAAGATTAGTGCATTCAACATTCAACAGAAGTACTGACTCTATCAGGTCCATTGTACTACCAGACAGTTGATGCCCTCTTTGGTGGTGCAGAAGTTGGAGAAACAAAGTTTTCTTCGCTTCTCTGTTGTGTTTGTGGACTGTTCATTGTCAAATACGTCAATTGCACTTATGGAATAAATAAAAATCGGCGAAACCAATTCATCTAATTTACCGAAGAACAGTGTGATGGGTTGCAAAAATCCAGAGCGACTTTCCTTCCTGGCACAAGAAGGAAAAAACATCATGTCATTTTAACCGGGAACATAGCGTTGAGTAATGTGGGAGACAGACTGCTGGTATTGATACCATGGTATAGCAATACTACGTTCTATACCACATGTCTGTCACTGCAATACCACGTTAAAACCTAGTATACCATGAATAGAACCTAGTATTGAGATTCGCAATTTTTTGGTGGTATACTACCATCTTATTGCTTGCAGCGCCACTTTCTTTCTGTTGGTGGTTCTTCATAGCTTCTTTGACAATTCAAAAGCAAGCAATCACAGCGAAAAATGTTTTAAAAAGGGATTAAGGAGGACAATTATATCTGCATTGGAAACAATCAAGCAAGACAAGTTTAGATGAATTATATCAGCGAGCTACGACGCAATATTGAAGTGTTGCAGAAAATGTGTAAGGAGCTGGAGGTGGCGCAACACAAATGTCAAAGTATACCACGTAACGCAAAAGTCAAATTATACTACGAAGTGCAGTCTGTCAGGGGTTATAGTATTCACTATACCATGGTATTCATACTTATAATAACAATCCTAACGAGGCTCATACACAGCTTAATACTCCGTCTTTTATCGTGACAAGGAACAAGGAACATGTATTTCCTCGAATTAGAAAGTTTTAAGGAAGTAATCAACAAAAACTCCAAGGACATCAGATTGGCATACATCCAACATCATGATAGCATAACTTTTCACCCATCGTGGACGCCGTGTCTCAGTTTTTATTGCGTCGGGACTGCTGACCAAAAGGTTCAACGCCCGAATCACATAAAACACAAACAAAAATTTGTTTCACAGTTTTTCTCTCCCAAATGTCTGCAAGAGTAATAACTGTTGAGTAGATTCTCACTTACGCCTTTTGAATACGGCATTAAACTGTGAATCGGATGTGGTTGTATGAAAACACGCACAACACGAATGGCTCTGATAGGCAAGACGCGGGGTCCTGTGTATGTTGTGTGTGCCAAATCTGCATTTGTAATATGAAAGCAGATAAGGGTAGACGCAAGCTTGTCGCATACAAGAATAACTGGTGGAGCAATGACAACGAACACTGCAACCTCTGCTATACTAATATACTTAAAGCAGTTTGTAAAACGGAAAATTTCAAACAAGAAGTACGAAAATAGTACAAGAAGTCCAGAACTAAAGGAATGCAGTGAGAAAGGGATATCCTTTGAGATTACAAAAATTTCTCATGGAAAATCATTGCTTTGAGATGCTGTTCTCGTGCAAAAGAAATGATTGGTACCATCGAAATGATTGGTACCATTTCTACCATCGACACCTGAAGCAAAACGTCATTTGTAGAGCTATGGCTTTCATGTGACCAAGAAGTTTGTCTACCTTAAATATGTTCTTAATTAACAACATAAGTCTAGAAGAATCAGTCTTTGCCATAGCATTTAAGCAACAAAGTCGCCTCATGAAAAAAAGACTACTAGCCGTCATCAATCTAGGTTTGCGGAAGTAAAGAAGTTTTAAACGCTCTGAGATCGAAATTTTCGCCTGATTTACGTCCTCATTTACTCTGAAGGACGAAAGTCTAAGGACAAATTTTTGCAATTTATCGACTGAGAGAGAATGCTTAACTTAAACCGACTTAATTATGCTAGCAACGGCCACCGGAAACTTCTCTCCTCTTACACCTAAAGAAACGAGCGATCTTACTATGGATAACACGCAAAGTAAACTATATACTGACAAAGGAAACTTTTCGAACAAATGATGTCGTGTTACTTGGGTGTGAGACATGCAATACATTATCCCTTATGTACAGTTGGTAGTTGCTTAATGGCTAATTTGTCGTTTACTTACAATGTCTTGATCCATACGTAGGTTGATTTTTGATTTGCCCTTGCCAGCGGGCTTTTTCGTATTCTGTTTTTCCATTTTCTGTTTCTCCGTGTGTAGACTCTCCACTGTGATTTTAATCTTTTTCAATTCAGCAGCGCTTACTAGAAATTTAAGCATAACAGAAAGTAAATAAAAAGTTTATGCATATCATCAATCGAATAACTAACAATTTGCACATATGCTACGAACTAGATCCTCTACGAAATTTGGAAACTCTGCTGAAGGCCTGTACAGTGATACCTTCGTACTGATCGCATCGGAGAAATCTTTAAATTCCTCTTTAGTTTCAGGATTGAAAGAGTCTAAGCCACTTATACTTGTAACACCAAAGGTTTCTAATGCACTCTTGAGGTCAGCTTCTTTTTCGATTTGCTGCAATCGTAATTTTTCAGCTAATTTTTCTTCCGGTGATAGTTTTTCTATTCTTTCCTCTTCTAATCGCTCTTCTTCTTCACGTCGCAATCGCTACAAATATGTAAATTATTATTTATTTAAAGATTTGAGTTTCCTTTGTTATTGAATGTTTACCTCTTTTTCATTAAGTTTAGCTTGTTGTGACTTGTTTAAAGTTTTTTTAGGTGCTGGCTCTTGAGGAGGACTTTCAGCTTTTTCTTCGTCTTTTTTCTCTTCATCTTCCCAGCTGTCCTGTTTGCAAAAAAAAAAAAACAAATTTTTTTAGAAACTCACACAAAATTGAAATTGGTACTCGTCAAGGGAGTGTGGGTTAAACTTTAGTCGACACAGGTACTTTTAAAGGGAATATCATTGAGTTAAAACTTCATAAACATTAAGATTTACATAAATCACCCTGCCTATAGTAATTAGAAGCTCTGTTGCATGGAAACACAATGATATGAACAAGTCAGGAGGATAAGTTCGTTGCTCATCATTCTTCTTGAACAAACCTATTTGAAGGTCATCAGATAAATACGTTTTTTAAGCAGCTAGGAACAAACGACAGCAATTTATAACATTGTTCTAGTTTCGATTCATTGTACTACTTGACAAAATTGTTTTGAATGACGTAGCGATTAGAGGAACAAAAGCGGCGTAGCTACCTATATGAGCCAATTTTAAAGGGTTTCTTTCATTTCTTCGTAAAAATATTGAAAAGACGACGTGTCTGTGAGCAGATTTGGAAAATGTTTACACTTACATTCGTTCGGTTTGCAAAAAGTAGCTCAATATTTAATGCTCGAAAAATGGTTGCCTACGGACCTACAGACATGGCTCAATCGGCTCATTTATATACATATTAAATAAGTACATACATATACATACATTATAGGCTCAGCCATGGGTGAGTACCATGGCTCAGTAGTTTTTCCATGATCCCATACCGCACGAATGTCTGGCAAACACTCGAGACTAGCAATTGTTTGAGAAGGTTCTTAATTTATTCTTTTGAGATGCAACACTAAATTGTTGGTTCCTTCCATTTATCCAAAGAATATAACAGGCACAACACGATTGGTTGCGAGGGCAAGGTCCCAGAGCCTACAAATACATATGGGCTGTATACATATGTATGTATGGTCAAATATTAATTTGGAATTCATTCTCATTATTTATCTGTGTTTCAAACTACAAGTATGTGCCAAAACTAATACATTAAACGCATACAAAAAAGAGTTGAAACAACTAGCTATTGATAAACATAGTGTAGCCCACCAGTGGTAAAGTGATACATATTTCCTTTTAATAATAATATTCCAGACATCCCGGGAACTACGACGGTGTTTCGTAAGACTTTTTAGCAAGAGCTGTGCGAACCATCGACAAATGTTTTACTAAAGATTGGCCTCAAATAATTGAAATGTTTAAATATTAAATTTTCATTTAAATAAAAATAGAAAAACCTTTCTTAAGTCTATAAGTTGCAAGAACGATTGTATTTCTGATATGATGCTTGTTTCATTTCATAGATACTCTTGTTCTTACAACTGGTTTTGCTTACCCTTTCTGAATCACTTTTATTCTGTAGGATAATATATCTACGTCTGCTATTTTGAACATACTTCTGAATATATGTACATATACTGAATTGTCACAGTTCAGCTCTTCGAAAAATCTTTTAATAAACTCCCCAGCATCAGTGCACCAAGGGTAATGTCAGAACAAAGATTTTAATTCATTTGTACATGCATAAACAAATCTTTAAACTTGAGAACTGAAAAATATCTTTGAATTGAAATTACTCTTTCGTAAGTGCCTCTTATCTCCTATAAATTTATTGACTATGAATTTGCACCCATATCTCCGCGTTAAATTTAGAGTACCGCCTGTTCCATGTTCAACACCAACTGCAAGTTGTATTATACAAGTTACAATTTTTTTTGCAATAGCAACTCAAGTTCCAGCTGAAGTTCGGAAAAGAGGCAGACGAAAAGACAGTTAGATTACTTAAATGCAAAAACAACAGCAAATTCTCGGCCTCAACGAGGAGGCCATCTATAATAGAGCAGCTTGTAGAGGGATATTGGAGGTCCGCAAAATTAGCCAACCCCACAAGCGGCGCAGTAGCATAAGATGTATGTACGTGTACGTACGCGTTATATATTTCAACGGTTAATAAAAGAAAAAGAAGAAGATACATACAAACATATACAAATCAAGAAACAAGATGAATTTAACATGTCAGAAAACACATAATAAAAACCAAACCTCAAAAGTCTCTCAGCAAGGTTGACAGCCCTACACTCCATTTAACAAAATACAGAAGCATCTGGATTTATGTAAGTAGAAGTAAATTTTGTTTGCATGCATTAATAAGAAAGATAGGATAGATTGAAAGAAAATTGTGTTGGATGGAGGTTCAAGTAAATAACACCAAAAGACTTTCTGGTAATCCATAGATGGTGTCCGATCAGCGAAAATGTAACATTCTTACTAACGACTATGATTTCTGAATCTTTTTGTTTCTGTAAATAATTATCTACTCTAAGCAGAGTGCGATATTATTATATATGGCATAGCGATAAATAACTTCATGCTTCTGGTGGAGACTTTAAGCGGCAACCCTTCACTCAATACCAAACATATTGGCATTACCACCACCACATCCACATGAGTAACACTGAAACTGAAAAACTTTTGATTTTAAAGATTTAAATTGATCTTCATTTTATTTAAGACTTTTTTTCACATCTACACACGTATACGTACATATATCAAAAAATAAAATAAGACTAGCTTACATAAAATAATACTGACACACATTAAAATAAGGAACAAACGGTAATGCATAGAGTAATTAAAAGATAAAATGTGAGATTAATCCTCATCACGTGACCAAATGACCATTTATACCGGTTTTTGGTGCCCCTTATCGGCAATCGGAGCAATAGCAACAGTAGCAGTAACAGCGCGAGACGTAGACGGTTTAGAAGTTGTTGGTAAAGTTTTCTGTACAGTCTCTAGCTTCTTAGGATTAATAAGATCTTTGTAGATATGTTGACCCTTTTTCTTCTCTGGGCACGTTGTTTTGGGCTTTTCAAGATGTATGTATAAACTCTGTTGCTCATCAGTAAGTGGCTCTTCTTTAAGATTAATTAACTCTGTAATTTGCTCTTCCGAAATTTCATTGAAACCAATATCTTTTGATAGATTGAGAATTTCTGTAACAATTGGTCCTTCATTGTTGCCTTGGTCACCTTCTTTATCTTCATCCCGGATGCATGCTGGCCAAACATTTCGCCACATTCTATTTAGCTGTGATGTTGTTACATCATTCCATGCATCTCTTATATTTCCAATACCTTTGTATATGTCATAGTTAAGCCAAGCTTTTTGGATTATCATTTCCTTTTCTGCGTTTGCGAAGGAACTGCCCATTGCCTCTGCTATTTGTTTTAAAACTCTATAGATATAGAAAGCTTTGAAAACAACTTTAGCTCCTTGATCCATGGGTTCTAGCAATGATGTGGTGTTTGATGGTAGAAAAATCACTTTGATGTCTTCGTCGATTTTATCAAGACTATAAGGATGATGAGGAGCCTTGCCAAGGATCAAAAGTATTTTTTGTGGTAAATTATTTTTCACACAATACTGTTTAACTGCTGGGCAAAACTCAGTTTTAAACCACTCAGTGAAAAGTGAAGCTGTCATCTGGGCTTTTTCATTTGCCCGCCAAATAACCGGTAGAGTGATTCTTGGTATGTTTTGCAAAGGAATTGGATTGTCGCAGTTATACACGACCAGGGGTTTCATCTTAAAATCTCCATAAGCATTTCCTCCTAACAGAAGCGTTAGTCTTTCATTGGCATGTGTTGCATTTTCTCCTTTAGATAAAAAGCTTTCACCTGGCAATCGCTTCCAGTATAAGCCGGTTTCATTGAAGTTGAATACCTGATTAGGACTGTAACCTCCTGCTTTGATAATATCTTTAAGTTTGACAAAAACTGATGTGTCTTTATTAACATTTTCGCCTTCTTTAGTGACTTCTATAGGATGAAGCAAGTATCTTTCTTTAAAATGTCGATACCAGCCAAAGCTTGCGAAAAACTCGGGAGCATCAATTTCGCCTTTAACTTCATTAAATAGACCTACAGCTTTCGCCTGAATGTCTTCAATAGTTAGTGGGATATTTTTCTTACACATATCCTGTGTCCAGGCAAATAAAAGCACCTCCATTTCCTGCACAAGAACTTGTTTAGATTTAACTATATGTACAGGTTTTTTCACTCTTCCCACAATGCCTTTACGAATCTTATCCTCATTGGTCCTTATTAAACGGACAGTTGGGTTCGAAATTCCTAACGATCGTGCAATCCCAAGAGTCGTCTCTCCATTGGCCAAACGGTCTAGAATTTCCAATTTTGCCTTAATATCTAACAGTGTGCGAGCTTTTTTGGTAGTATGCTTTGGTTGCTCACTGGCATGTCTTTTTCCATCCATTTGCTACAAAAAGATAAACATTGAGTTCGCACATTAAACATAAAATCTTCATTTCGTTCATCGAAATAAAGTTTAACAGTAACAATAGACAAGAACTTACCGGAGGGGTTTTCAATAAAAACAACAAAAACTGTAACGCACTATTTTACGTGTTTGGACTAATTTAAAATGCATTCCATAACTAGCTTATCTATACAATGGAATTGGCTGGCTCCAGACGGTTGAAAAGCGAGGTGTTTCCCAAAAAACTTAGATCAGCTTTGTCGAGCAAACAAGCATTGCTCAGCAGATCGAGAAAGAGGATTGTTTCGGCACCAATCTGGATGCGAGTAGCAAATTCGGTTTTTGCACCGAATCTCCTGAGACACCAAACATTTTTCTCTCTGGTCATTGCTTTCAAATGAACGCTCTACACCGCATGGACCCGATTTCACTTGTGGACTCTACGTTGAAAATGATGAAAGCTCTCCATATTCGTTCAGAATATCAACTTTTCAAGTTTGTCCTACTGATAGTCCCAGTAGACATTCAGCAACACAACAGCCTCAAGAGAAAGTGTTCATAAAACTGAAGGCAAAACACGCATCTCCAGGATTTTCTCCTTTTACCTGATGTCACTTCCATTCGATTAGCACTGTGCGGATAAATAACCGAGTTTGATTTTTAAGTCCCTGTGAAATACCTTTGCAGGACATTTTTGGCAACACAGTCCGACTCTTCAGTCTGAAGCACGTACTGCATCTAACAGGCAAACAGACTTAGGCTTACCTGGGCAAGTTAGGCTTGACAACTGAAAACAGAGTGCCCGGGATCAGCCTTTCTACTTCCGATAGATAGTTTTCGTGTTTGATCAAGTGCTAGGTTTATTCTCTTCATGTTCCACCCAATAACCAAACGAACGAGGCATTTACAAATCCAAAATGCTACTGACATTCTGACACCGCATAAAATTTCAATTAAATGTATTCGAACCCTGTGTGCAGCATGTTTATTTAAAAATATGCATACGTCAATGCTGACGAAACTATGCATGACGTCACACGCTCTGAGTGCAGTACACTTTTCATATATACACCCTTGCCAGATGTCACTTTAAACCAAATAACATATTAGATTCCTCTTGAATGAATGAATTGTGGTGAGGGAGGAAAACTTATTTCAAGCACTCAGCCACGTAGAGCACCTAGTCAAACTTATTCATTTTCTTAAGGAAACGAAGAATTTAGGCTAGGGATAGTGTTTGGATGAAGTACATTTTTAATATATCGAAGTCCAGGGTACGAAAGTGCTCCATTGTATATTTAGTTTCTTGACAGGATGTACACTTTGAGTCTTCATAGGGACCATAGTAATGACACAGTCTTTTCTACCCAGATTAAGAAAAATAATTGCAGTGCCGCTATCTACGAAACACTTGCTATTTCTGCTAGATGGTATGCTCTCTTTCTTTCCTTACGTTTAGAGACTTTTTAAGTACAACACAAAACCTTAGCCAAAGTGACACCAATTATTAATTCGGGACTTCATTGCACTCAAAAAAGAGCTTTTTGTTTGAGTGATTTGTAGGAAGTCTTGAGTACGGCTGCCACTGCAAATGCTGACAGTTCTACCACTTTCCAAGTATTTAAGACAGTCCTCAATTTATCTAAAGTATTTGGTTTTATTTTCTGAATACAAAACCAGCTCCAGTTTCATTTGCTCTGCTAGAGTCGTTTGTTTAGAAGACATTGGAGAAGTTACATTGAAGGAGGTCATTTAGATTTTCCCACCTAATCCTCGCCGGGATGTACACCTCATATATTTTACCACACATGATGACAGGGCTAACATTGGACATTCAGATCACGAAATAGTGTTCTACGTCGGACTCTGTTTTTTGAGTTTATATATTTTTTTTCCTCCTTATGAACTTCTAAATTCAGTGGTAGAACCTTGCCATGGGTGGTTCGCATTGCACCAGTGATTCGAGAAAGAATTCTTTTTTCTGTCTGTGAGCTTAGTACAGGCAGAATTTTCGTGACCACTGAAGCAAAAGCAGACTTTTGATGTCTATTTTTTCCGAAAAAGCTGCGAAATTGCCAAAAAGTTTTCAGAAGTTTTGATGTATTTCAGATTATCTTAGTTTGACATACTTCACCTCAGTTTTATTGTCATGACCATTCAATCGATTTTATCCAATCGATTTTACTTGCAATTGCAAAGAGGCAAAGAGCTATCAGTCCAGAAGAGTAAGATGTCAAATCTTACACTTGCACTTCTACGAACAGTGTTGTAGAAAAAAATCCTCGAATCTGACAGAATTTACCGTACCCCATTTACTCGCAGCTTTACCATATTTAAAGAATGCACACAAGCGAAACAACAATACTTTTATATAATTCCAAATACAAACATACAAATATACATACTTGGTTTGAAAACGGAGGGCACCCAAGATCTAAACACGGAACAAAAAAAAAAATCTATAGAAAGTCTTCAAAGACACCTATTCCAACACAGTGACGATATTGACTGAGCATCTGAAAGTGCTCTCAAAGCTTGAACACACAATTTTTAACGAGTTGTTCGCACCATACATACATATGTACATATTTCAATTAAGAAAAAACTTTAGAAAGCGTCTCCACAGACAAATACTTTGATACAAAACAAAATTTGTCCATGGTGAACCAAATTTGAAGAACAAAGCAATCAAGGAGAGTAGACTCTCCTTTTTCAATTGATGAAATGCAAAAGGTCACAGGGATTCCAATATTCATATGATTTGGAAACATTTTTTGTACATACATAAGTAGATGCATACATATGTTACTGTTTCGTAACTTTTCACCACAGGTGGGCATTTTCTCAGGATTTATATACATATGTACAAATGGATGTATGCTATCGATAAAGAAGGTTCAACCACCACCATAAACGAAACAACGCCCACTGCTGCATACGAACAGAAAAGCTCGTTTGAAAATAAAAAAAAAACGTTGCTTGTTTTATATTTTGTGCTTTTGGTGCAATGAGTGCAAATGGAAAAACAAATACAACTACGCACACAAAACGTAAATTTAACCCAAAAAACAAGACCTGCAGACTCTATGCAAAAATGCTTTAGGTTGGGACATATATTATACAAATGCTCCTTTTCGTGCGAACGCAGTAACTTGGCCTAGGAAAGCGGAAAGAATGCGAACGAGGTCGACGCAGACGGAAAGATTTAATATTAGATACACTTCACAGATATAAAGTAAAATTTCATTGGTAAAATACAATTTTTTTTTTACATACATATGTACATATGTATGTGCATACCCTCTGAACGATTTCCTTTTCGGCTTAGTGTCTCAGCTGAGGAATCAGAAATTTTCAATGAGATTTTTCCTCATTCTCTCGCTCTTTGCGAGGCGAAAACATATTTTTCTGACAGCCTATTTCTAACTCATTGGACAATATTATTCAGCCTAAAAAATACTCTCCGCTGAGGAAAGGTAATAAAATCTCGTAGGGATACGTAAGTTAGAACACGCCTATTGCTTTTTGTAAATTCTTCGAACGTCCTTTTCGAAAACCTGGAAACAATGCTCGTGATAGACAAAACTGGAAGCCTGGAGTGTATCAAGTACAGACTCTGCATGGATCGGACACCTGTAAAGGTATATCATGGATGGAGGTGGGGACTATTCCGTTATCACTGCGAGGTGTCTGATACATTCAGTTTAAATCTAGTAATGATGCAGTGCTGTTTAATGTGAATATTGTCATTCCTGAGTTCATTTAATCACGACAAACCATGGGAAATGCTTTGCTTCAAGTAAAAGTCACCCATCTATGGTATGTGTCAAAATTGCTCTCAACCCTTTTATGAAAAACGTTGTAAAAACGTTGCCTCTTTTCAACTTCAAAGTCTGTTGAAGCATATTTTTGAAACCTTGGCACATGCATACGACAAAGGGTACAAGGAAAGGCATGTCCTCTGTGTAAATCCCGCGTATTAATACCAATATCTGGACTTTAGTGTGGCTAATGCACGCAAAACGGAAGAATGACAGGACATTGAAGCCAATATGCTTTAAAATGGTTCAATGAATGGTTCCCGAAATACCTTATCTGCGCGCAAGGTTGTATCATATCTGTCGTTGGCGGGTCGTTGATTTTCTACATTATTGTATAATCTGCACAAGACGTTTGTAAACACATGTACATAATCTATGTATGCACATACATATGTACAAGTGCATTGAACAGACACTTGGCAGGAGATAAGTTTAACAACTCAAATTGTAGTTTTAGAAATATGTACGATTATTATACAGCGACCTTAGCGAACTCCAACTCTAAAAAAAGGTAATTACAGTAATTTTCCGCACCAAAATAAATGTACGCCCACACAGCCATGGTGTTTCACAAGATTTCCCAACCAAAGGTATCTGCAGCGACTATTATCTAACCACATTCATGGGATTTTACCAATTCCGCCCAAAGAGTTGATCGGGATTTAATTTGATCTTTTTTTTTGGTCTGCACTTTCACTTTCTCGAAAAACTGCCACAAACCACTAACCCACTCCAGAGAAACAGCGCATGATAGAAGAAAAAAAACTACCACAAAGAAAAAAAAAATGCAAAAATGCAAACGAAACTGATTAACAAAATTTTACCACGTGGACGGAAATCAAATGAAGGGTTTAGCATTGCATCGCGATGTAAACACGAAAATTATGCTCAGCACAATGGCTTGGCAGCGTGAGTAATTAAAATTCTTGATAACCTTTGAAATCGTTCACCTTCTGACGAGCAGAACAGTCAAATAATGATTTACCTTGAGGGAAAAATTCAATTCTTTTTTTTTTTTAAATGAAAATATGCTACACTCACCTTAACGTCCTCGTCGTCGTCTTCGCCTTCCCATTTGTTTAGATTTGCGATTTTCTGCCGCACAACTAGCTCTTGCTCTGCTGCAGTTTCTAGAATATTGAAAAACGTGAATATATGTTTCGATTTGTTAATGATTAATGCAAAAAAGAAGAAAAAAAAGACGACTGGAATGTGAGATCATTTTTTGGGTGGAAGTTTTTTTTAGGATCTCTTACTCGTGTGCTGGCAGTGAGTGGGCACGTTTATGAGATTTTTTTGTTTCGGTACATACCCCAATCGTCATCCATGATCAGATTTTTGTGAAATTTATGAGTTTACTTCTAAATATTTACTTATTTTCGAATGAAATTGTGAATTTCTTTACTTGAAAAAGTAACTTTTCGCTTGGAGACGTGTGGCTTTTTACTGCGAAAAAATTTCAATGCGAGAATTTTGACATATTACATACGAAATTTTTTTCATGGCGAAACGATTGCGAATTGAAACAATTCCTGAAGTGGTGCCAAGTTGCTGAAAATAGTCAATTATATGGGGGTGTTCAGTATCAGAGCATAAACATTTTTTTTATCAAAAAGGCATAAATATTATTTTAGGAGGTCTAATCTCGAATTCAATCCCTATACCCTATAAAAGAGTATCAAAAGCATGTGCAAAACGATATTATTAGTTTTCATAAGTGGAAAATGTTTCCATATGAAGTGGGTCGCAATTTGTTCACGAAATATCGCAGTCTAGAGTCTAGATATTACATTTCAGCATACAATGTATGGTGTGTAGAAGATTCCATTTTTTCATTTCGACGTACAATGTGCGGTATAAAATGTACAGCAATCACTTTCAGAATTTATATTCTTCTGATAGAACTAATATAACGTCTAAATTTAGAGAAGAATTTCTGTCAGAAAACAAAGTAATCTTCATTTCTCGTCGAGCCCAAGCTCATTGCGTTCAATTGCCAAAGGCGTCAGCCGTCATATAACAGAACTTGCAAGCAATATTAGCGTCCTACCATGCATTTTGCCTTCTGTGCAAAGGGTTTCGTCAACATTTGCTTCATCCAATCGAAATAACACCGACCTCTTAGAACCAGTCTTCGCCGAATTCCCACTAAGTTTTCATTCATAGTATTGACTCCGATGTTAAATGAGGTCCTTGACTACCATGAAGTTGTAGATAACAGCGGTAGCGTTTTGTTGTAGCTTACTTACTTTATTGAACATATTTTCCCCTCGTTTAATCAATTGCCATGAAAGCCACTACCAAGGCATGCTGGGAACGACCAATGACGTTTCGTCAGTGTATCCGAAAAGCTGGATGGATGTGTTGAAAGTCGTGCCCTCCGTCTAAATATAGGTACATGTTCTGGGCCATTATCTTTCTCCTCATATTTGCTAGGTGCAAATAAGACTGGAATTATAAAATTTGTCCTTGATGAAGATTTCCATTACACGCTCAATGATGACAAAACAGTTTTTTTTTTCTCACTTAGTAGTCTTCAAAGTGAATCTTGCTGGTGTCTGTTTATCGTATTCCTGGTCCATCTTATCACACTTCGTGCTTTTTAGATTTTGAAGACCTCTATGAATTAGTCCCCGGATTTTCTAAGGTACGAAAATACCACGAAAGCGAACAGCATTTCTAGCTGTTTCAACTAGAACAATGCCTTAAAGAGTCCTCAAAAACATTGGAAGAGAATTCGGTTGACACAGTTAGTGGGACCAACCCTCGTCATTAGTTCTCCTTACTGCTTTTGAATGGGCACCGCGTAAAGGTGTTTAGTATTTTTCGTCCGCAGTGAAATATAACTCAGATATATGTATGCACGTACATATCAAGTTGTGTCAAAATCTGCTCAACAAAGGAATTCAACGCTGAATATTAGGCACATTGGTCTCTTATTAGTTTCGTTGCTAATAAACAGCTATCTCAAGAAACTCTGCTACATTTTTGAATCGCCTCTTCATCCTTAGGCCTCCTAATTCGAAAAATCCTTTCTAATATGATCACAGAGTTAATTTAAGGTTATTTTCCTATATTCATATTTTTATAAAAGCTCTCTTCATTTCTGCACAAAAGCTTTCACTTACATTTGTACTGGCATCACTTCCCGCCCACTGACAGTTGACACATCTTTCTCTCAGCGCAATTCTTGAATGAAAAGTTTTCTCGCTCTCAGCCCGAACAACGACGGTACTGCAGCAGTTCACGACGAATACAAAAGTGTTGGTTGGTGTTAATTTGTGTGCTTCAATTCGATTTTTATAAAATTGTTTTAAAATTTCTTTGAAAAATAGTTAGAAAATCCTTAAAACTTAAGAATAAAGTGAAAGTCGGTGAAAATCATTTCAAAACAGTTGATCCATCATCTACTCCAACAAAATGATGGCCACAAAGAAAATCGAGGAAGGTCAGGAGTTGATGCGACAAGCAGAGAAAAGGTACACTGTGGTGGTGAAAAAATTTCAAAACCTATCCTCTGATCAATTTTATTCCTCAATAATTGCAGCCTAAAGACAACTTTGCTAAAGTGGAGACCAGACTACGACGTAGCAGCTGATGAATACAGCAAAGCAGGTAAATTTTTGCAGAAGAAAATTTTCCAACTCCAAAACATTATTGGATAGCGAAAGCAAGGAAGGCACTTACCAGCCACCCCCAGTCGAGAGTTTTTTTTTCTGTCTTTCGGGGGAGGCTCTCCCTTTTGGGGTAAAATCGATTTTTTGAATGAACTCCTGTTGACAGTTGTATTTGACGATGGAAAACAATGTCATGCGAAACTGTGGCAGTGGAGGCAGTGGGTTTGAATGGCGAATGTTTTTTTTTTCTGTTTCTTGCAAAACATTGTTTTAACACCTACATACATACATCTGGATTGTTAATAACAATTCTCTTGAGATGACAACACTAAAATAAAGAGAATTATTAGTCATCGGTGTTGTAGCTGATTATACTAGGGGAAAGGAACAACTTTGCTTTGATTAAACAGAGGAAGGTGTACTGTACACTTCATTTGATATAGGAGTGTTCCACAACAGTGGAAGCCTATCTGGCACCAAAGCGATTGAATTAGAAACTGTTAAAAGAATCCAGCAAATTATTATCACCCTTCCAGTACGATAGTTTAGCCGATTCATTCTTTTATTTTTTCTGGGTCTAATTTACCAATGCAAGGCCTAACCGAAAAAAAGTCAAGAAATTCTAAGCTCATTACTCCTAAGAAAAACCGACATTCTTACGGACGGGCTATAAATCACTGTAATTTCATTCTAAGACGTGCTTAATTCAAATAGGACCAAAAATACTACTGTAATTCGTCTTGTATACTGCTCGTGTGCAATGAAAAAAATACCACGAGAGTCCATAGCTACCTGCAATATTAGAAGCAAACTTCATCTTTAAACTCCTCTCATTCTGACTTCACCTGTACTAAACCAAACGTATCTACTATACTGTAGGACAAATATACATAACCAAACCCGTTCAGTAACCAGTCTTGGATCTTCGATCCAGGTGAAATCACTCCCCTTCTTTTGAAGTGGTGTCTCTCTTCTACCTTGACCCAACTTATACTCAGTCTCTTCCATACAATCTAAAGGCAATCTTCCCGATATGTGGCAACATGCGAATGTCCAGCCGTTTCCACAAAGAGTTTTTTTTACTTTCAAATTAGAGGCGCATAACTCTAGCGTCAGTGCGTCAGTGCCAATTTTTGCATTGTCGTACTTTTTGTTATGTAGGTATACGCCTTCCATCTCTTTTGAAGCATTCACACGCTATGGATTATATTTTCATTGAAGATGCTAGCTTCTATGCACTTATCGTCAGTAAACGCTTCTGTCTGTTGGTGGTTTACTAAGAAATTTTTCTCTGAAACTCTCACTCGTTAATGGATTTGATCGGTGGGTCGACCATCTTATAGTAAAATCGTGTGATCCGCAGTAGCTTCTTTTTTAATTCTGCAATATATTTCCCATATGTCAGGGTTTTCGAATTTTGTGTAAGTGGTTTTGTTTCCGTATTTTTAGACATCTATCCAAACCGAATTTCTATGTTATTCGCCAAATGCCCTCATTGTAGCTCTCTTAGACGCTCTTTTCCATTCTCACTGGACAAATAGAGATATTTGGCACCCATATATGCTCAAAAGCATGTCATTTGTCATTACGTGCTTAGGCATTGGCGAGAGGTAACTTTCGAACTTTCGATTCGAACTTTTATTTACCACGCATTGCACTGAACCACGGCACCCAAACTTTGGTCTGATAACTCTGTCGTTGTGCTTCACTCCTGCAGCTCTTTGGAGACTTATAGCTTTAATTTGATGGAATTTTTACATCTATTTACAGCCATGATTAGGGTTTAAGTAAAATTCTTGAAATATTTTAATTTACAGCAACTTGCTTCCGTCTTGCGAAGTCATTTGATCAAAGCAAGGAATGTTTCTTAAAGGCAGTCGATTGTCACAAACAAAACCGTTCTTGGTTTCATGCAGCCAAGTGCTATGAACAGGTAAAATATGCTCAAAACCTCTCTGTTTGAATATAAATTTTCAAGCATCTCGTATCTCTTGTAGATTATTATAGTATTGAAGGAGACAAATAACCTGCTACAAGTCGAGGAATACGCAAACAAAGCGTGCCATTTGTATCAGCAGTATGGATCATCTGAAGCTGGAGCCGCTGCTCTAGATAAGGCAGCCAAAATTCTAGAGAATCCACATCCAGAAATTGCTCTACGATTGTATCAACATGCTATGGAAGTTGTAATGGTGAGTTCATTACATACCCATGCATGCATTTGTTTAACATACTTTTGTTTTCAGAATGAAGACTCAACCCGCCAGGCAGCAGAATTTGCAACAAAGGTCTCACGATTATTAATCAAACTTGGAATGTAAGTTTTCTCATTAAAAAATGCTCGTTGAACGTCTTAAGATTACAAATTTTATTCATAGGTACGATCAAGCAGCCGATGCTGTACGACGGGAGATCAGCTTTAATCAAATATCAGAATCGTACCAGCAAATCGGCCGACTTGCTGTTGGCTTGGTTTTGGTACAATTAGCCCGCGGTGATTTTGTAGCTGCCGAAAAGGCATTCAAAGAATGGGGTAACTGCTGTGATCCTCAAGAGGTACAAACTCTGGAAATGCTGTTACAAGCGTTTGATGATGAGGATCCAGATGCAGCCAGACGGGCACTATCATCACCCTTCATTAGGCACATGGATGTTGAATATGCGATATTGGCCCGCGATCTACCACTACCCAAGGGAATTACAGCAGCTCCCAAAGCTACAGTTATTGAAAATGCAACAGCGTCATATAAATCGCCAAATGCTGGGGTAAGCAAAGTTGTTTTTTTTTTTATCGAATTAAATTTAAATCTCGACCGGAATGAAACTTTCTTTGCCCCGCAATGTATAAACCAAGCATTGCCAAAACTGTGATGTATACATATTTACATCTTCAATGGATCCAGGACCTTACGAATGGCCGTATCTATATGCTGCCTTCTAGACCTGTGGAATGAAGGCGTTCATTCGATTGCTTATATAATCTTCCACACTAGGCTGTACTTCCGTTCTTTTCATGTGTTATTGGAACTTCTGCTCGATTTTCTTTATTTTTTCATTTAATACAATAACATAAGTCGTTGTACGCCTATCTTTCAGATGAACTTCTTAAATGCAAATTGATCACCAAACCGGCAATCTGGTTAAATATTCCTGCCAGTTAGTTAAAATTTAACTGATATTGTGTCAGAATTTTTTCTCAAATGCGTGTCTCCGACAACAAGACGGTTAACGTTGCAGACTTGTTTGAAATGTGTTGTCATGAACCATGAAAGAGTTCAATGGTTATGCCCCTGTTAGGTGTTCGATTGTGGAGGATAACATTGTAAATAATTTTTATATTCTACTCTGAAATCTAGCCGTCAATATCTAGTCGCTAAAGACTTTCAAAATATTGAACCCTTGCGTGTCGAATTCAAATATCTTATACCGCTCAGTAACAAGACATAGATTTTGTCTTACATGAATGCCTATTATAGCTGCTAAAGTCTGGAGTTTGGGGACCTTTTTCCCGCTTTAGAATTCTTTGCTCGTGCTACTGAGAAACCTTAAAGTTGTTGCATTTTGGAGCAAGTTGCTTATTAAAGAAAATGCTCGCATTTCCCTTTTCGAACTTCCGAAAACAAACGCTGGCACTTTTGGTTATATTTGTGACATTCTCTGTTGTATTTTCGTTACGGAGATGCTGATTTTTAAGGTTTTTGTTAGTCATTTGCATTCGCAGCTTATTCGCTGATACTATAAGCGTGTCAAATACACAATGTTATGCAGTGGAACTTCACTAAGTCGAATTTTAAGGGTCCAGAAAATATAGTTAGTGAGTTACAGAAACTTCAAGTTGCTGAAAACTCGGATAGACAGTAATTTCAGCTTTTCTGACCCAACGGATATTCTATCGTTGCCACGTTTTCCACCAAGACATTTCTCATTTTTAACCGCTTGTGTTTTATTTGGAAACGATTTAAAAAAACACCTTTCTAATCAGTATTAAAAATTTCATTCTTACCGAGCTTGCATCAAATTGGGCAGAACGTTTTCACACCAATCATCTCGAGTTACCAAATCTGCTTTCACTTTCCACTTTCACCACAAACCTATTTTTTTTAGACAATGTAATATATTGTGGGCGCCGTGGCTCAAGTGGTTAGTGCGGTAGATCGCTGAGCGTGAGGTAGGTCGGTAGGTAGGAACCTGTAGGTCCCTTCCATTTGTGTGAAAAATATAACACGCTCAACACGAATGGTCGCGAGAAGCTAGGCCCTGGACCACATGCGGTCCGTTGCGCCAAGAATTTGTATTTGTAATATATTGTCTTAAACTTATCTAACCAACCTCCAACGTACACTAGATAAAAATCATCAGGTCCCAAAGCATGCGCAAATTTTTTAGCCTTCTCCTTATTATGGTACCTGAAAGCAGTCGATTTTTACTACGAGCTACGGTTACCCATTTCATAATAACTTTATCAATTTCGTCACTGTGGCAGGTTTGGAAGACTTTTTTTTTACTGCTAGCACTTTGGTCTTTTTTCCAGAACAGCATACTTGCTTTGTTTTAAATGGTTGATAAGCTGGCTGGCGCAATATCACCTCAATCTACTTATTATCATTTTCCCTCAAGTAATAAGCTTTTTAAATGTCGCTTTGTCATCTTCTGAGAAATGTTATCTCCGAATTCTATAGTAAATTTTACCACCAATACTTATTTGTTTCTTGTCAAAAAACAAAATCGACCTCACACGAGAACAATCAACTGCCACTGGATGTATATATGTACATACACATACATACATATGTAGGAGCATACGAGAAAGAAATCAAATAACTATAGGGACTTCCCGTACTATGTACGTGGCTAAAGAAACTTAATTTAGTGCGTGAATTCTCCGAAACATTCGAGCAACGATTAAAATATATGTAGCTTCTAGATTTGAGTTAGGGAGCTAAAAATATATGAAAAACGCATGTTAACAATAAATCGACTTTGAGAAAAGTTAGAGTAACAAAAGTTGGAGCTAAGGAAGTTTCACTGAATGCACGAAACAGTGGCTTTCGGGGTTCATGTAGGAGAGCTTGTGATTTCTGACAGTGATTTTTAAGTTCTTTCTAATGGCACGAAAACTGGTTTTCTGGTCTGTAGGTGACTTTTAAAATATTTCCATTATCATTCCAATCTACAACTTATGAATTTTCTATTCTTTCAGTCATCTCCATCGGCTGCTGAACCTCCATCCGCTCCATCCGCCGCTGATGCCGAAGAAGAAGACGATGAAGGTCTTTGTTAGTTATTTAGAATATTTGTTTTCCTTTTATAAATATCTACATACTGCTCTTTATTAAAACAAAAAAATGCACTTTATTATTATTATTATTAAAGATAAAATTAATATATATTTACAATAAAAAAAAAAGAATGATAACGCTAAGCAAAAAGAAAAAGAAAAAAAAAAAAAACAGAAAAAAGTGACCTCAAGTAAAATTGTAATAAAATTAAAAAAAAAAAAATCTGTGTTTTAATATTATGTACACTCACATACAAAGTTTTCTTCCCTTTCTCTATTTAGTTGTAAGTTAAAAGTAAAAAAAGAAAAAAAAGCAAATTAAAAGAAAAGAGAACAAAATAACAGTATAACGCAAAGCAAACAATTTTTGTGACTAATAGAAGTTTATCTTGTGAATGGATCTTAAAACATGTTATTTGTTTATTTTTAAAATATGCATACGCATACATATATGTATCTGTAAACATATAAGTACAATTTATTACAATTCATTATGTAGTACTTATCACAACAAAGTTTGCAATGTTTTAAGCAAATTCGTTTAACTATATTAAAAGCAAGAAAATAAAAACTATTTCAGAGCATTTGTTGATAATAAATAAAAGAAAAAAATAACATAGCTAGAGCTTTATAAACAGAAACAAAATAGTGCAATTAACTGATTCACAAATCAACTTAACGATACATTAAACAACGTTAAACATTTTATTTTAAATGTTTAATTGGTTAATATAGTTATTAGTTTTTTAATGTTAAATCAATCAAACGTATTTTTATTTATAAAGTTTAATTGATTCTTTGATTAAAGGGAACTAGACGGTGGGATTTATAGGTCTTCATTGCTTTAGAAGCTCAAATGTTGTGTAACGATTTTGTGTTGAAATAGTTGGCTTATCTAACAAATCTGGAGCTACAGTGGTAATACAAGCCAGTATCAATTGGGTTTGCGACAATTGTCTTCTTTCTCTGATTTCGCTGCAGTTGAGGGAAACAAGAGTGATTTTTTTCTTTGATAACTTGGCAGAGTATACTCGTTGCTACGTTGACTAGAGACTTGCAATGAACATATGAATGCGTTTCACCGGATTCTTACTTGTAGCCTGTAGACATCCAATTGGTTCGTTCCCCATCTCCATTAAAAATATCTGAAAAATGATGTATGCCTTGGAAGTAAGTGATTTTCATTATGTCGTTACAAATTCGCTGCACAGAATCCGATTTATTTCCTCGACGAGAGGAAGTCATTCTTTGAGAACTGAAGAGGGTTTCATCACTCTCTAGACATAGTCTTCGGGTGAGTTACACTTTTAGTGGCTACTAATGACATCGTCCTTATGATTGCTGTTCATGTTTACAAGAAACTTGGATATCTTATTGGATAGCACAGAGCGGAAGTACTTGGTACATATCTATCCTAGTATATATTCGCATAGCATTTCCTTGTATGATTTTTGAAAATGTCTCTGCTTACTCCAGACTTTTTTTTTGGGTAATGACTGGGCCATTTCGCTGTCCATATAATGTTGTGCACAGTCAAGACTTGGATTTTATCGTGACTGGGATTCAAGGCTAATATCGGTTTTGCTATTAGAATAGATGAAGATGGTTTTGCTACGGGTGCTAAATGGAAAGTTTATGCTTACGCACTTGTTGATGGCAAATATTTTTGCCTGAAGGAGAATTAAGTATATTTCTTGACTGAGTGAAGGGTTAGCACTTAATGTTTCGCGGAAATTTCACTGGATCCCGAATCCACTGTCCATTTCAGAGTCATTCGTTTTGCCGACTAGGTTCGATGGACGTAAAAAATGACTAATGAGTAACTCACTTTCTTTTTTATTTAGAAATGTCGTCAGGTTATGACGACTTTGATAAACAGTAACAATGCGTGATGATAGATTAGTCAATTTCAGTCTAATCGTGCACAAATATACTTATGTACCTTCTGTGGCCCCTTGTGTATCCAACGGCCTCCACTATGCGTACACGCAATAGTACATGGCATTTGACAATATTCTTTAGATCTCGTAAACTCTTCTCTGCGACTCACAATCAACTATTATGCGCCATGTAATTCCTGGTTGACTCCCTATTCTTCCATCCTTGGTTAATGAACTCCGCTGCACAGGACAGTTTTCCATGGAATTTTCGCTTTTTGTGAGTCCGATCCTCTGCGAATTTCTTTTTCGAACGAGTTAGGAATCAATGCTGATGTACATTTATTCCAGAAACGCTCATTTATGGAATTGTACGTTAGAAATATGATTAGGCCAGAATATCTTCAGTGTATTTCGTACACACAGATTTACGAACGTTTGTTGTTTTTTTTTTCAAGTGCTTCACCCTTAAACAGCATCGATTTAACATAGAAAAATTGTTTTGGACATATTTTGTCAATATTCCGAGCGCTGATTTTGCTTTGCCAGTTCGGCTGTCAATTTCCTCTTAACGTGCACAACAGTTAAGCTGCACATGGTCTGTTCTTGTACTTAAAATTCGTAGAATTTTGTGCTGCTACAAGTTGAGCCTTATTTTGAGAAGAGGAACAGTGTTCATTTTGCATAGTCGAAGGATCGTACCTTTTGCACCTGATATGAAGGTGATAACTTGTGTTTTTTGGTAATAAGGTTCTCCACGTTTGGCAACATTTTCTATTCTGTAGATCGTTTGAGATGAGAACTGTCCTTTTGACCCATAATTTTTTCACTCAGCAAGGCGTGAGAAAGGAAATTTAAAGAAAAGTGCATTCACGTCACTTTATTAGAAACGCTATTATGACAATTATCTGTGGTTTAGGTTATAATTTACATTTTCAAGTCATCAATGGACTCACAGACTGCGAGTCGTCATACTGCCCAACTTAACTCATCGCGTTGAAGGTTTATAGCTTGCGCTTTCTGGTAGAGAAACCATTCTGAATCTAAAAGAAGCACAGAGGCAGGGTGATTTATCGTAGTGCAAACAGGTTTTACCATGCCCGAAATATGTAAGCTCAATACCTAAGCCTAAATCCGTTTGAAGATACCTTTCTCAGTAGAATTTGATCAATGCTAGCAATGACTAACTCACAAAAGGTTACATCACTGGTGAAGCATTTGGAAATTAATTGAAAGTGAAAGAACTAATTTCTACCGTTTGGTTGCCTTTATGTTAACCATGAAATTAATTTTTCTGTGAAATGGCTGACTTAAAATTATTCATATTTTCTTCATCGATTTTCTTTTACCGTAAAGAAACACATAGTTGCGGGCTTTTTAAACCACTTATATTTGAAACAAAAAAAATCGAACTAGACGCAGATGCAATATTACAAAATCAGCCTCATGAAATGCTTTATAGTAACTAAACAAATTAGATAAACAATTTATTAATATGTTAAACAAATTTATTATAAAATAAAATATATTTTTTTTCTTTTTTTTAAGATTAAAACGCAAGTTTTATCATCAAGAGTGAAACTATACCAAGTAATAAAATGTGAAAAATAAAATCGTTAATATTTATTAATATAAATAAATTTTAGGTAAACTGTATTTAATCCCTTCATCGTAATAAAGTACACAATTCCTGATGAATCTAATGTTTTCGAACGAATTACTATTTAGATAAATAAACATAAACAAAAAATAAAATAAAATAAATTATAAAACAAGTTGTTTAAGATGAAATTAGGGTACCTTATGAACATTATGTAATTGTAAATCAAAGTTTATTGTAATTAAAAAAAAGAAGGAAAGGAAAATATATTACAAACAAATTATATATACAGATATATACTTATATATATGTATACACTGCAAATACTATAATTTCGGAGTAATCATAAAGTGAAATAAAATATTTGAAGTCGATTAACAAACATACTGAAAGGTTTTCTATTGATGAATAGGCTCAGCTAACAGAGTGGAATTTAATGCATCCAAATCGCAGTGCTGTCTCCTGTCTCTCAAGCGAAACCATAACCCCCAACCATTATCCATAAATTGTACTTGCATCGCCGAAACCGAAAGACTTGCCATTCTCGGTATGTGTATTAACAACCATCTTCGTTGGAACGATCACATATTCGAGGTCGCCAAAAATGCTGCAAAATGTCTAGGATTCCTTAAGCGGTGCAAGAAATACTTTACCCCGTCTGATCTGGCCACAATTTATAAGGCATTCATCCGCCCAAAGCTGGAATACAACGCCCATATCTGGTCTGGTGCACCCAAGACCGTTTTACACATTCTAGATAGGGTCCAAAATCGCGCGTTAAAACTTATAGGTGATAGAGACATTGTGAGCTCCATAGTCTCAGTAGAACATCGCAGCAATGTCTCGTGTCTTTCCCTATTTTATCGCCTCTTTTATAAAAAATGTTCCAGCGAAATAGCCACTTGCATTCCTCCCCTTCAAAATTTCACCCGCAATACGCGTCTCGCTTCGAATGCACATCAGTTCACCCTCAAGCCGAACTTCGGACGTACTGTCAAATATACGGATTCGTTCATAAGCCCAACATCACGTATGTGGAATGATCTTCCAGGCTCTCTGTTTCCTCATCACTACAACCTTCAAGCATTTAAAGCCAACGTGCACCGGTACTTCCTCTGTTCCTCTTTCCCCTTCTTTCAAACGCCAGTGCCCTGAGAAATCAGCATAAGGGTATTCATACCCCCTTTGGCGCGAGCGAATTATAAAAAAAAATAAATAAATTGGTCTTAAGGGGGTCTTTGATGATGGTTCATGTGATACCACTGGGAAAGTGAAGAGTGTATACCGCGACTATTCTAAGAACTGATTTGATATCCCTATAAAGCTTAATTTTAGTCATGCTGGCGCTGTTCAGATACAATGCTCTACCATACTAGGGCCCTTAATGTGCCCTGCGACCGGTAAGATCTTTTATCCTGGCCCATATAATTTTAACCAGAACCCATATTGAGGCTCTTTATAAATCTCAGTTTAGTTTTAGGTTCCAGGTTATTAATTCCTGCTGGACTAACAAAGTCCCGCGCCAGGTGGAGCTTTGTTTTCCTTGTGGCTCCTGGACAGATGCAAAGAGTGTGTTCTGCTGCCTCTTTTTGCTCTCCACAGAGCGTATATTTATATCAAACTCTGATAATTTTGCAGATGGTATCTTAGTGTACAATGTCTCTCAAGGTAGCCTGTTTAGTTTCTTAAATCATTTTTGTTAAGGTCGAGGGATTGATGAACTTTTTCGCTTGTCTTAGGCCTTGAAGTTTGGTCCAGTAGTCAGGGTTACTGTCACCTATTGTGTTACATTGGAGTGAGCACTGTTAGGTGGTACCTCAAAAATCAGATTCAGGACCAACGAGTGGCCATTAAGCTCCATTTTTACCCTCGACTGTTGACTAACGTAAACATTCAGTGGACCCAGTATCGCAACGTCATCAAAAAACTAACCGAAATCATACTGGGATATCAACTACCTTCAAAAATTAGTCCATGGTATGATGATGTTTGCGAATACCGCGAAAAAGGTGACAGAAGATGTAAATACATCTTAAAGCACTGCAACGTAGAATAAGAGCAGCAAGATAAGAGTACCAAGCTATGACAAAGAGGAAAAGAAAATACTGCGGGCAGTCTCCTACGTTAAGGAAATTCGTAGAGTCCCATGACTAGAACAACATCCAGCAGTTTTGCAGGAAAGCGAAGCATCTGACAACCGGTTGCAAGGCCGGAACATCTTTCTTCGACATACTGAAGGGAACTTATTTACCGATTCACAAGGAATCGCTGCTAAATGGACATAATGTCAATGATAGGGCAAGAAGGGAACCCACAACCAGTCAACGAAGCAGCAATCCTAGAAAAGGTTTGCGCAGTTGCAAAACGCAAACGGATTTCAAGTCGAGACGTATCTTTTCATCGATTTTAGAGTCACATTGTTAGAGCTCATTGTCAGGAGCTCAAGAGGGCGATGGCTGATTTCGGGATCTCAACTTCGCTGTTGTTGCGTTCTGCAAAGCGCACTGGGAAGTTTGGATTGCGGACGAGGGAAACCACATAAAGGATATTGCTATAGTCTCACATGGGGCGAGCTTCGGCCAAAGTACGATGATCCCAGAGGGACTATTTATGGGCAGCCCCCCACAAATACAATGCAATACAATAGAGTTGTGGAAGAAGATCCAAACAAAAAAATTCAGTCATCGTAATTTTTTCACGTTTACAAGACTGGGTATCCCCTATTTAAAAAAAAAAAATTTCTTCTCGGAATTCAGATTGATTAAAACCCAAACGTTTTCCTTAATACTTACGGCGAAAATTAGTAATTCTGTTAAACAATAACGTCGCGATAAGTGTCTCGATTAACGATAATCAGTCATTTATGTCGTTCAATTTTTGGTAATTATGTACAACAAGAATAAAAGTCATATCTTTCCACTTGGACATGATTGGTTTTCCGCTTGGCTATAAACTAAAACAAATAAAATATCAATGAAAATAGTTATCACTTTATTTGTTTATGGGTGGGCTGTGTGGTTTTTTTTTAAGGATACATATGTATGTGTTATGTTGACGTTGGCAGCACTAACGCACTTTGAATATTGCTTGATATTCAGTAGCATGCTTTCCCTGAGAGGCTGGGAGGTACTGATTTGGTCGTAAAACCATCTTTTGTCCGAAGCCCTAAATTTCATTTAAAGGCTATGTCGACAAAACTGCAGGATGTGCGGTTCCGTGAGACCAGTATGTCCTTACAGATTGTCTGTTTGGTGTTGATTTTGAAGTGATGGCACAACTGGTTCTCACTCCTTTGAAAATTAAGCCGGAAATAATGTTACGACGAATGGAGTGCGCTACAGTCTGAGCCTGGATTGGGTGTGTTTCTTACAAAATGACGCAATATATCGTCAAATTTATCGGTCTTTTGTGCACTAAGTTCGGTATTCGTATTTTCAAACGTTATGGAGACGTCCTTTAAGCACCGAAGTTTAATTTTTTGGGCATGTAATGGGATTAGGTACGTTAGCCATGTCTGTCGTGAGAGGCGCCTACCAAGTATGTATTTACGACTAGTGTACGCCCAACACCCGCGCCGTGGCTGAGTAATTAGTGCTTTGAACTACTCAGCGGGATGTTGGTGGTTCGAATGTCAGAAAGGAAAAAAAAGTCTCACCTCTCGCGAATGTGTGACAAACGTCCGAGAGTAATAATCATAAGAAAATGTCTCAATTTTTTTAAAAAAGAAAAGCTTTTCGGATATGGTTCTAAGCTGAATGGAATGTTCGCGAGAAGCTAGGCCGTGGACCACATACGATCCGTTGTGCCAAGTATTTGTATTTGTAATTCCTTGGTAAGTCTTGCATTGGATATCCGATAGTAGTTAAAGTGCGTATTTCATCTTTACTATCAGCCACCATACAAATACTCCATAGAGTAGGATGGGCCTAATGATTCAAGTCTAAATCCAGTTGTCTTGCTTTTGTTTCAAAGCCCACTTCTTACCAAAAGCCGTACGGCATATTCAGAATGCCCATCTTGTTTTCTAGATTTTTCTCCAACTAACTTGTTACCTAGGATGAGTCCAAGATACTTTACCTCGTTTTTTATGTCAAACTGTAAACTCTCTAAAAATGTAGCCCGGAAGTCTTCTCCTCGTGAAGAGTACCATGTCGGTCTTTTCAGGGTTGACGCCAACGCCGCAGCGATCGTCCCAACTTTTGGTCAAGCCCAGTGCCGTCTGCATACCCAGTGTATAATTAAGATTGTGAAATCATCAGAATTGCTTGCTTTCAAACGATTTCAGAGGTCCACCCACCACCAGTATCCACAGCAAACGAGAAAGAATTCTCCCCTGAGGTATCCCGTAATGAACTCTACCTTTTCTGCTTTCACTACCTAGATCAGCTGTTATTGTCCGGTTGAATAGCATGTGTTCACTGAAGTTATTTATTAAGTTTCTCTCGCTGTAGGAGAGGGCGTTATACCCCTAAACTGGCTCCCTCTATGTCCTGGAAGACCCCGAGAGCCAGTTCTTTATACTTTAGCTGTAACCTATGGTTCTATAAAGTTTGTTGCCTAAAATGTTTGTATTTGTAAAGCCGCTACTTACGGGACACCCGACACTACGAAACAGTTCCAATGCGTCACAATACATGTACATGTACCTACCATGGTCAGGTGATCCTTTTATGACATGAGCTTGTTCGAAGCCTATTAGTATTGCATGAATGTAATTAATTGTAATCTTTAGAAGCAATCTACTCACTACCTATTGTTTACCATTCAATTGTTCACCTTACAAAAATGTGTGTAACCCGATTTTCATTGAAGACTTCAAAAAAAAAAGGCAAACACACAAAAAATACGTGACCAAATGACGAAAAAAAAAAAATGAAATAACTTTGAAGGGTAAACAGCAATAAGAAAAATTCGTCATACAATTTCGAATACATTATCACTAATAATTAAATTTTATTTGCTATTTGATTCAACAATTGTTCTACGCAAGTTCAAGAACGTTTCCATACGCACCCACCCAGTGAATGCATCTGCGCAACCCTCCCATCGCGCCTCAAACGAGAGTTTCATTTGAGTAAAATTTCTATGAGGGTGAGTAACATTCGGCTCTACCCCAACATCGTGTTGTCGCAGATCCAGAGTAATTGTAATCAGTGACAAGAGTGCTTATCGCAAAAAATTTTATTAAAAAAAAAGAAAGAGGAATCAAAGACCGATTCTGTTTACGTTATAAATAGTAATAGAACGCGAATTAATGTCAGTTCCTTCCAAGTCAAGGCACGGTTCTAGTCTTCCAGTATTAAAAGTGATCAAATTTGTATAATCAAAAAAAAACTTTTAAGTGAATAAAGGATTCGAAAAGATGCAAGGGTGAGACCTTAAGGATATCATACATTTTTCGTTGGTTAAAAAAAAGTGAAAAGGCTTCCATTGTGATGTTGTCCTTAAAACTATAAACCCAGTGATGCAATAAAAAAATTGATAGAAAACTTAAAGAGGGTGGGGGTCGCATTAATTCTGAATCTTTTTTTTTATTTCCGGTACTTAAAGTGTTTGATGCAACCAAGTATTAGCTGCTTAATTCCCTTACGGCATAAACAAAATAAGATTTCGCTGCTAGTGTACAGAATTATTTACTCAGATGGTGTGGTGTAAAATTCGATAAACAGCTGGGAAAACATTTTAGAACAAATTTGTACTCCTATCAAATTCATCCTGACGTTATCCCATATTATGCTGTCATATTAGTCGAGTTCCCTCGAGTCTGTCGATAGTGTATTTTGTGTCTTGAATGAGTCGTTGTACTCGTATTACTCAGTGTCAGTTGCGAATTTTAGATTTAAAGCATGGCAACTTTTTTTTTTACATATCTTTTTGTGGTGTCTTCTAGTTTTTAATAAAGGACTTCTTTCTATGAAATCGTCCATAGAATTATAGAAGTAGTGTTCCGATGTCACTTCTTTTTTCCCGATTGGCTCTTAAGTTTATGTTCAGTTAATGATACGTGATTAGTGTTTATTATTAGGGCCTTATGACCTAATTTTAGTTCAAATATTGCAATGCCAGCTTAATAAAAGCGAAACAGAAAGGTTTATTTCCCACTTGTCAGCCAGCGCCGTTACGTGGCAAATTTTGGAATCGCCTTAAAGAAATAAATTGAATTTCTACTTTGCTGTCCAATTTTATGAAATTTTTTGAAATCTGCTACTTTTGGACTTTTTCTGGATTTAATATTTTTGCTATTCTTACTCTCTTACTTTTTCTTTGAATCTCTTATGTCTGCATGTAGTGATTGATTGATTAATTTGCGATGGGGAGGATATGCCTCCTAGCATTCAGGCAGGAGAATGGCCCGTTGCACTAAACCATAAGTGAAGAGAAGCTAGTCAAACTTTTTCATATTCTTAAGGAAACGTAAAATTTCGTCCAGGCATAGAGATTGGGCTAAGCCCCCATTCACACGACACAGTAGCCCAGAGTACACAATCTCGTTTGTGCTAAAGCAGGATACTAAGAAGAGGAACTGGCTCAATTACTTATATGTTCGATTTTTGAACAGGATATACAGGTTGGGTATCCATGTGATTAGTCAAGCTGTGTCACCGTGGCTCAATGATA
This sequence comes from Blera fallax, assembly GCA_946965025.1. Taxonomy (NCBI): domain Eukaryota; kingdom Metazoa; phylum Arthropoda; class Insecta; order Diptera; family Syrphidae; genus Blera; species Blera fallax. Next base: position 61,957,252 of record OX337247.1, read on the forward strand.
GTGCGGTGGAGTACACAGAAAATACAAAAAAAAATCTTTCCATGATCCTACATCTCCCGAATGTCTGACAAAAGTCCGAGAGTGATACATGTCATGAGAAAGCTTTTCAAATTGTCTTTCCGACATGGCTTTAAACTGTAGGTCCCTCCTATGTGTAAGAAAAAATATAACACGCACAGCACGAACGGTTACGAGAAGCTAGACACTGGATCACATACGGTAGGTCCAAATTTTTTTTTTTTTTTTTAGTCCAACCATAGTTCTGCAGTTTTATTCGAATCAGATTGGGAATATATTTCGCAGATTTTTTCACAAATTAGTGAATTCCGCAAGAAGTCAAGTTGGATCCTTAATTTTGTGAGTTTCCTCAAACTGACACCAATTTTTCCTTTGGTAGCTGGTCATAGATCTCGTTGCTTTCAACGGCTCTTGTGGGCCGGAAGCCAAGTAAGTCGATTTCGGTCTCATTTATTCGGCCTATTCTTACATCTTAGGACAGTTTTTGAGTGATTTTTGAGAATCATGAGTGCTTGTCACTGAAAATGCTGAATACTTCTATCATTCTCCAGTTGGTTTCTCTGAGTATTGCAAGATCTTCAGTTTGAAAGGCAGTCACCTCATTTAGTCCAGTTATTGGAGGTTTAGCAAAGTGTGAATAGCATCTGCAGTAGTGGTTCGCATTGCACCAAGTATTCCGAGACAGGCTTCTCTGTGGTACAGTCTTCTCTCGGACAGCAAAATACTGACGCATAGTTGAAGATTGGTTTGACAATCGCTATGTATAACCACGGTGCGATAGCAGGCTTCAGATACTATGGTTTATCGACTTTTTGCGTCAACCCTGAGAGCCCAAGTCGATTTCAGTTTAATGTGTATTCTCCACATCAGCTTACTATCAAGTATTACTTCGAGGCTAATTGAAGGTTTGCACCATTCAACGTCGGAAGCAACATGCCCTTTCTTTACTTTTATTTGAATGCACTTGTTGATCATGCCTCGGGCACCGGGGATCGGTCTTATCCAGGACTTCTTGCATTTGATTGCCAACTGTTACTCCTGTTTAGCTCCTTTCTTACGGCGTGTTATCAATATTGTAGACAAGATACCACTCAGATAGGCATTTTATGTTCTATTCAGAGGCTTTCCCGATATCATACGTTCTAAACTTTTCAGCAAAAAAATTATCCCCTGATAGGTTTAAGGCTTTTCTCCAAAGGGTAGACTTCTTTAAATGGTTTGCGAATGAAAGCGAATTTGATATCGCACCAAAGATATCACACATATCCATGACCTAAGCAGGCTTTAAAAAGTATTTTCAGAGCCGTCACTAGGGTGTAACCACGACTGAAAATTTCCATGTTATTCGCAGGAATCTTGTTTTTATGGACCCGAATGGCTCAACTGATTTTGGAGATCAACAAAAAATATGTTTGCGATTTTATAGGTGACCCTAATGACACACTTTTTTGCCATATTCTCAGCTTGTGGAGCATTGAGAGTTGATGCAGTTGTATTTGTGGTCCTTTCATCGCCATACCCAATTAGGATTGGAGCTCGCCAGTATCTTACTTATTTACTTACTTAGGTGGCGCTACAGTTCGGGTGTGAACCTGAGCCTCAACCAACAAGCCTCTCCAGTTAGCTCGGTCCTTAGCTAACTGCCTCCAGTTGCGCACTCCAAGTTGGTTGAGGTCCCCTTCTACTTGTGCGCACCACCTTAGGGGAGGTCTTTACGGGCCGGAGTATTGGTGTCCATTCGCTCTACATGTCCTAGCCATCTTAAGCAGTTGATGCGCGGTTCCTTGACTAGGTCGATGTCGCTGTACAGCTCGTAAATTTTGACGTTGAATCGTCTCCTCCAACGCCCGCCAAGGCAAACGGAAACGTACATCTTACGAAGAATTTTTCTCTCGAAGCGACCAAGGATATATTCATCCGAGTGACTATTAGCTTGAAGTTGAGATCTAAGTGCCAGCTTTTCAGCGCTCTAAAGGCGTGTACCATCTTGAATAACACACTAACCTGATGTATTCGCCTAGATGGGGTTATTGTTTGTGGACTTCTTTGGAGAAGCAGTTAAGCAAATTGTACAGAATATGAATAGGTGGGGCCATCAGAACCATCCCATGTACTTCTATATGATCGGTTCAGGGTGGGAGGCAGGGTGGAAGAAAACTGAGATCTCTTTCGGCCACTCAGATCATTGTATCTAGGATGGCCAATTGGTTCTCTTTAAGACTAAAACTGTCTTAGATTGCTCCCTGCTTTCAACGAGATGGTTTAGAATAGGGATTCTTTTCTGAATAACGGCCGATTTTACTGGATTAAAAGAGTCTCTGTATGCTTCTCGCTTCATTTAAACTTTTGCTTAAGCTGACCAGTCGTAGATGAGTGGATGGCATATAACAGGTGTCATGCAATTTAACAGATGTAGCCCAAGCTGGATCTAAAGCTCTTTAATAATTTGGTATCACTGAAAATGTTGCATATCAGTACAGTAATGGAAGCCATTACCGGTAGCTTTGTCATTGGTAGCTGTGCCAACAGGCTTGGTTTTGTCTCAAATTCCTTCTGCAGTAGCTGTAGGGACGACGGAGGAGGAAGCGATAACTCCTCATCTCCTTTGCAGTTGATCAGCCGTTTATGTTCCTAAGAAGCTCCATTTTGTAGAACACTTCTTTTACAAAATACGATAAGACCTGGCGCTAATACATATAGTCTGAAGTCTAATGCCTCTAACGGTTTATATACATCTCCAATTCGTTCTACAGTTAGCCTTTGGGCAAAGCCTTGATCGTTGTGGTCTTGCAATCAACCTATTGTTGGTCTATGTGTAGCCCGAGAAGTCACTCCAACATAGTCCAACTAACGAACAACTAATGGCCTTGCAGAGAGCTTTGAAGACGGTAGGTGTGCATTGGAAATGTTTTTTTAACAACGCCAATGACTTACGTAATTTCTTAGAACTCGCATTTTATTTGTCGAAAACACCGAATGAAGATCAATCAATTATTGTCAATGATAAATCATGTCTTTTGTGAATAATCAAATATTGTCAAATTATGTAAAAAAAATAAAAAAAAACTGTGCGTCTCCAAACTGGTGTTTCCCCCAATAAGAGCTAATTTTGTAATAAAAATCTGAGTCAAAATCCAATCAGTGAAAGTAGATATCAATTTTATAAAACCGCTAAGCTTATCTAAAATAAATATTGTCCCATACGTCATTTTACACAAAATGAATAATCTTTTAAGTTTGCCGACTTTTACTGTTTTCTTTTGAAATCAAACTCATTTTGTGCTTAGATATCACTTCAAGGCTGCAGGGGGATTGGCAGCACTTATCAGAATGCAATGAGTGACGTTGTCATTACTCATTTCTCGTTACTTCACACTGGAACCATTATTATTAACTGAAATTAATATTCTTAATGCCGTTTCCTTGTTCGATCAACAAAAGATTAATGTGTTCAAGTGATTCATACATAGATACATGCTTCAGTTAAAAATACTCTTTTGCAAATATTTACCATCAACTAGGTTCATGGCGCAAAAGAAAGATAACGCGCCATAGAGGATGCCTTTTCTTTTTTTTTTAAGATAACAAGACCAGCAAATGAATAAAAAAAAAATCTGTCGTCAGGCTGTTTGCATTGAGAAGAAGTTTTATTCGAATTGATTGGCAGCGTCTTGAGCTTGAGTGTGCGCACTCTTGTTTGAGTGGATGGAATATGCTAAATGGCCTTAAACTACATCCACAGGGTGGTATACAAATACGAACACTTTGAGCTGAGAAGTCTTTTTAAATTATATCCTGAAATTACGGTCAACAAAAGGGTCAGTACAAATCAACCAATATTTTCAAAGATGTTCATTAAGTCTTCCTTTACGATAAGAAGGACATCCTGATGGGACATTTAAATGCTAAGGTGGGGTTAGAATTCATTCGAGATCGCCGCATGCTTATAGTAATGGTAAATCAGTTCAAACCGCCTTACAGGTTCTGCTGGCAAACAAAGAATCTACGATGGTTGCCTTGCCTGACATAGAAGGGGCTTTCAATAACATAAAACCATAGGCCATAGTGAACGTTTTCAGGAAAGTGGGGATCAATGCTAAGTTCAGTCACAAGAGCCACCATATGCTAGTCAACAGGGTGATCAATTCAGAATTTGGTCCATGCAAATCCAGACGATCACTTCAGCGAGGTACACCACAAGGAGGGGTACTATCACCACAACTGTGGCTGCTTACCGTGAACGAGTTGCCCCTCGCCATAGAAAAGGAAGGACACAAAGTTAGAGCCAATGCAAATGGCATAGCGGTTGTCGGTGGTAGACACCCAGTAACACTATGGGATCTCATGGAAACAGCGCTCGTAGGGCTGGTCTAGTAGACAGATAGCTGCGGACGTAGTGCCAATCCGGCAAAGGCCGAGCTAGTTCTTTTCTCTAAAAGACACAGAATTCCTGGGATAAAACCACGGGAAGAGGTCCGTCCGCAGATAATGCACTCATACATGGAATACTAGTCTGGTGGACAGTACCAAATAAAATCTCCTCTTTCTCATAAGATTCAGAGAATGGCTTGCGTTGCTGTTACCATCGCCTTCCGGACAATTGTTTGGATACGCTCGAAAGCAGCTATGTTCGGTCAGGAGTTGGCCGAGGTCTATCTTCCCTTTGAAGACTGGTTCCATTTCTACTGCCATTCTCTAATGCTACGCTATCGGTTCCTAAATTTTCGCATAAGTCCTCCACTGGTCTGGGAAGACAGCTTCTCTTAAATGCTTCCTATTCAACTGCACGAAATGTTGTGGGTTTGTCGAAGGTCTCTGTATGTCATCTGATCCAGGAGCTTTACCATCTCCGAGTTGTCTGCATACCTCTTGGAGCTCCATTTGCGTGACGGGTGCGATCCCCTGTACTTGGTTCCCGCGGTGGTTCTATGTGGTCTGCTGTTATTTGCGGAAGATACAACTTTTTGCATAAGAATAGGGCATGAAGGTGAATGTGAAGGTGTCCTAGTATCTTTGCCATCACTATGTTATAGGCACTACCCAAAGGATTTGCTGGCTCGCAGAGTTCCTTAAAGCTGCTCTTGCTTCTTCGGATGGCTATTTTCAGATCACTCCGCCTAGTTTTACATTCAAGGTGCAGATCATATTGGGAAGGCGAACCTCTGGATCGCTGGGACAATCTTATCGCTCTGTGGCAATCTTCTGTGACATTGTTCCCCGAGTATATTGATGTTCGACGATTTATTACGTCGTTTTCCAGACCATGGATTCGTCGCAAGTCCTAGTTACTTGTTTAGTAACGTCAGCAGCCATATCATTTGCTCTGTCTGAACTTAAAGTAGACTTCCCAAAGGTTGGGGAAGTTCTTGGTTTGCTCTCCTTGATTGTACCTCAAACAAGATGGCCAGGTGGTCGCTGTGGGTATATCGATTACTGACTCTCCACTCGGCGGCTCTCGCTAGGAAACTAGTCATGAAGGTAATATCAACTATCGAGCCTAAGCCGTTTCTGATAAAAGTGTGCTCGCTAAGTGTATTAAGACGTCAATTTTACTCAGGAGCTCTCTGTTCCTTGCTATCGCTATTATTTTCATAAAAATCTCTTTATTCTTACAATTCCAGTTGGTCCTATAGTAGCAGTAGTTCCTGCCAAGGAACATCACAAAAAGTCGTCCAAACTACCTACAAAAATGGACAAACCATTGTAACAACCACGTATACAGTAAGTGGCTTAAAGTTTTCCAAAACATTTTTAAAACTATTGACACTGTCGTCTATTTATCCTCAGGGTGGTACTCCGTCATGTTCAGTTTCGGGACCACAACAAGTGCAACAGATAAGCAGTACTCCGAACCAGGTTCAAACTGCACCAACTCCAACGAATGCGTCAACAGGCTCTTTCGATTCATTCGAAGTAGAATGCCTTGATGAGCACAATCGCTATAGGGCTCTCCATGGGTGTCCACCCTTAAAGTTAAACCGTAAATTGTGTTCATATGCCACTGACTGGGCCAAGGTGAGCATGAGACATTCACAAACGATTTTATCATCAACATTTTTGTACCTTTTGTTAGACACTTGCCGCGAAAAATAATATGCAGCACCGAACTACAAGGACATATGGCGAAAACCTTTTCATGGCCAGCGGTTGTAATGTCGATGGAAAAATGGCAGTCAAAAACTGGTACAACGAGATAGCCCAATACAACTATTCCAGGCCAGGTTTCCACAGTGCAACTGGACACTTTACTCAAGTTGTATGGAAGAACTCAAAGGAGTTGGGTGTCGGTGTGGCGAAGCGGTGAGTTTGAAAAGTTTTCTTTTTTTATTTTTCAAAAACTTAACGATGTGCCTGTTTTGATTGTTTCCAGTGGAAGTAGCACATGGGTGGTGGCAAATTACGATCCTGCAGGAAACTTTGCCAATGATTTCGGCAACAATGTTCCTATGAAACGGTAATAAGATTATTTTCTAAGTTATCCAATGGATCTATGTCCATTCATTCTATGTTTATATTTTATCAATTATATGCGTTAAGTAAATTTGTGTTGAGTTTTAATAAAACGGTTCCCTGAATTTATGAGTTAGCGCTGTTTAGTAGGGATACGGAACTAATTAGGTTGGCATTACAGCGGCGACTATTTTCCTTAAAACCGTATCACGTGCCAAAAATTTTAGAGGAGACATCCCACTGGAGGCGTCTGCATATTTGGATATCGTTCCCGAGAATTCTGAAAGCGTGCAGACCTTCAGCAGAAACTTCGTGAGTGAAACACACGCCAGGCTACCAGATAAGTGTGACATCCCTGTCCTGGTGGAAACAACAGAGTAAGGGTTGCTACAGAAAGTCACAACCCTAGCTGTTGATGACAAAAATACCAAAAAGCTCACACAAGGATTAACAAGAGTTTGCAACCCATCGACGCTGCTAAGGACAGACAAGATGCACGAATGAGGAGACCGGCAGATTGCGTGCATACTGCCATCTTTCTAGACGACTTCAGTATGAATGCTTGCTGCAATAAATTCCCCAAGAGCTCCATACAAAGCCAAACGCAAAAACAGAAGCTTCGTTGACCTGTTCAACAAAGTCTACTAAAATCTGTGGCAAAGTTCGTCAAGTCGCCAAGCCGAAGTTCGTCCGAATATCTCTGCCAAAGTCCACGATATTTTTGAAAAACGATATACAGTCTTGTACCTACTTACAACAACAGGAAAACATGGATGAAATAAGCAGAAGAAACACCAATTCGCTCCGTTAGAAGGGATGATATTCTAAATCCATTGTATATCATGGTTAGACTCAGGTGATAACAATCAGTTTCTACCCGCCCATTCGGGAACCCTCCCGGATCGGTGACAGAAGCAAAGAACTAGTTTGCCCACCAAATGTGAAAAAACATCCGTATGATCCTGTGTTGTAGATACCCGAAGGCATTGACAATGTGGGAAAAATGGAGCCCTTATAAGTGACAAACTGCAGGCTGCTACATAGGTAAATAAGGCAGGAGGTCTTACAGGTCATCATTGATGCCCCCGACGAAGCAATTAGTACAGGGACGGAAACGATTAAAGGAGTTCGATAGAAGCGCAGGAGATGATCGACTGCGTCATCATTACACTGGACCTACAAAAGCGTCAACTGGGGAACATCTTTTACTAGCACTTACCGTGAAAAAGGTGTCGAATTACCTACAGATGATACTGGCATGCGACACCGACAATGGAACGAGAGAGTATAGGTAACATTCCCGAGGACTCCATACTTGTTCAGCTACAGCAGAAACTAATGTAAGAGGAGATCTTTGCACTGAGGCCCCCCAGCATATACTTGAAAAAAGTTTTCTTCACTGACCACATAGCTATCGAAGTGGAGGTCAATTTTCTTAAAGTAATTAGATCACAATTGTGGGGAAGAGCGCCAGTGAACAAACGGAAATTCATTCACATATGTGCTAGAGCTGTCCAAAATCCAAGTCCAAGTTAAAATTTAAATCGAAATCCAAATCCAAATCAAAATCCAAGTCCAAGCTCAATCCCTATGTGCCTTAACTCAAGTCCAATTCAAAGTTCAAATCGAAGTCAAAGTAAAAGTAAAAATCGAGGTACAAGTTCAAGAACAAGAATAAGTCCACGTCCAAGTCAAAGTTTAAGTCCAAGTACAATGACAATTTGAAGAACAGGTACAAGTTCAAGTCCAAGTCCAAATCAAAATTCAAGTCAGAGTCCAAGCCCGGGTCCAATCCAAGTCCAAGTACAAATTCAAGTCAAAGTCCAGATCCAAGTTCAAGTCTAAGTGTGAGTTCAAGTTCAAGTCCAACTCGATGAACAATTCGAGGTAAAAATCCGAGTCCAAGTCAAGGTACAATTCCAAGACAAAGTACAAATCTACGTCCAAGTCTAAGGTCAAGTTCAAGTCTAAGTACGATTTCAAGTCAAAGTCCGGATCCAAGTCAAAGTCCAAACCCTATTCCAAGTACAAGCCTAAGTACAGGTCCAAGCCTAGGACGAAATTCGAATTCAAGTCTAAGTGTGAGTTCAAGTTCAAGTCCAACTCGATGAACTAGTAAATTCGAGGTAAAAATCCAAGTCCAAGTCAAGGTACAATTCCAAGACAAAGTACAAATCTACGTCCAAGTCTAAGGTCAAGTCCAAGCCTAAGTACGATTTCAAGTCAAAGTCCGGATCCAAGTCAAAGTCCAAACCCAATTCCAAGTACAAGCCTAAGTACAGGTCCAAGCCTAGGACGAAATTCGAATTCAAGTCTAAGTGTGAGTTCAAGTTCAAGTCCAACTCAAGGTACAATTCCAAGACCAAGTACAAATCTACAAATCTCAAATCTCCAAGTCTAAGGTCAAGTCCAAGTCTAAGTACGATTTCAAGTCAAAGTCCGGATCCAAGTCAAAGTCCAAACCCTATTCCAAGTACAAGCCTAAGAACAGGTCTAAGCCTAAGACTAAATTCAAGTCAAAGTTCAAGTCGATGAACAATTTCAAGTCCAGGCTCAATTCCTATGTGCCTGACCTATCAGGTCCAATACCAAGTCCAATTATAAGTTCAAGTCCAAGTGAAAGTATAAGTTAAAGTGCAAGTCCAAGTCTAAGAACAAGTTTAAGTGCGATTTCAAATTCAACCCTATGTGCCTAGACTTGAAGACGTAATACCTTTGTATTGATTCAGATAGTCAAGAAGAAAATTGGCTACAGAGACCATGAGTGGAGTTGTGGAGTTTTTGGTTGCCTAGATGGTATCCAGATCATCAATCCCTGCCATATGGCCATACGGTCTACAAATGAAATGGTTTCTTGTCTGCTTTCAAGCCTAACACACATTTTAATGGCCACACGAAAACCCTTCGAACACCTTACTCGTAAATACAAATATTTCATCGCAACTAACTACCTTGACGTTTTGTCGATTTTATAAATAGTATCTAGCAAAAACTTTTGGAAAAAAAACGAAATTCAAAATTCTCCAATGTTTTTGGTACTAACGGGTCAAGGCAAAGATGCTGTGCTTATTTTTAAAGCGGAACCGCAAAGCAAAGACTCGTCTAAATCAGTAGACCCTTTTAAACGAAGACTATTGCAAAAAATAGTGAGTTTGTATTGAAATCCTTTATCAAGGATTCAGATTCAATGTTCCCTTCTATCGCTAGAAAAAAAGATCTTATCCAAGAAATCCAAATACCCACTGAATGAGCCATGAGTAAAAAAGAAAACATTGCAGCTCCAAGCAAGGCCACAGGGCCTTCTGAAAACGGATTCAGTTTAAAGCAATTCGAAAATGAATGTCTGGGTGAGCATAATCGGCTAAGGGCTCTCCATGGATGTCCACCTTTAAAATTGAACCAAAAAATTAGCACATACGCTACAGCATGGGCTAAGGTAAGATGGCAACAAAAAAAGCCAACGTTTATTGTATTTTATTAGAAATTAGGCGCTAAAAACAAAATGGAACACCGGAAGGAAAGAAAATATGGCGAAAATCTATTTATGGCTAGTGGAACTAATGTGGATGGCAAATTGCCTGTAAAATTATGGTATGACGAGATCGGCAGATATGACTTTGACAAGGCGAAATTTTCTACAGAAATTGGTCACTTTACTCAGCTTATATGGAAGGCTACAAAGGAACTGGGGATCGGTATAGAAAAAAAGTAATTTTTTTGAAAAAAAATTTTTAAAAAAGAATTAAACTACTTTTCCTTTAAGAGGAAATAAAACGTGGGTGGTGGCAAATTACAATCCGCCGGGCAATTTCCTCAACGAGTTCCAAGAAAATGTCCCTAGAATTTTATGATAAAGATAAGCAATGTTGTATTTTTTTTTTTTTTTTTTTGTTTTTTTTTTTTTTAGGTTAGTGATTAAAATTATTCTTTTGTATGAATAAGTAAAAAATTTTAACCGTTTCGAGTTTGTATTTCTGTGTGCTGGCGAGAGGGTTTTTTTCTTTTTTGTCTTTTGAGGGGAGCCTTTCGAGCTGGGTTTGCTTAGGTTAGGTTGAAGTTGCCTCCAACCAGCGTCAATAAACCACATGGAAAAGTGTCTCTGCCTACTCGTTTGACTAAGCGTAAGAGGCTCCTAGTATCTACATATGTATATCAGATCGTCGTAATGGAAGGTTCTTAAGTGAAACCTTCTTCTAGGCTAGACAGCTGAACAGGTTCAAAGAAGGTGATGAATGGTTTCTTCTTCGTTCATGCCGCTTCTACAAAAGTCGTTTGAACATATGTCAAACCTTGTTCTAGCGCTTATATGCAATCTGTTGAGAGAAATCAGTTTCTTAAAACGTTTGAGACCTGATTTAAGGTGGCGCTACAGCCCTCGGTGGATCTGGGCCTCTACCATCAAGCGTCTCCAGCCAGCTCGATCTTTAGCTAGCTGTCTTCTGTTTCGTTCGCCAAGTTGGTTCCACTTGCCTGACCGAGAATCATTCGAAGAATTTTCCTCTCGATGCAACCTAGAGCAGCCTTGTCAACTTTTGACAAAGTCCATGCTTCTGTACCATAGAGGGCTTTGTTACTCAACTGCCTTCTTAGTGTGAATATTTGATAGACGATCCAAATTTCTAGCCTAAGACCACACTGATATGGACCGATCAGCAACAACAAACCTTGGATACGGACGGATTCACTAATGACGAACCATGCAAACGAAACAATGGCAACGAACTTCGGATGTGTACGTGGAACATTGGGTCCTTCCATAGACCACGTGCAGCCGAACAATTAGCAGAGGCTCTACACTGCTGCAAAGCAGATATCACCGCCATCCAAGAAGTGCGATGGGATGGGCCCGGCAAAAAGAGGATGAAAAGTTGCGACGAAAAACTACGGCGGTCACTATCGGCGACAAAGCAACGCCTATTTGTGTGTGGATTCGTCGATCGAAGCAGACTTAGGCATGAAGTCTTAAATTTTAAGTGCAATTCGCATTAAGGCTGAATTTGTCAGGACCACTACCTCGTTGTAGCCAACCTATACCGCCCGTATCAAGTATTGAAGACCAGCGGCAGCAATGCCAAAAAGCCATCAGAAATGCCGCCTCTGACGTGCTGGGTTTCACTTAACCACCGCAAAGTGACCCCTTGATTGACGACGAATGCCGGCAAGTAACTAAGCAAGAGTCATGCAAAGCGAACTGCCCGCGAGCTGTACGAGCAGCAGAGAGGAGGCGAGAGAACATCGTATAGTAGAAACGCAGTCGATGCTGAGGATATGGAACAACCATTTCTGCAGACTTTTACGGCGACGACGGACCGAATCCGGCTACACCATTCAACCTAAACGACGTAGATCAACAATTCTGTCCACCCCACCTAAACAAAGTGAAGATAGCCATATCTAAACCTCAGTCCATTAAAGCTGCTGGAGCTGACTGTCAAGCTGCAGAGCGGCGGGCGATGACTTATAGTAACATTTTTACCAACAACTTGACCGTCTTATCAGGTGATCCAACGCATGTAACAGAGCAATCATCTTGGCTTGATAAACTGAGGTATATTTTCCCAGAGTAACACGACAAGTTCTAGTTCTTCTGAAAAGAGACCTGCCCCCACTCTGCCATCCATCATAGACCCATCCGTAAACATGGTTATATCACCAATTTTCTTATCCGGAGGTGGTCTATCCTCGATAAGAGTTTTGTGTTACCTTCCGATAACACGTACTCCCTTTATTCCGTCCATGGGCATATTCAGCTCCCTGATCTAATTTTTCACGAGATCCAGGATTTTCCTATGCCCATAGATGGTACCGCGCCAGTACCAGTAATCAGCTCAGTACAGACGAAGTGCCGTCGATGCTGCCGTTTTCTTAATAATTAAGTCCAGCGGCAGAATGCCTAGGATCTCTTGCATTGCGCATGATGATGTCGTTTGTATTGCACCGACTATCCCTAAAAATGCTTCTTAACAATTTTCTGGGAGGCTTTCTGCCATACAACTGAGGCATATAAGATAATTGGTCTAACTATCATCATGTCTGCTGACCTCGGCGAAATTCCGCACCTTTGTCCACAAACAATTTTGCACTGATGAAGCACCCTTTTCGCCTTCCGGATCTTCTTTTCTACATGAAGGTTCCAAGTTAGTCCAGCATTTAGGTAGGTATCTGGGAGTACCAGATACTTAACCTTTTTGGTCACCTTTAGTTCCGATCCAAAAAGTGTCAAGGGCTCAAATTTCAGATCTCTCTTCGTCCTTGTGAAGATGATTAGATCTGTCTTTTCCACATTAATGGAGAGTCCTTGTTCATGACACAACTCGGAGTGCATTCCTCATGGTATCTCCAGTGACGTTCATGAATTTGCCTCTCTCCAAGTCTTTTCAGGAGAGAGTCCACAGTGTGGGTGATAATACAACTCCCTGCGGCAACTTCTGCTAACCGTTCCTCTAAGTCTTGAAGTTCCCATCTGAATATTTACCGCCCTATTTTTTCAGGATATTGTCCACCCATCTCACCACCAATGGGTTAACCCCGCGTTCTTCTAGGGCTACTCTCAGACTTTCGAAGCATATTTAATCGAAGGCACCTTCAATGTCCATCATTGTGGTCATTGCAATGGCTCCGGTATACATATATCTCTTCTTCCGCAACGCGTACAACCTGGTGTAGCACTGTTTCCGTAGACCTTCCAGCTCTGTATGCTTGTTATCAACAATCCAAGGACACGCTTTCAACGCCGTTCTCTCCATTGGGTCCACCACAATCTTTTCCATTGTTTTTAACAGAAATGATGTTAGGCTGACCGATCTGAAGGACTTCGCTTTGGTTAAATCCTTCAGGCGATGACTTGGCAAGGAGCATGTACTAATTCACCTGCAAAATATGATCGGTTGAAAATATGCATGGAATCTCAGCATTGATAGCCCGATCTTCAACAAAGGAAGACCCTCCCAACTACGGAGGTATCGTTCCTCTTCATTCCTAATAAGATCGTATCTACCGTGTTGTGTGAACGCCTAAAGCCGTTCGTCAGAAACTCGATCGGTCCTAAGCTTGCAGTAAGTATTTATCTTAAGATTTATCGCTGAGCCCCATTCTGATAATCCATACAAGTTCACCTAGTTCACTAGCTTCTCAAACTGTTACAACCCGCGCTGTCTTACCTTAGCTACGACATCTAAACTTAGTACAGACACTTACCACAAGTAACATCATCTCTCGTCAAAATTCAGAAACAGGCAAACCTATATTCGTACCCACCAATATTTCATACTTATCCATGACGTGTATTACCGTCTTATCAAGGCAATTAACTCGCAAAATAACGACAAAAGAATTTGGATAGCGATTAGAAATTAATTCGCCGTGTTTTTCACGCGATTTACCAGTAAACCGTATCACACCCCGATAAGACAATGAAACTCGTATCTACTGTGCCGCTCTTCTATCAAGTTCTTCAAAATTCCATTTTTGCAATCAGTTTAAAATTAACCATCTCTAGGTGTGTGCGGCATGGTGAATGTGTTCCGAAATGCACTCCAGGTGAGCTTCAATTAAACTTTATCCAAACGAACTGTGCTATCTATGAATGTGCTTCGAACTTTTAGAATCTGTTGTTGTTGTGATAGCGGTGATGAGAAGGATTATGACGCACAACATCAAAATACAGGCATTGCATCACCAGTAACAGGCCAGCCAATTTCCACAGTCAGTGGAAATTTGAAAACTTTCGAACAGGAATGCCTGGAGGAGCACAATCGCTTGAGAGCCCTTCATGGATGTCCACCTCTGAAGTTGAATCGAAATTTGTCTGCGTATGCAGCTGAATGGGCAAAAGTAGGAACCGCATCCGGGAAAGATAATTAATTTTTGTTTACCTTCACTTTCTTATCTTTAGACGCTTGCCGATCGAAATATTGTTCTAGAGTACCGGGCTGATGGGAAGTATGGTGAAAATCTTTTCGTAGCCAGGGAGTACAATGTAGACGCACGGGTTGTCGTGAAAAGCTGGTACGATGAGATATGGTTGTATAATTTCTCCAAGCCTGGCTATGTGCTTGGAGTTGATCATTTTACTCAAGTGGTTTGGATGGATACCAAGGAGATGGGGGTCGGTGTGAAAAAAAGGTGAATTTGTGGACATTTTTGTTCTTAACTCAAAATTATTGACACGAGCTTGTTACAGAGGTGGCACCGCATGGATTGTAGTGAATTATGAGCCCAAGGGGAATATCATTGGAATGTTCGAACGGAATGTCCCTAGGCTACTGGATTAGATAAAATTTTGTTCATAGTTTTATAGTTTATTAAATTTTGTGATGCATTATACCTAGGATGAGTACTACTTTTTAAAAAATGTGTTTGTTCGTCCTTACCTCACATGGTGTTGAAGTAATAAAAGGATGCAGTTCGCAACCGATAAGACTCTCCTTACTGCGCGATCTTCAGACAAGTTGGTTGAGGTGCCCTTTCACTTATGCAATTCATAAACGATGAGCTTTTCTGAGACGGATTTGAAGACTCCCCCGAAGCAGAATTTCGAAAAAGTGTTGCAGTTGTTATACACTATTGTTCCATAGAGTGATCTGTAGACAGGAACAATGGAGGGGTCGTCTACATTCGTTCCATTGTACTACCAGATAGCAGCTCCTTTATTATTCGTTTCTCTGCTACTTTCTAGCGGGGCTTGAACTTACACCGGCCGGTTCACAAGCAAACACACAACCTACTACTCCGTGGCCACCATCTACCCCATAGGGATCGTTAACGCAACCTCTCGTCACGTCCTATCGATCGACTTCTGGTCACATCTTAAGGTGGAGAGCATCCAGTATCGAGCAATTATACTGGATCAGGCTACAACCCAGAGGAAGGTTTCTGTACTTTTTCTTGAACCCAGGGTGCAGTAGAAAAATTGTGCGGACAATTTCAGACAAGTCGACCTATTTCTCTGAGAGTGAGTAATCCAGCAAGCAGTCACCAAAGACACAATCTTTCAGAAGTCTGTACAATCACTGGCTTGGGCAGACGATTACCGCCTCCTTTTCAGGTACAGAAACACAACATCGCAGTGGACAGCTATAGATTCGAGGGAGTGAGGAACTTTATTACTAGGCTCCTCTAGTACAAATGACAACAACATCAGTGGTACTTACTAAACACGGCACTGACCCGTAAAAAATCTCGACCCAAAACAGCGTTTGGCTTCCTATCAATTCTTAGCACGCAGTTTCCAGCTGTCAAGACGCATTGCTCTCCCATTCGCCGTAGTTTAGTCTTTAAAGCGGGGATTCGCTCGTCCTAGTTGCGTGAAACC
Source organism: Blera fallax (assembly GCA_946965025.1). Lineage (NCBI taxonomy): Eukaryota > Metazoa > Arthropoda > Insecta > Diptera > Syrphidae > Blera > Blera fallax. The sequence goes on from OX337247.1 coordinate 61,973,033, forward strand.
TAGGGTTGTTTTCCATGTGCTCGATGTAGCCAAACCTATGTATGCGCCGTATCTTTGCCTTTTATGATAAGACTACATTTTGGTAAAGTCCTTAGAATTCGCAGTATATTTTTCCCTCCATTCGCCCTTCTGGTACACAGGAGGAAAAATTCGACGAAGAATTTCCACTCGAAAGCGCCCAATATCTGCTCTGTCACTCTGCTTATCGTACAGCATTCAGCACCGCACAGCATAACTGACAGGATTAGCATTCTATACAGCTAGGGGAAGACAATGATGTCGATATTGTCTGCGTATACCAGCAGCTGGACGGATTTGTTAAAGGCTGTGCAGTACAAAATTGAAAAATCACATAGTAGCGCATCTCCTTGCTGAAATCCGGGGCAACTTTTCGAATAATTTAGAAGACCTATCCATGCTTCCAAAATGCACATTGCATCGTATATTCTTCTGGGAAACACTCCAATGGAGCCCCAGACACAACTGGTCCATTATACTACCAGGAGGCAGGATCCAGTATTACCCATTTGATTGGAATTTTTTCGCCTTTCGGAGAAAGCTGCGAAGGCACTTTAGTGATGCATAGCTTACACTACATCAGCACCAAAGATCTGCCACCTGATCCGAGCACAGTGAGTGGAAGTATCGTCGCCCTCTCCACAAGCATCGCAGATAGTGGTGTCTCATAAGCCCTCTGAACTCCTCAAAATTGCTTTCAAGATCTTGTCAGCTGTATGGTGTGAGCGCTAGAAGCCCAGATTGCTCCATATCAGTCCGTCCTTGGATCGGGAAATCCCAGTGTATCCCATATAATCAGGAAACGTCATATCTTGGAGACGATCTAGGAATTTCAAATCGATGCACAACATCTACTCATCGATATAAAACCTTGTTTCAGCACTCCTGCCATCGTCCGATTGTGCAGAATGACGATGGAGAGTGCACGCTGCTCCATCAAGGCCACCGATATCTCACACACCACCACCGGGAGGGGTTCAATCTTTCAAAATTCCGCACAATTACCCGCATATGAAGAATCGAGAGGACCCGGCGGGATGTGACAAAACAAAGAACAAGCGTCGACAAAAAAAGACACCCAGCAGCGTCAAATCTAAGACAAATTGTCACCCTCGGTGGATATAACTTTGACGCAGTTAAGGAATTTATCTGCCTAAGCTCTGCTATCAACTCAGACATCGATAACAGCGCTGAGGCCAAACGCAGAATAATTCTTGTCAACTTATGTTCTTTGGGCTAAGGAGGCGATCGAGTAGCAAAGCCCTCTCTCGAACAACTAAAGAGATTCTATACCTTAACGATCTAGTCTAGGGACATGCACTATACAAAGAATGGATCAGGATGTTCAGGCTGTACAGCGACAAGGTTAGGTTAGGTTAGCTTGAAACCAACCGGAGCTTTTGATAAAGCGATGGATGCTCATGACGCCTAAATACGCCAGATCGCCAAGGTCTTCAAGGAAGGGGAACCCTAAATGGAGCATTCTCTTATGGGACAGAGCTGAGCAGTTGCATAGGAGTTGAAGGACGCTTTACTCTTCCTCCTCGTCCCTACAGCTTCTGCAGAAATTGTTAGAAATGTGGCCAAGCCTTCTGGCATGTTGGCACTTCTTTAATCGCCATGATTTCCGCCTGAAAAAGGCTACAATGTTCAGGGAGGCGGAACGATAATTTCAGGTTGAATTTTTCGGAGAAAACACTAAATCCTACCCCGCCTTCAGTCCTAGAGCCATCTGCGAACTGCCATCGATAGGGTGGAGTTGTCCGATTCATCGCGTACAAGAATGCTCGTACGGAAGTTTCGGTCAAAACTCATTTTCGGCGGGGTGTTGTCTGTATTTTTATGTTTGACCACTGTCTCAACCGATTTGCCTTTACAGTACGCATGCTGGGACAGCGAGAGCAAAAGTGGACATCAATTAGCCTTTCTAGAGCTTTAAGTAGAAAGGACGATAGACCGATAGGTTGGAGATTTTTTGGTTCTCCATGCGAGCTCTTTCCTGGTTTACAGCGACAAGGTCACGTCGGAAAATTTTGAACTAAGCGACTGAGATGGCTAGGACATGTAGAACACGAATGCTCCAACATAGAGAGTCTTCTTATCCACTTTAAAGACGAGTGTAATAGAGGAAGAACTCGCTTTAGTTTGGGTGAACATGGAGGCAGGTACCTTGCAATCGACTTGCTTGGATAGGCTATTGATTGAAGCATAGACTCACTCCAAACTGAAGGGCCGTCTAAGTAAGTAAGTACCTCATTGAGGGTCACTTCAAACCAACCAACCAGATAAAAAAAACCACACCAGGTCTCCGTCTTCTACAGCTTTGTTTGAAGGTATTTTCCTCTTGTCTAGCCTCTACCCTGCCCAAATGAAGATTCTGAAGAATCTCGGCCTCCAGGTTTGTGCTATTAAAAGGAGAGGCATCCATGCAGATGTGCCACCATTTTATCTTACATGTTCCCTAACTATTTCCAAAAAAGCGTCTACCACGGCGATGCGTACTACGCCATTGACTATTTTGGTCTATCTGTATCTACAGTTGTCTAATCGTTCCAACACCTAACGTCACTGAAGCCGATAAGTCATTCTTCTCCCATGCGTCGTTAGTATTTCTTAAGGCTTGCCCAACATATCGTCGTAGGCGCGCATAGAAAAACCCGATACTTTAACCTTTTCCATGTCTTTGCCTCATTTTACGAGCAACCTCAAAACAAAGCTATCTTTATCTAAGTGTGATACGATATCTAAAACACTGTCGCCACATACATATGTTACAACATATACATGCGGCAATATGTACGCAACCTCCAACTGAGCCCGTGTAATCCGTCACTCTTGACCGTGACTTATCAAACCGATAAAATTCACCATGAACCAGAGGACTCCTACATCAGCCCTATCAACTATGGTTCTACACTTGAAAATATGTTGACAAATATTGAAGAGCTGAAGCAGAATATCCCCACCCGAAGTTGAAGCACAATAAACTGTGCAGATTAACGCTTTGTCAATTTCTGACTCGTTGCGAACTTTCCACGTTTTTAAACCAAACTGCGACTACCAGTTGCTATCATCGAACGTTGTCTTATCAGTGAAAAAAAAAAGATAATGATGTGTACTTAAACAAGATAAGGATACGATACAATTAAATTGTTCAAAACTCTAAATCCGCCGTCAGTAGGGAGTTAACCATGAAAGGAGTGTCAACCGAGAGCACAAAGAAATGCGATTTAGGTGAGTTGTGGTGAGATTCGTTAGAAAATAGTTCGTTTTCAACATGTGGTGTGTATTTATAGAATGTGCTGTTATAGTGATGCAAATTGTTTATCTGCAAAAAGTCGGGGGTCTATTTTTGAATTTCAAACGGGACCGCCTCTATCTGAACAACCCAGACGTGGTGAATCAATTCAAATGGAAAGGATAACAGAGCTGTCAAGACAGGTATCGAATGAAACCAACTTCATTCATGACAGGACAACTGCACCATCGAATTTAAGTGAACCATCATTTGCATCAACTTCCACCACTCGTGGCAGTCAATTCACCACACCATTGCGTGTACCGCTAGCAAACATAAGTCCAACTGTCATTGCGTCATCGAATTTCAATTATGTCGCTCGGAATGGTGAACAAAGGAATATGAGATTCGATCAAGTTAAACCTGGACATTTTCGGGGCACATACAAGGGAAGTCAGTTCACCATAGTGCATGGAGAACTTCGGTCAACAGATGGCGCTTTTACCCCACTGGATACAAAGTTGATACTGAAAAACCATTCTCAGGCTATATTAGCCATGCAACAGGGTATGACAGGTATTGAAGCCAGACTAATGGAGTCATTGAACCAGCAGTTACCACCTATGAGCCTCAGTCAAATAGCACAACTCACCACACCGCCTGGATCAAAAATAAATGTCAACTTTACCGCGGATGATGGTGAAAAGTTCAAAATGACATTCAAGCAAATCAAACCGGGACTCTTTCGAGGGACATGCAATACAAAAGAATTCTCAATTGCCAATGGGCAGATTTTGACGTTAGATGGCGCTGATAACGGTCTTAAAAAGGAACTGATATTAAACGCTTTCTACAGAGCCATGCTAGGAATGCAACAGACAAAGCTGGGACTGCAACAGGGAGAATGGGCTACGGAGGCTATATTCCCTGCAAATCAATTAAATCCTATGGAACTGCTTAAATCTGCGTGTCCTGAAAGGCGCACTTTATTTGAGACTGAAAGCTTACAGGTGCACAATGAATTTCGAAAGATTCATGGTGTTCCACCACTAACACACAGCGAATTCCTATGCGAGATGGCCAGAGAGTGGGCAGAGGTATGTTCTTAGATTTTACAATGTGGTTGTTTTTTCTTTTTTCATTTATTTGATTTGCAGCATCTGGCTATCAAGGATACATCCTATCAGAGACCAAACAATGAGTATGGTGAGAATCTTTTTTACTCCCATGGAGTGCCGTTGGATGCAAGAAATGCTGTAACAACGTGGTATGATGAGATTAATTTGTACAACTACAATGATCCGCAGTTCTCCAAGGACACTGGACACTTTACCCAGTTGGTGTGGAGAGACACGAAGCAATTGGGCACAGGAATAGCACAATTGTAAGGAGACCTTTAAATGGATTTCCTTTTAAGTGGAAATATTGATTTTATTACATTTTTTCAGAGGCGACAAGGTGTGGGTATGTTGCTATTACCATCCAGTAGGAAATGTCACATCAAAGTTTTCTGAAGAATTTGTACCCCGCCCAATAGAAGTTGTACCAGAACAGTAGAATTTGAGTTGACGAATTTTTAGTTCCTTAAGTTAATTATTGTGGACGCCAAGGCTTAGTGGTTTGTGTGTTGGATTACTGAGCGAGAAGTTCGAATCCCAGAAAGCACCAGAAAGTCGATGAGTAACAACTGTCATGAGAAAGCTTCTCAAAAAAAAGGAAAGCCTTTCGGATGTGGCTCTAAACTGCAGTTCCCTTCCATTTTTGTGGAAAAATATAACACGCACAACACGAATGGCCACGGGAAGCTGGACCCTGGACCACATACGGTCCAAGTATTTGTATTTATATTTGTGAGTTAATTATTAAAATAAAACTAAGCCAATGCAAGCTAATTTAAAATTTAAGACTTACTAGCCCTTCGTTGCTAGTTTTACACAATGGTCAAGTATGCTCTCCTGAACTTAACTCTTTGTGTAGCCAGTTCTGGAGGCTTTTTAATCCTCTTTGTTTTCTATGTTTGACAAGGTAAGGGCGTGAAATACCGGCTATTATCTTCGACCGATAGGAAAGGCCATCAATTAGATTTGACTTTCTGGAAAATGTTCCGTAGAAAACGTCCAAAGATGATTTATAGCTTAAGATCTTCTGTAGATAGTACCCTAAATGACGATCAATTGTGTAAGTCGTTCTGAGGTTATAGCTGTTGTTGTTAATATGTTGTTTACTGATCTGAGACACGTATATGACCTTTTTGCTGATCTTTAATATCTATATTTGAGAACCTTGAAAGGGTTATGAGACTGACAGATTTTAAGTTGATGTGCTTTTTCCAGCAATGCTCAAACCTCTTTAGCCCTTTGAAAGAGTGGTTGGAGTTTTGCTTTTTAAAATAGGTGCCTTCGGGAGCGACGGCCTTCCCGTGCCTTGTCTTTCAAACCAAACTTAAAGCTCAGGCAATTGGGACTAGATTGTGGGAAAACAGTGGCTGGTCTATCACCTCGAACTACAATTCGTGGAATTTTGGCCATCGCGATCGTCAAAGTGCAAGTCTTGATGGAACAGAACTCAGTCCTTCAAATGCAGCCATCGTTTTTCAATTTCTGCTTCAACTTGTAAGGTAATGAAGTAGTAGTAGTAATACTCATACAATCGTACCGAGAGTCGAGGACATAGGCAACTTCTAAAAAAAGTCACCATCGTCTTCCTGACTGATGAAAGCGCCATGTCCTGCTTGCTTACATAATGGTTTCGCGATCCATTAAGAGTGACTGCCTGTAAAAAGGCAGCCTTCCATCCCCATTGATCCCAAGTGCGTCGCTTTCAACTGCCTACACCAAGCGCACTGGCATCCGCGATGGCCTGGTCTGTAACATGGGGCTTCAGTCCTTTCGTTTCCTCGAATCTAGGGGATGGGATCAGAAGGTTAATGGGACCAAGCCAAAGTGATCAGTGCGCCTTCTAGGACCATATTCATATCTCGCTACAGCTTCTTCACTTCACGGTGGTATTTACTTCTTAATTCTCGCAAAGAGGACCAAATATTTGGCGAAGAATTTCTCGCACCACTGCGCTCTATTTTTGCTTAGCCTACCTGCTTATCGTTAAGTTCTTGGCGCCATGAAGCTGAAATGAGAGCATTAGTATCCTATAAAGCCTGCACTTTACCCTCCGAGTAAGGAGACTTAATCCCATTTGTTCAGCCAAAATTAAATATCACCGGCTTGCAAGGGTAAGTCTTTGTCGGATGTCCACAGAGGCGTCATTGCTGGATTTGAGATTGACACGGTGCTAGATAAACCCCTTTAAAACCTAGTTTTTAGTTTTGTCCTTGCTTACTTCAAGACCGATTCGATAAGATGAGAGCGACTAACGATCGTGGGCATAATGGACCCATCGTTAGTCTAAGTGAGCCGTTGACAGTCTCTCGTCAACTAGGGCACCCATCTATCTCACCTAACCTAACGATGGTAATACCTTCAAAGTTTCTCATTACATGAATTGGTTGGTTAAGGATTATGTCTTCTGTATTAACGGTTGCCCTACTCCTAAGTAAATGAGCCCGACTCATAACCACAAATCTCATTTCCTCCCTATCCCTCTGTTTCATGCGATACCGTGATACCTTTGTCTATCGGTCCGCGCTGGGAATTGCATATCCGCATTCGTACCAAGAAAAATTCGGATTTTCATGATCGTGCATCAAAGCATATTTGACGTTGATCGCAAGTTTCTTAAGCTGTGGAAAATAAGAGCTGGCACCGAAAAGCCGTCTTTTTCGGGAGATGTTGTCGTGTTTTCGACTGTGTTTCCAAAGATGTCCTCGCTTTTTGACTTCCGGCTAAGATCGTGAAGCACAATTTTGACGTCGAACTTCTGAAATTTGCTTGGACGTCCTGCTATGAATGCGTAGCGCATTTTTTGGTTCCATGGTCATTCTCCTCTCTGGATTTGTAGGAACTTGGGAGCGTGATGCTCGTCAGATGATGGCTCATAAGCTTAAGGCCGAAAACTTCTTGGACAATTTTTCTTCCGACTGCAAATCCACAACCGAACAACTGCTGGTTCCTTGCCCGAGTAATCGTCATAGCAAGGCTTTCCTTGTACCCGGTCTATTTCATCGAACTTTCTGCACGGCTGTGCATCTACTTCCTAGTAGCTCAGAGTTTCCGAATGTATAAAGTCCGATCATTTCAAAAACATACCCGAAGGTCTGTCCTTAATTTATTTTCTAGCGTCATCAAAAGTATCCATCACATCCGAGGCATCTGGTTACCTCCTGCTTTCTTTATGGAAGGCAGTTCCCGACTTCATAGATATAATCCTTGACTCATCAAAATCCTGACTTTGTCTTCAAAATCCTTTTAGAGCTCCGAATCTTTACCCACCTCTTGAATATAATCGCTTAGCCGTCAAAATTCTGAGTTAATCTTGTGAATCCTGAGACCTGAGCTCTGCCAGCGAAAGCATAGTAAGTGCACCCTAAATAGCCTGGTTTGCCAGTAGCTACGGGCACTACGGTTGATTCCAACTGAAGATGTGTTTAGTTTCAGTCTGGATCCAGGAGAGAGTGCCTGAGTGTAGACACTGTTCCCCTTGGCATTTGATCGAGGTACTAGCCATCTAAACCTTAAAGCGGTTAAGGTGAGAGAAGTAGTTGGTAGGCAGTGAGCCAGACACATTGCTCCCTGTGGACCTGCTTGTGTTGTCTGCGTTAAAAACATCGAGTTGCCGTAGACTACATACGGAAACAAATTCCAGAATAACGTCAGAAATGTCAATTCGTTCTGTCATTCCAAGTATGCAAACTGTTCAGAACATACATGAGTGCGTCAACACACTCCCTGCCATAAGGCAGTCATTTTATTTATTTACATAAATTTGTAAGCACTTGCATCAAAACTAAATGTCCTTAGTGAGGACGTACAGTTTTGCTAAGATTTCGGTACACGCTTAATAAGAGGACGAGGAATGAACTCATCGTTGAACTTATCCGTATAGTTTCCTGGAGGATGATAGTTACAGCATACCCACACTTTGTCTCCTCTGGAAATAAATTGAAATCAATAAAAAGAAGCTGACATTGCGACTCCTTACATTTGTGCCACTCCAGTGCCCACCTCCCTGGTGTCCTTCCACACCAGCTGTGTAAAGTGTCCTGTCTCCTTGGAAAACTTCGGATTGTTGTAGTCGTACAAATCGATCTCATCATACCACGCTTTTACAGCTTTCTTTGCGCAGAAGGGCATTCCATCGACATAATAAAGATTCTCACCATACTCGTTATCGGGTCTATGATAGAAGGCATCGTTCAAAGCTAAGTACTGTGGACAAAAAAAACCTTTTACTTGCACTACTTGATTCCAATTCCAGTTTACTAACCTCAGCCCACTCTTTAGCCACTTTGCACAGGAATTCATTGTTGACCAACGGTGGAACTCCATGTATTTTCCTAAACTCATTGTGCGCCTTCACACTCTGACTTTCAAATAACGAATATCGGTCCACACTTGCGATTTGGAGCTGCTCCTTTGGACTTAGTTGCTTCCTCGTGACTCTCCTTGGTTTCGCTTCGTGAAAGTAGTACCGATTCCCAGAGTTCGTACTCTCATCCAACGATATAATGTACTCATCTAAACGCTTGGCATTTGGTAGCTCATCCTTATCTAACTTCTCATAGTCCTTTGGATCTTCGTATATAATCGCATTTGTTGTAAAGGTGGTCTTCTTGAGAACTGGTTCTGCTAGCTTAGACATCTCGCGACCGTCAACTTCGTCAAATAAACGTGGTTTCTTGGATCCGTCAGTAATATCTTCTGTCACCATCACTGGCTTACGCGGTTGAGCGATAACACCTCCTTCAAGAATGCTTGAGCGTTTTCCATTGTTAACTGAACGCATTCGTTTCAATGTTTCCCGCCCAGTAGCAAGTACATTATATGATGACTGGGATGTGTTCGATCTCGTTAAGCCAGCATTCAAACCCAAAAAACTCGCTTCTATTCCCAGCATTCCTTGTTTCATTCCCAGCATACCCTGTTGCATACCCAAAATACCCTGTTGCATTCCCAACTGCGCTCTCTCATAGTTTATTAATATCTGATCTTTGTCCAGATCACTATCAACGCCATCTGTTGTGATAATTTGGCCATTAACAACGGAGAATTTTGTTCCCATGTAACTGCTTCGAAAGTGTCCATGCCCGATTACGGTAAAGGTCATTGTGGATTGCTCACCAGCTCTGGTCGTATAGCCAACATCTATTGTCGTAGCTGCTGATGGATTTGATGCTTGGCCGTAAAATGATGCCATTGATGATTCCATGACTTTAAGGCCTTCTTCCATTCCTAAGTTTCTATTGAAGTAAGCTTCCATTATCGACTGTTTGTCCTGGTCGCTATAGGCGCCATCTGTTGTGAGAAATTCACCATCCATAATGACGAACTGACTTCCCTTGAAGGTTCCTTGGACAAGTCTCGGTGAGAATTGGTGGAGTTTCAAGGGATTGCCATCAATTGTCATGTTAAAATTGACATTTGGTTTTGAACTGCTAACCGGCGGAGGCTGTTGTGACGGTGGAATGAATTGTGTCACCTGTGTGGTAGGTTGCTGCCCGGAAGTTGACGGCTCTGTCTGATTTGTTTGTTGTGTTGGCGGGGTGGTTGATTGTTGGACGGAAGTTGGTGATTCTATCAGATTTGTCGGTTTATTGACATTTTCTTGAACTGAACTTGTTGTCACTGAGGCTATTTCACTTTCTTTTATTGTCTCAACGGATGACTCTTCAACTGACACCTCGGTGATTTTATCTAGCGCGATTGGTTCATCGGATTTCGGTTGTTCGGTTACAACAATTTTTGGAATAATTATTGCCGGTGCAAGTCCACCACGTTCGGTATTCCTTTGATCCACAGTTTTTTCCTTGTCACTGTCATTGCAGCAACAACCGCAGATTCTGAAACAAAAAACACACCACATGCCTTAAATTTTTGTAAATTTTCTTAAACTTTCACCACAACTCACCTAAAATGCATTGCGGAGAACTGTCAGTGTGCACCTTTAATAGTTAACATCAAACTGATTGCAGGCATGGAATTCGGAATTGAAGAGTTCTTATCACGACTAATCACACTTCTATGACTCTCCACTGATAAGAGTAATGATAGAAACCCATTGGCAAGTGGAATTCACTTGAAAAGCACCGGGAATTCTTTTTTTTTAAGGAAATTGGCACTCAGTATGGTATAATCTTCAAAGTTTATGAGCTCTAGCGATGATAATTGTTTATAAACATTCAATTCATGTGCAGAACAATAGATTTTACGGTAATATTTGGCTTCGAGTTGTTTACATGTAGTTCAAGGTGGTTTTGGTTGGTTTGCTGAATCAGAGTTTAATGTGAAAGCTTATGCGCAAGGAAGCTTTTGAAGGTTGCGTACATATATTCACCTTTTAGCGGCATAATCTCAGACGACTGAAGTATACTCCAATCTACTCCAAAGCACGAAAAAAAAACATTTTTTTCAGATCTACGTCCTATTAAACACAAGGGCATACGACGCACGTAATAATGTAATAATTTACGAAGAGAAAAAAGTAACAACCTGGCAGCATTGAGAGAAGAAGTTGCTGACAGATGTGCAACAGATGGCACTGTTCCGCTTGTTTTCCATGCATTTGAAACGCTGTCTAAATCGGATTCTTATGAGTCAAAGAAGTTACTAAATTCCTAGCAACACAGGGGGAGTAACCAAGTTCACATCGCTTAAGAAAGGAAGGAAAGGATTGATGGCATCCCTTTTAAGCAGAGCCAAATATATTTATCGCACCGGTGCATCGTAGAGAGGATGATACAATAAATAAGCGGCAATCGTCAAGCTTCCACAATTGATAGAGTGTGGGAACTGAAGAGACTTATGCGTTCAGGCACACTTAGACCAGAAGAGGTTTTTTCTGATACTTTTCACTTTGGCCACCCAGAGAATAAGCCACCAACCGGAGCCTTTAGTTAAGCGTGGAGTGTTCATGGCGCCTAAGGGCGTCAGATCGCTGAGGTCATTGAAGAAAGGAGCACACAAATAGAGGAGTTATCTTTGAGACAGAGCCTGATAGGTACCTGGGAGGTTAAGGATGGATTTCTCTGCTTCTGCAGAATTCATTTGAAAATAACTCTTTTGCATGTTGGCGTATCAGACAGTGTCGCGTGAGGACACCGGCTATGTAGCTAATCTGTGATCACTTTAGCATAACCCACCCGGCACTGCGCTTCTGAGCCAGCTTTAGCCAGATCTGTCTAGATACGTTGAGCTATTTTCTGATAGCTTTCAGGTTAAGTAAATGTTTACATGCGGCGATGCATCGACAGGTTTAGGCAGAGTCCTGAGAGTCGCACCATTTCTGCGAACACCCCCCAAAGGTGAATGTTGAACTGCTCTGCAACAAGACGAGCGGAAGTTTATAGAGGCCTTTAAAGTGAAAGAGGATTCTAGGGACTGAGGTTGGGAAAAGACTTAGACGAAAAGCTAAAACCCTTAAGAAGCTGTGGAAGTCAAAGCAACGCGGGCGATGCGCAAAACCAGGAATATAAACCAGCTACACAGTCAGGTCCATCATAACGAGCGGTAGCTTGTGCTGAAAGAACCAAGATGAGCATAACAAGGAAAACCCTTGAAAAAGAGGCTAGCTTGCATTTGTATAACAGGGACTACGAGAACCTGTCCCACAGCAGCACTGGAAGTGATACTGGGGCTCACCCCTCTACATTTAGTGCTAAAAAGAATCGCCAAAGAAACCATATCAAGGATCATGAAATAGGGCGTCGGGAAAGGAAAATGCATCGCACACAGACAGCGAGAAATACTTCCAAATCGGTTCTGGATTGGCTCAGGGTTAAGATATACTGCTTCGAGAGGAAATCCAACTGGAATCTGACTAGCAAAAGAGAATGGAGTAGTGAAGTCGGGATGTACCAACTTACCAGTATCTTCCAAGCGAAAACCTACGCAATCGAAAGATGTGCACAATTTAACCTCAATACATAGAAAGTATCGCGGGGAAGACATTGCGATACAGTCGGATAGCCAAGCCGCAATCAAGGCCTTAAGCTCCTAGTAAGTCAGTTCAACATTGGTGTGGAGGTGTCCTATCAAAATAAACCGACTAACTGAGAACAACAGTGAACACAGAGTCACCCTCTACTGAGTACCAGGTCACGTGAAAGTAGAGGCAAATAAAGAAGTTAACGAACTAGGAAGATCCTAAGGATCAGGAATCGTATTGACCCGGAACCATTTTGTGGGCTCGGGCCACATACGATACGGGAAGAACTAAGAAAGGAAGAAGACTGCAAAAGAGCAAATCTTTGAGGGGATCTCCCTAGACTGAGACAAGCCAAAGAACTTATCGGGAACTATAACCGGAAAAGAAGTATAAACAGCAACAAGAACCGACTACGCATCCTTACAGGCTTCCTAACGGGCCACTGAAGACTGATTAAGCAAAGTAGAGACTGCAGATTCTACGGAGATGTTGAGGAAACCCATGGCATCTTTTAAATGAATGTGGAGCGCTGATCCACAAAAGATGGAAACACCTGGATGCCTACCGACTATCAGAAGAAAATCTACCATTGTAAGGTCCATTCCAGATACGCCGATTCGTGAAGGAAGTCGGACTGGAGGAGGTCCTCTAAGTCGAGTATCTCATCGACTACAGCCCCAAGCCGAGGTAGCACAATAGATCTGTAAAGATCGCAGTCCGCCTGCAGCCCTAAAACCAATCCATGCGCAATCCACGAGGGCTAAAAAGTTGTATAACACTATCGTGATCGGGGTCTTAAAAACCAAATCTTACAAAGTGGCAGCACTATTCCAAGGAGTTGTTGACTTTTAATGTGTACTACCTTGGACGCTATTTGCTGTCAATCCATCTTCCACAGCACAACGAACTCATTTCCATCCAAAAAGCCATAAAAACTGCCAAGAAAAGGAATTAAAATCAATCGGCAAACACGCCAATCCCCTCATCCAATCTCACAAGCAAATAATTTCACTTCATGTCGTTCTCTGATTAACCTTTCAACCTGAAAATCTCCTCATTACCAGGTCTAGATACAAGATTCTTTTCCTCAACTCATTTTCTTGCATTTATACTTGTTCTTGCGCCTTGCTTCCTCCCATCTGTGCGGTCATTAACTGATAAACAAGGAAAAACAAGTTCAACAATAGCTCAAGGTTAATTGTTGTACCCAGGGTAGTGGAATTCTACCTAAAAAAAAAAAAACAAAAAGAAGACGTTCTTGTAGAACTGATCGATTTACATCACGGAATCAGATTCAACAGCCGACATTCACCAGAGGAACATACCGTAGAGTAAGCGATATCAATCTTCTTTGTGCTGGAAGGCTGGACTAAGGAGCACCACTTTCCTTTGTACGTTTCCAAGTAGAGTTGTGAAATCAGTTTTGTATCTGTAGGCACTGCAACGTGCGTTACATAATCTAAATATTTAAATTTGCATTAAGAGAGCTCGCACAGATACAAAGTTGCACTGTTGGACTTGGAATGCGATGCAGCGGCATTGATTTTGTGCGCATTCACAGCTCTGTGGTGTTAGCCCCATGCGGAAGGCTCTGCAGAATGGTGAAAACAAAGATAAATGGGCTCCATTAATCAGTGTGGTATCTCAGTGTCCAGACAGTTGGCTACTTAAGGGCGCAATTTGATTTGAATGTACTAAGTGTATCTAAGCATTTTTCCATTGTTCGCAACTATCCCATATCGCTGTCTGTTAACCGCTTTATGTCAATCTTCATCGGCAGACTGTTTGGCAGCTCTCCAATGATTTCCATTTCGAACTAGATACAAAAAAGATGGCAAAACCACATCGCACGGTGCACTCAACAATAAACAACCAGAATGACAATTAGTTGAGGCCCACATCACATTGCTGTCCACCCCAACACGGTGTCATAATTTCGCCCCAAAAACGATGCGAATGTATCTACGGGTATACGTAGCGATTCAAAGTGAAATTTTTTAAAATCATTTCAAGTTCAAAGCCAATATGGATCCACCACTCTGTGGTGGAGATATAAAAAAAGTATTTCCGCCTCGGCACTGTTGACGATGCCCACCTACACACCGTCAGCGTCACGTAATGTATGTCACATTGTTGGACACATGTTTCGCATAATTCGATCGACGTTCGTTTGATGTCAGTTTGATCAAAATTCGAAATTTCATCATTAGTACGCATCACGCTTGAGTGGCTCATTGGGGGAGAGTGCATGGCACTTGTACCTGTGTGATGTCCATCAGGTACTATGGAACCAGGCGTGTATGGTAGATGTGCATCGGTAACCGGAGATGGGTTGGTCAGATGGGGAGTGAGCCGTTTGTTAGTTAACAAAAAAAAAAACGTCTATACCAGCGGGGTATCAATTTACCATGAGACTAGAACAACAAGACTAACATCTGGTCAATAACACATTGCTGGCCATTCCACTTGATGTACTATTGGACATGGATCTGGGCGGGTAGTCTGTAGCCATGTGCATAATGATGGTGGAGCAGGTTCAAATTAAGTTGTATTGTAGACAATTGTGTGATGTGCCTTGATAGAGTCATGGATGCACTCAGACTATAATCGAGTTGATAGTTGGGGTTATGCGGTTCGAATACAACGGAGATATCTTCTGTCAAAACCTGCTGAGATGTCTTAACTCGATAAATTTTCTGCAATCAAATGAGACAGATCAGTCAGTTGAATGAGCGCAACAATGTTGGATCGGTTGAGCAGGTAATGCAGTAAATAATCAAGCAAGCTGGGGGCTTTAATAACTCTTACGGCCATGGTCGTCTAACGATTGAGGATCAGTCTGAGTGGAGTTCGAATGAAAGTTGCTCTCAGTTTGTAGGGCTCCTGTCGATTAGGTACTTGAACTAGGCGTTTACACAGACATTTGCTTGCGTCCACGTCGACATCTGTACGTCAAAGTATTGTCATCCACTCTGATCACCGTCGTCATCTGACGAAAGATACTTACAACGTTCACCACGCATAACAGTAGAGATCTTGATATCTTGTTCCGTCCACCATATACTGTCACACACAACATCCCCCTGCCATTGAGGTTTCCTTTTCGTAATTTTTGCCACCATTTTACCCTCGACTATGGGTACTTCACTACCTCCAAGAACTTCATTTTGAGGCAAATCTCCGAAAATTCACTACACACACTCAGTTATAGAAAGGGATCGTGAGTTTGGATATCTTAGCTGTCAGGAAAACTGAGTGTCTGCGGGGGGAAAGTGGATTTTTATTGGACGGATATATCAACTACAGACGTACCGAAGTTCCTGTGTAGATAGACAGCTTCTTAAAGGTGAGCCTAACTTAGTGTTGCGTGGAAATGACACATCGATCTGTGATAGGGAATTTCTTGTTCTAATGCAGTATTCTTGTTTTTTTTTTTCATGTGCTGTGAGGGTATAATGTGGCAGGTATCTCTGAGCCTACATTTAGTGCATGGATGTTGGTTGACCTCATTGCAATTTCCTACCTCTGTACACATGTGGTTGGTTCACGTGTCGTGTAGTCCCTTTCCAAGGGACTGGCTCCAAACGTGGGTTGCAAAAAGGAGATTTGTTACCAGACACTTTGAATTACGATTTTGAATCGCTCGTTTGGTTAATAGGGATGCAAAACCTGGCGTTCAAGTCGTCCTTCTTTATTATTTCGCGAACCAACATCTGTTGAAAGATGCTGCTTCTACAAGGTGGCGCAAAATTAATCATCCTATCGGAAGATGTTATAATTCTTGCAAATGGCGTCGTACGTCAATCATATTTGACATTTGTGAACTAAACAGCTGCAGTATACAAACAGACACGCGATGGAGCGCTATATTCCGCAAGAGCGTGGAATAATTGTGTCGACAACAAAGAGGACGTTTTGTGTCGAAAATCATCATGAGCGACGAGGCGCATTTCCACTTAAGCGGTTACGTCAAAATCTTCGTTTCTGGGGCACTGAAAATCAGCGTGTGATGCACGAAGAGCCATTACATCCACTCAAAGCCACTGTGTGGTGCGGCGTTCACGCGGGAGGAGTGATTGGGCCGTATTATTTTGAGGACGCCATCGGCAATACGGTCACTGTTACTGGCGAACGCTACAGGGCCATGATAAACGACTTCTTACTGCCGGAATTAGATGATCGGGGCTTGGTGAACATGTGAACATGTGGTAAACACTATAGCAAGTGATCCAACCGGAGTCTCCACTTCCATCGATCCATTTAGTGCACTCAAAAATATTCATATGGCTTGAGGGGAGACACCATACTGGCTAGCTAGGCTTTCTACTTTTGCCATCGTATATTCATAATCTTTGAAGCTTCCATGTGCTACATATGTAGGGAATCAAGATGAACCAAAAGGCCTGAGATCAAGCCCCCTCTAAGGCGCACTCACGTTATACCATACATCTGCCAGCTTAGTCCTTTATACTTCCTTTCAGTCCAGTCGGCTATATTTCTACTCAACTCCTTGTATGGTATCTCTGCCCCAGCTTTTGTTATACGTTGAGCTCCTTGACTTCCTCTGTTGCCTTCGTCTATTTTCTTTTAGCAGCTAGGTTTCCTCTCCGAAGTCGATGGGGATAGGTCTCGCGACGTAGAGAACGACTGGCCAAACTATGTTCTTCCTCGTTTTAACGCCAGCTCAAATCCCACGGCTATACAGAAGGATAGAGTGCGAAGCATTAATGAAAAGTTCTTGCAGACCTTCTATATCTGGCATTAGCTTGTAAGACGCTGTGGAGATCTTGCAGTCTTTTTGGTCACGAACTAGAAAGATACGAGTAGTGATTCCATCCAGGAATCAGAATCTAGGACTCTTTACTTAGTAAGCCTTCATCTGTGTGCGATCGGTTGCTACGACCGCAACTTTGTCTGCGTAGTAAGGCAGGAAGTGGTTTTCGAACTTCTAAGGACGCTGGGGCCTTTAAAACGTCCAGTGGCAAGTCATCAGAAAACTGGGCCTTAGTCTAAACAAGGCAACTGTCGTAAGTTGTTCTTAATTTTAGAACCCTCGTTGCGAAGCTACTTTTTATTTTTATAAAGCATGCATTGGTGTCACAGAAGCAATAAGGACCGCGCCAGCTGCAAGGTTAGAGACCCTACTTAATCTACTCGCTCTAGATTGATTTGCACAGGAATCTGTAGCATTTGTAGTCCTCTAAGATTAAGTCGATTTGAGTGCTAGAGATCAGGCTTATCAGGGCATACGCAGATTTCACCCAATGCATGGCTACGGTGACACTAGCTGCCTTCGATCAAGGCAATACTACGCGATGATGTTACCTTTTTCATTGAAACCCAGGCAGTAATGAATGCGACTTCCCCACACAAATAAAATCGAAGGGTGCATTGCTGTCACGCAGAGCTAAGGATTCCTGGTACGCAGCAATATGTAAAGCTCTGCTGGGTGCGGGACATAATGGCGTTTCATGAAATGAGAAGGCTACCGAGCTGGCTACCGATCTGACTTTATTGATCTAATGTGCCGTAGTTAGACCCTACCTTCTACGTCAATCCACAAACCTTACTACTTACTTATTTTCGTGGCGCTACAGTTCGGGGTGAACCTTGGCCTTAACCAACGAGCCTCGCCAGTTAGCGGCGCCCTTAGCTAACTGCCTCCAGTGGCACACTCCAAGTTAGGTCCCCTTTTACTTGTGCGCAACATCTTAGGCGAGGTCGTCCTCTATTGCATTGTCCATCCGACGAAATCCATATCCAAGGCTTTTGGTTGCTTCGTCACCAAATTTTTTTTGTGTGGTAGGGAAGGTACCCCGACGGCATAACTTCTAACTTGGAGGGTCAGATCCTTATACTAAACCCCTAGGACGAGTGGCCTGTAAATCGATGTCAGTAGCTCACTTCGGAGGTATGAGCACTACCGTTGGCCCATTGAGAACTCATCCGGCACCATCTCTTTTCAAGACCTAGCCTCAGTCTTGAAAGCTTCTTACTGACCTGGTCTTCAAATATGTTGCAGTAGCTCAAGTAAGGCTTCCGCTGGTCTGGTTGTGGACGTTCTTTTGATTTCATCGAGAAAATCCCTCCGCTGCGTTCCTCCTTCTTTAGACCTCTTGTTAGTCTTCTGAGCTGAAAGATTGCAGGTCAAGTTAGCAAGAGATGCCTCGTCTAGCATATGTGTGCTAAGGTTAATCCGGCAGTCAGACTCAGCACACGCTCATCGTTAGTTCTCTATTAAATAGCTGTCCAGCAGGCACCACGTGGAGGTGATGATGCGTTTTTGTCTACCACCTTTTCCCTTGTACAACCCTTGCCCGCATGGCATCGACACTGCGACCTAAAAGATCTATTGTATCGAGGGGTTGGAGTTAATCCAAAAGACGTACTACCTCCCTTATGAAGGCAAGTACATCCTTGGTAGCGGATCCCTTGAGTTCCACTGAAGTAAGTATCTCCCTGTGGAGAGTACGCATCCTTAACCAATGTAGTGCCGGGCATTCGCAAAGAATGTGTTCGGATGTTTCATCTTCCTCGAGGCAGAATCGACGATCCTTGTCCTGGCAAATATCCATTTTGTTAAGGTGATATCTCAGGCCGCAGTGTCCAGTTAGGAAGCTCGCTAGTTTCCTAATGCTTTCCTTATCTAGGTTGAGGATTTCCTTGTAGGAGCAAGGCTTAATTAAACGTTTGGATTGTCTCAGACCAGAGACATTTTCCCAGTGGTTTAGACGAAGTTGATGTTCCCAGTCGTTTAATTGTCCTTAGGCAGAAAGAAGCCCAGTTGACTCTGCAAAACGGTTCTGGTCCTAAGAACACGGATTCTGATCCAGCCCTTGCTAGTTCATCCGCCGATTCGTTGCCTGCAATACCCTGGTGACCAGGTACTCATCCAAGTTTGACCTTGTTGTATCTGGCTAGGATCTGTAAGGCATAGTGGTAAAAATTTCCAACCCGTTCAATTTTAGTCGACTACAAGACTACGAGCAGTTTTTATGCACGAAAAATATTTCAAAAACTTTTTCTGAACTTTGTGTACGTATACAAAATTTAGATTTGTATATAAATACACTTTCCACGTAAAAAAATATACAAACTTTAAAAAAAAGCAATGCCCCGGGTGAGGCTCGAACTCACGACCTTAAGATTATGAGACTTACGCGCTGCCTACTGCGCCACCGAGGCTTGTATCCTTGCATCTCACAGAACAATTTTCCCCTGATTATTTTTAGATATTCCGTGGACACTTCCAAAATTCACTGAATATCCCATAAATACCTTCCACCGTTTCATCTATTTTTGGTCTCCCTCCAAACGAAACGCACACAACCAGAAAATATTCAAAAACAAATCGATTTTTCCTCCCCGAAGTATAATTTTAGAACCACGCTACTGATAGTGTGTTCGTTCTGGAACACACCTCCAAACAAAAAAAAAAAAACCATAGAGAGCCCTGTCATCCCTTGATAGTATCTACAAATCCGCAGGTTGGTGCACTCTCAATGACCCCTGGCATAATTATTTCTAAGCAGACCAACCGAACGGAATCAAATGGAAACTAGCAAAATTGCCCAATCGCACGACATCGTAGCTCTTGAAGTCGCTAAACTCGAATCCTTTTGCGTGACAATTTCCATCCGCACCAACAACAAATGCACAAAGGCACAGTAATGACATTCAGTCACCCAATTCATTATATGCGTTCGCCATTTAGCATCGTCTATAGCCACCACCCAACCGTGTTATTGGTTTCGTTTGAGTCCTAGAATGTCCTGACGTGTCGTCGTGGTGGCTGTCGTAGCACGCGAAAAGCCCAAGCACATAATCTGTTGAGTAAAGTTCAATGAATCGGATTTAACATTCCTTTTGTTGGGCGGTAGACAGGAGTAGTTAAATCAAAAATAATGGCAATGGGCAGTGTTGTGGAATGCATTCAAGGCGGAGGTTACCTGAGAATAGCGCACAAGGAAGGAATTGAAATTCTTGTCTGAAGTGAAATAATTGTTCCGAGTGCAGCGGGAAATTGGAAAGGATATTTTGAAAAACGTCACTCGGGGTGTTATGAATGGATGTCATTGTGCGGGGTTAAATTGAAGGTAAGGGAAGGAAGACGTTACAATTGAATTGAAGGATAACAAAAAAAAAAAAAAAAAGTTATCCCTTCGAACGGATGACGCAGATTAGTGTCGTGGAATGAAGATATTACATCGCTCAGACAACTATGAAATAACAAATTGCACAAGCAGTTTGGTACTTGTAGAGAGCTCTACGTAGTAAGGATGTGCGATTGATTGAGAGTCTGTTATGCCCCCTGCTTATACCTTTGAGAGGTTTGTTCCCTCAATTAGAGTTTCCCTCGTAATATGATTCCTTCGGAGTTGAGGGTTGAACACTAGAGCGGGCAGTTCTAGAGCACCTTGATCACCCTCTGAGAATGAGAAATGGGTCTAAGGCAAGGTCTGGAGTCTCGATGGACTCATTACTCAGCTGCAAAAGCCTTCATTCCTTAGATGATCTGCGAGTCTGCAATTCCCCGGTAGAAAATCTGTTAGGATAAGTGGGTTGTTGTTGCTACGGCAGAGGCATGCTTCGAATCTATCCCGGTTGTAGAAGTTTCTTTGCTTCCCTCATACCCGGAGTGTTAGTCCAGGTTCTCGTCATGTGTTCCTTCTCCGCTTTCCTGAGATATTTGCGTATGGTGTGATTCCCTATTCCACAAAACGGCTCACGTCCAATGAAGGGTTCTGGTCTACTTTTTTGTTACCCTCTATTCCGTCATGGCCGGAAGTTATTGTATCTTCTATCGAGATTGAGTTGAACGCATCTATCTCTAGCATATACTTTAGCTTGAATGGTGTTGGTACTATTGGCCAGTGTTTCCCTTCTTCAGTCTCGAGCTGTCTGTATACTACTTTATTGCGTGGTAACTTAGTACGTAAGTACTGCTTCGTACTGCTTTAATTCTTGCGAAATTTTTTGTTGAAGTTTACTTATTCTATCGTCCATAGGGATTGCTAGAAGGGGAGCTTTGTTTGTTTGTTTCCATCCCGGCCCTATTTTACACATCCTTACGATCAGCTCAACTACGAGGTAAAGCGGAGTTAGCTCAAGGAATACCTGCCTGGCTGCAGTTGGAAGTGCTCTCATGGTCCCAGTAATGCAGAGGCATGCAAGTCTTTGCAGTTTAGTGAGTGTCTCCTCACCTCACTGTGGCTAGACTAGTTCTTTTTACCCACGCTTTCGGAGCGATAGTGATCATATGTGACCATTGGTCTCACAAAAGCTATGTTCATCCATCTTAGAATGCTCGGGCTGAGTCCCCAGGACTTACCCGCTAGGCTCATACATTTCATGAGAGCACGGGTAGCCTTTTTGGATAACTCCTCTGCTTGCTTTCTCCACGAGAGTTTATTGCCTAGATGTAGTCCTAGATATATCACGTCTTTCACTGATATCAGTAGATGCTGTGTCCGACAGCCGAATTGGCTTCAGTTCAAGCTTCTTTTTTCTCGTTAATGGTACTCGTAAATGCTGGGTTTACCATTCTTGAGTTTGTACTAAGCCCCTTTGCATTATGTCAGAGAGGGTATTGTGTTTAAAACATCCTCTCTCCAGTCGTTGTCAACAGCCTACTCCATTGTTTTTAGCAGAAGTGATGTTTGGCTGATTGGCCTGGATGACCTCGGCTGTGTTAAGTCTTTTTTCCCCACTTCTGGTATGAAAAAAACCTTCGCCCGTTTCCACTGCTTTATAATATACCCCAGTGCAAGACCATTATTTGGTGTTCTTACTTGGAATTGTAGTAGTCGTTCCTACCCCCTCTGTAGTGGGGTTGGTGTGACACCGTCCGCACCTGGTGACTTGTAAGGCTGAAACGAGCAGATTGCCCAACTAATCGGTACCTCAATCCGAATGGTACACTGACTGTGGGTAGGACGTTCGACTTCTACCTACCAAGCAGAGCCTCAATTAAAACGGAAGAGATTCTAGCAAATATTACGCAAAGATCCCAACAGACATTGCTCTCTTAAATATCACCTCAAGAATGCCTTGAGGATACTGAAACTGTGGAACATATCTTATCGGCTATTGCTCGGACTATATATATTATTTCGAGAGATACCGAAACAGACCACATTTATGGGTCCCTTTTCGTCTTTCTTCCACGATCCATCTAGTCTGATAGACTCTCCGGATTTCTCCACAGTTCTTCTCTGGCTTTGATTCCTCGTGTCAACGCTAGCATCTGTTTAACATAAATCTGGTTCATCTTCTGGGTTTCTACGCAGTGGCAACCCAAGATCTCTCTTCTTCTGCTAGCTAATGCCGGACAATGTGTGCCGCCGTCACGGTTTCCTACAGGCATAGTTCACAGGTATCATCCTCCAGAAGACCCATCTTCTTTAGGTGACACCCAAAATTTCCATGACCTGTAGTTAACGCTACGACCCATTTCAGTGCCCTTCGCTCCAAGTTTAGAACTCCTCTATGAGTGTAGCTAGTCGGCCCTTTAATAGGCATTTTAGCCTGCCTGCAACCTTCTACGGTTAACCACCTTCTCTGGTGTTCCGCCGCGATCCAGTTGTTAATCAGGTGCTCCACCATTCCTCTGCCAATTGCAGCAAATGGTTCCGGACCAGAGAACTCCGAGGTTGACCATTGCTTTGCTAGAGAGTCCGCCTTTTCATTGCCCTCAGTCCCTGCATTGCTCGGACTACTATGCTCAAACATATCCATAAAAGCCTTCGATGTATTTCCTCTTAAGCTTAAACAATTTTAAACTTCATACATGAACCTGATATTAGCTAGTAGGCAAAGCCACACGAACACCAAATTTTAAGGGGATAGGACAGAAGATCTATTGAGGCCGCAGTGCTTTTTTTATTGCCCACTACCCCACTCTCTATTGACCAAGCAACATTTGCACTTGAAGAACACTTCCTGGAAAATGGCTGATCCTTAGGGCCGACGTGGTGAGTGGTAGCAATCTAAGCTCTTCATCGCTCAAGTTCCTTCTGATATTTCTCCGAGTCGGCAAACAATTATTGATGTAAGGTGTCTGCACGATTAGTACAATGGACCAGTAGTCCAAAAAAGGTAACAAAAAAAGGTACTATCGTTGGCACTCTATCAATTTAAGATATTTTGCAATTTGGTGGAAGAAATAGCGCCTGGTTCAAGCAATACGATCAAATTTTTACACTTGTATATTTAAAAAAAAAAAAAATTTAAAACGCAGACATACGGCAACACTGCTCACCACCTTTGAGGAAAAAATCCCTAAAATATCCCAACCCACGAATCTTCGATTACACAAAACCCACAACACAACTTTACCCCATCCTCCCTTATTCCACTCTGCCACCACTCTTTTACCGGCACAATTCCAAAACAAAAACAATACACCAACACACACCCTGCACTTGAGTACGCACACTTCCAGCCCCAAATTGCGCATGATCCAAACAACAACAATCTTCCAGTCAGCCACCTGCTGTGCTGACACAGCGCCGCACTACTCCCCCACACGACTACAACACCAATGCTGCTGTGCTATCAGCCACAGCCACAGCCAGTGTGACGAACAATACGTGCACCAGCTGATAACTTTCCAACCAAACCAACACAGGCGCGCATCACTCCAATTCCAAGCCCATCATCGCATCGAATCTCCATTCTCCAAACCGGCTCCAGCCGCTATCACCACTGGAACGGCTCGAATGAATGAATTCACTTCCACTCGGCTATATACCACATTCCAGCCATTCAAATCCAATACGTCAGTGTTGTGAATGGAAGTGGATGGTAGGTAATCACCAGCAGCTTCAAACGGGTGAACACTAAACAGCAAGCAACCATTTGACACCGAACTCTTTTGCCTTTCAGTCATCGTCGAACAGAACGTGTGAGCGAGTGTGAATTGTTGCGGGTGTACTTCTATCGAATTTTCCCCAAATTATTTTCTGATTTAACAGTGTTTTCCAGTAGCTGGTGGTGGAAAGAAAAAAAAAACGGTATCCTGTGTGTAGAATTTTTGGTAATCGAAATCCGGTACCTTGTAGGGTTTCCTCCTTCTCGTCCCGATTTTTATTATATTCTGCGTCGCAGACAAAAAGCAAGTGAAGTGGACAAATAGTCCGAAAAAGAAAGGATTACCTACCACTTATCCTTGTGCGGGTGCGGTGTCGTTCTTAGTTTCGCGTTTAAGTGGTTAAAAAGGAATTTTTTTTTCGTTCAAAATAATCTGCCAACTGAGTGCTAAATGTCAGCTGGTGCGCTGCAGCAGTGGGAGTGAGAGCGAGAGTGAAGGAGTGCATTTTTTTTTGTTTTCGTTTTTTTTTTTGTTTTTGCGGTCTGTTCTCCCATCCCAGTGAAGGATTTATTTGTTTGGTGCGTGCATAGGAATTCCGGAAAGGCGCCATGGAGGTGTGCTGTTTAAAAATGGCATCGCGATGCAAGTGAGTACAACAGACGTAAAATAAGAAAAAAAAAAAACAGAAAAAAGCATCTCAGCAGAACGTATGCTCCTTCCCTTTGTCCTTTCAACGGCATCATTGTTGGCCAATTACCGAAAGCATTTTGTATGTTTCCCTACTTTTACTACGAGTGTATCTGCTGAAATTGTTGTTGTAATGTCATGTAGCCTGCAGGGCTTATGTCAGATGAGACTATGACGACGACGATGATGATGTTGATGACGATCACGAATCACGTTGACGATGACAATGTTACAAGACATGATGTAAGGGTTGGTTAGAGTCGGGGTGGTTACGGGATAGATGTCACTGCGTGACAAGGGAATATAATTTTATCGCAGCCATCGATCGTTGCAGTAGCAATAGGACGAAACCTCGTCATGTGCCATATCTGGAAAAAGATGACATGAGATGGTAGGTAGTACTCGTACGTACCCCCTGCTGCACATGGCGTCTGAAGTGGTTTCGATTTGCGCAAATCATCACAATGTTCGCATGAATGAATGGTCGACCAGGCAGGTTATGCAGATACTTTGCGTTCTACAGTGTGGCGATGTTGAATTGTGGCTACTTGAATACTTTCGTTTTTTCCAAAGGACTAGTGCCCAAATTTACCTCTTAAGGTTCTGACCGTTAGAAGTCGTGTAAATAAAATAAAGTCGCTGTCAAGCTGTTAAAATTTAATTTTTTTTATGTGAATTAAATGCAAAATCGTGCACTTTATGTGATGCATTTTGAATAAAATTGATTTATAACTGCCTTACGTCAGTGTCAGTTGCGGTTTTTAATGTTTTTATTTATTTTAGAACTGGTTTCGTTCGAATATCATTGCTCCTTCAGAATTTATAAAGGTAATAAGCTTATAATGGGGTTTAAATTAAGTCCAGAGTAATGCAGTTTTTAGTACCCACCAAGTGTAGTTTATGTTGTGTGTATGTTTAGAGGTTCGTACATAAAAATTTTAACAAAATCTGATTTTTTGAGAAAGTGACGTTTAAAAGTACATAAGTGATTTTGGCAAGTGGAATAGAAATTTAGACGAGAATTGCGTTGAAATATTTTCGAAATTTAATTGTTTTTAAAAAATCGATAGGTGCGGCGTAACTTGCTTGCAGATATGCATCTTTTATAGCACATACAAACCGCACAACACGAATAGTTGAGAGGAGCTAGAGACTAGGACCTACATGGGCTGCTTGCGCTGAATATTAATTTACTTTTTTGTCGTTTATTCCAAATTAAGGAAAAAGTAAGTTCTTACAACAATTTGTACTCGTTTTGTTAAAATATTGATTTTTAACAAATTCGTCGGAGTTATACGAATTTGGAGGGGATTGTCTGACCCTTTTACTCATCTCACTTGCATTTCACCTAATTTTGGAACCTTGCCGAAATCGTTAAAATTCGCGTGTTTTCTTCGGTACCGAAACAGTAAGACGGGTCACTTATGGATTCAACACGGTGCCGGCTTGTCTGTAAATCTTGTAACTTTTGCTAGGGAGCTGAAATTTAGTACCAATTTAGAATGTGGCGAGCCCCGGAAAAGCGTCATAAAATATATTTCTTTGGGGGCAGCGTTGGGGTACAAAGCTTCCTGTGAACAAAATGTTGTTCCCTGTTATGAGGCATTTCATATGATAGCTGCTGACTCAAAGAATATATTTTTTTAAATAAAAGACTAAATTTTGTTGCTTTAGTTTTGGCCAACACTGTATGTGCGTTCATGGGAAGTTTATAGAAAAATTTAAGCCAATATTTTGTCAAAAAATTGGAACATAGACGGTGAAAAATCAGTCTAACTTATCTTATCGCGTATCTATCGGAACTTTGATCGGCTCACTCAATTTAGCTTGAATTCCAAATTTCACTTTGAAGTGTGACTCGAATATGGTTGAAAGCAGACTAGACTGGCTAGGGGATCGTGGGTTGCGAAAGGAATCCGCGTGTTTCTGTACAAATGGATCTAAAATAGAATCATGGGTTAGTGTAGGTGTCTTCGGGTGCCGGGCCACAGGACAACTCAAAAAATTGCATGGCCGACGAGCTCGCCCAGTACAGCTATATCGATTTTGCCGAACAAGGCGAATCTCGGTATGCCTATCGGCTTAAGCTCCAATCGCAGATGGGCAGATAGCACTAAGTGCCTCATCACTAGACAGATCTACCTTAAACTGGATCAGAAACTTTGCAACTGTCTCAGTTAGCAAAGAAGGTTGCTCATTTCAAACATAGTAGTTGGTGTTACATGGCACTGTACATATTATCGACATGCACGCCACCATGCTGGGCTTCCTTCTACTTCTGTAGAATCTGCTTGGATGAAGAAGTGGAAGAAACGATACCAAATCTTCTTTGCACATGCGAAGCTCTCTCCGCTCGTAGGACACTGCACTTAGGTGCATACTTTTCCAACAAACCTCGGCGAACTGGCTTATGCAAACATATGTACATAAGTAGCTTCTAGCGCTTCATTACTAGGTCCTTTTGGTTCAGTGAGTAGCTCTTTGGAGATGTTGCACCTGTGGTAACTCAAATGACCTTACTGGTCTAACTGAGGTTGTATCAAGTGCAGCCTGTCACTATGACCTAACCTAACCTAACCCATGGTTAAAACCCGAACCTAAGGTTGTCGTATATTATCCTTATTCCATCGGATTTACATGGTTTTAAGGAAGAATTCCTAGCACATCTATCTAGGCTTCTTCATATGGGTAAAATGGTTACAGGATCTGCGTTTGCGATGTCAGTAAGGCTGCTCTTAAGGCATGGCTCAATCCTTTAACGACTTTCAAAACACAGTTCGGGCCACCTCTTGGTCTCTTTTTGAACATTGTCATATAAACGGCATGTGCTGTGACTTATCGAATGAGTCTGCTGATTTACACTGAGAGCAGCCTGAATAGTCCTCAAAAACGTTCAAATGTGAAAGCTGTCATTGTGGATGGTATCTATCTGGCAACCGATTGTCAAATCAGTCTTCCACTTGTCAGAGTATAGACCCTGCAGTCCCTTTCTGGTTAAATGATTTTTTCCATAAAAAAATTAAACGTGTTTGCTATAATTATAGCAGGTGTGACTTTCTTAAGGTAAAATGCCATGATTGCAATCTATTAAATAATTAAGTGCCTCGTACTTCGTTCAACGTAAATTGTATTTACGGGGAAAACAATTACATCATCTGTAGCTTTCTGCAAACACATTCCAATCGTGTTACAAAAACCGATAGTATTGTTCCACGTCAATACGAGATCAGTTTTATTTTCAGAGGGCACCACAGAATAGCACAACAATAGCATTCTAATGCTTGGGTAGATCTGAAAGACTACTCTTAAGTTGTATCCGCAAAATTGAAAGGTTATCCACTATGCAGTTCCATGTCACGTAAAGTGCAGCTTCATTGGATAGGAATGTTTAGTTTGACGATATAAGGACTTAAGACTTAAACTCTACCAGAAAGACAAAAGCTTGATGCCAGATGCCTGTTGAAAATAACGTAACAGGAGTGCATCTGAATGATTGAGGATAAGGTAGCGAACACTTATAATTTTCAAGGACACCGTGAGGTCTTGTCTTTAAAGAGGTCAAGCCACGACTGTGAGAATGAAAGCGGATATACCATGGCGAAGCAGCAGTCGATGCTAACAATATGAAAAAAACTACTTCTACGGACTGTCTGATAGTCTCGAGTTAAATAAAAACCAATCAGCCACCAGCTAGGCTTAAAGAGGGGCTAGAACGTGAGCGGACGGATGGAGCCAGAGCAACTAGGTTTCTACGAGGATAACCCTGAAAAAGCTACCTCTTCACGTATAGACGCATAAGTCTATGAGCTAAGGCGCCCGAAACCATGTATCGTTAAACTACTTTGGAATTCTCAGTCCACGTTTAGGTCTGAAAAATCGACCAAATCCTCACCTCATTCCAAGAATAGCAAATCGCTGCTCACCTTCCGTTCATCAATTTCAAGTCTGCATACAAAGCTCTGATTAGGAATGAACTGCTTACTCCTCCAAAACTTAGTCGATGGCGTATAGAGACGTTTGCGGGACGCCCGCTGCTGCATGGAGGTCGAAAAAGTTACCACTGAGACCCACTTCTTCTTACCATAAAGAAATACTTCTACCTAGGCTCTGCAGTTTGGTCGGCTAACGAAAATATTTCCACAAGGATTTAGCAGGCTTTTCGCGGTGTTATAGCAACTTTATAGGCTCCTTTCTCCAGAGAGAAAATTATAGAAAAAACTAAAGGAGACTTACGCTCACCAATCCCTGTTGTCTTAATTTTAGGTGACAGCTTTGTGTAGAAAGGTCGCTAAAAAAATCAACCAAGCTGTGCCTGTTTAGTATCTTGGTCATCCGCTTCCGGCTTTATGAAATGTGGAATTTGTCAAAAGTGAAATTTGGAATCTGGAAAAGCAGAGTTCCATGAAAGCTTGGTAGCTAATTATTTCGTTCGTTGGACTACTGAGAGGGAGGTTCGACGTTTGAGTCCCAGAATACCGCACAAAGTTTTTACGATTTTACTCTCGTAAATGTGTGCCTAATACCTGCCGTGGGAAGCTTCTCAATTACGCCTTTCCGATACCGTGGATATGAGGGCTATTTGCGTCCAAAACTTTTTTTAAGCTCGTGACTCAATCTATCGTTCCTTTTGCGTTGACTGTGGGTCTGAAATTAAACGGCGAAATTTATAAGCTGAACCTGAACCGCAAAAAATTGCATGTACAGCGCCTAAGGTCCGAAAACGAGATGAATACCAATACTCCAGCTTGTAAAGCCGTTGAATCTGTTCCTAGGAGAGCCCGCGACTCGGCGTATTCGCGAACTCTTTCCGCAACTGAGTGTGTAGTGAATTTTCCGAAGGAATTTAAAATGTGTCATCGACAAGCTACCGTCCTGGGTAACACAAACATTTTTCTCGTATTTGCAAGGAAGAATGAATTACGATCTAGGGATCTCTACTAGAGTGCATGGTGAAGGTTCTAAATATTGGCGATGGTGTCCAGTGTAGATGCCAATTTGCTGACGCATGTGTGTTTCCTTTCGACAAAGGAAATCCAAGCTGGTCGTTTTGTGGGTTTAGATTGTGGTTCACGCCCCGGCTAATTCGGCTAATCGATTTCAAATTGTCGCTGAATTTGACAAAGATCTCAAATTCGATCGAAGGTGGCGAGGGGCAAAATATTTCAAGTGGTCTACAGCGATCAGATATACATAAACAGCTCCTGGTTCTAAATATTCACGCCTGTATCTAATCGCTCCAACCGCCGGTGTAGGAATATTTACCCCCCGTTCACGGATAGCGTTTATTTTTTTGTGTTTTTATTTGCTGCCATTGCAGATGCTGCATGAATTCTGTGTTCGACGTCTGTGTCTCTCTCTCCGTGGCAATCATTACGTTCACTTATTTATGATGTAAACAATTGGCAGCTCGTTGGATGCCGCCTGCTATTTGTTATCTTTTCATAGTCGCACCCCTGAAAGACTGCCTTTGTGGCAAACTGTGAATTAAGTGGCATCTGCAGGGGCTGTTAACGGCTTTTATGAGGGTACTTCTTGTCACACAATTCAGTGGCACCCTGGAAGTACTACATGCATCAGCATCCAGTGAACAGCGAACAGAGCACGCTCTTAAATTCGAACAAAGAAAACGGTGGACGTGGAACGCACCTAATTCCACTCGACCAATCTATCTTACTCTCACCATCTCCAGCACATGGATTCCTCTTCATATGGCTATGCTGGGCTGCCAATCATCTAGAAGTGTTAGCTGTAAGTTTTGCAAGTTTATTTATGCCCCATTGTATCTGTTGGCCATTAAATTAACGAGTCAGCTGCCTGGCGGCCTCCGCCATCTGATGGCGCCTCAACGGTTAATACTTAGGCTTTGTTTAATGCAATAATGATTGCGAATGCATTACTCCATGTGTGGTGGTGGTCTTTCGGCAGACCTCACTTATGCTTCGCTGGAGGGACTACAGAGAAGCACACATGTAGGGTGCGGAAGTATTGCGCGAGCATTCAACGCGCGTGTCTCTGTCTATCTATCTGTCTGTCTGTTTGGAGCGTTTACCCTCCCGATGATAAGTATCTATGGGATTGAAGCGGAAAGGTGTAAAAACCTATTGGCGATTGGATGAAGGGAACAGACGTTTGCTACCTTCCGGATGGGTCGGCATGAAATTAAAAGTGAATCCGTAGTTGGAGATACATTTCTTTTTATTGCTTAAGCGCATTATGTTGTAAAATTTTGTAGTTATTCGCCTTAACGCGCTTTTTGACGTCTTGTCTGTCTGTAGCTGTGTGTGTGTTCAGGCAACGTTATCACTATTTTTGGCTTTGGTGGATGGTTTCCTTATTTCGAAATGCAAGAGTGGAGAGAGCCTCATTATTCCTGAAATGGATTTATCTGTGCTAGTCGAAACAAACCGATACCAAGAGATGATGTCATTGCGCGCTGTCAAGCACTTGGTGTCGGTATTGATGACCAATTAAAAACGTTGGTGTAAAATTGCTTAACAGACTGGTGATGAGATACTCAACAAAAAATTTAAAAAAAAAAATTAACGCCACTGTATTGGGCGTTAGAGGAGGAATATTTTTGAGTACCGCACCTCTGTTTGAGTTGTTGCTGAAACGTAATGAGATCAATCAATTTTTTTGAAGATCGTTGTGTGATGTACGCACGAGCTGGAAAGACTACAGAGCCGGCAAGCGGAAATGGGTTCGACACGTACATAGCTTCTGATGAGATTGGAATGCAAACATTTCGTTCTTAACCTTGTCAGTGAAGGCTATCATCGTTGGTTGGAAAAAAATTGAAGGATTATGCGACATTGTGTGCGATGTTTCGAGATGTGGATGAGGTAGGCCATGGGCTTCGAATGAACTTCTTCAAGCGAACTTCACTGACTTCTTATCTTCTAGTCTCTGACGCGAATTTTGAGCTGTGTTGTGAGCTGTCTTCAGGGCAGTTCAGCTTATGGACATGCCTTCGTTCTTTCCATCCATCAGCTGCTCTCTAATGGTAGTCTGGCTACTCAACGATAGGTTGACTCAAACAGGTTATTCATTCCACTCAAACTTAAAGGTCGTTCCTTGTATGCCGCTGTTATTCAGTTTTATTCGTGCAGAATATATTGGAACCTAAATTGTAGTGGGAACTTCCAAGCAACTATTCCTTGACTATATGGGATCGTAGTGTGGCTGAAAGTTTTGAAATGAAGTTCTCATTTGAAAGACCATAAAATAGTATTCTTGTCCTACATCAAGTACATCAAGCTGTTGGTAGTCAAAAAACAGCAACAACAACGCTTAGAATTTCCCAACAATTGATTGAGATTGAGAAAAAGTGCGAAGACATTGTGACGTTCTCCTTTCGAGGAGTTTGTGTTTACTGATCTCGATCTTCCAGATCTCTGATTGGACGAGCCCAGGGCTTTTTACCCAGATCATAGAGATGATGATTTAGCAAGCAGGGTCTGGTTAGAAAGTACAACAATGAAAGCTGTTCAGCTTGGTTATAGCTTTAAAAATCAAAAAAGTTTTGGCTCTCCGTAGATTTTAGTGATATACTCGTATGTATGACATTTTAGAACCGCGTCTTTCAAGTCCGTCCGAAATGTCCTTACCTTCGGTGCCAACATGATCGGGAATACAGATTTTTATGTGCAGCTTTAAAGTATATCAACCAAGTCTATATCCTAAGTAGAGAGAGTGACGGGGCTTTATAGCTGCTCGACTTGAGATTGGTTGTGGGGATAGAGATTAATCTATCCTAAGCACCCAGTCATGACAGTTGACCATTGTATGTAACTACAAATGAGGAACACCGTGTCCAACTTCTTCGAATCCCTTAGGAAGCGTATAATTTCGACGAGAGAAATAAATGGGACCGAGATCATTTCCAAGACATCGAGTATACAGTCTCGTTGTTGAAAATTATGGCACTGACGGGGGCAATGCTCTTTTGTATCTTCGCATTCTAGACAGAATGCGCACGTTGGGTCGTCCCATGTTGTTCATATGATGGCTCAATGTATTGTATCCTATGACTAGCCGAACCACCATTTATGTATCTGTACTTATTTTTATCGCAGCAGCAGCCTGTCAGCAAACAGTAGTTTAACAAAAGGTTGGGTTTGGCCATCTGCCTTAATGCTTAGAGACAATGGAAAGGTCGATCAAATACGAAACCTTCGTCAAAATGACATGAATTATTGGAACTGCACTTAGAGAAATGGTTTTCGAGCTCTCTCTTTCGCTAACGCGGCACAGAGCTTGTAGTAGTTTATTTTTACTTCTGGAGCAACTTCTAAGTGATTTATGGGAGTCTCGAGTGCCTTGAGTGCAGTCTGACTGTCACCAAGCAGACAACCATCGTAAGCAGAGCATCGTTGATGTCCTATAGTGTCAGAACCACATCACTTTTTATACGTAAATAAAGCTTAGCTGTGTTGTCCCTTTTAAAAGACTTTACACAACCTGGCCGTTTCCGTCATTTCTATCAACCCTCCGTTCCAGTTGGGGTATTGTGACCTCCATCTTGTATTCCATCGATGTAGCCAGATAGAAGCTCCAGTATGGTCGTCTTACCGAAAGGTATCACAGAATTCCAATCGAGGATGAATCAGTGCCGAAAGGGAAGATGGGGATGGATCCATGATGGATGGAAGAATTGGAGAATTGTTTTTCTCAGAAGAACTAAATTTCTCATCGCAGTGCACCTCAGTGTATCAAGCCTAGATGGTCGCTCTGCTACACGCGCTGGATCACTTGAAAGAAGGTGACAGTGATCAGGCGCATGAGGCAGGTCAACATTAACACTCTGAAACTCTGCGTATTTTGACACTGGCCACGTGGGGATTAAAGGAAATGAAAAGGCGGGTCAACTTGTTAAACGGGGGGTCAACTTGGGAATTTCTGGTCCCTAGACCATTTGCTGCACTAGGTAGAGGAACATTGAGCAATTTGGCCAAAGAGAGATTCTCAGGGGAACACTCATAGTAACTTCAGATATCAACTTAAGAAAATGGGTGTTCTGGGGGCTGATACCTGTATAGTATGCCTGCAAGGAATGGAGACAACAGCATATACATATACCGTGCCCATTTTCGACCTTAGCTAGCTGAAGATGATGGATCTTAGGCTATAGGGCTTAGGGCCTAGCTTCTCGCGGCCATTTGTGTAGTGCGTGTTATATTTTTCCCACAAATTGAAGGGACCTACAGTTTAAAGGCATATTCGAGAGGCGAATTGAGAAGCATTCTCACGTCACACTTTCGCGAAAGGTGGGACCGAACAAAGAACACGGTAGAACGCACCTAATTCCATTCGACCAATCTATCGTCCTCTTGCCATCTTGAGCACATGAATTGCTCTTCATATGGTTATATAGCACCGGCTATGCTGCCCTGCCTATCATCTAGAAGTGTTAGAAGGCCTTTGGCATAATAGTCCAACGCACTATCCAGAGAGGCACGGCGCCATGGGCTATAACTACCTGGAATACAAGACGATCGGCCAGATGACTTTTAAGCAAACGCGAGAAATCGACAGGGCTTAACAATGGAAGGGAGACGAAAAGGGACTCAGCAAAGTGGTCTGTCTTCCCTACGTGATATATAAGACTCTGCTCTCTTCAAGTGTTTTTTAAGTATTTTTCTGAACTTCGTACTTCAGTAATCCAAAAGAGAACACGAGCATACCCGTCATCAAAAGTTGGGTAAAGGCAGTCACCGGACACTAGCTTTTTCTTGCAGTATTCACCGAGTGTAGAAACATGTCTTATTAGCCACGTGATCGGATAAGGTATGTTACTCCTCAATCGAATACACTTCCCCTGTCACATTAGTAGTAGTAGTGTCACAAGTCTTAATTAAAGTTTTACCTCTTAATTTGTTTTTTACGACGAGCTATAAATACCCATGTATTGACTGAAACCCATAAACAAACAACAATTAAATAATAAACCCACACCGCATACACACCCTGTTCACTCCGATACATTTTATCTTATCTCCAGCACCGTGTAGATACACACTTTAGAATTAAAAGCGCCTTTAGATACGTGCGTACCTTGGCCATAAATCTCTCAAGTACTACCCCGAAAAAGTGTATCTGTTTGCATTAATTGTTCGATTATGTGCATAAGACTCTCATCGATTAACATTTCTGTTTTCCTTCTTCTGTTGTTTATAAATAAACGAAATTGTAAATCGATACGAATAAGTTGAACCAGTACACGAGCACGCTAACTGCGGATAATTTGTTAATTGCATGTGAGTTACTTTATTGTTTTTATGCGGTTCGCTACTGGTTTAGTAGTGTGGCACCAGCCATAGACCATAACCGAGGCAATTTTCGACAAATTTCCGAGATCAAGGATGGCTGCAATCGATTTTTTGTCCCCCTTCCCTTGGTTCGGGTTTCGGAGTTTTCTTGGAAGGGATTGCGGGGCGTAGAGTCAAGGTCGTTGCGGGGTTTATTTGGTTTTTTTCCGTTTTTTTGGAACTGGTACAAATTTTCTGTTTGCCTTTCGACATTTTGTTTTCATTGGAGTAGGAAATTGTTTTCGTTATTTTCTAAGATAAGATAAAAAAAATGCAAACAGTATTGAGGAGGTGAAGGTGTTGAGTCGTTAACATTTTAGGAAAACGAAATTCCTTTCGTGGGTCCATGTTTCTTGAATGATATTCCTATCTTGTACGTGCTCTCGGTATCTGTCAGAGATAAACGCAACTTTTGACGAAAATAAAAGACGAAAGCATTTACAACTTTTAATCGCACGCAGTTAGTGTGGCAATTAAAGTTTAATTTGCAGTTGGAACTAATTAGAATTACTTTGGCGAGATAACATATTTGGCGCACTATCAGTTCCAACGAATCGGGGGTTAATTACACGAAAACATAGATTAGGTTCAAGTTTTTGCGAAATGTGCTATTTTTGGGTTAACTGTTTGCCGACAATTTAAATCTTTTTTGTTGCTAAGTACGCAGATGGTTGTGAATGAATGCCTGAGAAGGGCACTGATAACTCGATTCAATGGGCAGCAACCATTGGTTTGCAGTAAGTAGTTCTACTTGTGATAAGGAAAAACTTGTAGCACATTTCACAGCTATAGTGCAATAAACAAGGTCTAGAAAAACGGAAATGCTTTACTTGCTTAGCATGAGTTACAGTTCGAACGAGTGAACATGGCTGTCAGCCAAGAAGCTTCTCCAATTAGCCCGGGTCCTTAGGTTAGGTTAGGTTAGGTTGAATTGGCTGCCAGATAGGAGTCGCCAGCACACTTAGACCAAAGGTAGGTCCATTGTGATACCACGTGGATCATGGGAGAAAGTTTCTCTCTACCTACTCGTCAAAACCAATTTGAGCTTCTTATGAAGCGTAGGAGGCTCTTAATGTCAATATTCACCAGGTCACCTATATCGTTGTAATAGGGAGCTCCTAAGTGAAGCTTCCTTCGACGGGAGAGAGCTGGGCAGAAACAAAGAAGGTGAGGAATAGTTTCCTCCTCTTCTTCATCCATGCAGCTTCTACAAAAGTCGTTCGCAAAGAGGCCTAGCCTTGTAGCATGCTTGCCTATTAGACAGTGTCCAGTGATGACATCTATTGTGGTGCCGATATGCAATCTATTGAGAGAAATTAAATTCTTAGAGCGTTTTAGATCCAGCTTTGGCCAAATCTGTTTTGTCGCTAGACATGTTGATCCACTTGTCCACCTAAGATTTGCACTCTCGACAGCATCCAGCTTAAGTTTAAGCTTGCGAGTAGCGATTGGAATACCTAAGGTGCCATTGTCCGGCAAGATGGGCATAAGTGTTCCTATTCTGGCGAGTTCATCAGCCTTACAATTCCCTGGAGTATCTCTATGTAACTGGAATGTCCTTAGGTAACTGCTGCTCCAGAAATGCTGTTCCACTTTCCACCCTTTTTAACTCTACAGTGAACATGTGGCATCGTGTGTAGCTACTCACATGAAGGCCATTTCTCAGTCCTGGCCACTCCTTTCGTAAGACACCGACTACACTCATCCACAACTTCTGTCTGACAAACGATTTGAAACCCGAATACCCTCCAGACTAAACTGGCAAGAGGATCTTCGGTGACAAGAGGAATGCATGCGCTTCCATACAGATGCATCATAAACAGAACTAGTGGTGGGTGGGGGTGTCTTCTCCACTTAAAAATCGTCTTCCGCCTCCTAATCACTGCGTCGTCCAGGCGGAGATCATGGAAGGAAGCCTAGATGTGGATAAAGTGATATCTAAGCAGGATATCACCATTTTTACTGTCAGTCAAGACGTGATTCAATTTCTGGAACACTTGACCTTTAACTCACGAGCCGCCCTTAATTGTCGCCTGCCTCTTAACGAGGTGCCTATACAAATTCAATATCCACCTCATTCGCGTACTGGGCCATAGGGACATTCTAAAGAATTTCATGTCCGACGAGCACGGCAGGGAGGGTACAACCCTATAGATTTTTCTGGACAAGGTGAACCTCGGTATGCCTATCCCTTCAATTAAACTGCTATTCAGGTTCAACGATATTAACTCAACTAACTGAAGATGGACACATGGCACTAACTGCCTCATCACTAGACCGATCTGGCCGAAGGTGGATCAGGAGCGCTCCAACTGTCTCAATAGACAGAAAATTTTGCTTAGAAAGTATGTGTCGTTACAGGGCACACCACCAGACTGGGAGTACTCGCAAATGACTTCTGAAGAAGCTGCATGAATGAAAAAGGGGAAGAATCCATGTTACATCTTCTTTGCAAAGCGCTCTCCGCTCGTAGGGAACTGTAGTTAGGAGCATACTTTTGCAACAACCTAGGCGAACTGGCTAATGCAAGCATTAGTAGCCACCAGCGCTTTATTACTCGCTCCTACTGGCTATCATGGAGTAGCTCTTTTGAAACGTTGAACTTTTGGTAACACAATGGACCTTGCTGCTCTAAGTGTCGTTGCATATACTGCACCCTGCCACTATAACCTAGCTTAATCTAACCTAGGCAACTGCATTCAATTGAGTTCCTGGTTGAGTTCCATTTCTACTTGTGGGCGCCATATTGGGAGAAACCTTTCTCTACTGCGCTGTCCCTCGGGGTTGGATTCGAATACCTTTCCCGCCGGAGCGTTGCTCTCCATATCCTACCCAGTGACGCTAACAGCTCGTATAGTTTGTCGTTAAATCTTCTGGCCCGTCAATGCAAACGGGACCGAATATCTTACGAAAAATTGTTCACTCAAAACGACCAAGGATACCTTCATTATTGGCGAATAAATAGATGTACATCTGCAGCGCATACTTTTACAATAAAACCAACCTTCAGCGTCGATAACATTCTCAATTCCGGGCCGAAAACGTTAACATGCATGAAATAAATGAGCCTTGTTGATGTTGGCCATCACTTAGACAAATGGCATCCTTAAGAGTGTGGGTATTGTGGAATGTTTCTTGATTCCAACTTCGTTCCACACAAAGTAATCCAACGGATTAAAGTCTGATGAGCTAGGTGACCCTAAGATTGATGGTCTGTCGTGGCTTTGTGCGCTGGTACAGAATTCTTATGCTCCTCTTTTACAAACTCTACCTATCAAGGGCTTGACAACTGCCTTTAGCACGTCGATGTAGTCGACAATATTCACTCGAAGACCTTTTGGGACAACGTAGGGATGTACAACGTGACCATTACTGTTCATTACTCTAAAGACCATTACGCTAGCAGAATAGTTGGTGTGCATCACACGGGTGACGTTTAAAGGCTCTCCTCCCAGCCATCTGTCGTTCCTCCTATACACCTACTGGTCCTAGTCGACAATTTTTTTCATCGAAAAGCTGAATCTCCTTTATGCT
This sequence comes from Blera fallax, assembly GCA_946965025.1. Classification (NCBI taxonomy): domain Eukaryota; kingdom Metazoa; phylum Arthropoda; class Insecta; order Diptera; family Syrphidae; genus Blera; species Blera fallax. Next base: position 62,011,665 of record OX337247.1, read on the forward strand.
TCCTCGGAGCACACGCAGCTTTTTCGTTTATTCCGACATAAACTGGCCACGTCTCTGGGCATAAGTTGGTGGTTTTCATGAAAGAAACTGTGACACTTGACCCTTAGACACTTGAAGGTTCTGCGCAATTGATCTTAACTACGTTTGAGGGTCGTTGTGAATAAGATTTTGGACTTGTTGAACAAATTCGGGCTTTTCTTACCGTTCGAACGTTTTGGAGGCATTGTTCGTTTCAAAACATGGGAAACGTCTGCGCTAGAACTCTCCAACTCGATACGAAGCTTATGAACGAACGATCGGTGGAATGTCAAAAAGCCCAGAGTTTCAAGATCACTGTGCTCTGCACACTTGGCAACGAGTAGGGCTTGTCACGGTATTTATCTGTTACTGTCCTCGGATAGACTTAAACGTCTGCTATCAACGCGATAAGCAAATACAGATAGCCTTCAAAGTCGGTGTGTCCAGAAAACCTTAAATTCAACTTTTAATTCATACGACCATCCGTCAATAGAAGAAAACCCAACAAGGCATCACGTTGACCCCTTAAGATGGATTGGAATCGACAGAGCTCCAAAAGATTAAGTTGTACAAACGATAGGAAGCTTGGAGTATGGTAAAGCAGCTGGCATTGACAAGATATCTGCAGAGTTGTACAGGGCTGTCCCTCATCATACGAACTGGATTACTAGACCCACTTTTCAAAAGTATCTGCGTTGCGAAAAAGTACCCTCATCAATAGAAGGAGAACCTAATCATTGGGATCCCCAAGAAAGGAGATCTAAAGCTGTGCAGTAGCTGGAGAGGCATCGTACAAAATTCCATAAAGTGCTGCTTAACCACATGCTCGCTTTCATAGAAAAGAAGCTCAATAAGCAGGTAATCGATCCCGCAGCGACCATGTCTACTGTCTCCATCTTATCATGGATCAGTGCATCAACAGGAATAGGAATAAAATACGGTCAGCACTCGAAAACAAAGGCGTCCCTGCAAAACTATGAGCTTGATTGAAGCCTAATACCTTGATTCCAGAGTCAAGTCCCCCGTTGCCGCAGAACTCTCCAATCTTTCAATACCTTGAACGGAGCTAAACAAGGCTAACAATGCTAAAACAACTAAGGGGTTTGTCCTTAAAAGCAGGAAACTTGGGACATTATCGAGAAGAAAACCAAGAGCTTGACGTAATCTATATGTGTTGAACCTATTCTTCTGTGCGGCTTCGAAGCTTGGTTACAAGATACAACAGATGCTTGTCCAACTACTTAAAAAGTTGATGGCTAAGAATTGCTAGAGATAAATATCTCCTACAGATCACTAAGAAGAGGAGATAAACAACGAAGTTAAGGGAAGGAAATACGACTGTTTGGGACGCACGCTGAGGAAACCGTCTAATGGTCTTCATGAAATTCGACGTTAGTCTTCCTAGTCCTACCGCAGCTCGAAAAATTCGGCGTCAAAATTATAGCGTATGCAGATGATGTGGTGCTGCTGGGAACTGAGAAGTTCCTCCCCACTTGATAGATGGACTAGGAATTGTGGTCAAATGTCAATCCCTCAGTTCTGGTGTGCCTCCAACAGATACACCATCTGTAGGAGGCACACCCCTCAAAATCTCTGACAGCGCAAGATACCTGGGACTTATACTCGATAAAAAACTCACCTGGAAATTGAAAATTGATGAAAGAATTAAGAGAGCCAATATAGCCTTCTACTCATATTTACAAGAACATCAGCAGCCATTAGTGCCTTGAGAATCAGTCGGTCAGCGAACTGGAAGTCAAATGCAACAGGGCATTCGACCATCCTTCATGAATTTTTTGGCTATGTACCCACTACGGACTACATCACGCCATACTTGGACTTTAAAATGCCTTTTACTGCCCTAGCAGAGAAGAACGGAAAGTGGACATATAGCTAATACCAGATCCATAGCAATATACACTGACGGATCGAAAATGGACACCGGTGTAGGGTCTGGCATCTTCTCCGAATCGCTAGGGATATCGAGATCCATAGGACTACCAGCCCACAGCAGTGCTTTCCAAGTGGAGGGCCTGGCAGTGACAGCAGCCGCTCGTAAGTCTGCCGTAAGGGCAATACCAGTGGATGGTATCACCTCCTTTATCGACAGCGGGGAAGCTATAAAAGCAATTACTGCCACCGAAATCAAATCGAAGCTTGTGAGGTGCTGTCGCGAAGAGCTTAAGGTTCTTGGAACACAGCACAAGGTATCGCTCTGCTGGGTTCCTGAATATGAAGGTATCCCAGGCAGTGAAAAAGCTGATGAACTAGCTAGGAAAGGTTCAAAAGACTTACTAGAACTAACCGATCTCTCTGTAACCATCCCGCCTTGCATGCTCAGGCTCAAAGCAGGGAAGTTCGCCACAAGAGAGGCGAACCTAAGATGGAAGTCCATGGAAACGTGTAACATCGCAAGAAAACTATGGCCGTCCTTCGACAGAACAAGGACTGAGAGACTTATACGAAGGGACAGAGGTTCCCTTTCTATCCTCGTGGGTATCATCACGGGGCATAATAGTCTGCGTTCCATATGAAGAAACTGCGCCGGACGGAAGGAGAACTTTGCTGGGGCTGCGGCGACGAGGGAGTTTTTGACGACACCGCCCACTTCCTCGGCCATTGTCCTGGACTCTAACATACCAGAAACAAATTCCTCGGTAAACACTTCTCCTATAACCTTGAAGAGCTCTCTGGTGTACCTACAGACAAGATCCTGAACTTTGTCAAGTCATCAAGGTTGTTTGCCCTCGAAAATAAGAAGTTAGTAGTTAGAGTAGATTAGACATTTACAGGGTTTATATGGGCGGGGAACACCCTTCATCCTTATGGGTAACACAATGGGTTAACACTGTCCTGAGTGCGGCAGGAGTCTTTTCTCTCTCTGCCAGCTCGCGTACGTAACCTGACCTAACCTAGTCTTCAAATCACAATCTGTAGAAAACGCCCTCGACAACAATTTCGTTCTAGAACTGTCGCTGGTAGACTGATAAGCTCACTGTGAGAGTCTTGTCACTTATTCATAAATAAAACTTTTTTATGGAATTCCCCGTTTGCACTCTGAAAACTGTTTACCATTCCCTCTCAAAGCCTCGACAAATAAATGTGTTTCCCCGCTAATCTACAATTTGTCGCGAAACCATTGCCATTTCCAACAGAAACATCGAATAACTTTAAACAACAACAAAAACACAAGTTCAACATCCGTGTAATTGTTTTCTAATTATTGAGAGTTCAAACCCAAACGTCGTAGATACTCGGTATCTTTTTCTTTAAACGATTTTCTTAGTGCTATAGTGTATCTTTAACCCTTGCAATAAATTTATTTCATGTGACTTGTTATGACTAGGTCTTCAGTGCTCTTGTCTATGTGTTCATGTATCTAATTCATTATGACCACATGCTGGGTTATAAGTTCTTTTTTTTTTTTTTGTTCCTTTCTTTGGTTAATGGTTCTAATGACCACGGTGATTTATGAGACGAAACCGATCCTAAAATGCTGGCTGGTTAAGTTGAAGAAACTAATTCTACGGTGTAATTCAAATTTATCTGCTGGCATAGATTTGACCACCGATGCCGACTGACGCCAAGCGTGGAGTGCTAGAGGTTTTTTTTTTTTTTTTTTTTTCATGCATCCGTTGTGTGGTTTAGGTCTTTTCGTATCTAAAGGTCTGAAACCAGGTTTTTTTTTGCAGTATTTTCCTTATAATTGCGTTTTATGGTTTTCGAGGCGGTTTTTGTGGCAAAGATATGCTTTAGGATGTTCTAGGTTAGGTATTTCAGATTTTTTGCTTAATAGTTTCAGTAGGTTTGGTGCAAATTAAAAAAAAAAAACAAACTGGCTAATGTGCAAAAACGCGTATTGAAGGGGCGGTGATCGTGACGGTGCGGTTGGTGCTAATGAAATGCTAAATTTAACTGTCGACAGTAACTTCTTGTGAGAGGCAGTTAATTGAGGTTTTGTGCTCGAAGAAACTATATTTCGGGCTCTTGAATATCGCTTTCAATTTGTGGTTGTTACTGCCGTAATTCGGTCTGAACCTCGGCTTCAACCAACAAGCCTCTCCAGTTAGCCCTGTCCCTAGCTATCTGCTTCCAGTTGGGCGCTCCGAATTGGTTGAGGTCCCTCTTCTAATTGTGCACGCCACTTTGTCCGAGGTCGCCCTCTTCTGCGATGTCCCTCCGGTTTAGATTCGAGGACTCTTCGGGCCGGATCATTGATGTCCATTGGCTCCACATGTCCTAGCCATCTACGGCGACGATGTCTCTGTACAGCTTGTAAACTTCGTCGTTGAATCTTCTCCTCCAAAGCCCATCAACGCAAATGAGGCCGAATACTTTACGAAGAATTTTTCTCCCGAAACGACCGAGGATATCTTCATCCGCTTTCACCAGAGTCCATGCTTCAACGCTATAAACAGGACAGGGGTGATAAGGGTCTTATATAGAATCACCTTAGTTGGTCGGGATAGGGCCATACTACTCAATTGCCGTCTTCACTTCATTCAAGCTCAAAAATATACCGATTGGCAGGAATTATGCTTCGTTTTGCATTTGCTGGGGTATTTTTTCAGAACTTAGAGCAGAGCGCAGATAGGCACTATTTGTTGATTTTTTTTTTATTTAGACGCTAACAAATTTGATTCGATTAACTCTCGAAGATAATATCTATCAAGTGGCTGCCGCCAGAGTTGATGCACATTCGACATCGGTTCACAGCATTTTCCATGACTTTTCTAAAAATTCTGGTGATAAATTCTCCACCACTTGTCGGTAGTTCTCCTTTAGGGGCGATAAGTTCTGCAGCGTGTACGTATAGGCCCTTGATTTAAGAAAACCATAAAGAAATATGTCTGGAACGGTCAAATCGGGCCATTTGGGAGCCTGTAAAGACAGGCTTATTCTCGTTTTTGAGGGTCATCTTGGACATCTGTAGCCACAATAGCGATATTTTCGAACGAATGGCTAATTCGAGGAAGGTCGCGTACACTACTGTCCCGTGTTGAGCCGTGTTGAGTTTCCACAAAGCGAGCAGATAAACGCCGTAGATTTCGCCAGGTTATTGCCACATGACCAGGGAAGCCATGGGAAAATTTACATTGAGCGAAATCACTGTCAAAAACTTTGACACGTGGTTTGTGTACGTCTATTCTCCTTCAGTTAACTTCAGAAATGTCGAAGTATAGTGATGACATAAACCGCCATTTGCAAATGGCGATAAAGCCACCTTGTAAAGGGTGATCCAATTGAAATTTAGGGAAATCGGTTTTATTGATCGAAAATGTTATGCGTATTATTTAATTATTTATGAAAAATAATATTCATTAAATAGGAAGCTCTAGATCTTTTGTATCAATCGATCCCTTCGAAGTAATTTTCGATGCCTTTTTCGTAAATTTCAGGCGGTATCTCAGCTATAAATTGGGCGGTGATGGTTTTTAGTTGCTCCAATGTGTCATGTTTATTGGTGTAGACACGAATTTTGGCGTGACCCCACAAAAGGAAATTCTTTGGCGTTAAGTCGCATGATCTTGGTGACCAGTTGACGTCACCAACCTAGGAACATCAAGTTGCACATCCTCTTGGATCCACTCGTTTTCCACAAAAATACTTTCGGTTGCGTGCCAGAAATACTCGGTTATCGTGCGCTTATACCTCTAACCATTGTCTGCTACAGTCCAACCTACATCATCTTCAAAACAGTTTAGTCCGAATGAGGCCGAAATGTTGCTTATTTACATATCCAGAGAGGTGGAAATGTGCCTCATCAGAGAAGAAGATTTTCTTCAAAAAATCAGCTTCAACTTCCTACTGCTCTAACACCCAATCTGTGTAAATGCTTTGCTGTTTATGGCCTCTGGGCTTCAAAGCGAGCGCCAAAGGGAGCCTTAGGTTAGGTTAGGTAAATGGATTGTCAACGGCACTAAGAGTCCATTGTGCCCAATACCTGAACCCTGGGAACCTGAATATCAGTCTTCGACCGCTAAGTCAAACCACCGAGTTAAATGCATGAATCTCAGGAGTTTGCTTAGCTCAATGTTAACCTACTCGTCCAGTTCTGAAAAGAAGTAACTGCCAAGAGCACGTTTTCTTTAAGTGGCCAGCCCTGGACAGTAACAAAGGAGGTGACGAACCGATTCTATTTCCTTTCCGTCCCTGCAGCTGCTACAGCAGTCGTTGTGTGGTAATCCTAGCCGTGCTGCGTGATTACCTATCGCACAGTGTCCTGTCACGACGCCGGCAGCTATTCGGACATCCCTTTCACTTAGTTCCATAAGATTGATAAATCCCTTTTTGTCGTAGACTGGCCATTATGATTTGGCTGTTGCAGATGTATCTAATCGGTACCACCGTTCACTAGCCTCCTTATCGGCCTCGATGTCTATCTCCCTTTGCAGTGCACTGAGCGGTATACTGGCCTCAGGGAGGGCCCGTGAAGAGTTCATAAGTGACCCTTTCCCTCCGCTAGTTCGTCCGCTTTTTCGTTACCGGAGTTATCCGTGTGACCAGGTACCCAGCACAGGGTCACCGTTTTGGCCGCTGAGATGTCATCCAGTCGCTTTTTACAGATTTTTACGAGCTTGGACCTTATCGACGTGGACTGCAAAGTCTTAATGGCTGCTTAACTGTCGACATAGATGCTGATTATTTTTTCTGAAATATTTTCCTCAGTAATCATATCCGCAGCTTGTTTTATTGCAGCAACTTCAGCTTGGAAAACACTGCACCTGTTCTTAAGTCTGAACGAGCGAAATGTGTTTCGAGACTCACAGTATACACCGGCACCCGTACTAGCGATCATTTTATATCCGTCGGCAGTTTGGTAGTGGGATGATGTAGTGCGTTTCCGTCCGGATTCTCGATGCTTATCATCGATTTAGAATTGAGGCATGACCATAAGGTTTTGTATCCATAGACCGGCTTCGCTTAGTTTTAGTGCAGTTTTATCTGCCAAGTTCGCAAATTCAATATTGTTCCCAGAACTGCTGTTGGTGTTGATCTTAACGATCCCGTTTATATATAGCGAGTATACCACTTTAGGCTTGAATCCCTATGATTTCCCGCAGGCTCTTCTGCATGCATATAGTGCCACAAAGACCTTCTTGATTCGATTGTCAATGCTTGGTTTCCAATTTAGTTTGGAATCCAATATTATGCCGAGATATTTAGCAGTTTTCTGAGGTATCAGATGGGAGCCATAAGACAAGCCTTAAAGCTGCAAAAGCCTACGAATTGACAATTCCTATCTGCAATGCTTTTAGTCTCTTAAAAATTGTTCACCACGTCGTGAATTTCTTGCTCAGTAGGACAATTAAATTAAAAAAAATCTTCTTGACATGACAGTGCTGCCAACATGGAAAACTCGAATTGGATCACCCTTTAGCATGCAATAGACAAATTTTTATTCAAACATCGATCAGATTATAAACTCATTAAAGCGAAGCCATCAAGGAAGACCTGTTTGTCCTTAAAGACAGGCCATCAAGGAAGACCTATTTATATCCAATTTTCCTATAACAAGCAGTCTAGTCTAATGGTCCCATAAAAATATAAAAATAAAGTCATTCACATGTGCATGCAATCGGAGCCATGTCTGCAGATAATTTGTCTCCCAGTTGTTTTCATTGAGAACATCCCCCGAGCAGCCTGTTGACATACTTAAGTTGTGAAAGGATAAACAATAAAAAAAAAAAAAATATTGTCACACACAGTGGTTGTTGAGTAATATTTTTTTTTTTTTTTGTATTTTATTTCATTTTTATGCGATAAATGTAAACAACTTTGCATTGAAATACGATACTGCCGCAATAAAAAAAGGATTGTAAGCATAATAATGGCATACATCTAGGGGCTACTGGTGTATTATTTCAGACATTATTTGCAATTTGTTTCTCATTTGATGATGAACTGCTTTACAATAGGCTTCGTTGATGATACAAAAGGCTTTGGAGCTATTTGTTTAGATTTGAAGTTAAGTACAGTGTACCCTCTCCTTACGGACACCTCTCATAAGCGGACAAATTCTTCGGAACCGTCGGTGTCCGCTTGTAAGGGAGCACACTGTATTCTTATAGCTGCCGGCGAAAAATATTTTTTGACGTCCTGAGTGGCACAAAAAGTGGGACAAGACTGAAATTAATGAAATCTTTGCTTTGGTGCGAGGGCAAGTTGTCGACCTGGGAGTGAAAGACTGTGCTTTTCAATTCAGAAATGCAGTCACTTTTTTACATAGTTCCCTTGGAGTTGAGTGCACTTTGTCCCACGTTTCTCTAATGAATGGCTTCCACCCCTGGAGTGCGATTCTGGAAGACCTGCGAAGTACAGCTTCTATCTGGTGGGCGCTGTGTCTCAGTTGATAGTGCGTTGTACTACTGAGCGGCAAGTTCGAATCACAGAAAAGACCAAAAAGTTCTTTCACGAAGGTTTGGCAAACGTCTGAGAGTAATAAGAAAGCTTCTCAATTAAAAAAAAGGATCCCTTTGGATATGGCTCTAAACTGTAGGTTCATACCTCGCCTCGTGGAAACTGGCTTAACACGGGACAGTAATCTTCGTGGCCGGCATCAAAGCAGCCATTTGGTCAAAAATATCACCATTGTGGTTTTAGATGTCCAAGAGAACCCTCAAACACTAACCAGATGACGCCTCACACAATGGTCGCGAGAAGCTAGGCCCTGGGCCACATACGGTCGGTCTGTTGCGTCAAATATTAGTTCGTTCTTTTCTGGGTCGGGAAATTATAACAACTATGGCTTACAAAAGCAATACAAATTTGCATCATAGATGCACGAGTGACTTCCCAAAACCTAATATTTTCTATTTCCGTCCGCCGCACATACATATGTATGTATGTAGATACAATTTTTGACCGAATTAAAAGGAATATATGTATATCATGTATACAATCTCATGAATCCATCCGCTGATGCACAGATTTTACATGTTTTTTTTAAAGCAAAAGTCTATTTTATTTTGCTTATAACTTAGCTTCCGTATAAAGTACGAGGATAAGCTATAGCTTAATATGATCAGTTACTAAAACCCTAGCGTCATATAATCGAAAATTCCTTTACTTTTCGAATCGTAGTGGGATGTTCAACTGTTTTCGAATATTTCGTGTGAAATTCGTTTATCATCAAACTATACGGCTTCCAAGTCGGTTCAGTCGCCCTTGCTGATTAAAATTTAGAGGTCGACATAATAACTATCCCTGGTTAAAAAAAATAGGAAACACACAACATTTTTGACTCGTGCGAAGCCAGGCAAGTCATCTGGAATAATAACTAAAAATATTGAAATTACGTTGTCTCCCAATCAACTTGAAACAATTTAATTATGTGCTCATCCAATCTGTTGTTTACAATCAAACTTCTTTTAATTACCACTTTAACCAGTTTCCCGTGTTGCTTCTACTCGTACTATTCCATGTCGACAACACTCCAAACAGGTGATCCTCTCTTCCCATTCATAGTAATGCTTAAGTGGTTCTATCTATTCGAAGCTGCTCCCCTCCAACCCCATTCTCAAAAATTCACTAAACCATAACATTTGACGACGCCTCAAATCTCTTTATCCCCATCGATTGCACTTCAACTACAAGTGCCACTACCTGAATTTTTTTTCCCCCCACCGAACCTATTTCCAATCAACAAAAGGAGAACAAACAAAAACTTTGCATTCACCCACTCCAAAGTTTAATTGGGGAAAAGTATATTTTTTAAAAGAAAAAAAAAACCATAAAAACCGTTTTCAAATTATGTGTCAATATTTGAACCAATTTCAAACGTGGTTTGTGTTTGACCAACATAACCCGTCACACTTAATGTGCTTTAATGTTCCACATACCACTCGTCCATGGTTTATCTCCTCCATTGAAAGTATCTCAAAAAAAAAAAAAACGAAGCAAAATTGCAATCTTCAAGCGACACAATTTCTCAATTTTTTTTTTAAGTCGGATTATGAAGCTTGAGATACATTTTTTCGTTTGATTTCAATTGAAATCACCCAAAAATAATTGAGACTACCAACGGGCAAACAATCAGCTTTTAGGCTTGCAAAACAAAGCCAGGTCACGCAGATTTCGGATGAAATTTTTGGGAAATTGAATTACTTTCTATTTTCTTATTGTTTGCATGCAAAAGAGTCGAAAACACAGTGGTGGTACTAGTAGTTCCCGGTATTGAATTTGAATAAACAAGGAAAAGTGTTTAACCGCAAACACCTTTCCCACCCAAAACAAGAAAAAAAAAGAACATTTCTTCTGTGAGGGGAAGAACAATGAAATTCAATTACGCGAGATACAAACGAATAAGAAACGAAAAAAAAAACTTAATTACACGAGCGAATGACGGAGGTGGTCGAGGAGGCTTGTAAACAATCGCAGAGATGATGATGAAGGCATCAGTGAAGGAAAACAAATAAAAACTCGTATCTTTTTAAAGAAAGATAACAGATACAAAAATAGCCAGCGATTGTGAGGAAAGATATTGAAATTAACTTCACGGTTATCAGCTGGCGCTTAAATGGCCAATTTAGACAGGGTGCCACATGAGGCAGTTATTTAATTAAAAAAACTGACGATTCTCTTCGTGTATTTTTTTTATGGATCTGACTCAAGAGTTTTACAGTTACTGTGCCACTTAACTTATTATTAGCGGTTTAGTATCGAATGTACAAGAATAGAACTTTTTTCCCGGAAATTCATGCGTCACCTTCTCAAGCGATGATTTCTTTGAGATAAGTAGACCTACTATCGGGACCTTTGAGAACGTCTGGTTCTCGACCTGTTTCGGCTGTGCAAACAGTATGCAAACTTTTGCAGTTGTCAGCAACTTGCAACCTTGCCTCAATTCACAACATTTTGACCTTCAACTACACCGATTCGGGCGTGTTGTTTTTATCAGTAATGGCTCACAAAGCCGGTAATCACGACTATCATTTCCGACGAAACGGATATGTAGTTCAGATTAAAGGCATACATGTGGATGTCAGTTGTAATCAAGGTGGATCATTAAATAAAATTGCGGTTAAGGCTAACCTTGAAGCGCTAAAAAATCGTGCTTTGCGAGGATTGTTGTCAGATTTTAAATTTCAGATTGCGACAGTATTTATTTGACAGCTGACAGTGTTTCTTTTTTCATTTTTGACTATAAAGATGGAATAATGGGGAGAACGGGACAAAAAGATACGGAAATAAAATTGTGAAAATTGAGTATACAAACTCGTGCTCTGTTCGCCAAATGATGGATGGTCGGTATGAGTGTCGAATGAAATCGGTTCAGTTGTTAATTGAACAGTGATTGTGTGCCTCCCCAACGCTCTGGCGAACCAGAATATTGTTGCTGTCACTATTGGACCTCTCAGTTTTTCGCCTAAACTTTGATCCTTTTCCCTACCTAAACAACGAGAGTTGCGGAAAGCCGCAGTAGGCCTTTATCAATTGACTCATGAACTGAAGCCGCAAGACTATGTGCTGGACGTTCGCTAATTGGGCAGTTAGAAATGGATCCACATTTTGGTAAAAATCATTTTTAGCGAGAAAGCACATTTCTGGTTAAATGGCTTCGTAAATCATCAAAATTGTCCAAACTGCAACGATGGCAATCCACAAAACAGTTCCAGAAGCTTCCCTTGCGTTCAGAAAAATTCACTATTTGATGTGGACTTTGGTCAGGCAGCGTCAGCGGGTTATACCTACGTCTCTCGAAACAGGAGAAGCGAGGATGTAACTATCAACCATGGAGGCTATTGAGTGATGATAGCCGATGTTGTCCTTTTTTTTGACACGGATTGGATAATAAGGACTGAAGACAATATGTAGTTCTCGCAAGATGGTGCTACGAATAAAACAATTTTTCTTTATTGCCACTCTAAGTCTTTGGCCTATGGGAATACACAATTTACGACCTGGAAAGTGACGTTATTCATTTCTGAAATCCTGGTCGGATTATGTAAAAAAGTGATCAAAAATTGTGTTTTTCAGATCGCCAGTTATCTTGGTAGTATCTGAACAAAATCTTATATGGAGCTCTTGGGACCTTACTCCATCATGGATTGGTCATACATATTTACCTAGATATGGAACAGCTCTCTAGAATGTTAAATCTAGAGTTGACTTATGACAGGCAAGAGATTTTCGTAAAAATCTAATCCACGCTTTGTCAATTAATCAGGCCGCTCAATCCACTTTACTGGAACTCAGAGTAGCGTGACTTACTTGTTTGCCCTGTTTTACCAATTTTTGAACCATGATTTGAAAGCCGAATCAAGTGCCTTAATAGCGGCTTGATAATCACTGAATATCGCAATATTTCGTTTGGATGTGGGATTGCATCTATGTAAGTAAGTCTGTCCGACAGGATTGCCAGGAAAGTTCTGAATTAGCCTGGAAGGCAATAGGATTGACATTTGCTCAAAAAATACGCGCTCCATGCCAACAATCCGTCTTTGAAGCGTCAGTAGAGGTCGATTCTTCGAATTTCTTCCACCACCTGCCTTTGCTAAAGTCCATGCGGTAGAGCAGGACTGGGATAGTGAGGGTTTTTTTTTTGCATAGGGTTTTCGTTTTCGTTTAGGAGTTCTTTAAAAAGCCTAATTGCCTCTTCAGCCCATAGAAACACCGTTTATCCCGGTTCTGTCTTAACATTTGTAAATGCACCACTGACAGCCCGCTGTGTTCTTAAAATGATGTCAATGTAATTCGCAAATAGCTGGCAGACTTCTGGAAGATCATACCACTAGGGAAGTTTCTTTAAAAATTTAAATGGTTTTCTAAAACCTTGTCTTAAACCTGTTTTGACACCGAAGCTCATCCTGTGATCTTCTCTGACAGAGCGGCTAGTGTTCGCCATCCTGTTTAGACGCGACATTTGTGCAGGGTCTGAACCGTCTGTCTGAAACAGCACTGATAAAATTGTTGACGAATGTTTTTACGCGTGTATACAAAACGGCAGACAACATCTTATAGGCGGTACTCAGGAGAATTATATCTCCAAAGTTGGCGCAGTTTAAAGTGTCTTCGCCGACTTCAGAGTCAACCTTCGGGCCTTAAGCAAGTAAAAAAGTTTATCAACCCCAATCGGTGTAAGGCTAAGCTTATCAAAGACGTCTTAAATACATTAACAAGCTGTCTTACAGGGCATTGTCCACTTAGATACCATCTGCATAGAATAAAATTGTCAGATACTAGGCTCCAAGGAAAGGAGATACACTCTTTGCGTTCGTCCAGGAATAGCAAGGAAAAAATTACTCCACCTGGTCTAGCAAAAATTACTAAACTGGAACCTAAAGCTATACTGAGGCTCATTAAGAGTCTCAACATAACTTCTGGTTAAATTATAAAAGTATGCCAGCACAAAAGATCTCATAGGTCACAGTACACATTAAGCGCTCTAGTATAGTACAAGGTGGCGCAAAATTAATCACCCTATCGGAAGATGTTATAATTTTTGCAAATGGCGTCGTACGTCAATCATATTTGACATTTGTGAACTAGATAGCTGCAGTATACAAACAGACAAGCGATGGAGCGCTATACTCCGCAAGAGCGTGGAATAATTGTGTCGACAACGAAGAGGAAGATTTTGTGTCGAAAATCATCATGAGCGACGAGGCGCACTTCCACTTAAGGGGTTACGTCAATATGCAAAATCTTCGTTTCTGGGGCACTGAAATCCGCGTTTGATGCACGAAGAGCCATTACGTCCACTCAAAGCCACTGTGTGGTGCGGCGTTCACGCGGGAGGAGTGATTGGGCCGTATTTTTTTGAGGACGCCATCGGCAATACGGTCACTGTTACTGGCGAACGCTACAGGGCCATGATAAACGATTTCTTACGGCCGGAATTGGATGAGCGGGGCTTGGTGAACATGTGGTTTCAACAAGACGGTGCAACCGCACACACAGCACGAGCTACAATGGATATTGTGAAGGAAGCGTTTCATGGTCGCGTAATCTCCCGTTTTGGCGATTTGGCATGGCCAGCAAGATCGCCCGATTTAACCATGCCAGACTTCTTTCTTTGGGGCTACTTGAAGTCGCGGGTTTATGCCAACAAGCCTCAGACAATCGCAGCCCTTAAGGAGAATATTCGACAGGAATGCGAACATTTATCACCGGAAATCTTGCGGAAAGTCATGGAAAATGTGATAAAACGGGCACAAATGTGTATCAACACTGGCGGCAGCCACTTGGCGGATATCATCTTTTCCACTTAACAGAAAAAATTTTAAAGGTCCAAATAAAGATTTCCATCACTCAAAATCGTCGTTTTTTATTTAGCAAAAAAGTTATTCAAAAACAAAATTGGATGATTAATTTTGCGCCACCTGTATAAGCAATTATCTTACTTCGTCGAGCATCCAACACTTTAATCGCAAAAGCAGATTAGTTTCACGAATAAATTCTCGAGCTTTAAATAGACTTCTGCGAATCAAATATTCCTAAGTACTGAGGTCTTAAGAATGTGCTACACTTAGTCGCTATATCGGTGCAAGCTTCTCACACCTGTCACTCGTGCTGTATGTACGTCTTTGATTTATTGTTTAACACTTGAGTCATTCGATAAGAGTTCCCATTATTATGTGATGTCTTGATAAGCACACAAAGTGGTAAATGGTTTGAAAAATGCGTTTTTGTTTAATTCTTATCTAACGGATTCCATCCACGCGAATACAAAGGTGTTAAGTGGCAAAATGTGTGATGTAGTTGTCACGTCGGTGGTCGACACCATTGCCAAGGCGTTACAAAGCTGACAATATTTTATCCATTCGGAGTCATGACGATAATTGGAATTTTTTTAAGGCATCTGTGAATGTATAGGTTGCTATGGACGAGACGCTAAACTGGACACAGTTGATTAATGAATGAATAGACTGTGCAAAGACAAAAGTATCTTCAGCGAGTATCTACAGCGTTTTGTCCTGAACTCCGTCCAAAGTTTTTATCTAATCTGCCTTCTATGTACAATCCTTCACTTCACTATCAAATGATCGATGGAGTATGTACTCAAAGCAGCAGAACAAACACTATTCAAAAATCTCCAAGGCTGCCATAGGTTGTTCCACGGATTCAAAATGCAATTGTTGCCCCTTCTATGTAAGCCAGGAAATGGAAATCCTTTCATTTTATTCAAAAGAAATTTCCATTAACAAAACCTTCTTATAAACAAGGCTTTCACATCAATCCCTTTCAAAAGCAATTAGTAACGATTGCTTACCCACTAAGAGATACATTTCCATGAAAAGCTCTACGAGTACTAGGATTCGCAAACAATACCAAGCAGTGTGTTCGCTGTGTTTTCTTTTCTGGCTTTTATTCATTTTTTTTTTTAGTAGTTTTACAGAAAAGTGCAATCCTCACACTCCTCCCCTCACACTCTGTCATAATAATCCGAAAGGATTATGTGCAGGATGCGAACTCAGCGGGTATACGATTTGGCACAGGCTCCACAATGCCAGACGCCATAAAGTCTACGCGATAGATCTCTATTTCGAAAATTATTTGTGTCAAAAGTATGAAAAGTCATTGACATCAAGTGAGTGGGAGTGAAACCGAAAAATGCATCGCATTCGGTAACCGTAAAGGAGCAGAGGATACGTACTTAATTTTTTTTTTCTATTTCGTTTCATGTATCTGCAGTTACCTAAGTACACAAAATTATTCCAGTTCATGAGGGGAAAGGAAGGAGAACGAAAACAGTTTGCTTTGCCTTTTTTTTTATCTTACTGTAAACCGACCTAAAAGGATGCCCAGGATGGTGAATGAAGAGGAAAACTTTTTAATAGAGTTTGCTCTCATTTCTCGTGTGCATCGCGTTTTCAACTTTAGATGCAGGATATTGCAGCTTTTTTTTTCCAAGTTGTGTGCTATCTTAAATGGATTTCAAGGATGAGGAAGGATCTGTTGTTGATGGCGAAAGTAGAAATTTATCTTAACTTTACGACGCGTCGTGGCCTAGTGGTTTCGTGACAAAAATCGATGTTTTCGAGAATTTTCGGCTCCGCAGTTCTACGATAGGCGTGATAAGTTTTCATGTGTCATAAATATTGAATTAAAGTTCATTTGGAATAACTCATTAGCACCATCTGTTTAGGCCGAAATCCATTTTGAAATTCTAACTACCAAATAAAAGGTAAGAATCGTTATGTTTATAGCACCTTATCACGCAACGCATGGGTTGAGAATACAATACGTGGCAAGTGTATCTTAACGAAAGCAAAGTTCGGTAAAAACAATGAGTTGTAAAAATTCCAACTTAATCAGAACTTTAGGAGATTAACATGAATTTTGATAGAGCTTGGGTGCGGGAGCTAGAAAATACAGACAGACCAACTCAGATACATGTTGTGACTGAAAATAGATAAAATACCGTGGAACACGTCGTAAATGTAGATTTTGTGAATATCTGAATATTTTTTGAACAAATTTCAGGCAGCAGTGCAGTGACAGTTATCGACATTTTTTATTCAACTGTCATACGAACAAAGGCAATTAATCAAGTTGATAAGGCGTAACGAGTGACATGTTTGAGAGGATTGTAAACTCGATTTCTATGAAGGGGAACCTCGGTATTCATAGGGGCTCAAGTGTTCGAAATAATTGATAGAACAACCCTCGAATGCATTGAAGAACATTTTGAAAAAAACCCATGACGTTGAGCAAACGCGTGCCGCTCTGGGTACCCTACATGGCATACCCTACTGATCGTTATACTGTAATTCATCGAGTATAGATTTCCGCTTCATGTGCTTTTTGGTGACACTTCAATTGGCATGCAGTAGGGATGGACAAACTGATCACCCAATCAACAGGGTCCCGAAATACTGCGGCAGAAGACTGTGTTCGAGAAAATTCAAGTTCGAAATGGTGTCCAACAAGGCTGTATACTGTCACCACTACTTTTTCTAGTACTTTTTCTAGTGGTGACCATGGACCTGTCGATGAGGAGTGGTGGAGTGCAATGAAGTCACTTATTTTTTTTTTTTACTATTCAGCAGAGGTGCTCTTTTCATGTTCTAAGTACCGATTGTCCAAGCTTCTGTCATGGATCTGTAGATTTGGTAAGATTTTCTGGTAAAAGTGGCTCTCTACGGCTTCGATCGCGAATTTTTTCTTTTTTTTTTTAGTCTCTTTCTCTTTTGCTAGTAGAGCTCGCAAGCGACTCCTATCTTTTAAGGTAGCTCCGCACTGCACTCTTTTTGTTGAGCTCCGTGTGCTTACCGCTATTCTTCATCAAACGAGGATTTTTTGTTCTCTTTTTCATGGTGGTTTGGCATGATCCAAGGATATCAGATCGCTGGTTGGGAAATGTGTCACTAATTTTCTGCATTTGATGCTGGTAGTATAAGACTTTGGGGGGTGTGAGGCACTGGTATTAACCTTTTCGGGATATGTGGGTCCACTGGCTGCCGGCAAGGAGTGGTCCGAATCTATGTTGGACTCTCAAAAATACTGTAGGAGCGCCTTTTTTATTTCTATTTCTAAACGAGAAACCAAATCCAGTGGCCTTCAGACTCGATTTTGGTACCATTGTACTACCAGGCAGTTACTCCTATTTTTTATTGTAGTGGCGGGAGAGACTTACATTTTTTTTATACGACTCGTTGCGTGTGGTCGTAGTTCTCCGGTGGGACTTGAACCTACAACGGCCGGTTTACACACTACATGTTCACTGAGGTCATCTTCTATGGAGGAGTGCCTTGCATTGATCGTAGTGTCTGCAATCTGGTCGTTGGTTTGCTGTTCTGGAGACCGTCAGATCGCCCCAGCTGCTTTGATCTTTTTCCTCTTTGAAGACTTGAAGGTAGACTAGCTTGATGTTCGTAAATTTTGCTTTATTGCGGACTGTTGTCAGACACTAGCTTACATGCCAGGTGCTAGTGACTATTAGTCTACGATTTAGCTTGATAGTAATTTCCTATGCAAATCATCACTGATTCTGCGTGGTATAGGGTGCCTCGCATTATACCTATTTACAAGTTTTTCGTAGACGTTCACCTTCCTTTTTCCCGATCCTTTGTATGGAACTTCTTCGACTGCTAATCTGGGCTATCGTACTCGAACAAATTGTGCCTCCTTGACTGCGGGGCCCTTTTTAACTCAAAAGCAACAGAAACCTGCCCATCACATTTAATTTTTAATTTTTTTGCATCTCGAAATATGTTTCAAAAATAAAATTAATTTTTTTCTTCTTTTTTTGCAGGTAAGTTTATTGAATTTCCCTTAAAAAAAATCGTAAGTATTCAGCTGTTTTTCAAAAACGTTCGACTTGGAGATGTACGCACAACGTTTTGCTACTTAAATTTAGTAGATGGCAAATGAAATTTTAAAGATATTTGAGTTTTTTCTAAATTTTATTGTGTTTCAAAATATTTGTCGCACTCTAACCAGCCCTGGAAAAACTAAGCCCACTAAGGTGCAAAAGCCACATTTGAAGCAAGACTTTAGTGTACCTCCACCGCTGCATCATTTTTGTTTTGATGCGCTGGGAGGGGTGAAATTCTTTATGGATACTTAGTAGCTCATGCTACGAGTTATGCCCGACTCCATGGTCCTGCATGTTTTTGTGGGTAAAACACTCCCACCAACCCTATCCTATTCCCCCCTACGGTACCATCGTACCATCCGTCACAAGGAATTCCTTCTTTCTTTTGACATCATATCTTCTCCTTCTTATGGTCAAGGGTTTTCTTCATCTTGGGCTCTTGGTGCCCGGTGTTGATCAATCCATAGATTCTACCTTCAAAACTTAAGTAGCAAGATCCACATAAGGTTTGAAGTATAAGCAACAAAGTTTAGAGGTTCAAAAAAAAGGTCAGCGGGGGTTCGGTCTTCCTGGACGTCTCGAATCTGAGGGCTGGGGTTCGCAGATCCTCTCGGGTGGATCATTGCTGATCATGCTCGCATACAGAACCAAAATTTTGACGAAATATTTTTTTCCTCGAAAGCACCCAATATCGACTCTGCTCTCCAGTTTCTCGTCCAGCATTACAAACACACATTTCGCCTTCCCAGTAAGGCGCTTTGAGTCGACTTCTTTTGCCGAACCGAAATAGTACCGGCTTCCAAGGGTCAGTCTTTGTCAAATCTCCATTAAGGTGTCATTTGTCGAGCGCATGTTGACTCTGAGATGAACTCCTTAAATTCCTCGAAGCTAAACCTATCAACAGTGACGTTTTGACCTAGGCAGGGTGAACAGATGGCGTTACGTTGTTGGTAAGATAAACTTGGTCTTGACTTCGTCCACTTCAACTCGTTTGGCCTGTTTACCGACTGCCGTGAAAGCCTTTACTATGTTTCACTGGAAGCGAATATTGATGTTGATATCGCCTGCATATACCAGCAGCTGAAAGGGATTTTTTTGAAGATAGTGCCTTCTGTGTATACGCCTGCCTTACACATGTCCATCTCCTCTACCACAAGATTGAAGGAAGCACATGCCAGCGTATTGACGAAATCTGGTAGACGTCTGGAATAAATCAGAGGACCTCTTTCCAAACCACATATTGCGTTGCGTATTCCCCAGCGTTACCCGACAGGATCCCAAATTCGACCATCATCCTGTAGAGTTTCAAACGATTTTTGCTATCATGTGCAGATTTGAAGTCGCTGAAAAGATGGCGTGTCTCTCTTTGGTTTTTTCCAGGATTTGCGTTAGTATGAAGAGTTGGTCTACCGTCAATCTGTTGGGATGGAAGCCACACTAGTATTTCCTCATAAGTGAGTCACAGAGAGGCTTTAGTCGTGCACTCAGTACGTTGGATAGATTCGAGTATGCCACATTAAGCAGAGACACAACTCGATAGTCCCTGCAAGATATAGGACCGCCATTTTTGTGGATTGGGCAAAGGGAGCTGAGATTAAAACCTACGATCAAGTTTACACAAAAATTTCGGGTGTAACAACAGATGTAAATGGAAGCGACGGGATGAAGGTCTCAGATTGTTCCATCCCCTCACCTTTTGATTTGTTGTTGTTTGCCTTGCCATAAGCACCACCTGCACCTCTTTGATACACCTTTTCTGTCACAGCTTTCGCTGGATTTTCGCTGGATTTTCGCTGGATTTTCGCTAATTTGTGAAGCAGTATCTTACTTCAGTGGGAATTCGTTTATTCTTGTACAATTCCTAGTTAAAGATTCGCGTTTCATCGACCAACTCAAGCAGGTTCGTCTGAGAAGTGAATGCCAACCACAAGTGGCCACCGACCGCCACCCTATATTTCTTCACACCGCCTTAACGTCAATAGACGATTTATTAAAGAATTTATAAGAGCCCTTGCGCCATTAAGACCGTCTGCATTGGCAAATCAACCCCTTTTTTACAAACCGCTCCCCCCACACACACCCCAACACACATTTGCTGCCTTTGCAACCCTTCTCTGCCGCAAAACCAATCATCATTATACAAGTTCCTTGTTGTTTACGTAGGCGGTTAAGGGAATGACAATTATTTCCTACCCATTGCACCCAAACCCGTTAGTAGTAGAAATATCAATAACAAAGCTGACTTGAGAGTGGTCGTTATTGGCAGGGAATTGACAGCTGATAAAGGACATTGCCTGGAATTCCAAATGAACAAGGGGTCGAAACTGCAAATGTTGTGAATAATAAATATTCCATTGCCCCCAGATCGGTGCTCTTTGTGCACCTTACAAGGGTGCCTTACTTGACACAGGACATGTACATTTCTAGAACGTTCCTAAATCGCAGCAAATTGACCTCGTTAAGCAGGCCGGCAAAGAAGTGCTCTCATTTGCACTACATTTCGAGAGTGGATGCGTCTGAGGAACGTTTCTGTTGACACAAATTCACACGTAATGCAGCAGTCATGTGAAGTAGTCATTTTTTCTGTGCAACTCATTTGCTGGGCCTTATCGACTAATTAGCAAACCTTCCCCCGAGATACAATGGATTTAGAATTACGAAATTTCAAATGTAAGTGGGCACCAGCAGTGCAAGTAGCAACAGCAAATATTAAAGCATTTAACGCGCCCAAATTAGTGCTAATTACCTGAGTAAATAGCTGTACGTTGTGAAGTGGTTTTTCAAGAGTGCAAACTGAACTGTGTATCTCAAAGCGGCAAATTGGTTGAGTGGTGGAGAATGCCAACTATTGCTGATGATTCAATTTAAACACGATTTCGTGGAGGAATTTACATTTAGTTTTGGAACTTGACAGAGACTCAATTACATGGCAGCGGGCAAGGTTGACGTATTAGGCTTAATATGTGTAACACTTGCTTGTCAGATAGAATCGTGTTGAACATGTTTTTCGAGAACACACTTTCTGTTTGCTTTTCTTAAATGGATATCGGTTTTGATTGAGCCTACAAATGCATCAAAATTATGTCAACGTCAGACAGATAACATGAAAAAAGACGCTCTTGACAGTCTAAAAATACTGACAAGTAATGAAGCCATTTAAGTCACTCTCTGGCAGAGTAATGTTGAAGATACAAACTTAATTAAGGGAAACAGTTTTTCAATAGAAACCTTCACAAACTGAAGCTAGGAACCAAGGGCTCTGAAAGTTGCCTCCATCTTCTTATACGACTTCGTCTTCAAGGCATCAGCCCATATTTGAGAGCCGTAGAGCATCATCGATGTATATAGAAACTCGTGCTAAGAACAGTCCCTTCCTGCTTTTAGGTCTGTCGATTTTTGGCATCATCCCTGCCAGAGTCGCCGTTGCCTTTGTTGCCTTCTCAGCTGGAGATATTTGCTTAAAAGTTAGCCCTGCATCTATGGTAATTCCAAAGGACTTCATCTCCAGTTTGGAGACTCCTATGGTTGCTCTTATGGTCTTCATGACTCATCTGCTGCTGATGAGCACTACTTCTGTTTTCTCCTCTGCTAGTTGTAAGCCCATGCCAATTACCTAGTGTTGAACTATGTACTATGTCATGCTCCATCTCCATAAGGAGTTTAGTTACTACAACGAGTACTATGTACGTCGTCGGCGAACCCAATTATTTTCGAAGATCTCGGGATTCTAAGTCAAAAAGCGTCATCGCCCATTAAGCTTTAGAGTAGCGGACCTCGGTCGCAACCTTGGGGAACACCGCCTTTGACGTTATACTGCCTCGTTCGGAAATAGTCCATCAAGTAATCTGCAAGTAATCTGGTACTCTTTTGGTCGTATGTGCTCGCAGAATTTTTCTCCAGTTCTATCTGTTTGGGTGAGCAGATTCAACTGCATGGCAATGGAGTTATCTTCGTCCCAAAGGGTGTGCCCAATCCACAGCCAATTTCTCCCTCACATGGTAATGTCTATAGGTCTTGGCCCGTTTACTGATAAAGGTGTTCGTTGGAGATGCGATTGGGCCAAAATATTGCAGAGATGATTCTTTGATATCTGCTGCTTGCAGCCTGTGTTAGTGGTATCCACCTTTTAAGTACTGCACCCATATAGCAGTTTTGATTCAACGTTGGAGCGGAACAATCGTAGCGTGGTTCTTGTGCTAAAAACATTGCTTCTCCAGACTCTGGAAAGCATTCCGAACACAGTTTGTGCCTTCACGATCCTGCTAGACACTTCCAGTTTGGTACCATCGCGGCTAGCCGAAACCACACTTTCTGGATAGTTGAGCGCAGGTGTTGGAAGTGCTCAGGGCTCAGAGCTTGTGTTTATATTAAATCTTACCTGTCTGCCTCAACTTCTTGATTCTGGTCCGCTAGATGAAGTTCCATTATCCCATGCGAAACTAAGCAAATATCGTCAGCGTTGTGAAGGTATTTAAGGTAAGATGTCATAGCCCATCGAATTCCATCTTCACCTTCCGTCAATGCAGCACGAAATATATCGCTGATAAACTTAAGAACAGCAGTGGGTGCAGTATGTACCCCTAAGGCACTCCACTTTGAACTTCATCAAATCTCCCGACTCGTTACGAATGTGTAGCAGGGATGTTATACCGATCGAGTGATTGCTGTTGTTATTTCGGTTTTACTACACGGCCCGATGCGCATTCGGGAATTGAATTGAATTGAAGACTCATTAGAGTTCGAGGTCATACCATGACTAAGTGGTTAACGACTGTAGTGAAGGGTTCTGTTCTCTCCATCTAGTGCGTTGGTCTTCATCAGTAGGTTTCCATGCAAACTGTTTACTGGATGATGTCTGGAGTTACGGCCAGCAATAAGCTCCTTGGTGGTGTTATAGCCAGTCCTACTGTCACACTTGCTTGCTGCTTTTTCAGGTAAGTGAGTCGATAAACTTATGTTTGTCACGTCTCACACTACACTCTCTTCCTGTTTCACAAGACCTTTCTGTGTTCGTTAAGGTCATGAGACTTGGGTACAAAACATGTCAAATTGCAAAGACACCTCGAAAGTGGAGAAAAAAAAACTTCCTGTAACCTTCACTGTGACATATTCTATCGTGTTATCTGTCTAGAGTCTTGTAAGACTTTGTTGTATCAACTGGCAGCATACTTTTGTATCTTTTGTATGTGGAAAGTTGTATATGTCAAGTGTATTACTTCTGATTACATAGGCAAGTCATAATCATTTCAACACAAATGACACGCAAATATTATCTTTTTTTTTATTTACTTTTTCGCACAATCACCAAACAACTGTACACACTTCTGGATACAAGTTTGATAAAGTTGTCATAGTAAAACACTATAAAGCAGAATTTTGACAGCACTTTCTACTTCTTGAAGTCATTATGCTCACGAAGGTCTTCATTTAAATTCGAAACGAAAATGAAAGTCTCCCCAACCGTATGACGTCTGAGGTGGAAGCTGAGAGAAATTGAGTGGATCGTAAGTTCGGCTGAAGTGTCACAAGTGGTTAGAGAAGCTGAACGCGATCATTTTGTTCTTGATTTGTAGACGGAATAATTTAGATAAGTTTGGTAAAATATTGGAGAACGTCTGGGCAGGGCTTGCTTTTTAGAAAACTCCGTATGGAGGTTTCAAGTTTCAAGGCTGGTCTCGTGATAAAAATTTTGCAATTTGAGTCGCAGTGGAGAGTTGCAAATTCTGAACGATTCGAAAGACATATGTATAAGAGATTTATGTATATGAGGTAGGGGTGCATTAGACCATATTCCACCCTTAGATAGTGGATAAAGCGACGCCCAATAAACGAAATTACTCATCTAGGAACGAACTTAAAATGAACACCATTGCCTGCTCGGGTCAGGTGGCAGATCTTCGGTGATGATGTGGTGAATGGTGATACTGTAAGCTCCACATCACTGAAGTGCCTTCTCTGCTTTCTCCGAAAGTCTAAAATTATAATAAAATGGGTAATACTAGGTCTTGTTTCCTGTACAATGTACCAATTGCATCTGACTGCTCTAGTGGAGAGTTTTTTAACACTACAAAAGAAAGTCAAACAGGGATTCACTCTTGTCAACTGCTGTCTCTACATACTAAAAGCACAATTAAGGACCTTAAAAGAGGTCTTATCTAAGTACACCACCCATCATCTAAGCACACCACGATGTACACAAACTTTGAAGCAACATCGACCTAGTGCTGAGAATATGCATCCAGCGCTTAAGCTAGAGGATGAATAGTAAACTCCGACTCGAAAAGTTTGAGAGTGAGAGAGTATCTTAAAAAACGTGTCATCCACAACTGGAGACAGATGGGAAAGGATCGTGGTATCTGGAAAAGTTTGACGGTTGCGGACTTTTTTAGTTTGACAGCTGGAAATTTTCCTATCAAAGCACCACTTCGACCAGAGCGCCATCTCTGGTTTGGACAGATTTGCCCGCCGGTACATTGGTGTCCATACGCTCTACATGACCCAGCTTTCAATCGAAGTCATAGTGCGAGAGAATTGCATTGACCTCGAGCTTTGGCCCTAACACATACGCAATCAACCCATCTGTGTACGCTATGGCATGCTGTAGATACATCCTAGGCAAACGTGGTGCAGAATAGTTGAGGAGCAATCAAGCTCTTTTGGGAACGAGTTAGAGGCAGCTGAAACGCATTGCAGTGCTCCAAACAAGTGCCATTTTGTGTTGTTTACACCATATCCTGCCCCTCGAGTGGCGAAGGATTCAAGTAAGTAACAGAGTTCCTAATGTTCGAAAGACGACTTATTATCTGGAAATTTGTCGGATTAGATGTATCTTTATCCCTTTGTCAGTGGACTATGCCTGATAATGTGACTGTCTTCCCCTTCGTGAAAAAGGGGTCGATATTCTGTCAATACCCACGGATTCCTTTCTTCCGTGTTAACACGAGTACATCATGGCCACCACTTTCTACTAGAGCTTAAAATATTGGACAGATGAACAGCTGTTTTGACAAACTTTGTAGTTTACTGAAGTCTAAAGGGATAAACATAATAGGCTTCGATGAAATTACGCCTGCTTTACGGAACGTCACAGTGCATGCAAATATTATGGCATGACCATAATGGGATTATTCTCGGTTTCGTCAAGTTTTCGTTTACTTATGTGGACTTACCCAAAGTGCACATGGAATGGAACATTCACAGCTGACACAAAAAGAAAAGTACCGATGGCAATGAAAGTTAGTACTGAACACGATTTTATTGATATTTCAACTCCAATGGTGCAAAAAATAAAACTCTGTGACAAGATGCAATCTTCTAAATTTCTCTTTCCTTGAAACCAAACCGAATCTAAATAATTTGACAGATCATGAAGTTGCCACAGGTTTACTATGGCTAACGAGAGCGTTTGACAGAAATTGAGTGGACTTTTCGTTCGGTTTTGACATAAGGTTAATCGCACTGAAGCCCATTGTGGCTGCGTCTTAAGAAAGGAATTATCGACGACAGATGGAACTACCACTATTTTGACAACTATGAGCTCATAGAAGCTCCTGCTTTACATTCAATCTGTCATCTGACCACGTGACACCTGCCTTAAAGTGCGAAAATTTCCCCTCAAACTACAAAATTATTCTGTTTACAAAACTTTCCCCGCAATCAGTCAATGTCAAAACTATTTCCTTTAATTTTTCGCAAAAGGCCACATATCTTATCAAATAAAACAGAATTTGTTTACCAAGTTCAAAAAGTGACACAACACAAAAATTACCACTCATTGTCACTTTCTCGGCAATTTTAGTTAATTTACAAAATTCGTCAGCACTTAAGCCCAAAGAATAGAAAACCATAAATCTAAATAATAAAAAAAAAAGTATCTATGTACTCGCATGAAATCGTTCATCATACCGCTAGCTAATTGGCAGGCAATCTACACTGCAGATTGTAAATTTTGATTTCTTCGAGTCTAAAAATAGGAATCGCAACTTAATTTCGCATTAAATTCTGCCATTTGCCGGAGCGATAAGAAAGTGAAGTTAAAAGTGTTTTTCGATTTTGATTGATTCGATAAACGTGCAAATGAGTATCTGTTACTCATCCATCCACTTGTGGATGGAAACACTGTGTTCCGTGCGTGTTAACAATGTGCGAAAGCAAAACCGTTGAACTTTGACTTTACACAGATACTCGTACACTCACACAGGCACACTTGAAAGGCTATTAATTGTCCAACTAATTCCGTAAACATCGCATTCATAGATGCGGAATCACTTTTACTTTTTTTTTTAATGCAAACTAAATACGATACATCGGAGATACGTACTCAAATATACCGCAAAATGGTAATTTTCTGGTCGTTGATTTAATAGAAGCGACGTAGACGTACTAAAATGTTAATTTAGTCGAATAAAAAAGTTTTTTTTTTTTTTTTTTGAGGAATTAATCTTTGGAGAAAATCATTCGGTTGGCAGCTGAAGGCTTGACATTTAAGTGTGAATTCTTTTCATCGCAGATAGCAGACTCGTATTGGATGAGTTAATGGACAGCTGAGCTGACAGATATGAGACCGAAGAGTTACTTGCGAGTCGCACCTGTCAGTGTAAGAGACTTCGAATATGATTGATGTCTCGGGTAATGAGCTTGCGAAGTTCTCTTGTCAAAATCTAGTACAAAATTCGTCAGGGTGCTTCCAGTTCAACTTGTTGCAATGCATTCTAAATAATGTTTAGGATGTCGTGTTAAGGGTAATTGAGCTGTTAATCCTGGGGGTTCATCTGGGAGGGAGGATCGAAAAGTTTTTGAACGCTGTGGCTCAGTGGTTAGTGCGTTGGGCTACTGAGCGGGGGTTCGAGTCTAAGAAAACATTTTTCACGGTCCCATCTCTCTCACGGAATGTCTGACTAATGCCGGAGATTGCTAGCTGTCA
Organism: Blera fallax; assembly: GCA_946965025.1. NCBI lineage: Eukaryota > Metazoa > Arthropoda > Insecta > Diptera > Syrphidae > Blera > Blera fallax. Next base: position 62,038,868 of record OX337247.1, read on the forward strand.
TGAGAATTGAGAAGCTAATTCGCTTTTCAGATATGGCCTTAAACTGTAGGTCCCTTTTAAAAAGGGCCGATATCGTCGCACAACACGAATAGTCGCCTTGAACCACATATGGTCTGTTGCGTCAAATGCTTGTATTTTTGGATCAAAAAGTTCGTCAAGAAAGCAGCCTCAGACGTTTACAAATTACTTAATGTTTAACGTGTTCTCTTTTGACCACAATACACTTCTTCCATCTGGTCTCTAAAGCCATTGAACCAGTTTTAAAAAGTGTTTTTTTTTTTTTAAAGTGTTTAACGATTACTGTAAGACCGCCTTATTTGTTGCAGAGCTCTGCCCTCTCAAATGGGTTTTTAGGTTGGCAAGCAGATGAAAGTCAGAAGCTTTAAGATCAGGCAAATAGGGAGGATGCAGCAGTAATTTAAAACCAAAAATCAGCCATGGCCTGACGCCCCATGTGGAAGCGTTTGGTCCTGATGAAACAAAACATTTTCTCCAACATTCCTGGACTGTTTTCTTTATTGTTTCTGGACACGGTGTTCCAAAATAAGCTTACACCCAGAAAAATAAACTAAGCTTTCTTCGGGGCTTACGATCCATACCTTCTCCCTTATTTTGATTGTTGTTTGGTCTCAGGGGTCTCATGGTGACCCCAGGTTCCATCTGTGGTCATAAATCTGGCCAAAAATCTTTTGGATCGGCTGAAAACTATGTATTTCGAACATTCACGGACTCAGTCGATTGTTCAACTAAAAGGAGTTTCGGGACTCATTTTGCAGGAAGCTCAGAGAGCCCAAGTGTATTTTGAATAATGTTTTGGGTCCGTTCATACGAAATGTATCTATTTTCCTTATCCTTAGCCTGTGGGCTTCCATGATCAGGTCACAAATTTTGTTCATATTTTATAGGCTACGTGCTTTTTATCTGCTCTTTTCGATGGGGCAAATCCCTCTGAAGTTGCCACCATATTTTCATGGATCTGCTTTGGAATATTTTTTTTTTTAAACAGGTACAAACAGCGACGTGTCAAATTGTTTTTATTTTCCTAAAATTACTCACTTAAGCGTGCAAATGACCCAAACTAGATGAAAAAAACAAAAATCGAACTTCGTAGTGTCATGTTAGAATATTGGAAAATTAAAAGGGGGAAGTACCAGTTTAGAATTGAAACTACTTCAACCTCTCCATCCACTCTTCTAGTAGTCGAGCACAAAAACAAAAGACGCAGGGATCTACGATCGCTGTCAGCCGAATATAGAGATTGGGATCTTATCAGAGAAAGATTATGCTTTTCAAGTAGAGTGTGTCCAAAGAACCAATTTTCTACCTGTCAGATAAAATTGTTCAGTCCATTGCAACCAGTGAGTTAGGCAGCTTTTGACGTATCGTGCTTTAATCAAACTCTCGATAAAGAAGGGGAAACCACTAAGCGAAATCAATGATGGCTTACAGGTTGCTTGACACATTGGCTGAGAAGATATTTTGACGGGTTTGCTTTTCTGGCGCCAGGCCGCTTGTCTTCGTTTGAAACAAGAATTATCAGAGACCAACGTTTCAGCACTTGCTTTGTTGGTTGGCTGGTTTCAGAGGATGAGCTCGTGGTTTTCACTTAAGCCTTCATTGGACCCATTTTATTCCCCTCGCCTGTTGTAGTGTTACGAATACTTGTGTGAATTGTGCGTTGAGAAGGAATCTAGGTATTGGTATCATGGGGCGTTTAAAAGTAGGCTATATCGTATAGTGGTCGGGAAGTCGCCTTGTTTATCTAGCGAACTCCAATATGCCACCGAGACCTTTCTTAGTGAGGTCTATTGGATCCGGTATCGTTGCAGATCCCAGTATCTTCTGTCTTAACCTCGCTATTTCAGGGCAGTGACAGAGGAAGTGTTCTATACCTATATATTCCTCACCCCCCTGACAGTTGGCACAGACTGTGGTTTCAGCTAGCCTGAGTCTGAAGGAATGTCTGTTGAGATTGATGTGCCCCGTCATAAGTTCCACCATCTATCTCACTTGTGTTCCGCTTGGGGTTAATGCTCACTTTGCTGTGTTGTTGCTCGGTTCTTTGACAACAGATCTGGCCTCTTATGGGACTCTTATTGTCTTTTCGGAATTCAGATCTCTTTTGCTCCTTTCCTTGCCAGTTCATCTGCCTTTTCGTTACCCTTCATGCCCCGGTACCCATGTGAGACGGACTGTATTGCGGTTGGCATGTAAATTTAATTTGATTTTGGGCTCCTTTACTAGTCGTGATTTCAGCACTGGGCTTGTGATCGTGCTGCTTTGCTGTACGAGCTTCTACATGGAACATCGTTACAAATAGTTCTAGGTAAATGGCAAGCTCAACCGTTTCAGCACTTTATCAATGAGAAGCACCCTCGCTCCACTGAATTCGCCCGCATCAACTTCACAATGTTGTCTCAAGTGATGTCCTTTAGGTCTTCGTTTGTCTCTATGCAAGTTAATCAAAGAGGTTGCATCGCTCTTAGAGAAGCTATCATACTGACAAGCGGGACACTATACTTTCCCCATCTTGAGTTGTTAAGCACTGAAATACCTACTCATCTGGAGTATGTAACTGTGTGGAATGGTAGTTTACCTTGCCTCAGCGATGCTCCAAATGTATCTGGTAGTCCCTCTTCTCGGGATGTCCCTGCCCCGGCGTTCTTGCCAGCATTTTATAGGGAGTACCTTGGATTCTGCTGTTCCTGTTTTCTTTCGTACTTCTGATGTCCGCTCGTAGGAGAGAGAGCTTTCTGTTCCACTAAGAGGTCGATGGGGATCACTCCCGAAACTACTAAAATGTTGGCGCAATAAAAACTTGCCAGAAAGAGGCATAAGCCCCGCTGTACCGGTGCTACTCAAACCCTTCCCGCGGGCCTTATCTCATGCTTATACGTGAGCTTAAATAGTGTTTTTGTGTTCGAGCCTATCTGCAGGGATTATCCTTCTATTTAGCAGGACCAGCTTCGTCATCTCCTTTTTTAGACTTAGATTGAGATCTTCACAGAAGCAAAGTCCTTTAGACCAGTCGGACTTACTGGTCCGACAGCTTCTCTGGTTAAGGCAAGGGAAGTATTGAGGTGTACGTTACGGAAAGATCAGCCTTGAAAGATTAAGGCAACAGCTTATATATAGCAGGGACTTCAATAGAACTGGCTTACTTCAAGGTGTGGGCACTTAGCACCGAAGACGATATAGAAGTGAAGATTACCATAGGCTTGGATTGGGTGGAGAATATGCTGAAGTAAAGGTCGTCACATATTAAGATGGGAAATTCAATGCTTAGGGATGGGCCTGTCTCAAAAGTGCTGTCTTATCCCTTACGCGGTGGAATATGACTGTGGACTCTCTCCTTGAAGTTGCAATTGGTAGCAGATAACAAAGCCAAGAAGCAATTTTATAGACGTTACTTCAAATATCATAGGAAACCCACTCCCTAAGGAAGTGGTAGAGCAGTGGTGTCGAGAACAGTGTCTTTCCATTCGGAGAAAAACCCTCCACGGCTTCCTTGGCCTTATTGCAGAGGTTTAATGCAGGAGAGGATGGCATTTTGGGATCCACGTTGTTCTATTTCACCATCTAAATGAATGAGATTTATTTTTCCTATGGCCTCCAAGTGTTTTTCAAAGGACTTAATATATCTCCGCAAAAGGAAGTCTAAGGCATTTAATCAAACGAGCTCGGAAGCCAACTGATGTCTCCGTTTGGCGGTATTACTGAACTTCGAAGTTTTTTTTTGACAAGTAACTCCGCCTCCTTGGAAAAACTTATCATTAAAGTCCTTGCCAAGGTAATGGGGCTAAAAAAAATCGCGCAGCACCAGCTCGATGCCTTGTGAATCCCAGAAGAAAAAGAGGCCACCAGACCAAAATCCAAATTTGTTTTCCGGATGCGGTACGCCCCATAGAATATCGGTCTCTATTCAAAGTACCCTGTATATGGCGCCAAAAAATCTAAATTTCTACAATTTGTCTAATAGTGTCGTGGCAGTAAAGTTGCTTTCACTGGCACGCCTACACCATCCGCTGAAACTAGGTCAAAAATGGAGCCAAACTGCACCCCAAACCAATCTTAAGTCATGCTTATCATTACATCATCCCACAAGGACAGTGATAATGGCGTAATTCGCTTAGGGAAACTAGGAAAAATCTATAAACGTTACGACACTATGTGCCTGTCTGAGCCAAACACTTCTCCGGCTCCACTCCAGTAATAATTTCCATTGATTTGCAGTAACTCGTTTCGCAGTGAATAAATTTACATATGTAAGCGAATTTTTTTGAATCTGCCCTTTTCACTCCGGCAATTCATTTCGAATCATCTTCAGAACCCTAAATCGCTTCTGAGATACTTTTCCGCAGCCGCATAAAATAAACAAAAGAAGTTTCGTGTAGCACCCAGCCAAACCCACTCTGCTGTTCATTGCTTTATAGCCTCTTCCTTGCGGTACATATTACATTCGACATGTACCCAATGCACCCCTAAACAACTTCCTCCATTAAGCCCAGCAACCCACCTACATCCCCTCGTTAGTGTATTTCTATTTTACTACCCAAAGGGCGGTGGTGGTGCGTTCGCATATTTTTACCATTTTTATGCTTAAAAAAAAATACGAATATGGCGCACAAAAAGGAAACAAATCATCCCCCGGAGTTAGCAAGTTAGCAGGACTCCCAATTTCGTCCAAAAAGGAAAACCAAACAGCATTCCACTTCCCTGTTTGGCTGTCGGCACCAGCCAAGACTTGTTATCGATTTTTCGGTTTCTGTTTGGGGGATGAAGTGTGACAGGGGGATGATTTCTCACTCCTATCGTCGTATCAAAGTGAATCTTAAAGGGGATGTACTCTGCTCCTTTTTTGTGCCCTCATGCGAGGGGGAAACACTCCGGCCGGTGCTTCCTTGCTTCCATTGTGGATTTGTTTCCCATCCAAGTGGGGATGATGAATTTATTTTCGGGGGATTTCTGTAGAGAGACTCGGAATGAACTTGACTGGAATGACGGATGGAATGTTGGGCTGTGTGGGTGCTGATTTTGTTTGTGTGTGTAAATAGAGAGAGGAACTTTAGTTTAGTTTTGTTACTAGTTCAAGGTTACTGAGACGACGCACGTTGTACCTGGTGCTGAATCCTCCCGTAACACGGGTCTTTAATTCGATAATTCGATCTTAAATTGCGAACATTTTTCTCTACGTTTTCTTGTCGTTGTCTTTCCTCACTTTTTCCAATTTTCCGTGAGCCATTAATATTTAAACGACAGCACACGTGAAATGTGGCAATTTTCCGGTAGTTACCTGACAATGATTTGCAATTTTTCCCGGAATTTGGAGGTCATTTTACGGAGCTGCTACGTAAGGTTGTGGTAACGACAATGTAATGAGATCTGTGTGAGTACTGTGTGTTACGAAAGCAGCAATAAAGGTGACAAGTAACAAAATGAGTTTGTAGTTTCCACAGGGTGTTGATTATTTATTCAAACTTCCATTTGTTCAGATCGACTAACTTAGTTTGCTACACAAGCTAACCCCGTTGTAGCTTCGAATAGAGAGATGGAGAGACTTTTTAGAGGCTTGTGGACTCTACGGAGACAGTGCCTTCATTTCCCGTTTGCACATCAAGCTGAAGGCCGGAAACGGCCATACATAGTTTATGATTCAAGAAAATTCGAGCTGACGACAGAAGTGGTAGGCCCAAAATTTTGTCCCCTTTTACACTATCAGCTTTTGCCTGTCAAGGTGTCAAAACCATCACAGTCATCCTGAGGCCTAACAGCCGAAATTTGAGAGTATGGAAGGGCTGTCACCAGCTTCTGCAACTTCACTGCCTCGAACCAGTTTGTAAGTAATCACCTCTCATTCTCCTCCTTGAAGTTGGGAATTCGGAGGATGCGTCTGTTGAGCTCCGCCTTTCTTCAGTGCTTAGCACTTTTTGTTCTCTCTGCTGGAGTCGTGATTAGTGCCGAGAAGTACTGGAAACAGCAAAAGGGATTTTCCATAGACCCACCTCTCATGAACATTGTCAAACGTTCCCTTGCAAGAATTGTCATGTATTTCCGTTTCGCAATAATGTAAGGGTACCTCGCTTTGCCAGTGACTTTCAAGCGAAGCTTCTCGTGATTCGCAAAGTTTGCTGGACGCTTTTCCAACATACGACTGCAATCTTGTTATCTTTAGTGACAGCCAAACCATTGATTCAGCTAACACGTCATCAAAACTGGTAGAACAAAGCCAGGAAGATCCAAACAAACTAGGCCTTCAATCAAAAATCGTCCCCATCTGGGTCCTAGGATACAGGAATTTTGAGGAAAACGAGCGAGCGGACACTGTGGTCAGGCAAAGGTTAGCCCGTACTGGCTCTCTGACATAAAGAGTCAATGTTCCGCTAGGAGTCGTTCGCAATCACTCACATTCTGACTGCGCTATATTAAAAAAGGCAATAAAATACCAAACAGATCAAGGACAGATATTGCCAGGCTTATACAGACCACTGGTTCTTAGGAGACCATACAGCCAAGCTTGGCATCTTCCATAACAGCTTCCTTCCGTATGTTGCACTGTGACGTAGTGATCTATTGTTCCCTCATCAGTCTTCCTCTTGCATTATAATTCAACTCGTAATCGTATTTGGGGGTTCCATACTATAGCATAGCGTAGGCGAGAATCGTTGGCCGAAGTGCACTCTCTCTAAGGAATCTGTCCATGGATGGCATATCCTCATCTTATGTTTGGCACTTTTCTTGATATTTTCTTCTTTTATGGTTCGGAGCCCCACAAGACTCCAGCACGTGTTCCGGAGTTTCCCTGGAATCATTGCAGAATCTGCAGAGACACCTCCTCCACACCTAATTTCCTCAGGTTTTTGTTGAGTGTGCAGTCTCCAGGTTGCGAAGGTTGATCTTCCGTAGGCCGAGGTATGCTTCTGATCTTATTAGTTTCTTAGCTTGCCTTCAGCCTTGAATACTATTGCATGTTCTAGCTCGTTTTAAATTCTCTAGCTACAGTGATACTAATGAGAAAGAATCTCATCTTCACTTTCTCTGTAGATGTCCAGCCCTAGCGAGAACCAGACAGCGTACTCTAGGTAAACCCTTCTTCGGCGTCCTGAGAGAGATATCTGACAAAAGGCTTGGTGCCGACATCTTCTACCTGTACTCGACAGACTAAGCTCAGCATACCTAGACTGCATCAGCAGGGGTGCAATCTCACTCGGGTCTCAACGGATCCATTGTGTTCCCCCGGTGTGGGATACCTGAAAACAAAAAGAAAAAGAAAAGAAGAAAGATATGGCGGTGGGTTAGCTGATTAGTTAGTAGCAGGGGTGGCCCTCCTGAACCAGCCCGATTTCATGATGAATTTTAGGGTAGTTTTAGGTGGCGTGTTTGCTAGTTCGCTAAGGTCTTTGAAGTGTGATTTTCGGAGGGTTGAGTGTCTGGTTCTGAAGAGGCTTGGGCATTCGCAGAGGAAGTGTGTTGAGTTTTCCTCTACCTCTGTGTCGCCACAGCCTCTGCATAGGTCGGTGGTGCTGATTCTCATTTTCCCGAGATGGGCCGCCATTGAATTGTGGCCAGTAAGGATTCCAATGAGCAGTGACAGCTGTGGTCTGTTTAATGATAGGAGTTCTTTGGTCCTCTTTTTGTCAAATTGGGTCCAAAGTTTTCTAGAGACTCGGCATGCGTTGATGGTATTCCACCTTGCGTTGACCTTATTTAAGAAGTTTGTAAAGATTTTGGACATGTGGAGACTGATGGGCAATAGTACAGAGTTGTCTGCGTGTATGTCATTTGATTCTGAGCCTTTCCTGGCCAGTTCGTCGGCCATCTCTTTCCCGTGTATACCCATATAGCCCGGGATCCAGCAGAGCGTGATTTTATGCCTCGTGCTGAGGGACTTGAGTTCCTCTTCGCATTTGGTTTTGGTGGTGATGGAGGTAATGGCTTTGATGGCTGCTTGGCTGTCTATGTTAAAATCCACCTGTCTGTTGTTGTTCAGTGTGGAAAGATGTTGGCAGGCCTCGGTGATACCGTGAATTTCCGTTTGCGTGGTTCGGAAGTTTCATGGACCGGGCGATTGAGGATTCCACTGAGAAAATACCGGATCCCGTACGTACGACCATTTTTGATCCATCCGTGAAGATAGATATGGAGGTGGGGTCTATGATCTTACCATTTGTCCAGCTTTCCCTGGAGGGAAATTTGGAGTCGATGTTGAGGTTGAAATCCAAGTGGGTGGCCATGTAGTCCGAAGGCTCGTTGGCGTTTATCCACTTGGTAATGGTGCTGTGACCGATTTGGCTGTTTTTCCAAGTCCTGGTTTCTCTTAGTCTTAGGGCACTTTTAGCCGCTACCTCTCTCGTGAAGAGGTCAAGTGGGCATAGCCCGAGCATGGTGGGCGGCGGTTGTGGTTGTCCTAATAGCACTAGTCGTGCCTATGCAGGCTAGACGTTGTAATCTGGTGAGGGTGTTCTGGTTTGTGGCTTAAGCGGCTGCAGGCAACCAGACCAGACAGCCGTACGTGAGGATAGGTCTAACGATGGCTGTGTACATCCAATGGATGGTAGCTGGTTAAGCTCAGCATACCTACATATCTCTCATCTCAACCGAAAACCTTAGCACGCAAACAGGGTTAATTGGGTACTCTTTTTAACCGCCCGCTGTCTCGCCCATAAAGAAAATAAATCATCTACCATTAATTATACTAACTACTTACTTAGGTGGCGCTACTGTTTGGGGTGAACCTGAGCCTCAACCAACAAGCCTCTCCAGTTACCTCGGTCCTTAGCTAACTGCCCCCAGTTGCGCACTCCAAGTTGGTTGAGGTCCCCTTCTACTTGTGCGCAACCTTAGGCTAGATTGTCCTCTACTTCTTTGTCCCTCCAACTTGGATTCGAAGACTCTGTAGGCCGGAGCATGGGTGTCCATTCGTTCTACATGTCCTAGCCATCTTAAACCACTGATGTGCAGTTTCATGACTAAGTCGATGTCGCTGTAAAGCTCGCATATTTCGTCGTTGAAACTTCTTCCCGATAGCCCGTCAACGTCAAAGGGATCGAATATTTTACGAAGAATTTTTCCCTCGAAGCGACCAAGGATACCTTCATCCACTTTCGAAAGAGTCCATGCTTCAGCGCCATAAAGCATGATTGGGATGATTGATTAAGATCTTGTATAGAATGTCCTTAGTTCTTAGGGATAAGGCCTTACTACTCGATTGCCTTCTTAGTCCTTAGAAACAGCGATTGGCAGGAGGTATTCTTCTTCCGAGGTATTATTGTCAGAATGTATAGCAAGGCTGTGGTAGACCAAAGCCCCTTACGACCTCAGAGTTATAGCAGTCGACTGTGATAATTTGTCCAATTTGCCGATGTTGGGTGTCCCTTCCTGTGGACAGTATATACTTGTCTCTGATCTCATTTTCCGCTAAACCCATTTTGGCAGCTTCCATATCAAAACTAGCGAACGCATCAGGGACGGCCCGATGTGTTCTCGCAATTTTGTCCATATCGTCGGCGTACACTAGTATCTGTACGGATTCCTGAAAGATTGTACATGTTGGCTTGTGAGTTTCGCACAAATCTGTCAAGTATATATGATGTTAAAAAAGTCACACGACAGCGCATTAGCTTGCCTTACTCCCTTTTTTTTGGACATCAAAGGTCTCGATTAGGTCCCTACCGACCTTGATAGAGCAGTGAGCGTTCTCTATCGTTATCCTGTGAACAGATAGAGAAGTTTAGCAGGGATGCCAAAGTAGACATGGCTCTGAATAGCTCGTCTCTACAAATGCCTCAAAGGCCTTAAAATCGATAAAAGATGGTGCGTATCGACTTGGACTTCTTGGGTTTCCTCAGGGATCTGCCAAAGTGTGACCGATTGTGGACTGTCCTGGCCCATACGATCAGTGAGCTCGTCAGACTGGACTTGTCTTGTCTCAACCGAGAACTATACCACACAACCAGGTTACATGAGGTGTGGTATCAAAATGGGTCAAAATAGCGCTAATTGGCTTCTCTTTTGAAGCGCCGCGCCTACGAGTATCTACCTACAAGTTCCGCTGCCTCACCCTTGAACAAAAAACAAATCATCTCCCATTAATTGTACTACTTACGTATACGTAATTTCCATTACAACAAAATAATAACAACACAAAAACAAATTGGAACTCCAATTTCCTCAGTAGGTCAGCTTCACACGAAAACAAAAAAAGAACAAAAACCTCACGCGTTAAAAACCAATTATCTCAGTGTGAGATCAAGCTTTTCCCTTTTTTTTTTCTTTCCTTTCCCGTTCAATAAATTAACATTAAAATCAAATACATAAATAAAAAAAAATTGAAAATAAAAACAATCCTACAGATATTCCATGGGAAAGCAATCGAAAGCCACAAAAACCAATCACTATCACAACAACGACGCTGTGATTGATGTTTCCTATCTTAAAAAAGAGAAGAAAAATCCGAACCGCATCTATCCGTTCGTAAAAGATACAAAAAAAGTGGTTTATTGGAAAAAGTAAACTTCGACTGCAGCTAGGTACATGATTTGAATAATTTTTCTTGTCATCAACACGATTTTCATGCTCCACAACCTTTCGCCACGGAGTCACTGTCAACAGTGAAAAAAATTCAAAAAAAATCCAAAAGAATGAAAAAAAATGCTCAAAAGAACGAAACCAATTTTATGCTCATTCTCAGCTCTGATTCTGACCTTGGTTTCAGATTGCTGCGCAAATCATTAACAAAAACAAAAAAAAAATCGCTTTTTTTTGCTAATTTGGTTCTAAGCACACTCGGAAATGGAAAATAATAGAAATCGGTCACACACTATAAATCCATAGATACAAAGATACTAGTACACACAGACAGGGGGTTCGTGGTAACTATCATAATTTTTCTGAATGGCGTTTTGCGAATGCCGATTGGATCGACCTCCAAACGAAAAGTGGATGATCATCATCTCACGGAGCGGCCGGCATTTAGCCGCCACCATAATCATCGTCATCTCGCCAGGGCTGACACTGACAGTAATGGAGGTTTCATTATTACAAATTGCTGTCAGATGTGTGGAACGTATTTCTACTGTTTGTCAACAATTTACATTTCACATCTTCATAATGCTCTCGGAATGGGATTTCTGATTTTTAGTAGTTTTCATGGTGTGCTCATCTCTCCGTCGGTCTTGGCCTCGGCCTTCAATTAAAAAATAATTATGTAGCAGCCGTGGGCTGACAAATGTGGGTGGGCGGCGAACTACGCCGAGTCCAGTGTGGAACGAACCCTCTGGCTACGAGATGTGGATGCTTGTGAATGAAGTCATAATCAATTTTTAATTAAAAGGACTCTAGCAGGACGGCCTTAATTAATTTTTTTTCTTTTTCGATGATCTCTCGCAGCGATTCGAATCGATTTTCTGTGGCGACATTGACAGATATCGTAAGCGTTTGCCTTACGATATTGATTCGGTTCGTGAGAGACACATTTTGAAGTTTCTTTTTGCGGTTTTTTTTTCATTCTTTCTAGTTGTATCGATCACGTTCTTCTATACGATGGCATTCTTTGTGTTGATAGTTTTCGTGATGTTTACATTGTTGCGCCAGGGGTTGACGGATGGGATGGTGCGGAGAAAACTTCGCCAGTTGTGGATGCATGTTAAACGTTCGACGGAGTGTGCATGTGCTGTGCTGTGCATAATCCATGTTTGCATTGGAAAGCAATTTAAAATATTTCATTTACGTACTTTGTTTGAAGAGAGTATACGACCGAAGGGCACGCTGCGCTGTGAAAAGTTTACCTTGTTGTTGGAGAGTTTACGCATACCTTGGCAGCTGAAGTTTGCTTTGATTGTTAGATACTTTCTGCATAAAAGAGTCTCGCCAAAGACACTTGTGACGGTTTGTTAGGTCTTTTGTTTTTGATTGAATTGTTTTATGTTTAATACGCAGCACACAGCAGCAATGGTATTACATGCGTGAGATTGTTTCTTTAGCAAGTTTTTGTAAAGCCCGGTGTTGCTACGTAGCAAATGGCCTAGGAAATGCAGACGTTTCTTTTCTTTTTATTGTTGCATGGATAGCTTAATGCTTTCATCACGATGAAGGGTATTTTAACAAAGTCTGAACGATGACTTTGTAGCTGGTGAGAATTCTTTCCTGCTTTTCAGGTGGCTAAAAGCAGCAATGTGCGATTGTAAGGAAATGAAGTTGTCCAAGAATTTTTTCCTTATCCTTGCCATGACATGGGAGCGTGACGAGGCTTTTTTTTCTAATCATGATCAAAGGAAACTGAAGAGTTCTGCACACCAATTGGCCTACGGGAGCAGTTGTGATAAATTTGACTTTGGAGTGAAGCTCCTTTTCTCGCTAAGGAAGGAGTTCCATAAATTGATGCTACATTAGCAGATGGAAGTTACTTCTAAATAGCCTTTAGAGGCAACTGTTTGGATAGGATTTTAATTGACCGTAAACCCTATTTATGTAACCAAATAGCTACCAGTTAGGTGCTCGGCGAGTTCGGCATCATTTTCTATCCAAAACTATGGCACTAGTAGCTTTTCTAGACTAAGTTATACACTCAAAGGGTTCGTTTAAAGTCTGGAGTATTTTTGCAGGCGTCAATGAGCGTGGTGATCCTGTCAGAAAGGAAGATCCATTGTACCATGTGTCAAAATTATTCCAGCAGCAATTCCACTTTCCTAATAAAGGCGAGAATTTCTGTTGCGGAGGAGTTCCTCAGACCTTTGGCTTCTCCTAGTGTTCCACTTAGCCACACACTCCCATAGTATATGTTCTGCGGCTTCATCCTCTTCTAGATAGAGGCGGCAGATGGTATCCTCAGTGATGTTCATTTTGTGGAGATGGTACTTGAGCTGACAGTGGCCTGAAAGAAAGCTCACAAGCCTACTTACATATGTAGTCTCTTCAAAATTTGAAGATACCTCTTGCTTTTTGCGAAAAGGTTTGGCAACTCTTTTAGCCTGTCTGAGTCCTTGAATGTAGTTCAAGTAGGATAAACAAGTTTGTGCTTACCCATGCAACTTTGCAGGCCGTTAGTAAAGTTTACTGTGGGTATGAACACTCTGCTCTAAAATTACTTGGCATTCAAGTCGCTATCGAAATCGAGTGCATTCATGCCGATAGTGGTCGCACTGCAAACAAAAACTGGCTCCTTGGTCATGACAGACACCTCAATTACACTAATTGGTCCTGACTGTCTTTGAAGCGTTAGCTATTTGTTAAACCTTTCACCTCCCAAATTCATCGAAAGAAGGCAATACACATCTGCTTCAGCTGCACCTACTTACTCGCACATGAAATGCCACTTTTTCTTGAGCTTGGAAGGGAACAGTCTTAGAATTCTTACACAGATCATCGATAAGCACTCACACCGTATGAAACTCTTAGCGGAATCAGTCTGTAGACTAAGTAGGTGTCGAGAGTGACAAAATCTCCCTCCATGTCCTGATAAGATGGCCTGGTCTTTTTTGCCTGGAGAATCACGCATGTGTTCGGCAACGTAAGCCGCTTTAGACTACGTTAACCAATGGCACAGTAAGTCTTTTGTGAAGTCGTAATCCTTCAGCTTCAGAGTCTCCTTAACCGCCATGATGTTCTCCTGAAACATGCTACAATGATCTGGAACGCGAAAGGGAATCGTAAGGTTCAGATTCTTGGATTAGACTCCTCCGCCCACCGTATCCTCGGTTTTAGAAACGTCCGTATAGAAGTCCATGCCCACCTTTTGCATATTCGAATGCATACACTAGCTGCCATCTGTTTACCAAAAATGTCTAGGAGTACCAGGTGGAATAGGATATCGAAGACAGTGAAAAGGTTGTCCTGGGGCCACAGTGCTTACCTGATTGCTCAAATATGTCCATAAAACAATCGCGTCATTAACATGCAAACTTTTGTCTGCCTTAGGGATAAATATCACATTGACCTTCGTCCACATCCTGGGAATGTGGATTGTGGCTACACATCCCTGATATGTTGTTATCTAGTCTAGTCTGTTGTATTTCGTCAGAAATCATACCATCTGGTCCTGGCCATTTATGTACGTAGTTCAAAGCTTTGTATTGCAGAGATAACTTAAGTGTTTCTGATAAGACGGTTAGAGCTGAATGCAGTAGAGCTACCAGTGAACTGAGTGTTCCCTGGAGGTGGTCCAAAATCCAACGAAAAATACAAATATTTGGTGCAACAAAGCGTAGGGGGTCCTGACGCTAACTTCTACTAGCTTCTACTTTTTGGTGTTTTCTGGGTTTCGAACCTCGAACATTTTGCTCAGTAAACGAACGCACCTACCAATTGAGTCACGGCGCCCAAAATCCATCCGGCCTTTGTAAATGACCAGAGAACAGGTAGAGAGATTGTTTCCGAGCCTAGTCGCTTAAGAAGACGAGAGCCTCGGGCATTGCTCAGTATGGGTTTATAGACTTCTAGAATGGGTTACAGTCTAGAGCATCCCCAGAAGAGTTTCCTGCTGTCGTTCAGTAGGACCTTGTTCTCTGAACACCGTCAAGTTTCCCTGTAAGTCTTCTCATAGGCCAAGAGGGAGATATGGGTTGATTCAGGGCATTAATTCGCTTTTCTAAAGGTTGTCAAGTGCAAGGTTGCATTTTGGAGCATCTGGTATAGATTTCCCAAGATAACCAATAGTTCCTACTTCCAAGTCGACTGCCTTCATACCTCGACCGCTGTAATAATATATTGAGACCACCCAGCGGTCTTGAATCAAAATTGTATCTTCTCCGCTTTAGGAAAGACGGGAAATAAGGGCATCTGATGGTGTTTCGGAGATGTAGTGCATAATGTGAATAAATCGCTTCATTGAGGCTGCAATTAAGCACAGATACTACCTTGACTACGTCAGTATTAGCCTCCTCCGAATGTGACTCTAAAAGTGCGTCTATAATGGAGGGATTATCGTGTCATCTAGACATCTCCGGTTCCAACAACGCTACGTTCTCCTTCCCACAGATGCCGGGGTATAAAAGAGCCGAGTTGGACGCAATACTATCTGCCACTGTCTCTGCAGCAGCGACGGATTGAGTGGATGCAGAAACCTTCTTCTTCGTTTCCTTCTTAAATTTTGTGTCCCATTAACCACTACTAATGTGACCATCGGTTTCGGCAAGATGACCCAGGCAGTCTTTCTTTATTGATCGCAATAACAGAGCATCTAGAGTCTCGAGGCTTAAGTTGAATGTTGTTACACAGAGCCTGGAAGATCATTCCACATGCGTGTCGTTCGGCTTATGAACGAATCCTTGTATTTAACAGGACGTCCGAAGTTGGGCTTGAGGGTGAACTGATGTGCATTCGAAACGTGACGTGTATTGCGGGGAAATTTTGAGGGGGAGGAATGCAAGTGGC